>JARJCP010000014.1:0-600000 GCA_029281795.1 Mycena crocata | reverse complement strand
CAGGCTCACACATTTTTACTGGACCAAGCAAAATTCATTTTTGTACAGTATGGTAGTTACATATAGCACAGGTAGTAATTATATGCGATTCGACTGTAATACAAAGACCCCTATGCATCCACAACATCGTGATCCAAACGCATAGGTATGATGGCGGCGCGCCCGAAGTATTCAAAGAATGCCTGCGTGTAATATAAAGAGACGGCGTCTTCCAGCTTTTCCATCTTGTCCGGCGACCAGCGCTCCGCTGGGTAAGCAACATGGCTGATGATGGTGGGGCGCAGCGACTTGGTACGCCATTGAAGCATGAGACGTGCTGTGTGCGCGATGTAGCGATGGCACTCCTCGAGGGACGCAGCGGCGAGACCATTCTTGCTCAGGCTCAGGGGAGGAAATAGGAGCGTGTGCCCAGCGAAACATTCCTTCACATCTTTAAGACGGTCCAAACCCGATGCACGGCTGTCCAGAGACGCGAACTCGACACGAAAGCTGGTCTCAGCCACCTGCCAAACAATCTCGCGCGTGCGGTCAAGACTGAACTCGGGCACGGCCCCGGCCAGTGCAGGGAACCCCTCAAGACTGGTAACTTTTGCAGCCTCCAACGCTGGGCGGATGAGGTCTTGAATTTCGGTGCTGTGCCGCCCCATTTTGGACTTGGCGTGGCCGCGTTCCTTCATCTGTCCCGCCAAAACGTCCCGCCATTGCTGACCTGTGAGAAGTTGGGTGTGCTGCGGGTGAGATAACATGAAATGGAAGCCGTCGCGCACGAGCATCCAGTGATGGAGTCTCCTGTTATTGTGTGCCGCATCGGAGTTCACAAACAGTGCTGGTTCGGGGAGAACATATCTTCGGTCGCGAAGCTCCGAGGTGTATGGCGTTATTGATTGATTGACATTTGCCAGGGCATTCGCCCACGAGGGAATAGACAGCGGCATCCCTGGAGCCACCAGCACAGTATATTTATCCCGCTCCACTTGGGCGGGTTCTTTCGCCGACTTGGCAGATTTACCCTTGCCGGATTTCTCCGGCGTGGATGCGGATGGATCTACGGGTGATAAATATATTAGCGCTGGCTTGTTTTTGACGAATAAAAAAAACATACACGGCTCAAACCGCACGCCTTGTCCGTGCCGGTTATTTGGCGGCGGCGGCCCGCTGCCTGAAGCGCTGGCAACAATTGCTGGAGGGTTAGGGACAATTGCTGGAGGGTTCGGGACAACTGCAACGGCGCTGGAGACAACTGCTGGAGGGTTCGGGACAACTGTGACGGCGCTGGAAACGGGAATCTTCGCCCGAGTATTGGTGGGGTTGGTGTCGAATGGGTCGCGGTACCACGCAGTCGAACGTGTTGCGCGGTGGATCGCGGTGATTTTCTCGTCGGTGGTGTTTCCGCACTCCAGCATGGGGGGCGTCCCATCTCCGCGAAGGTCGTTGAGGGGGATGTCAGGCTCAGTCAAGTCGACGAGCCGCAAGATATTTTCATTGTCGAAGATGTGCACTGGCCGCAGCAACCAAAAAGGGACGCCCGCGGACCACATTACTTGTGCAACTGTAATGTCGTGGATGAAAGCGCCCATGAACCCTCCGACATTCGCAGCATGAACAGAGGCGGGCTCCCACTGCTTCATGCGCTGCTGATACGTGTGCATGTAGAGGTACAGCGCCTCGAGCTCAAGACAGGCACGCTGGACAGACGTAAGCATGAAGACCATCTTCTCGTAGGTCGTGTTCAGGGATTGTAGCTGATCTATCCACATGAGAATGTTTTGGATATATTCTCCGAAAAGAGAAATGGCGGATTTTGGCTTGTCGCGCCGGAGGGCCTCACATCGTCCGATGAGTGTGTTCACAACCGCTAGAATGGGTGTCAAGCGGCTGAAGCGTAAGTGGCCGGTGTTCCGCGTTTGAGCATTGCCAAATTCGAAATCTTGGCGCGATGGATCCCACCACAAAATATCCAGCTCGGGACGCGAGCCTTTTTTTGGAATGAGGGCAAAATGGGAATAGTGCGCACTCCACTGTTGCGGCCAGAGTGCAGGGTCGTCTGTCCCATACCGCATGTCTGAGCGGAGGAATATACGATGGGGGATTTCGAGGGAAGGGAGGGCGGGAATGTAATCGGCGTTTGTGGTGATGAAATAGTCCAAACCGCCGAGCCGAGCGAAGGCGCCGACTTTCCATCAAACGCGCCAAGAGGCGCGGCGGGGTTTTTGTTTCGCAGCAGGTCTACGGGCTTCTGCAGAATGGCTTCTCTGATAAAATCCATCAGGGAGGTCCTAAACTCTACGGGTCTGACACAAAGTCGAGATCCACGATCTCGACACAAAGTCGGAGATCTGTAGAGGACGCTGGAGGCAAGACAAACTGGAGTTGGGATGCATATGTTAGTGGGGCTTGCCTCACCTCAAATAGATGATATACGCACCAGATGCGCAGAAATGTCGAAAGGTTGCCCGCGGCGCAACAAATCCGAGAGGCGCGCGCAGAAATCCACGTAGAGTATGGAGCCAAAAGACCTGAATTTGAGGTTAATGAGTGGGTTGGTTTATCCTAAAGAGTAACCGGACGCACCAGTTGCTTTTGAGATGTCGAGTCGGATATTAGATGTCGTTGCGGAATCCAGGTAGAGTTTAGCGTAAAAAGACCTGAAATAAAAGTCTATAGGTCAGTGGGGGTATCCTGACGAGAATTCGGACTTACAGGACGGTTGTGGAAGGAGGCGCTAGAGAGGAGTGGACTTGTCGAAGGAGAGCAGGGATGTGGCGGTGTCAAGCTTGGATCCTAACACAACCACACACTTTGTCATCCTCATCACTCTCATCTGTCCTCCTCCTTGAGTCCACCACTCCGTCTATACCACCCTCTCCCTCCCTCTCCCTCTGGCGTCGCAACTGGTATTTACCGTTCCGCCACCCACCACCTGTACCCCAGGAGCCTCAAATCCCCACCTGGTCTCGAATTTGGCCCACGCGTGCGAAATTGCGATCAGCACGCCGAGTCCCCTGCGCGACTCACCCAGACCGCGGCAACGCCAGGACCAACTCAGGATCACCCCAGCGCATCCACCACCTGTCCCCCAGGAGCCTCAATCCTTCTCAACTGCAGGCTCGACTTTGTGTCAGCGCTTTTTTTCCCCTTGAATGGGCAAGACGCTGTCTGCCCGTTCAATTTTTGTTCCGGCATTTGTACCTAGGGATACGGTAGTCAAACGGGCTTTTTTCTACAGTACTCCAACGGTCTCTCTTCGTCTCAATTTTTTTTTGTGTGTATATATATATGAAATCTTATTTTTGGACTTCATTCCACGAGCTCGAGGATTACCGGCTCTGTCCTGTTTGGCCCATCGTAAGTGCATCATCGCTGGGTAGACGTTCTGCGAAAGCAGTCCACGACCAATGATGCACTACAAAATGAAGACAGCATTTTTCCGGGTAAGGCATCTCAAAATCTCATTAGATTGTCCGTTGTGCTGACTTCAATACAAAGCTCTGCAGCTTGAATGCATAGTAGCGTCCCCAGTCCGCCTCGGTACCCCATTGTGCTTTGGTTTGGTGCCATCAAATCCGCCAAAGTGCATGGGTGGCCCATTTCTTTCGATTTGTTTCGCGTATGTGTCTTGGATCGCTGGACAAGCTTACACTGACACCCTCTTTCTAGGCTAACCACAAACAAGATCCTTACCCTTGCTTGCCCACATGAGACGTGCCGGCCGCAAAAATCACAACGTCCGCAGCCACCAGGCGGCAGTGCAGCCCAGTACCAGTACATCGCTCCTTGCCACCAGTGTGCCGACTTACAAAGTTACATTCCACACGAGTAAGGCACACCCAGGACGATCTCGAAAATGTACTAACTCAGCGCCAGACAATGCCGCTCCGCAATCCGAGGAGCGATACGTTTCGCATGCGAGCGGCCCTGCTGCGCCACCCGGCCTTGCTTCAGCGCCAGAGTGTGAACTGGTGCCCAGTGATCCTCCGCTTCCGTTTCTTGACGCGAACACGGAAGCTGAGGATGCAGCGGCGGCGGTGCCCGCATACGGAACCACAGCGCCCTGTGATCAGAAAGGCTCGAAGGGAAGCAGCAAAACGCGAGCGGTACGTGCAGTTTTATTTAGACCATTTATCCCCAGATTCTAATAAGCTTTTCAGAGCGTGGCTCATATGGAGGAGCTCAAAGCCGAGCAAGCGATCTTCCTCGCAACCCTCCTTTCTTTGCACCAGAAACCCGATCTCCTGACGCCATGTGGGTGTGGTGGCACACGAGAACGGAGGGTGGACTGCCACGATTGTCTGCAGTCGGAGCTGCTGTGTACCCAATGTTGGATGAACAGGCACCGAACGATGCCTACCCATTGGGCACTCGTTTGGAACGCGCGAGACCAATTCTTTGAGAAGCACGACTACTCTCGTGTTATGAAGAACGCGGTCATCAGCCTGGGTCAATAGGAGGTCCCATGCAAGGCACACATAGGGTCCATTCGCCACCAGGGATCGGTGAAATATGGCAATACCGCCGTCAGCGGTGTGGTCGGGTGTGCGTGCGACCATGCCGTTCTGGCGGCGTTTGTCGACATGATAAAGGGTGAAGCGTACGTGTTTCGATTTCAGGGATGATTTATCGGGCTGATTCCCTATTCACCAGGTATGCGCTCGGAACGTATTCTCAGTGGGAGGCCTTGAAGCACACGAACTCGCCACCGCATGACCCGTCATGCTGCCATACGCCAACTGTCTTCAGCTATGACAGTTGGTGTTCGTTTTGCGTGAACTTGGTCAAACGCGCCAAGGAACTGTTCCCCGAAGAGGAATGGTTCCACACTCTTTTGGAGTTGGTGGAAGGGCAGATACCAGCGGACCACATCAAGGGTCACGGTATCGATTGCCAAACCGTCTGGCAGGCGGTATACGCTGCGTGCCGAGCGCATTTCCATGGGGAAACCGCCGAGGTCATCTGGGCTTTTCTTAATCCCCTTGGATCGTCGATGCGTCAAAGTACCGGTGCTGCGCGGCACGACATCCTCAACTTCGTGATGGATTCATGGAATACTTGGAAGTTGTATCGTCAAGGTAAGAAGTCTCAGCGATGTCTGAATGTAGTGCCGCTCATCTGGTATATTGTAGCGGAACTTCTTGCAGAGGAGCGACTTGACGCGCTTCGTCTGTTCGAACTCCACATGGCGGTGGTGGAGGACCTGAGCAGGCAGCACGCCTCGGAGGTTCCGGAGTGGTCGCGTCTTTCGCGACTTGCTACGAAGTCTACGCGAGGCCCACCCAAGAGCGTCTATCAGCATGAGTCCTCAAAGGGTAAGCAATATAATTTATTCAAAAGGACGTGAAGCTGATCGAGGTTCAGTGCTTACCATTGACAACGTCCTCGCGGGGATGATAGGGGAGGAGCGACTGAGACTGGCACAACAAGGGGGCGAGTCCCGAGGAGCTGTGGCCCAGTGGATTCACGACGGAATTCAGATCGAGCGGCAACAGTAAGTGTCCGCTCATCAAGGAGACCCTGAACTGTCTTGACGTCTTAACAGATACCTTGCCATCGCGTTTCTAGAAAGCCACCGCAAGCATCCAATGGAAGACACCTGGACGTCCATCACAAAGCTGCGCGAGGCGCTCAATCCCGCCCTAAAAAAATTCAGAGAGCAGCAGCGGGCGATATACCCGCGCCTGAAGCTTAGCGCACTCGATGTTGATGAGCCAGAGCTCACGGCCATTCAGCTGCCGTTGTATCGCATGAAGCACGGGCAGAGGGATGTGGACGAAGATGGCGACCTGCGCGCAGCCGAGATAAAGCTACGGTGCAGTCAGGCGGGCGAAGGGATTGTGGCCGTGCGCGGCGCGTCCTTGGCGCTGTCGGCGGTGAAGAGAGCGCGTGATGATGATTACAGGGGACAGGCAGGAATTTCTTGTACGCAGCGCAACTGGCAAAAGGCGGAACTCGGCAAAACCTTTGAGATCGACATGTACAACAGGGCGCGAGCTGCCCTCGTCCATCTGGGCCATATGGCCAAGGACGCAGTGGAGCCATATCCGCCGCTGATGCATCGGGACACGCGGCGGAAGGAGACACACTTACATCGCGCCACGGGCGACTCGCGTCTGTTTGACGGAACGGCCTGGTACCTGCAGAGCGGGGTGACTTTGAAGCGTCCATCGGCGGCGTGGGCGCTTTCCCCGACCAAGAGGCCGCGCGAGGATGACGATAAGACGGAGTTTCTGATGGGGACTCAGACAACGAAGCGCGCAGGTATGCGTTTATTGACTATCAGCCTCTCATGGTTGTACTAACATTTCCAGGTCGCACTGGATCTCCCCGCAAGCGTAAACGTCCCAGGGGTCTCAAAGACATCGCTCCTGAGGATGTCGTCGTGGAGTCCTCGGCATCAGAGGCCGAAGGTAGCGACGCGGAGATGTCACCGTCCAACGGCGTCATCGGGAAGTTGCCAGCCCGAAAGACGAAGGCGCTCAAGCGGGACGGATGGATCTGGATGGAGAGTATGGCACCGCATGTGGCAGGTCTGAGCGATGAGAAGCTGGTGGCGTACAAGAAAGAAAGTGGGTAGTGTGACCTTACATCTTTGGTGGGATTCTGATTGCAGACATAGGCGATTGTGTCCAATGGTTCCGCGCTGAAGCGGAGATGTACCGGTGGCTCAAGCTCTACGAGCGGAAGCACGCTGAGCTCTGGCGGGTAATCACTCGGTTTGAGCGGGATGGGGTGGTGTGGGCGGGCCGGGCGGACCGCACTCAGAGCACGAACGGGGGTGTGAGGGACGGTGCAGTGACGTACGCCCGCATGCAGGCGGCCATGTACAGGCGCCTGCAGCACAACGCTGTGGTCATCTTCAAGAGCGCGGACTCGGGTGCGCATCACGACTGGGTTTCATCGACCTCTTACGAGGAGTTGGTGACAAAAATCGACGGGTGGCGGGATGTGGTATTCAAATGGATGGATGACATGGTGAGTCACTTCAGCTTGAATGCGGGATGATGTATTGACGACGTGCTAGGGAATCTACAGAGCGTACAAGGATTTCTAGTACAAGCCCTAACCCTAGTCTAGGTCTTAAGTTCTCTGGCTACAATATACAAACTTTTTCTTAAGATGGGAACCTTGAGTGATGAGGACTTGAGTCGGAGGTCTTAAGTCGGGCGGGACAACGGGTAAGAGGATGATATTAAGTGGTTGGCAACTTAACAGCGAACATCTTAAGTTGCGGCCCGGACTTAAGTGTGTAGGCCGACAGACGGGTAGTGGGTAGGTGAGGGTGAGAATGGGGCCCCACAGGGGGGACGGAACTTAAGATACACAGGAACTTTAAGTAGCTTCCGCGCTTTTAGCGCCCAAAACTTAAGATATGCTCCTTGGATTTCATTTGTGGTGCACTTCAAGCTGGATAGGGAGTTTATAATGAAGCCGTTGATTCGAGTCTGTGAGAGTAGGGGGTTGGCTGTCAACGAGTTCGTTCCAAAATTGTGCGAACTTCAAGAAGTGAATGATCTTCCAGTGATCATGTGGAGCAGGGAGTCGACCAGCTTTGCGAAACTTTGGATGGATGATGTGAGCCTTGAACATGAGGTATTCCTTGTGAGTGTGAACCGGAAGTACAGCAGATAATGTACGTTGCTGCAACTGGAGATAACGGTACTGGTTGGTTGGCTTTGTAGAGAGACGGGTCATCGTGGCAACTGGAAGGTCACGGTAATGTGGTACACCAATTACACGGGATCGGGGAAGAATGGTCATTTTGAGTTGTTCAGCAAGGGATGCAGAGATAGGGAGGATTCCGATACTTTTGGAGGTTGCAATTCGAGTAGAAAGTACCCGAGGAAGGGGGAATGAAGGTTTTACACCAATGGCGATGGCAAGCTCAACAATTTTGTCCCTGAGCCAGGTGTCAAAATGTCCTTGAAATTCCTTTCCAGAACAATTTCGAAACCCAACCTACGACAAGAGGTTAAGAATAATACAATGAAGTAAGAAGTACAACCCATACCTTCTTGTTGCGACAATTGATCCAGTTGAGCAACAGGCATTCTGCCAGTTCCGGAGAGGCTCGTAAGGAACCGAAAATCCGATGAACAACCATATGGAAACCACCCTCAATCGAGTTGGTTCCCCGGATGGTACGGTATATGTTCAGACTGTCCCTGTCTTTCCCCATTAAATGATAGAGAGAAATACCCGGTGGATCTGACAAGTACCCTTTTCGCACAGTCTTGAGTAAGCGTTCAACCATCTCCTTTGCTTCATCTGAGAAAAAGGAGCCTCGGGTTTTCTTGGTCGAGCAGTGGATGTCTGCATACCCATCGAACAGTGCCTTCAAACGCTTCAGTAGAATGTCATGGCGAGGGATGCAGCACCGGATTCGGCGGTTGAGAGCCGCGCATTAGCACGCTTTGCATATTCCCAATCGACTCCATGCTTCTCGAGAACAGCACGAACAGCAGATTTGTCAGATTCATCTCGATAAAAATTGCCTCGCTGAAATCATGAGCAAATGCTTTGAAAGCGGAATGCTTTTTCGATAGGAGACGCAGGAGTTGGTCCATGAAATGAACATCATCGAGAACACGACTAGGAAGTGTTCCATCATCGAGCAGGCTGTGGGCATGCCGTATACCCTCCATGAGAATGTCAACCGGAGAATTCTATGTACAACGAGTTAGCCATCTGATATTTGAAAATAAAATTGTAACACCCACTGAATCGATGTCGGGACCCAATAGATCATGGTCGATTCCATCGGTCTCGGCAGAAGTCTATAAGGTGTTCATTTTGAATCCTGAAAGAAACAAACAGAAAAAAATTACCTGTGGTTGAACTTGAAATGCAAACTGACCATGTTGATCGGTTGAATCATCTGTCTCATCATCTGAATCCCCCTCCTCATCCGAACCGATGTCCAGATCTGCTGACCAGTGGTCAAATTTGAGCGGAGGTGCTGAATAACTGAGAGTCAAATCTGCATTCTCATTCGATATAATTGGTGGTGCCGGGACAGAAAATGCGCGATTCAGAGCACCAGATGGAAGTGGTCGAGTTTCACCGCGGGTATGAAGCTGTGATGTGGTAACAACTGCAAGGGATTCATGAGAAAAAATCTATTCCATGGTCTGGTGGTGCAGTGAATGGATTGCGTCTGGAACAAGAACCTGGACTTGGGTTCAATTTGGAATGACATTTAAATTGGTTTCACTCACTTTGGAAATGTGTATCAAAGAGCGGGATGAAGAGACATTGATTTTCTTCCGATGATTATTGTCATCCATCAGTGCATCAAGATAACCATTGTGATTTCCAATAATTGAGCCCTCCACAATTGGTTTGCAGGCTTGTACAAGTGTGACAAGCTGTCCATGAGTTACTGCCTCTATAGGCTGTAGCGGCAGACCCAGAGAATCCCGATTGCGGAGAGAAAGGTAGATTCGCCACACACAGTCAATCTCAGTGAGCAGAAATTCGCTATACTCTGATGCTGCAGAACGAGGGATAGACAGAAAATTGGGGAGCAGAAAAGGACTTCTGAAGGACAAGACCAGCTAGAGCATGACGAGAAATGGCGGGATATTCAACAATCGCCTTGAGCTTTGCATATTTTCCTAGATCCAGAATGGGAGCATTTTTAAGCTTCAGAGTTGATTCGATTTCGGGCAGAGAAAATGCACGGGAGATGGTTAGGAGGGTTTGCTGAATGGAATGACCAATTTTAACAATAGACTGATTAGTCAGAATTGAGCACAGCGAAGGTAAGACATGGCTGCGTGAAATGAGTGCTGAAACCTATAGAATGAGTTAATAAATACTATGGGAAAATAACCGTGTTCAAACCTTGAGAATAAAAATTTTGTCCTTGGTTCGAAGCTGAATAATATCCAATTTCACCGAGTTTCCGGCCTGTTGTTCTGTTTTATTGCCACTGCAACGAGATGAAGTTGGGAGGACGCTGCCAAAATGTTGAAATCGGCAAGGATCTCGTTCGTGAGCTCCTCAATGGCTATGGAGTCCACAACAGCTGCTGTAGCAACACCAGAAGTTCGAATAAAGGGAGGAAGGTCTGTCCAATCGGTGACTGCTTGGACATTTTTTGTCAATGAGACGTTGATAGACTCGTGGAAGCTCTGCTTCGCTGTATGACAGTAAGCATCTCATTGCTCAACCTGGAGAATACTCACCTTGGGGGTTTATCTGTCCATAAAACCTGAGTAGGTTGATTTCCGGAATCCTTCAACCCTTGCTGTATTCCCTCGTACATGTCTTTCACAAAACCCAACGACTTTGTGGGTGTTAGAGAGTGCCCTCGAACCTCTTCAAAATCGTTCATGACCGTATAAGCAGCATTGAATATATTTTTGCCTACCCATATATTTGAGGAACTGGATGTAATAAGTCTTGAAGTCCTGCAGAAAAATAAAATTCAACAAACCTGATGAGTGTGATCTGCCTTGGCGGCATCTAGCGGCAAAGTCCCAATTTCGCGTTCAATAAAGATGCGATGAGCAGCTGTGTAATCCGTGAATAGAGCTTTTAAATACTTGACGGATGGGGGAACTCCTGCATATCCGTTCGGATCATTGAATGCAGAAAAGGGAGCAGGATTATGTCGGCTATAGAAGTTGGCAGCTGCAAGATACATCAGTTCTGACTCTGCATGGGACCTATGTTGGAATTCGGAGACAAGATCAGAGAACGGCGCAGGGCCAAATCGTGATGCAAATGTGTTTGCCATTTGACGCATCATGAGTTTTGAGATGGCCCCACGAGCAGAAATATAAGCTTTAAAAAATAAAACTATAAGATAAGACTTCAGAACATTGCACCATATACATACCTGGGAATGCTTCTTGTACAAACCGTGGTAGCTGAGCTATAATGTGGGGATCTGTGCCTCGGTGACTCTTTCCACAACCTTGCTCGTTCACCTTCCGAGAATCACAAACAAATCGATTTGTAAGAAGAAAGAAATCATTGGGCATAGCCCGGACTCTGCGGGCAATGGGATTATCATGATAACCTGAATATGCTCACAGTAAGTTTGCGAAACAAGCTGATAATTAAACAAGACCAACCATTCCTGGATAGTGGTTTGTTACAGGTACACTTAAAGCGATTTGGGCATCCTGGGAGCAAGTACGGAAGCCAGACCCAGACATCATAAAGGTAGAGCAGGTGCGGATCTAAGCCAGTTGTGTTGTTGCCTGCATGAAGTGCAAATACAGCATGTGGAGGCCTGTCAAAAAAAATTGCCTCGCTTGTAACACAGCGGTGTTCTGTACTCCTGTTCTTCCTGCTGAATTCGCGCTAGTACACCTACCAGATAGTTATGAAGAGCAGAATTTTGTACAGGTTGGGCAGAGCGAGTTTCAGCCTCCGCTGCTTCTGCATTTGCATCTGTGCTGTCCGAGACATCATCTATAAGGCTCTCGTCGATTATCCTATCCCCAGTGGCGATGTCGGCATGCTCATCATTCTCGGTAATAAATTCAAGCTGTTCATTGAGTTGCATGAACTCGCCGGTCGAGATTAGTACTATTTTGATGGATAGATCAATCAAAATCAAATGCAATAGAACAAGCATACCTGGATCTGCAGCCGAGGATGAGTCTATATTGTGTCCAGAACCTGACGTGTTCGCTGTGGCAGCAGCCCCGGAGCGAGAAGTCCCTGCATCGTCCCAGAATGAAGTTCATTGCAAAGGCACCGGGCGATCAGTATCACAGGGTAGAAAAAAAGCTGCAGGAGGTAGATTTCTGCTAGAATTTGAGTGCGAGCCTGCGCAATACGCATTCGCGATACGCAAGGGGTCCCCCAGTATTTTTGCTTTCTGTGTTTCAGCGAGAGGGCGGATACGGGGTCTTCCGGAACCTGTGCGGCTACCGCCCCATTTTCCTTTTGGCTTTTCAGATGGGCCAGAGCCAGAAGAAGAATTGTGATCCATATAGATGAGCGGAGGAGGCAAGTGTCTATTTTACAATTGAGCTGCGGAACATGCAGATAACACGACACACTAAAGAACCTAAAGGAGTAATAATATCCACGTGTTCCACGGTCCGAGTATTGATCACACGGGTGCAGTCCCACTCAATCTAAGGCTCCGCCGAGACGGATAATGAGTCGATTTTTACCTTATAAGGGCTTGTAAGATCGCCGGTTCTTTGTAACAAAAAATTACTTCACTCACATATCTGGTTATCTTATCTTATCTATTGCTCAATCCAATTGTTATGTTTCTTGGTACACTATTACAGTGAAACGGGAGGCTTTTCAGTGAGTCGAACCAGCGACTTTGGTATAACACAGCATAACCAGTATGCCAGGCAGTCTTTATATAAAACATTTGCGGGTCCTTATGTGTAGTAGATCAGTTAATCAAGAATTCACGGCTGTATTGCAGTGCTCTCCCAATGCTTTCCAACACCAAAGGCTCTCCTCGTGATACTTCCAGTGCTGTGTTCGCTCTGCAGGACATTCCTTAAATTGGGGTCTCAGGCAACAACATCAATAGAGTAGACAAATAACGGTGGTCAGTGCCTAGAAGTATTGCACTCTTGTCTGAAGTATATACCCATAGGCCCGATTGAGCACTTTCCTGGGAGGCGAGTTGGCTTAAACAACACAATTTTTTGGTGCACAGTCGGCTCGAGCAGGAGAGTTAATCCGCCGAATGAGACACGGAGTTGCCGCGGCTTGTATCGAGGTAATCAACATGCGCATCAGAACCAGTTGAGTCTCCTATCGAATAGATAAGTAGGTCAGTAGGATTAAATGAACAAAGAAATGATTACGGTTTTTTGAACTTGCCTCACCTGGAATGGGTATTGTGGTAGGCTCGGTTGCGAGTATTGAAATGAATGGGGTGCTTGTTGCAAAATGGGATTGTAAGTATGAGTGGGGGAGCGGGAATAAACGAGGTGCAACACGACTTGACATGAAATCAAGTGAGCACAACACGTGGTATGTGATCAAGGCAGAAAAGGCAAGCGAAGGGGAGAAACATAGCAGAGAGCAGGGAACATATAATGCCTGGTCAACCCTCAGGCAGGGTCAAAGATCTGAATGAATACAACAGGACCCAAATGGACAATAAACACATGCTCAGAATGAGGACCACCTATCCATGAATGCATAAAATGCAATTGAACAATGAGTAGTAACACAAATAAACTGCGCGCGAGGTTCACCACCATGAGCTACGACGCACGAGATGTAATGGAACAATAGAAGAAAAATGGGATGAAGGAATAAAAACATACCCGGACAAGGGGGGGAAAAGGTGGGGAAAAGGTGGGAGATGGTGGAGGGCTTACCGGTCACACTACGCTGCTCAGATTCATCCTTTGTCGCCTGTGCTCATGTATCACTATTTATTTGTCGGCCGTCCTTCTGTGCTTCGTTTCAAATGCATTTTGATGCTTTTGGCTTATTTTCTGCGATGCAAGTAAAGCAAGTCAATGGCATTATTAATATTGGCAGATTGCATATAACAAGACGCTCGAGTAAAATAACTTGTGCAGAGTGGTAAGTGTTTGCAACCCGAAACAGACGCGGTTGTGTGGACACTCGCAAGGCAGCTGTTCAGGGTTGCGCAGCCATTGCTTCGGCAGGAAGGGAAGGAAGGAAGTGTATACCGCGGTGGTCCCAATTGATCCGTCGTTACTGGGTGTATGTTTTGCACCACGTACATTGATGATTGGATACATGATCTGTTGGACCGAAGCCTTTATTAAGCCTTCGATGTTCTCCCAATCCAAAAAGGGAGGCGCACTAAGAATATCGAAATATTACAATTTACATAAGGGAATCGTGGTCCTTTCGGTTTGCCCAGATAGCCCATTGTTTTTTAGCGGATTTGAGCCGATCCCAAAGCTTCATATTTCAATTAAATAAAGTTGGCTTGAGGAACCAGAGAAAAACTCACGGAGGCAATAAAGTTCTCGTCCTTCATAGCTTGGAGCAGTGCATTTGGATCGTCAGCGAGCTCGGCGCTCTCTTCGCACAAGCTTTGAATCTTCTCTTTCACCCGGAGGGAGACGCTGTACAAATAGTGCCGGGCTTCGTGACTGTATCGCAGGTGTAAGCTTTTCTTCTTCTACAGTTATATCGGGGAACGAACTAGGCCAAAGCTCGGTTGAAGCAGCGTGTTCCAATAACGAGCTCGAAACGGGGTGGGTATGGCAGATTGGGTGCTTCAGCATTATTCCCGAACGTCGTCGCCTTTCCGTATCTGACCTTCTTTTCAGGCATATCCTGAATGTACGAAATAAGTACCCATACATGCGGGGAAAGAAATCATCACGCACCTGGAATGTGCTGTGGTCGTAAATCCCCTTTTTCGTAGAAAGCGCGTAAGAGCCACTAATATCGCATGCATAACGGCCTCGAGTCCAGCAGGCGTGGCAGTCGCCATCGCCATCGGAAGAAACACCATCTGCGAGGAGGGGCCGCAGATTCAAGGTTGCTATAAAAGGTGCCTTCCAGTTGGAATGTATGATGGAATCGGCGAGAGGGTCGATGTGTCGTCGTAAGGCTACCACTGCCGTGTCAAAATATTGCTCTTGTTCGGACGATGAGCAAGCAGGACGAATAACCAGATTTTTACTTACTTTCGTCGTCGGACGCCGTAGAAAGGTGATCGGGATCTGAGTGGAGGGCAATGATATATTCGACAAATACGGCGAGATGCTCATCAAGCTCCCGATGAGAATAGCGCATGAGGTCGAGGGCTGCGTTTGCGTCGTCGTCTGCATCTTCCTCGTCCACGATGAAACTCTCTTCCAAGTTGTCCGGTTCTTCTTCTTCGTCTGACCCGTCCGATCCCTCCCCTTCTGAAAATGGGGTGAATTCCTCACCATCATCATTGACGGCACCGGTAGGTACGGGTGCCGGCGAAGACTTGTTTTCCTAGCTTTGGCATAGCGCTCGAGCGCATTGGACTTGAGCTGCTTCTTAGTCGGTCTCGAAGTAGTCGGCTGAACAGGAACTGGGAAACTTGTGTAAGAACCACGCATTGGAAAGCGTATCACACACGCACGCGCAAGTTCCTCCGGATCGTCATCGGAATCCAGTATGTACTCTGCGGGCACCTTAACTTCCTCCAAGTCTGGCTTGTGGCGCAGGCGCCCCTTCCCGGATGATATTCGGGAAGGGGAGTCGCTATCCACATCGACAGGCGAAGACTTCGCGCGTCGTAGGCGCTTCAAACCTGCCTCCTCGCCAGAATCCGACAAAACTTCCACTTTCCGTCGGATCCGGCGTTTCATGGGCGAACCTACCGCGTCTGAACCTTCTTCAGCGTCAGAATCCTGGCGTGCCACCGGCGATGGCGGCTTTACGCGCCGCGCCCTCTTTGAAACTTTGGGTGACGATTCTGTAGCGCCGACGTCCGAGTCTTGCACCGGGACGATAGGCGGCTTCGCAATACGACGCGCCTTTTTCTTCCGCGGCGGGCTTTCCACCGTGGGCTTTTCTGAGGCCTCCTCGCGTTTACGCTTCGCACGGACCATTTGACAGGAGGAAGATAAAATGTAACAGCGACTGGCACCGCAAATTGTTTGTCTGTAATAGACCCGACCGGCTGGCCGGGCCGATGTGTGCCAAACATCTGAATCAACTCTCTAGCACTCAACTTGTTACTTGCTTGCACCGCGATACAGGGTTTTTGCGCTGGAGATGCTGCAGGTCTGCATGCAGGGAATATTCTGCGTAGAGAATACGATGCCATCACGTCCAAACGTAGTTCTGAATCCAACTCGATGGCCAGGCCTCTCCAGTAATAAGTATTGACCCTGGCTAGCGCTGCTCATTCGCGCCTCCCGGTCAACTCGGTAAGCTGTCCTCGGCACTGCATCATGAAGGATCGAGTCGGTTCAATCTGTGAGCCTCCGATCATGATGCCCGCTCTGTACCGATACTTATCTTTACTCCCGCACATTGTAGAGTTCAGATGCGCAGCCTTGTATTTGGCTCTCCATCACTCTTTCCCCCACTTCTGCCTGCTATTCTAAATGTCTATAGTTTGGGTCTGCTAAGAGACAGCACTTCCCAATCAATCACCCCGTCTTGGCCATGCTTTTCCTGGAGCCATTCGTTCGCAAGTCGGAAATGACCATTACCAAGGAACCCGCGATATGCAGACAGCGGTGAGGGGTGCGCAGAACGCAGCACAAGATGCCGAGTCTATTCTCAGGATTGGTATCAAATCTATGAAGATGTGGACGTGACCCACCTCATCGACCCCAATGCGGTCGATGGTTTTCTGAGCAGGTAGTCCCCAGGCCAAGAAAACGACGCCACGGTCGCCTCGCGCGACGCACGTTAATGCTTGTTTCGTGAATTCTTCCCAGCCTTTGCCGGAGTGCGAGGCGGCGGTGTGTGCGCGAACCGTGAGGCTTGCGTTGAGCCACAGGACGCCAGCTTCCGCTAATGGCGTCAGATCCCTGGATGGATGATAGGTATCATAGGCGAAGAGGTAGAAAAGATGTACCCAGTGGAAGGGGGCATAAATGACGGATAGTCGGCCCTAATCTGTTTATAAATGTTCTTCAGCGAGCCTGGGACCTTGGTGGGTGGCAACACGGAAAATGAGAGGCCTTGATTTGTCAGAATCTTATGCGGCGCTTTTGGTAGGGAAATTTACCGTGAGCTTGGCCAACATCGTGGTACGGATCCTAGAGAAATTTTGGCAATTGTGGAGATGATGGCTACGAGACCTGCCTGGCCGAGAATTACCACCTTGACGCTCTCAAGGGGCGTGAGGCGCGACCATGAGTAGATATTGTCAACTGCATCACATTAGCCGTCGAACCGTCGTGGTGGACACTACGCAACTGGAAGGATAGATGGTATACGATTGGCGCTCCGTTGAAATAAACTTCTTCAGCTACACAAGTGATCAGAGTGAAACTCTCGGGCATTGGGACGATCGCGAGTGGCAACCCACCTTTAAGAAATACGGTTTATCGAATTCTTTGCTCAAGGCTTTATACCACGTCGGCCCCATAGTATCGCGCTCCAGAAATTCGAACGGGATGGCATCCGGCTTGAGAATCAATTTCCTGGATAGACATGACAGGCGGCACCTATGGGGAAGAACTGACATACGATGAGCCCTCTAGTTTGTTGTCGTCCGGCTCGTCGGGCGTTCCCACCTGAAGCTTGGCCACAGATTCAGCGACTTTACTGAGAGTTCGCACAGGGCGAATGTTTTTCTTTGCGGTACTTCTGATCTCTTTGGGCATGGTGAGGAGCAGACGCTGCATATAAAGATTGTTGTGTAGTATTGACGCGTTGCTTGTCTGCGACCACAAATCCAAACAGCGCGGTTTCCTCTCGGCTTACATGTTCCTCAAGGTACTTCCCCGTCAGTTCACTTGCATCTTTAAAGAGCACCCTTGTTGACCTTTTTATCTCGCAGTGACAGTGTTTCCTCTCCTCTTCCTGTTTGCATTGAAATTCTGCATTGGGAACCTCTACGAAGCCGGCATTGACTGGATCGAACAAGAGTGCCCCAGCTCCGAAACTACTCCATACAGGCTGGCATACATCGGAGTTCCCTCCGTAGATCTGACCCTCTGCAACCTCGTCGCCTTTTTCCATCATGCCCTTACGCCTGAAGTCCTCCCACTCTTGACCTACATGCTGAGTGGTGCCATACCCTTGCTCGCACTTCCCGCGGTCGAGTGTTTTCGAAACGGGCGTCATTTTCTGCTCGGCTTCCCCATCCTATTTGGTGTCCTGATGCAGGTCATGACTGCCGGTGCCGCCATGCCCATCTACTGGCTCATATTTATTGTTACTGGGGCTGCCCAGCGCCGTGTGAACGGTGAAAAAACCACTCTTTCGTCCGCGCACGCTCAGGCCGTCATTTTTGGCCTGAACATCGGAGCTATTGTTCCGACTGTATGCCTCATTGTCCTTGCTGACCCGTATGTGACATGCATGTGGCAGCTATTCCCGTTGTGGCAGTTCCTGGCCCAATCTTTTCATCTCTTTGTCCGCCCCCCTTCAGCACACCACGAGGCGGGATATTCTTGGATCCGCGCTCTTTACATCGGCGCCTTCATGATTGCGTCGTCGACCCACGTCGGCACCCTGGCGAAAGCCAAGACCTTCAGTGGCATCAAGGATATATTTCTGCCCTCTTTCGACCCTCTCACATCTGCTGCCCCGAATATGAAAGTGGTATGTCCCTGAATTTTGTTTGCATCGGACGCGCATCTGAATATCTCAATCGTCTAGCTGGACTTGTTACAATGGGACGCTTTTTTCGCATATACTTCTACGCTGCTTGGGACTGTGTGGTTCGCAAGAACTGGCCGACAAGCAGTGTGCATCATACTATGGAATATCTTAGGGAGTATCGTGGTAGGGCCTGGCGCTGCTATTGCAGCAAGTGCTTTGTGGAGAGAGTCTTACCTGCATTCAGCCCCAGCTGAAAAGCAAAAGCCAGAATGAGACATCTATCTGTCAATCCGGCAAGTTCAAAACAAGCGGATCGATATGTTATATATATATCTTCATGATGTGGTTCTCTCCGCGTCGTGCGAAGCAAGATTTTACCGGGGCGTTTCAGCAGTTGGGTTATCCTATCTTACCCAACTGAAGGAAGTGTAGAAGGACTCTTTGAAATAAACCGCTTGACCCCTTCCAGACTAGACTTCGACTTTTCTTATCATCTATCCTCACGCTGACATTTGGCATGTTCAGCCAGTCCAGACATAACGTTACGTCAACTGCAAGACACAAAATACTTCCGATACGCATCAAGATATCTGATCAATTGTACTGTACACGCTGAATGCTGCGACAAAGCTCGTTTTGACTCCCGTGTTGTATTGGCGGCCTTGATTGTTACTAGCTGTTACTATCTTTTGACCCCGCTTCAACTGAGCGCTTATTAGTATCCATCTCCCTATTGCCCCATTCCGCTCCTGACCTCTCACGTCCAGCATTCAACCTGGAATTACCGCTCCCGACTTGGAACGGGCAATGCCTCTCTGTGTCAGCTAGGTCCTCGGAGTACTTCAGCGGTAACAAGGGGCCGCATCCATGTGAATTCAAGCCGCGTTGTTTCTATGACCCCGCCGGACCTTACAGCAGTCGACATCAATCGCACTAAAACCACCATGCAAGAAAACTGTAGCTTTGGGTTCCAAGTTCTCTGAACCATTGGCTGTATTCTAGTGGTACTCGGACTTCATTATTCAGCCGGCTGTTACGCGGGGAAGTCCAGTCTGAAGCTGATGCACGCCTCGGATAATGGACAATCTTGGGGTTGCGAAAGGCTTCCGGGCGTTTTGGCCCTTGGGCCTTGGCTCGGTACGTGCCGTATCATGATGCCCGGTCTGCATATTTACCTGGAGCATCCCCGTCTTGACAGTTTCTGTGGCCACTTTGATCCCACTGCCTACAACGTTGATGATGACCACCGCAAGGCTTCTTCTATCACTCTTATCCTGCCTGATCTTTGGCGTGAGCAATGCTCTGGGGACAATCGAGCCCAAGGTCCTAATCGTCACGATGGTGAGGTGAATTTCATCGTTATCTTTACGTGAGCTGACTTTTATTCCGTAGTTTGCCTCTGAATCTGCTGTATGGTTCAATATCCCCGAATTCAACCTACTTGCACGAAATATTACTGTACCAGGGTTTTCACCTCTGTATCCGGATGTCCACTGCACATACGATGGTTCTGTATGCCTTCTTACGACTGGTCAGGCTGAGATCAATGCTGCCTCCACCATCTCCTCGCTACTGCATTCTCGATGCTTTAATCTCACATCCACGTATTTTATGGTGGCTGGCATTGCTGGTGTCAACCCTAAAATGGCTACCATCGGTGGAGTGACTTTTGCGCGTTATGCGGTTCAAGTCGCTCTCCAGTACGAATTTGACGCACGGGAGGTTCCAGCCGAGTTTGCGACTGGCTATTTTCCGCAAGGATCCAAAGCGCCAGGACAGGTGCCAGGATGGTGGGACGGAACGGAGGTGTTCGAAGTTAATGAAGCTCTCCGCCAAGTTGCCTTCAACTATGCAACATCTGCGACGCTTATCGATAGTGAGGCTGCACAGAACGTGCGGGCAAACTTTACCGATTTCGTCGCCGGTGCAGCGGCCCCCAGCGTTGTCCTTTGTGACACCGCGACGTCAGACACATATTGGAGCGGCAATCTCCTCGGCACGGCTTTCGAAAACACGACGAAACTGTTCACAAATGGCTCTGCGGAGTACTGCACGACACAACAGGAGGACAACGCCACGCTCAACTCCTTCATGCGTGGCGCTCTTTTCCACCTGGTCGACTTTTCCCGCATAATCATAATGCGTTCCGCGTCAGACTTCGACAGGCCATATGGCGGACAGAGTGGTGTGGATAATTTGCTTGGGGAAGCGCCAGGGTTCGAACTGGCGTTGCTCAATCTGCATCGTGCTGGCGTCAAAGTTGTGGAGGGGATTGTGCGGGAGTGGAACACCACGTTTACGCAAGGCGTCGCAGCAACGAACTACATTGGAGATGTGTTTGGGTCGCTAGGCGGACAGCCAGACTTTGGACCGGGTTCATTGTTTGGAGGAAAGGCAGCTAGAGCATAGATGGACGACTGGATGACGATACGATTTTTTACGATCTCACGTTGTATGCCTCACACACAGAGTCTAGACATGTACGACTGATGTATAATCTGATGTATGCTTTTGAGTAGAACTTGTAATTGGATGGAATACTACTGTTATACATGTGCGCCTTTATCTCTCTTTTTGGGGAACTTTCATCTCCGTTGAGCCCAGGTGTTTCTGCGTCCTCTGCACACCGTAAGATTACAAGCGTCTGGTTGTATAAAGAAAAGCGCTATACAACAAGGAATCGAGTTGATATACATCGCATCATCCAGTCTTTTTTAGCCTTCTCTTTGCGCTTTTTGTGTCCTGCTCGAAACGACTCTTCTTCCTGACTCTGGCGACCTCTTCGCCGTCAGGTTCGTCTCTCACTCGTATGTTGACCTTGGTCCGCTCCAGGACGTTCTTCTTCCTCCCGCCCTTGCGCAACTCATCGTATCCATCTCCACCCCTTGAACCGCGTGCACCCCGATCAACACTGCGAAGGACATCCCCGAATTCATCCTCCAATCCGCCTCTTCGTCTATTCTTACCACCGCCCCGGCCACCACCCAACTCAGCTCCAAGCGCAAGATCTTCTTCGTCTCTTGCACGCCGCCTACCCTCGCCCTTGCCCATCACAACACGCCCAAAGTTTTCCTCCTCGAACTCCTGTAGGCGCTTCAGGTGTTTTGCACGCCCAGACATGAGTCCAGGAGTATTGCCCAAACCAGAGGAAGACTCTGTATGCGGGAGAGCAGGGTCGTGCAAAGAGCGTAATGCTGTCGGGACTGGCCCCGCACGCTTGGTTTTGGTTTTTGGGGCAGATGTGTACGGCACAGGCGCAAGCCGTGGAGGATGGTAGATCCCGTCGTTCGATACAGCCTCCCGATGAGACCCATAGTCGTTGCGGGCGTTTTCCGAAACGTCCGAACCTTCCCCATCATTGTTGAGAAGATTTTCCGGATTGGGACGGAACGCCAAGGGGTCTGTAAGTAGACCTGGATTAAAACTAGAGGAATGCAAGAATACGAGGGGCTGACCATCAATGACCGCACTCGCAGATTTTTCAGGTTCTTGGGCAGTGCGAACTAACTTCTCGATTTGGTAGCGCATCCTGCTCTCGAGGGCCTTGACCTTCTCCAGGACGACACGGGTTTCCACCATAGAGTCGACGAGGTCACCTGTATCTGACCCGCGGGCATCGCGATCGAGACTACTGAACGATTGAGAGGGTGGAGACCGCTCTGTGAGGGTGTGACCAATTGCACGATGAGAGGAGAGAAGGAGGAGTGATTGGAGGTACGAGATGAGGAGGTGGTGCTTGAGAGACAAGAGGGATATGCCGTCTTTTGTGGAGAGGTTTTCTTGCTCACGCAACGTGTTGATCACTTGGCGTACAGAGTATATGCTGGTGGTCATGTCATCCACCACTGAACATAAATCCGCTGTGTCGAGCTGCACACCTGACTGCGGGCCATCTTGCGTTGGGTCTGAAAAGCGAGTCGTTAGCAATTGCGGCGAAACAACGAACGAAACAAGGTGAAAGTCAGTTAACGGTTTTCTAGGCCGCCGCTCATTGAGCGTAGTGCATTACATCGAGGTGAACCTCAGAGCCCAGTGCGTTTCATCATATACTATTAAGAAAAACTGCAACTTACCAAGGTCGACGAGAGACATGGAGGGCAGAAACAGGTTACTGACACGAAAATTTTCGTGCCTTAGTCAGCAAGGCCAAGCAAGGACAATGCACGCTTAAGCAATTCCCTTTCCTAGATAGGGGTATGTGATCAAACGCAAAAATTATTGAACGCATAAATAAAAGACACTATCGAGAGCATATCAATGACGGGAAGAGCATATTCAAGACATATTCAGAGATTTTCTCGATGAGCGTGAATGGGCATCCCCATCGTACTCGCGACACAGAAAGTCGTCCACATATTTGACCTGATGATTGACATACACCTCCATTCTCTGCAAATCGCTGGTAGATTGGGTGCGCTTGAGTGTGGAAATGTCACCCGAGGTCGTGTGGGGCGCAGAGTCTGCACAGTCGTTGGAGTGTGCATTGGCTTCTTGGGGACATGCCATGGGGATACTACCGATTGGGCTGGACCAGGCATATCGGTGGCGATACCAGTTCCGTAAATTGAGCCTGAGTCGACGTTAAGATCAAGCTATATTGGCAGCAAGTGTGAAGCATATGTGGCGAGTACGAAATTGGGATAAACTGAGTCTGCGATTGACAAATCAAATTTGAAAGCTGACTGAGGGTGTGTACCTACACTTGGCAATCGTGAAATAAATCCCTAGATAAACGAAATTGTTTGGCATACATAGCCACCAGATAATCATGAGGAGGTTGTGAGTACATGGGCAGCCTGGTGTACGCATGCGATGGAGGCGATGACCACAGCACCTGATTGAATTAACTCGGAGTGGGTCAACAAAGCATGAAAAGCAATTCGTACAAGTTAGGCAGCCGTCGTTAATGGTGACTACAACAGCATCTACGACTTCCTGAGTCCTGTTAATGGGGGTCTGCGCATCAGACAAGAGGACTAATCTAGACTAGAAATCACGCGCACATCGAGTATCCCTGCTTCAGGTTTTGAAGGTAATAATATCTTGCCCCAGAGACTACGACATCAGTAACCACAGAAACAGCCGAGCCGGATGTGAAGAGAATCTGAGAACACTCAGATGAGCTTCCTGCGAGATATTATGGCAGACCTTGAATTGGGTGGCAAAGGCAGGAAATGTCTTCATTACAATCCTAGTGAGGTAGTTTACAGCTCTTTGCACATCTAATGGCACTAACTGAAAAAAAGAAAGAAGAGAGCAAATTTGATGCAAAGCTTATTTCTTTCATTTCTCCCTCAATTCTTGTCCGTTTGGACTGCAAATAGGGGCAATCGAGAGGGCTCACCAGGGCCGTCATGCCCATACCATACTTACAGTCTAATTCAAAGTTTCAGAAATGCTCTTTTTTGGTTGTAATTGGGGAATTCCAGGCATCTCTGATTTTGTACCTCATGTTTCGCCCCCATTTCTTGACGGATTCCCCTGAGATTGGATGCATATGAGAACCTGGGATGCCAGGTAGATTTTGATATACTTTTTGCTATGATTTACACATCCTTGGGCAACGGGTGAATATGTTGGTGGGGCTTGGGTAGAGCGTGGTAAAGCCCACCAACATATTCACAGCTGGAGTAGGAATGTGTGGAAGGATTGAGATTCCAATCACATCAGAGTATGCCCTACATTTGGTACTGTTGCAGGAACCTGTTTTCATCTGGATGCATTCAGAAATTATTGAAAAGATGTGTCACAAAATCTACAAGCAGTCAGATCAATTTTTGAGAATTGGTCAACCCCAGTAAAAATATATTGTTTTCTCACTCATTTCTTCATGGAATAAGATGAAACGGAGTGCATACTAGAATCCCAGAGTACGGGAACCCTCTGGCCTACTTCTCCTCATGGCTACTTCTCACATCTATGTTGCATCTATGGATAAGACTCTGGATAATATTAGCTCAGCGGGGTCCCATTTCGGAACGTGTCGAGTTGTAGCTACAAGTACATCGGCCTAATTGTACTGCGCTATGCCACCATCCATTTACCTTTGACGAGCTCACCCCTCTCGGCGGGATGGTAGATCTTGGGCACCTGAATGGCAGCATTAGAGTAGACACTGAACAAAACTACACTACAAATATCCGTCCGGCCAAGTCATTAACACGGTGTTGTAGATTGCGAAGACTTTGTGAGCGTATTTCACTACCCGACAGACCGTGTCCCTGCGAAAGATTATAGATTTGAGAATGCTCGTTGCATTCCATGGAGCAATTGATTGGATTTTTGGCTCGCATGGGAGAATCACCTGTATAAACGCTTTGCGAGTGTCCAATAGATCCAGTGATTGTGTGCAAAAGAACATAGCGTGTTCTACTGTCTCGGGGACATTGCATCCAAAGCGGCACACACGCTCATCCCAGGGCACCTGCACTTTTTGGCCTCGCCGATTGTACCGCATTCGCTCAACCGCCAACAGGTGTTGGCTCACCAGCAAGCGTGTTAGCGCTTTTCGATGGCGCGCGTTCACAACAAGCAGGAGATAGTGCCGCAAGAGAAGGATGATTTTCTTGGGTGGTTCATCTTCAAGGGGCTCAAATCGGTCATGGAGCATATACAACCGAGTGGATGCAGAGACGTCCGCTTCCAATGCCTTCATTGCTGAGGTATAAATAGCTTTGCCTATTGCATGGCAAGCCTCAGAAGTCAGCTCTGACAGAGCGGGAAGCGTAATAGGATCATGCAGATGTTGCAGAGCATATACCAGGTCCATCCAATAGCCCGAGTACCCATCAACAAATAGATTATAAGAGTCTTTCAGGGCAATGCGAGCGTAATGGGTCGGCGCCAGGCCTACCAGGTAACCAAGATAGCGCAGGGCGAGAATGAGCCGTCGGTAGCGTAGGGGGAGCAGCCCCAGTTCTGTGTATAGTGGCGTGCACATTGAGTATGCCCCGAGTCCGAGTAGATGGCGTAAGAAAGCTTTTTGAACCTTTTCAAGATGCATCAGTGATTCGCTGTCTACATCGACGATCACATCAGCCCCACTCGTGAGGTGTGGATCGATACAGGCCATATAGAGAAGGCGGCCCTCCTTTGGAGGGAGATCACCTATGTATACTTCGATACCCAGTACCGAGTACACCGTCCGACGCGCCGTGGAGGCCTTAGCAGTATAGTGAGAAGCAAAGATATTATGGTGTGTGGATTGAAAAGTAAGTCCCACATAGCAAAAACAGTCAGTGTACCCAATCAATTGCCCATTAATGTAGAAAGGAGTCAGAATTTTGGGAAGCGGTCCAAAGACCATGATCCAAGATTTTGATGCATTTGCTTGAAGCAGGTTATTGCCGCACCACCGAGCGAATGTGTCTAGATGCCATTGCAGGCCTTCCGGGGTATATGATACGATGGCCATATCATCAGCGTGCTCAAGATGAGACATGACAGTTTGGAGCAGCATCACATCGTCGGGATCCGGGTGAAGCTTGAAGTCTGCAAAGAAGAGATCCCAGAAAGTCGATGACACGGGATCCCCAATCAATACTCCAATATCCGAGTGGAAGGCCTCTGAGTGCAGGCCATTCATTGTCACTGCATACTCCATCCGACCGTAGAGCATTCACATCCAATCAAATAGTTTCCCAGAGACGCCCAGTTCATACAGCTTAACCCACAGCAGGTCCCGATTGGTCGATGAGAAAGCATTTGTGATGTCGAGAAAAGCAACCCACAGTGTACAGCCTTCCGCGCATGCACGTTCAATCATACACCTCAGCACAAACCCATTATTGTTGGTGCGGTACCCTTCCCGAAAACCGTTTTGAGAGGGGGGAATAATTCCACATTTCTCCGCCCACATATAGATGTGACGGTGAATGAGCAGGCAGACCAGCTTGAGGAAGCAGCTTTCAAGACCAATCGTTCGATAACTGTTCGGGTCTGAGAGTGGTTTATCCTTCTTGGGAATCGCCGCAATCAGGGTTGTTAGCCACACAAGAGGAGCGTCATTCCGCTCCATGCACTCGTTGATAATTTTACAGAGCCTCTCATTCGCAATTTCCATCACTTCACGATAACACACCCTGTCAAGCCCCGCCACGCTTTTGTAGTGACTCTCCAGGTGAGCTTTCGCCCATGCTATGTCCTCTTCTGTAACCGGCTCATCGAGCTCTCGGTTCTCTGGTTTAGGTTTCGCCGATGGACTAGGGATATGTGCAGCACGCTCCTCCACAACGCGCTTGTAGTCCAGATTAAACTCAGAAGGAGCAGGGTCAGGCGCATTCATACGTTTCGAGAAGCACGAAGCAAGCTCAGAGAGAGACACAGCCGGCCCCCGGGGTTTAGGGTCGGCCATACTCCGATAAACTTTCCAAAAAGCCGCAGAGTTCGATGACGCCTTCGTGAGTTGCTTGAGATGCTCACGCTGCAGCTCACGGTTGAAATCACGTCGCCGGTGAGTTCTGTTATTTGCCACAGCATGTTGACAAGGTAGTGGTTCCTCGGGAGCCTTTTCAGGAATGTTGCAAGTAACCTTCGGGTCCGCAGTAGGCAAGCCTCCATGTCGGAGAGGAGCAGGCGCCCGGCAGGGAACATATGCATTAGCGGGCGCGTCGAGATCTGCACCCGCTTTTGCGGCGGCATCAGCAGCATCATTATGGGTATTGCCTGAATGAGCTTTTACATGGTAGAAGTGGGTAGCAGCCGACCGGAACTTAATCCACAACACAATATCTTGAAGGAGATCAGCATTGGCACATTTCCAGCCCGCATCAGCATGACGGGGTGCCCAATATACAATAGATTTTATAGCATACTCAGAGTCAGAATACAGGTCCAGCCTTTTGTTGGACGGAAATACAGATAAGCAGTACAGAATTGCCAAGAGCTCGCCTCGATTGTTGGTCTGCTCCCCCGTTACACGCAGCGAAATGGAATTCTCAGGATTTCCGGGGCCCAGATAGATACCCGCACCAGCACGAGCGTGTGGGGATCCATTATTGAAACACGAACCGTCGGTGTAGGCTTTAATACCTCCCGTATCGGCAACATAGCATCCCCCGTAAAAGGCAGCTCGCTTTTCCTCTGGAGTTTGCTTCGATTCGAGAGTCTCACGCAACAGAACATCCAGGTAGGCCATGCTGCTGCTTGCCTCTCGCAGCTTTGCATTCAGGTACGCTTTTCCAGGACTGACTTCAGGCGGAGTGTCAGGGATAACCATGTTCAGGACCAGAGGTGCATGGTCAGACAGGTTGGTGTCCACAGCTTTAACTTCAAAGTCCTCAACCATTGCACATGTAGCGATGTCACAAAGTGCATAGTCAATTACAGAGCGACACGGTTTCCCTCTTCGCATCTGGGTGTACGTCCATCCCCATGATCCATTCCCGAATTTCAAGTCACCGTTCAGTACGTGCAGCCCGTTGGCATCAGCAAGTTCAAGCATGGCTACGCCTTGTTTGTTAACCTTCTTGTCCATTGAGAACCTCGGTGGATGCAGAATTCTTGTCGCACGACGGTCTCCGATACGACCATTGATGTCGCCCATCACACAGACAGCGTCACCGTGAATGCGAGCTACCACCACAGATTCACCAAGTTGTTCCATAGGGTGAGTACGTGCCCACTCTCTCCATGGGGAGTCAGACGGAAGTACATATGCGTTGAAAAGTGTTGACACTCCAACTTTTAGAACCAGTAGATCTGGACCGCACAGTATGTCATCAACAACAGCGCCCAGGTCGCAGCGGACGATAGCTGCAACACCTCCCCATTGTTTTTCAAACGTCAATCAGGGCTCCCGAGATTTCGCAAAAATTTCATAGTCAGCCGGAATCGGTAGCGTGTCTTCCTGGCTGGGGTAGAGATGGGTTTCTTGAAAGATGTTGATATCATATTTTTCTAGTTCAGTAACCCAGGCGGGTTGAGAGAGACCAATTGCAAGCTTTCCGGCCACATTCCACGATCTGACAGATATTTTGCGACCATTTTTTAGAGCAGAGGATGTATTGAGATCGGAATGGGGAACATCATCTGCCGAGGTAGAACTACTGTTGTCCTGGGTATCATCGGTACGAATATTATCAGTACAAGTATTATAGGATTCAGCATTATTAGTGGGGAGGGGAAGGTCGTTGTTATCAGAAGGGAAGAGGTCATCAACAGCATTTGCATCATCACCATGTCTCACCCCACACCGTCAATCAAGTACCTCCGCCCATGTATTCGAGTATTGAGTCCCGCAGGCCCATCTGTTCCATGCATCTGCGAAGTCGCGTGCGTTCTCAGTCACCGACTGGTAGTTCCTGCCCCTAAAGCAGGCAACCACGTAGCCGCCTGCATCGGTTGCCCCGACCCAGAAAGGTTTCGGAACGGGTGGGTCACCCCTCGTTGCAGCGCGCTCAATCATCTGAATGAAGTTTAGGATCGTGTCGCACGTGGTGTCGCACGTGCGGGGGTGTAGGATCGTCAGCGGGCCAACCTCAACATCTGCCGTTTCAGGCTCGGGGTCAAACGGGGGCGGCAGCAGTACATCTTGTGCTTGTCCATGGTCCCGGCCTTTCCCCTTCGCATTGGGTGTGCCGCGTCCACCACGTCCTCCTCGGCCCCCACGCTCTCCTCCACAACCCCGGCCTCTTTCACTTCCCCGCTGGCCCTGGTGGCCACGCAGTCCAGGGTCCGCTGGATTCCACGCGCTGGAGCTAGCTTCCCCCGCGTCGCTTCTTCCAGAGGGCTCATACTGCCTGGAGTGCGAGGATGACGCGGTGGCATTTCCAGCGGTGTGTGATGAGGAGGCCTGCATGGGTGCATGTGAAGAGCTAGCGTTGTTCTCAACTCTGCGCGGAGGCGCCGAGTGGATTTGGGGGGGATGTGAGGTGGTGGGATGGAACGGCGGGGGAAAGCTATCCTCCCGGGCGTGCATCGATTGGCGAGGAGCATCGGACAAGCACTGCTCAAGGGGGACAGGCGGAGCATTGTTGCGAGAAGCAGCGCGCACTGAGCCAGGGTTGTGAGCGAGAGGAGGAGCATCGCGAGTGCTAGCCGTTTGGGAATTCTGCGCAGGTACGTCCGCGTCCAGCTCACTGGCAGTCCCATATTGATCATTACGCCTGTGCTTTGCTGCATTCAGCGCTATGGGACTGCGGGACTTGCATTTGTTCCCCGAGCGGCGCATGGGAGTTTCCTCATCGGAAGAGCTGCCAGTGTCGTATGAGCCCGCCCGGATCTCGCGTCGCTTCACCAGAAGTTCCTTCACCATCCCCTCGATCGCATCCAACCTCTCCAAGACCGTCTGCACCTCCTGGCGACAGCTTTCCGCAGTGGCGCTGCTATCCTCAATCCTGTCCGACAATCCCCGCATGATCTTTCTTGTCTCGACCTTGTGAGTCTCCAGTTGGCCGTTCACCCATGCGACAGAGCTCTTCGGTAGGCCCTTGCCAGGCTCGGACTTCTTGCGGACGAGAGGGGTAGGTGGATGAGTTGGGGCAGGAACTGGCACCACATCATCGCCAGCGACAGGTGTGTTCTGCACCACCGATGTTTCGCCAGTGGTACCGCGGGGACGACCTGGACGACGCTTTGCCTTAGGGGGTTTTTCGACGGGTCCCGATTGGAGGGGCTGCTGAGACGGTGCAGGTCCTGACACTACCGGGTAGGCGTGGGCGCTGGAGTCTCCAGAGCAGCAGCGCTCAGCGCATCGGTGCGACGTTCGAACGTCTGGCGCTGTTGGCCCACCATGGAGCGCTTCTGGGTGGGGACTGCAGGGTATTCACCATCCTCTGGGGAGGGAGATTGAGTCTCACTGTGGTCGTCTCTGTCGGTTCGGTCGTCTGCGCCGTCAGGACGCCAGTCGGGGTCGTCGCCTTCACCATCTTGGACAGGAGGTTGGCTCAGGTCGGGCTCCGGGCTCCCCAATGAGACCCTGTCTTCCTCGTAGGACCTTTCGCCTCGTTTGTCGTGATTCTCAGACATAGCAGCCGCAGCAAGTGTGTATAGACGGTGGTTTATACTGCAGTGGAAGACGACACAGATGGAGGGCAATAGGTAGTGGACAGGAGAGGTTTCTTTCACTTAAATGAAATCTTTCACAGCGGTGAAAATTTCACCTCTAGCTACAGACAGGGGCACAGCGACGGCAACAGGTTTCAAACAGGCGTTCGAGGACGCTCTGTATTCAATAGTAGTAGGTAGTATACGAGCTCGAGGGCTCTGGGCAGCGGCGACAGTCAAATCAATAAATTTTCGAGTTTTGATGATGGTGGTAGAGGTTAACAATTACAGACTGCAGTTGATGCAATGTGCCAATATGTTGGTGGGCTTTCTATCTTATCAAAAGCCCACCAACATATTGACATGGTGCAATGGGGGGGAGGTATAACCGTCGTGAAAACTGGATAGAAATATGGAGGATGTGTGAGATTCCCATATGAATTCATGCAAATCGGGTAAAAAATGGGGCAGGAAAGTGCTTTGCAAGAGTTGATACAGATCAAATTTATTGATTACAACCGAAAATTGACCATTTCTTGAACTTTGAATTGGGTGCTGAGTAGAGTATGGACAGGAAGGCCTTGAGAAGCCCTCTTGATCACCCCCATTCATAGCACAAATGGACCAATATTGAGGGAGAAACGAGTGAAACAAGCCTAGCACAAATTGCTAGTGCCATTAGATATGCAAACAGCTGTAATGGTATTGTACCAAACTCTTAAATGTCTTACATCTCAGCTGTCGTGGCTGAATCCATCAACTATTAGCATAACCGGGTGGTATTATAAATTGCGCACCGAACGCTAGTCCTTCAGAGAATGTTATCAAAAATGGTATACGCTGTAATAAGAACACACATGCCTACACGAGCAATACACAGAAGAGCCTATGTGGGAGCCCAAGCACACGTAACGACGAAGAGTAAAAATGGAGCTCACAACGGATCCCGTAAGCCACCAATTGTGCTTGCTCACTGAAGCAAAAAATCAGTGCAGCCGCATCAGCGAATCAGGGAAATTATTGTTGTAGGTTGTTGGCATTGGAAGTGATCCACGAGATTGCTGACAAATTGCCAAGCAATATATGGCCTTGTAGTTTTGCCGCAAGGTTGTGGTTGGGATGTAACTCGTACATATATGTTGCGCCTCATAGACCTTCGGTGAAAACATGGCACAGAGAATCTAAAGTTATCACCAGCCCATGAACATTTTGTTTCCGTTAGATTTCTCCGAATAATAATAATGGTCGTCCCACGTCTGTTTAGTACAGACCAAAGGCTAAAGCCACCACCCTCCTGTTCCTTGTCGTAGTACTCATGTACACTCCATCTAAACCTACCCCGAGCATTCTACATTATACTTTAATATTTACGACAAACCGCACTGGAATACTAAAAGAAGAATAATCTATTGAAACATCGAATGTATCATCCTCGACGGCACTACGGCAGGCGGGATGAATCCTGCACGAGTTCTGGCAAAGGCTTGACAAGGAAAATCTTCATAAGTCCATTTCAAGCTCCGACACACCGGATCTTTCGCATCAAGTGAGCATCAGAAGGTCCGTGCGTAGCACATGATCCATCAGAGTCAGCAATGTTTGTTGTTTTCTTTCTTCCTTCCCCCATCATCATCTCCACTCCGCGCTGTGCACTCCCCTCCCTCGCCATCATCCAGCCTCCCGTCCAGGTGCTCAACCCAACGTATCCATCAACCCAAGGACTCTCCACCTTTACTCCAATGCTCCTGTCCTCACTGTTCAAAGCGCCCCTCAGTCTCTCTTCCTCTGCAAGTTCTCAAGTATCCCTCAATGTATCAGAGCGGCCTCAAGCTCCGCATCAAGAGTCTCAAACACCTCAAGCCTGCCTATTCTGATCGTCCTTCAAGCGGCTCATCAAATCCCTTCAAGCACTGCTCTGCCGTTCACTTTCCTCTACTACTTTTTCCCCTGTCCTGTGTCGAGTCAAATGGATTATCGACAGGTACATGTCTATCGCTCTGTCTCTTTGCCATCAATTTGACAAGTTTCTTCTTCGATTTAGGCTGTTGATTGCATTCATTCTATGCTGTCTCCAATCCTCTGCGCGGTGCAGGCACCAGAGGTCAGAGGTCCACAAGCTTTGTATGTTATGTACATATCGATGCAATATATATGTTTCTCCTACTTCATTGGTGTGATCTTCCCGTAGTTGTAGCCGCACAAATTTGAGTCTCAATCCAATTGTATGTGCTTGCCCTATATGTAGCGTAGAAACCCATACATCCCGTTGGAACCCAATATATGGCTTGTGCAACTTACAAAGCATGTAATATTTGTGAACATTGCTAAATGGTGCACGCTGTATATAGTCCCATATAATGCTTTGTAATTTTGACCACAATATTGCGCAACATTGTGAGCCTTGTGCTCATTGCAATTACCATATATGGGCTTACAGAAATCTCCCGGATTCGCTGATGCGCAAATCAAAAAAAAAAAAAAAAAAAAAAAGGAGCTGACTCTTGTGTATCCTCCACACATAGAAACTAGTAACTCTTCAGCCCAATGAATGTTGCTTATCAAGGTTACGCGCACATGTTCACGCTGAGCGTGATAATGGCGGTCATCATCCTGTTAATGAGTTCATGTTTACACTTAGATATGGCCGTACTGCCAGGGCCCTGTTTTGTCCAGGTAAATTCAATATGGAGTAGCTGAAGTAGATGGGGAAATAGGGACAGTCAGAGTAGAATTTTCCGGGTGGTTATGAGGCGGTTATGGCAGTCAATTATGAGACGGTTATTGATTTTATTTAATTGTGAGAAAACCGGAACCGTCTTCAATTTAATGAAGCTGTAAAACCGCCTCCCGAGGAGATTTCAAGATGGTTTTCAGATGGTTTTCATTTCTCCCACGCTCCGCTGCCTAACCTGAATAAAATAGTTGATTATGTATCCCGTACTGCTGACAAATCTCTGCCGCCTTTTTGTCCCGCCTCATCAGTCCCGCCGTCCACCAGCGTCTGCATGACTCAGATGGGCAAGAGAGCTGTCACCAACTCTGCACAAGCCAAACAAGCTGCGGCTATTGCAGCTGCTGAAGCACAGATGGATGAAAAGCAGAAGCCCGTCAAGAAGCGTGGTTGTCCTAAAGGCAGCAAGAACAAGTCGGTGGCCGTGCCTGAGCCCAGCATGGAGCCACAGGAACCTGAAGAGGATATTGACCAGCTGCTACCAGAGGATAAGGACATTGTTATCGAGTGTGTACCTGCATTGCTTGCCTTTTTTTCTGTTACTCATTCAGTCCCGCTATGGCTCAAGCTGGACACACACCCTTGTCTGGACCTTGGTGACAGCAATCGAGTCAAGCGAGATCATCCATGACAGTCTCTTTCCTGGGGTAGGGGCCATCAAGCAGAACGGCAGTGTCCCAAAAACCCACCATTACTATAGTCTTGTGAATATTTGCTTTGCAGAGCACCCTGAGTACAAAGATGTCTTCGCTATCAAACCAGACATGTCCACGGCCCTTCAGGCTACCCAGCGGAAGATGTGGACCCATAAAATCAAGAACAAGCTCAAGACGTGAGTATGCACTGTCCTTTTCGGTGGATAACTCATTCATTACCCCTAGCCTGATTACCAAGGCCCGTGAAAACATCACCGAGATGGGGCAGACCAGCGCAGGCATTGGGAGCGAGGATGAGATCCTACCAGGAACCCCTTTTACAACGAAATGGGGTGAGTAAAGCCATCACTCTCGATTATGGCCATGCACTGACATACGACAGAACTGATGAAGGCCGACTCACCATGGTTCTTCAATATTCAGGCCTTGATTGTAGCCCGCCCTAACCTGCAGCCCGTGGGACTTGGAAACCAGGATGACTTCGATGTCAACCTCCTTGTTCCCACCGGAGATGGCGTTGACACATCGAGCGCTCCTGACGACACCCCGGATCTCCCCAGTCAACTCACTGGGTCTAGCATGGACATCAGCTCCGATAGCGAGGACGAGCTTCTCGACACTCCCACCCTGTCCAATTCCACCAAACACGTGTGGGAGGAGGATGCCCCACCTCCACAGCCTGTGAAGAAAAAGACAAAACCCCAGCCTGCTGTATCTACCCCTGCGACACCAGTGGTACCTGCCAAGAAGGCCATGTCGACCAAAGACAAGTTTTCGGCAACAATTCTGGCAGAGGAGGAGACGGCACAGCGCACACTGCGTGTGAAGCAGGAGAAGACCGAAGCGCGAAAGGAGGTTGCACTGGCAAAGATCCGGATGGAATCGGAGTCGTGCCAGAGGGATTCCGAGTCGCACGCTGCTCGGGAGGAGTCAAAGCGACAGAGCAGGGCTGCAAAGATGGATTGGTACGGCTCAAAATGGAGCACCGGCACCAGCTCCAGATGGCGCAGATCCATGCCCAGTCGGGACAAGCAGGCCCCAGCTCCTTCTCCAATTTTGGGAGCAGCTCATCCTCGCACTGTAACTCGCATGATGAGATACCGACACTGCCGACTCCTTCTACTGATGGAGATGACTCTTACAACTCTTCCAGTTATGAAGGATTCAGACGCTTTTGACCTGTTAGATAACATTGTATTTCACCTAAATGTCTACGTTCAATACAGCTTGTGTCCTGGTACCGGAATGAGTGTGGTGAATGCAGCAAAAAGCTGTAATTGCCTAATCGGGTACGAAGAGATCCTATTGACTTTCTAACTAAACACAACCAAACTTCTGTCTGTCCTCCACCACCATGCCGTTGCTGGTCCACTGTAGTTGTTTAAAACCCCAATCCACGGACCTCTGCACAATGTGCTGCTTGTTGTTGTCGCCGCTTTTCCTTGGCACACATTAACTTTGCCTTCAAAGTCTCGCGGAAACGTTTGCCGTCCATCTGCCAACCACGAGTCCGATGGGCGGCTACACTGCCGACCACAGAATCCGAGGATGAGTGGCTGGACGATAGGCCCTCGGCAAAAAAACGGGTCGGGGTTATCAGAGTCTGTATCTCCCTCCTGTTCGGCCTCCTCCCGTTGCATGGCAAATGAGTGGATCCTGATGCATGCTGAAACCCAGTAAGTTGCAATCTTGTGGCTTTTTTCGTCAGTGATATTAACCCGAAGATGTTTCAGGGAGTGAAAGCGGCCTTTCAGAAAGCCAATTGCATGCTCGGAGCAAATACGAAGCATGGAGAGATGATTATTGAAACTCTCATTATTGTCCTCGAGACTCTCAGGTTTCTTGTAGGGAGCCGTAAGCCAATCCTCGAGCTGATATATGTGAATATTTGTTGGAATGAAGTGTCCAAAGAACATACTGTATAGGCGGAGTCGGCCTAGATCCACTCGCCATCGGGGAATAGCTCTGCATGTTGCTGAAAAACTTGTGTATCCTTGAATGCTAACAAATCATGTGTGCTGCCAGTACGCCCATAGCTGAAGTAGATTATTCTGAGGTTTGGAAGATTTACAACCTATCGACAATGAGCTATATGAATGTGATAGTGATAAGAGCATGTACCTGGATATTCAAAGAGTAATTCCACTTCCTATCAAAGTAACTCTCGCCGTACCAATTTGGTCGCTCATCAAGAGGCACAAGAGTTCCATCGACAAAGCACCATCCATTTCTCCAGGCCTTGCACGACCGACAATGGACCCACACCTTTGCCTTCTCTTTTTCTGCAGGAGTGGGCATGCGGACAGCTGTACGCATGAATCCAGGGCAAAGTACAGCAGTCATCACACGACGGGTGATGACGTGAACTGTCCCCTTCCCCAAACCAGCCCAATTGGCCACTGCTTGAATGCTGGTCGCATTCCCGTCGTGCCCAAATCTGTACAGAGCCACTGCAACTTGATGTTCAACCGGAAGCTGAGAGTGGTTCGAGTTGTTGAAGAATATGGGATCATTTTCCAAAGCCACAACAAGTGCGTCAAAGGTAAGAGGGCTGACACGGAGATTCTGCCGGAAGTGGTCAGGGCGTCCGTTTTTTAAGGCCATTAAGACATGGTGGAGGTAGGATGGGCCACGAGGAAGAGTGTCTCGAGGCTGCTCGTAGCGGTGTTTGTACATGCCCTCTATCTCGTCACGGATCCATTGATGCAAGAGTGGAGGGTGTGAGTCTTCATCTGAGCTTTGACTTTGCTCATCATCTCCCTCGCCTCCGGAAGACCAGCTCCACTCGGAGTCAGAATCCGAATCTGAGGAGTCAGAAGAGTCTGATCCAACCGACCGGAGGTCAGGCATGTCTCGCACCCCAGTTGAGATAGATGAATCCGAAGAACTATTCAATTCCGTCACGGAGAATTGCCCGTCAGACATATCACCGAGAAAGCGCCAGTTTGGGCCCAAGATATCACTCCATTGAGAGTCCATGCTCGAATCGGAGCTATCAGATGTGCTTGAACCATCCGAGTCGGAGCCTTGGCTGCCGTGGGCAGGCCAAAAATCACTGCCAATGCTGCCATCAAAACTTCCGAAGGAGCGGTGCGGGCCGCGCTGGTCTGGATTGGCCCGGCGAGCTCGCTTGATGGCACGTTGTCAGAGAAGGGCACGTCTCTGTCGCCCTTTGTGATTCGGAATGAAGGACTTCAATAGCTTTTCTGCGCTGATCGCGGCAAGCGGCGGGAGGCATGACAGGCACAGCCACAAAAGTGCGCTCTGAAACTGTATGCAAAGGCTGTGTTCGTACAGCTTCAAAGCGGACTCATCCATTTATTAATTATTATATATTTATAACAGAAACCGACTTCAAACTGTTTTCAAAAATATGGTGTCATACATTAAAAATGTTAAGGGTTATGTGAAATAGATTTAGGAATTACTTAGGAAAAATATTACTAATCATCCAAATGGGGAAACAAAGGCCCAGGCCCAGGTTCCAGACAAAATCCAGAGGACGGTATACATGGAGATAACACCGAGTCATCTCCGAGTCATGCGCTTGGTAAGTCTAGAACTAAAAATAGTTCTGGTTGGTAATGGTTGGTAAGGCACAGAGTCAGAAAGCCAACGGGAGTCAGAAGGAGTCAATGAGAGTCAGAAGAGTCAGAAAGAGTCGTTAGGAGTCAATTAGGGAGGGATCAGTTTCCCACGCTAGTAGTATATAAAGAACTCATGTAGTACAGTTAGAACATCTTAATTTACACCCCACTTCCAGTTCAGTACATCTCTAAAAATAAAGAGAGCTTTTATTAGAGTGCTTCTTTTCTTGAGTGCTCTTAGAGGTCTATTTCCGTACACAGAAGTACCTGTGGGGAAAATTATCATCACCCATCTGACTTGAACTTAGCTTGTTTAGTTACACACTTCTTTTGTCTATTGGCTGGTACTAGTCAGCATATATATTTGAAGTCTTACTAACTCTACACGCTACCCAAGGTTTTAATTAACCTTTCTGAACTGAACAAACAAGAGACCGTCATCCGAGAAACCCGTGCCTGAACAGAGATTGTCATCTGAGAAACCCGTGCCTGAACCAGAGACCGTCATCCGAGAAACCAGAGATTGTCATCCGAGAAACCTGTGCCTGAACCAGAGACCATCATCCGAGAAACCAGTGATTGTCATACGAGAAACCAGTGCCCGAACCAGAGACCGTCATCCGAGAACAAACAAGTAAAGGTTTTGGTAACCTTTGCACACTAGCTGATTGCATACCGCCACCAGCATTATTGAGGTTCGTCAAGCATTAGATTTTGGTAATCTACTTGACAACTTACTCGCAGCATCCCTGAGACCTACGATAAAGCTACCAAGCTTCCTACTACTAACTCGGCCGATACTCACACGAGCTTGCCTTATTTGGTTTCCAGAGAACCAGGCCATCAGAAATATCAAGCCCAAGAAGGAAATCCCTCTCTTTCGTTGATTAAATTTCTACCAACCCACAAACACCTTTTCTACAAGTAAGTCTTTTATTTATCTAAACACCCCTTTTCATAGGTATCAAATTAATCACTCGACAACGGAACGGTCAGAATTCAGGTCGATTATCACACGGTTATGATGAAAAAAATTATTCATAACCGTTTCATAATCGACTGCCATAACCGCCTCATAACCGCCCGGAAAATTCTACTCTGACTGTCCCTAATATCTTGTGGACAATATCGAAATTGCCAAAGTTTTCGATGGCATATTCCCAGACCGCAATGCAAATAAAAATGGTATGTGTAACATCAGTCAACCTAGAAATTATGTTCAGCAACAACTCGTACGTTGGGCCAGATCCATGCAACCTGTCCGAACCGTCTCGACCGCTGAAAGACATCATTTTGCGGAAAGAGCACTAACCAGGGACTTGTACTGGATAGCATCGCTAGGAAAAATCTGGAAGTAGAGAAAAGTCTGAAAGCCCAACACGGCAGAAACTCGCCCTCACCCCCCTTGTCGGCGGCCTCCGCCGCTTTCCGCTTCTGGTCTTCTTTCTCCTTGCGGAGCCGCGCGTCTTCGTCTTTTTTCAGCTGCTCCAGGCGGAGCCGTTCCTTTGTCGCCTCCTCCTCTATCCGGGCGTCCTCCGCCAGCTGCACCTCGTGCCACTCCTTGAGGTCCTCGTAGCCGAAGTCCTTCATCACCTCGTCCTTGGTGCTGTTCAGCAACTTGAGACGCCACTGCTCGGCGGTCTCGTTTTTCTTGATGGTGGCGGTGCGACGTGGGGGCATTATAATGGAGTTGTGCAGAGCGGGGGGTTTCGGGATGTGGAGATGGTGGTGGTACGAGGAAGAGTTGTTGATTTTTTCACTTTCCCATCACGTGGACATATATAGCTGATCGGAGTCCGTTCACACGGGATTTTCAGATCATCCGGCTTAGGCAGGAATTCTCACTCTTTAGCGCCTCATGGGTTCGGCGCTAAGAGGGGGATACTGTCACGGGCCGTGCCATCGGACCTCTCGGATCCGATCATCTCCGACGAACAGCCACACGCGGACTCCTCCGGCCCCGGTCCACTCCGACTTCTTGTTCTCCTTTTGGTTTGTACTGCCTTCGGTTTATACCTATGCCTTATGCTATGCTCTGACACGCTTCTATCACGGACACGTCAGACCTCCGACTACTCCGACGTACATCTGACTGATACTTACTCATACATCATGCAGGACTCGGTCCTCTGTCTAATCCGACTTCTCCATATGTCTTTATACTTTCCTATAAATAGCTCTCATGTCGGTAGTTAGACTTCAGTTTGAATATCGACTTAGACTTGCCTTACTCTCATTCTCTTGCGGACTCCGTTCATCTCCGCATTCTGTCTTCTTCGACTCTATCCTGAAATTTAGGCACTGGGCGTAGAGAAGGGCGCAGCGCACGAGCTGAAGCCATAGCCCTCTACCTTTTCCCTTATACCGAGTACGGCTCCCGCACGGGCCCGTCTTCACCTGCCCTGCTTTACTCCGCCGACTTTCCTTATCGGTCCGCCGGGAACGGTTCTTGACAGGCGGTCACATTGCACATTTAATAAAATGAGGTTTTTTTCAGATGTTCGGTGTTTTTTTGAGCTTTTCAAGCGAAATTTGACCCTCACAAGTAAATTTGAACATCTCGGGATCCCATAAGATTTTCCAAGTGTTTTCTTGCTCGTTTTCAGACATGTTGAAAAAAAAAAAGTTGAAGTACAATTTTGAATCACTGCATGAGTGATTTTTTTGAGGGCATCAGAGTTTTGTTTTCTCCCATAGAAGGTTGATAGAGGGACTACAAATTATGGATGACATGCATTTTTTTATGTGGTGCAATGAGTTCCGTCGGTATGATGGCACATTGATGCGGCTACACTCAGCCAGCTGATGGGACTACTTGAGCATGATCCCTTTGATGCTGACATTCCTGGTGCAGGCTGGTGGTGTCCTAGGCACAACATACTGTACCTCTAGGTGGTTTGTGGGGACCATGCACACTCCTCTGAGCCTTTGATACCCCAGAGATGGTGTTGGTAAACTCATCCCGATTGCAGCCAATGATGCCATCAGCCCGGCACCCCGGCAGCACACATCCATACTGTTGGCCGTCGACAAACAACCTAATCCTTAGCAAGAATCCGAGGCATTCAATCAGATTTTGTAGTACCTGTTCAAAAGAAAATTGTGCCCTCAAAGAAAAAAAACCACACAAGCAAAGAGGAAATTTTTCGTTTCGATCTTTTTTTCAACACATCTGAAAATGAGTAAGAAACACCCGAAAGATATCCTCAAACTCTGACATGTTCAAATTTACTCAAAATTTACTTACAAGGTGCAAATTTCGCTTGAGAGCACAGAAAAAAACTGAATGTTTGAAAAAAAAACTCATTTTAGTAAATGTGCAATGTGACCGCCATACTCTGACCTGGAGAATTACCAAGTTGGCCTAAAAGAATTTCGTTGCATAGTACATAGAACCTTTCAGAACCTCAGTGTTAGAACCTCGGAAAGAATATCTCCTTCGGGCTGGCCGCAGGAAAGTGACAGAGCGGTGACTCCTTCCTCTTCAGTCCACAGTGAGCGTAGCTTTTCACCCTTCTCCTCAACATCTGCCATGGTCCATACTCTGGCTTTATTTCTCTCTAATCTTCCATTCGATATCATCGACTTGATTCTTGGTCGCGTTGAATCTCACCGAGATTTGGTTGCTTTCGCTGCAGTGTCGCGTGCGTGCAAGGAGCTTGTTGTACCATGTCATACAGAATACCGCACACTCCGCCTTGGAAGCACTCGTCCTGAGATCTGGGCGCATCTTGTCCAACGACCAGATCTTGCGCGGAATATTCGAGAGGTCACCCTCACAGAGGGTGCTGTTGGGTGGAAGAGCTTGTCCAAGTCGGAGCGTTACCCGATGACATTGGTCGAACTAGCATCCTCGCAATCAGACACGGCCGCAGATATCGTTATCTGCCACATCTGTCAAGCTTTGCGAAGCATGGTCGCTTTGCGATCGTTCATCTGGGTCGAGGCATGGAGTCCGAACGGAACCTACATTGATATTCCCCAATATTATCGTGACGTATTTCAAACGCTGAAAGATTCAAAAACCCTCGTGAAATTCAAGATGGTCGATGCAGTGGTCCAGGATATACTTTCTGCGCCGGCAGAAGTCGAGGAGTATCCGGTATGTATGTTGAACGCAATATTGCTGATCATTTATAACTCCTCACAGCTTTGGCATATCTCGGATCTGCAATCGGTGTCCCTCAAACAGTCAGGATTGTGGCCTGAAGGTCTGAAGACATTACTCTTACGGTCTCCCAATTTGCAGGTATGTAGCCCGTGTGGCCTTGTATCATTTCATAAGCGTCTGTTGACGTGAACAGAGCCTAAATATCCGCCTTCCTGTTGGATCTTCCGTTTTTTCTTGCCGCTTTTCGCAATTGCGCAAACTGAACTTGACATTAACGGGTAGCGTCGGAGAACAAATGATTGTTAATTTTCTGGAGCAGCACCCTACCATCGAAGATCTTCGTTGGTATCCCCACACCGAAAACCTAAGTCTCAGTCAAGGCAGTTTGCCAAGACTGAAACGACTCATTACTAACCCGGGATTTGCGTGCTCTATCCTCTCTGACCCCACCGTACCCAACCGCGCAATCGAATGTGTTTCACAATTGTCCCTGGACGAAACGACGATGTCCATCCTGAACGCCATTGACACCAGTCAGTTGCGAGACCTTCGAGTGTGGAGGTACCCTGGACTCGATTCCATCAATCACTTGGCGGTTCTCTTTCCTCAACTCACGCATTTGGAAATCCCCAAGTTTGGCATCCCCACTCGAAATGACGCCGATAGTAACTATACAATCGTGAGTCCCTCTTCATAATATGCGCCTCCGATGATCTTGACTTGCCATAGGATGATTATATACTCGCTCTGTCAAGATTCCCTTCTCTTGAAAACCTTCTTAATTCGTCGATTTGGCCATTGATTCAGCTTTCCGGTGCAGATACGATTCACAGGCTTGCGGTCCTTTGCCCAAACCTTCAACGTCTTGGACATTTCAATCAAAAGTCGGCACATGTTGATATTGTCTTGATCAGGGACGGGCCAAGGGTGACATGGCGGGAGGAGGCGGCGGGAAGCTATGAGTAACAGGCTTTTTTTTTGGCACCTACGAGCAACCCTACAAAAAAGTCGCGTAGTGAATCTCAACGAATCAGCGTGTCACATGACCGCGATTGAGTAACTGACAGTGATATGCAGGCAAACAAACGAGTAGAAGAGTTTCCGTGATAATTATATGGTGACAAGATCCTATCCTATGCAATGCAGTATCATACCGTTAATGGCTGGTTGTTCTTTTGTGCTGAAAAATTCTCGGTCGATATAGGGGTGTGAAACCAAGGAATCACTTACCCATTGTAATTCGATCGCCCAACGAAAGCGCGATGCCTTGCGTTTTGCTACGAATCCGAACATGACCGGTGATTGTCCCGGCTTGGGTCCTTTCTACGCTCAGATTGGCTAGGGCATCCTCGCCTAGAGAGACCGGATTCAGTACATCGGGAAAAGGTACGTCGAGAAAAACTCACCGAACAGACTCCTGGCATACATGTTTGCGGAGAGGAAATCGCAGTCGCCAGACGTGGCACCCTCAGGAGTCAAACACGACATATTGGTCGCCTTCATGACGTGCGCAAGGTACTCGCGAGGATCGCTGTATGTGTTAGATGGATGACTGTTCGAGGTTAACAGTCACATACGACATCTGGTTATCAACGTTAACCCTGTTCTCCCATTCGAACTCGGTCCACATGCTCCGGAACTAGGGATACTTCAGTAAAATAGAGAATAAGGGCAGCTGAGAGCAATAGTACCTGAGCCTCGTTACAATACGCAGGCTTGATGTAATCCATGATATCGATGTGGATATCATTGAGGATAACGCAGGCCTCGGACATGTTTGGCCCTTCCCAGAGAATGGAGCCGAAGATGACACCAGTTTCCGTCGATGATACCTAGAGAACCAATTACGACTTCTACTTGGCATACAGCAGGCATACGAACCTTGATCGTAGCCTTGATGCTTTGGAAACCATGGGGTGCGAGCGTATACACCGACGGTCGCTCAACAATCTTGAGATCCCCAAGAGTAGCAAAGTCCAAACAGAGATTTTGCATCGTATTGGGTGTTTGATTGACGAGTAGGACGTCTAGTATTGAATGAGATGAGACAGGTTTTGAAAAACCGGGAAAACGCACCCAGCATGATATCGAAACCATGCATTTTGACGTATGCCTCTGCGTAGATTGGATCGGAGAAGCCTGCCGAAGACGATGTCAGTTTAAAAGCACAATGAGGTAACGAAGAATTGACCGGTGAGCTGAGAGATTCGGCTGAGGTTGGAGATGAAGTCCTCCTGAACGTCTCCTGCGGTAGCCCGTCCGACGTCTTCGTCATACTGAAGCTATAGTTTAGCACTGCTGTTTTCAGTAGAACCTCACTACGTACATCGATAGCCTCGTCGGCCGCCTTCTTCGAAAATTGTCTGAAGGTCAACAGATCGTCCACCTGCACAGCGGCGACCTTGCTTGTCTCCGCTTCTTTCTTTTCAGCTGCGCGTTTCTGCACATGTCACAATCCTGCATCAGTCACAGAATCACGGGCTTCGAGCAAAAAGATGCCAACCTCCTGCGCTCCGAGCATGCGTGAAAAGGCCGTCTTCGTGTCCTCCAAGAATATGTCGTGGACAGCGGATTCAGTCTCCAGCTCGCTGAGGGTCTTGATGCAGTTCATGATCCGCTCGTTCGAGTCTTCGTCGATCTGTACTGTCACGAACTTGGACTGACCAACACGGATAATTGAGGTCATGATCAGCATGCACTATACAGGGAGAGCTCGTGAGTGACGGAGATACTATTGCCTAAATAATCCGAAGTACCTCAGCACGGAGCATGTTACTGGCGGCTTTATCATTTGCTCTCTCGTCAAATCGGAGAACCAGCTTTGTAAGAGCTGAGGCCAGCACGGCGCCGGTAAAGAAATCCCCGCCAAGCAGGAGCGCTATACACAAGATCAGAACTAGAATGTTAGTAAAGAAAAATGGATGTACTTCTCAGTGGCGGTTTAGAGGCAGCTCTCACGGCTTCGAGCCGTGCAGTCGTTGTGCTCGAATACGCTGTTTCAGTGGCGTACGTTCCGTCTGCGAGAATCTTGGGTTTCCCTCCTCCCGTTTCTACTTTCGGGCTCGTTGCTTCGTCCTCTTCCGCTCCTCCGGCCACATCATCCAGCAGCTTCTGCTCAGAGGCCAAAATCGGGATCTCTCCGAGAACCTTTCTAATCTCCTGCATGGCAGACTGAATATCAGGCACACTTTCTATATACTCTCCGAGAATCCACAGAACGCCACGGAAGACTTTGCCCGATTTTATTTCGTTCAGTTTTTCGATCAGCCTTGACGTGACGTTCGACCGGAGGTGCGGGAATTTCTCGACAACTTCGCTGTACGGTGTTCAGCTTTAATAACCGAGAGATCGTAAGCGCAAGGCTTTACCGAACGAAAGACACGACATCTAAAGCGGACGGGTTGTTCGAGTCGCCGAGGAAATCCATGAGGGCGTGCACCACGCTTGCCGCCACTTCTGAGAACTTGATGGCAGTGACGTGAATGGATTGGATGAGAAGTTGTCGGTATTCCGGTGCCTAGAAGAATGCTGTGAGAACATGGCCAGTACAAAAAAAAATCATTCCTACCTTCTCAAACTCGGTCTCTTGGGTTTTCTGGAGCTGCTTCTTGAGGAATAGCACAACATCTTCAACATTCCGGCTCGAAGTCATGCTCAGCACGATGCTGATGGCTTTGCGGCGGACGTCCATATCAGCACTAGACAAAATTCAGTCAAATGAGGCGAGAAAACGCGCTGCACAGACCTTGACAGTACTTGCAGGACATCCATAATGAGTCCGTCCAGAACATGGCCGTGCCGCGATCTCAGGCTGTCCAGCCGGTCGAGAACGATGATTTTAACATTGTTATCGGATTCCTTGATAACGAGGTTGATGAGGCACGAGGCGGCGGCTACGCGTCAAATATTAGTACGCTTCTAACAAACTAAAAATGATCTACCTTTGACGGCAGCGGGGTTTTGCGTAAGTGTTGTCAGTGTAGTTGCGGCTTCGTATTTGACGGCGTAGGAGGGAACGTTTAATAACTCAAACATACACCGAATGTATCGCGCCTTGAACAAGACTTCAATTCCCGGAATGATAACAGTAGATGAGAATGACGACTCACACGGTGCGCGGAATCATTTTTGCAATCCAACCTGATCACTTCAATAATGCTCATCTGCAGCGCCTCGTCTAGCGCGGGAATCGAGTCGTAGATACTGAGGATATATTCAACGGCTTTTGGCATCGAGCAATGCGCGAGAAACACGAAAGCATTTCGCTTGCACGTCGAGTCAGACTCAGCAGCGAGGAATGTGGACATGAGTTCAGGAGCATCGGGAATGAGATGCTCGAATTCCCGGTAGATAGCGTATACGGCGAAGACGGCATTTTTGCGCACATATCCATGTCGGTGTTCAAGGCAAGAACGGCAGGTCGGGATGAGAGGCTCTAACAACTCGGCTTCCTTCGCGATTTTTTGGAGGAACCGAAGGGTCGCGCCGCGGATGTATTCATTGGGGTGTTGCTGATCCAACATCAACAAATGAAGCGAGTGGAATATGCATGCTAGTGCTCACAAGGTCATTTCGAATAGCATTGCTAGTTTCCAAAAAATCAATACAGCCTGATGAGCTGGATAAAAGCACGCACACCACCAGGATCATTTCCTGCTTCAATTTGCCATTCTCGTCGTATTTCGGGCACACCTCCCAATAAAAGTGCAGCAGCTTTTTGAGATGCTTATTTCGGGAAGGCAAGACATATTGGATGATTGGCATCATCAGGGTTGGCTAGAGGGCAGAAAAAAGGACATCGTTAGCAAGCTACTTGTGCCGCGAACCATGCTAGGACACACCTGAGGGTTTCCATTGATAGTGGATATGATAATTTTGCGTAACGTGTCAATTTTGACGTCGTCAGAACCTTTCTCCAGGGCTTGGCGCAGCTCTGAGGCCGATGGGTACTCCGCCGTAGACTCCTGGACGACGGTGTAGCATGAAGGATCGGAGGAGGCCATCGCGGCCAGCCAGAGTTGAGTGGAATAGCTTAGGTCAAGTCGTGTCGTTGGACAACATGCCCAAACACCATCAATTGCCTTCTGAACCAACCAAGCTGTCGACAAGGGCCAGGAATACAGGTTTTGGGCTACTCTACATCCCCAATGCCTGGGGGAGTGTTTTTTCGCATGGACCCAGAAAAAGAAAATCAGCTTCTGTATCTCCCCCACTCCGTTCTAGGTTGAACACCGCAACTTTTCCTCCGTGGTCTTGGACCATGGATGCATATTGTGCCGCTGGATATACCTGCAAGAGGCAAATATACGCTCAGGATTTCTTCGAGATCTGCAATAGCAGTAGACTTGCAGTGGAGCTTGTGCCAACGACAAGACACAAATCAGCTGCATCAACTAACTTGTCAATGCGTTCCAGTTCCTGGGGCATCTCGCCGAACCACACAACACCTGGACGGGCCAAGGCATTGCATTTGCTGCATCGGGGCAGCTCCGATTCAGGTATGTTGCGATCCAGTGAACCAGCTTCCACTTCCTTCTCGGCACCGGCCAGGGCAGGACATATGGGCGACGAGGTGTTGTATTCGACATGCCCGCATGTTTTAGAGGTGCATGCAACGTCGAAGATGCGTCCATGCATTTCCAGCAACGGAGATGTGGCTTGGAAGTCGCTGACGCCCTTGGCCTGCTTCTTCAAAACCACATCTTTCGCCTTGACACTCAGACCGTCCACATTCTGAGTGATGATGGCAAACTCAGCGGCATTGGGAGTCATGACTTTACGGCGCCAGGGTAGCGAAAACATTGCCAGAGCCATGTGCGCTGCATTTGGCTGAGCTGCGAGAGCACTATTGCTCCGATGAGATTTTACTGCGCAGCCAGTCTGTGGCGGAACTTACACCTCACGTCTGTAGTGGTAGAATTGCCATACAAGTGAAGGATTTTCTTCAAAAGCCTCGGGCGTTGCAAGTGACATTGCATCGTATTTGCGCCACATACCACCTGCTCCACGAAATGTTGGAATGCCTGAACTTTCCATTGTAAGATATATAGTGGGGTCGGCGCCTGTCCTCACCAGAGGCAGCCGATAGCCCAGCGCCACAAACAGCGATAATATTCTTAGAGCTTTGTAGAAGATGCTGGAATTCAGTCATGTCGGTCTTTGGTGTTGGACGGTGTGTGGAACGTCTGGGATTACGACTATGAGACATGAGTACGGGATTCAGGGCACTATCAGGTGAATCCCCGCAGCCGGCATCACCGGTCCGAAATGTCGTTGGACAACATGGCCAGACACCATCAATTGCCCTTTGCACATTTACAGCAGACGGGTTGATGCTCTCGGTGGTCCCCACTGTCCGGCGCAAATGCTCAGTTCGTTCTGTAGCAACAGCGGCCAAATTAAAAGTCAGTTCATCAGTACTGAGCTTGCAAGCCTCCCTCATCTCGTCGCAGCCCGTCGAAGCCCAGTCTGGCACTGATCTTTTACAAACGGATCGTGCTGCTGCTCTGGCGCGGAGTAAATGGGCGCCCAAACCCCAAACTTTGGATGAGACTTCCCCCCAGGCTGGCCCCAGTAAACACACGTCGCCTGACGCTGGTACGGGTCAACAGTGGGGAACTAGACTGGCGACTACGAGCAAATGGGCGCGGCCCACTCCTCCGGCCAGCCCTCCACAATTCGACGCCGCCCGTCCGGCCCCAAAATTCGTCGGATCATCGTTACCGACTTACAACAGTGCGCCGGCCCAAAACAGTTCACGACGGAGACCCTTTCCGTCTCTGGCCGTAGACCCACCTGTCTCCAATACAACCCCCCACACGTCTGGAAACTACGAAAACACGGCTGAGCGTGCACGGAGTAGATGGGCAGCGCGGACTGAAGCATCTGGGCCCCGCCCCGATGAACCCCGAACAGCGAGTGGGTCGCAGGGCAGCTTTCCATCACCCTCCACGAGTTCGCGGCAATCGACAAAGCAATGGTCAATGCCGGCTTCGCGATCCCTTCCCTCCCATCTTAACTGGCAACGTCCAGAACCGCCTGCCTCTCCGTCCCCTCGGATGGATTCCTCGGCGGCCACGATGAAGACCATCGACATGCTGCTCCTGGGAAATAATAAAAATGACCCTCCTGAACCTCGTCCTCAACGCGTCATCGCCCCGCATTTAGACCCGCAGAAGAATAAACCACCTCCCGATCCTCGCCTTCAACGCGCCGTCGCCCCGCATTTAGACGCTCAATTATTACAGAATAAAGCACCTGCTGATTTCCGCCATCAGCGCCCTCCACACCTGCAGAGGTCGCAGGATCCCGACTCCCATCAGCGTTCCTCGCACCTTGATCGACCTGCGCCTCGGACGAAGGAGATCCTTGCCGCCGCAACACCCGAAATCGGAACAAATGAGAAGATATCTCGTTCCAAGTTCAAAGAGCGTGGTTCGCTGTTGTTGCAGACCACCGATACTGTGACGCCGGTTGTTGGACCCAAAACTGGATCAAAACCCAAAAAAGCTTGGGCTTATGTAGAGAAGCACGTCACTCAGGATGTCTACATCCCGAGTACGGTCTCAGTACAGCATCTGTCAAGACTACTCGGCGTCCGACTAGGTATGCATTATACATCGGATTCACTGCACCCATTGGCTGATCTTCTCTTATAGAGGACTTGCAGGATAAAATGTTCTACGCTGGCATGGAGGCTCAGGCCTCATTTGACTATGGTTTGACATTCGCAGCCGGCAATTCTCTTCTTTAACCATTTCCACGCCCATCTAGTTCTGACCGCTGACTATGCCGTCCTTCTCGCCGAAGAATTTGGTCGCAAACCAATCGTGAACGACGAAGCTGCGTTTGACTTGTATCCACCGTATGTGTTTCTTTATCCAGTAGCTCGCTGTGGTGTGGTCATACCGATGCGAATCTCCAGACCCCCGCATGCGAACCCGGATACCCTGCCAACCCGCCCACCAGTTATTACCATCATGGGGCACGTCGATCATGGGAAGACTACACTACTGGACACACTGCGTTCTTCCTCTGTGGCTCAGGGCGAAGTTGGCGGCATCACTCAGCACATAGGTGCTTTCTCCGTCCCGGTTCCATCTGCAAATGGTGCTGGTCCCCAGTCCATCACCTTTCTCGATACTCCTGGACACGCTGCATTCTCAGCCATGCGAGCGCGAGGTGCCCAAGTGACGGATATCATCGTCCTCGTCGTGGCTGCAGATGACGGCATTATGCCCCAAACGCGGGAGGTCATAGAACTTATCAAGAAAGACCGCGAGAAGGTCGGCGTCGTTGTGGCCATCAATAAAGTCGACAAACCCGGATGCAACGTCGTACGTTTCAGCCTCGCTCTTTGCAATGTTGATCTCAGGCCATGCCCCAGGACTCGTTGCAGAAGGCCTTACTGGTTGAAGACATCCATCTGGAAGAGCTTGGGGGTGACGTCCCTTCCGTCGAAGTCTCCGGTTTGACTGGAAAAGGTCTACCCGACCTCGTAGAGACGTTATCTCTGATGGCCGAAATTCAAGATCTACGTGCGGAGCCAGATGGAACTGCGTTTGGATATGTCCTCGAATCCAAGGTCGTTAAAGGGCTTGGGTGAGCACTTCAATTGCGAAGAGCTCCGTGTGGTATTCAATACCTTTTAGCGCGATTGCCACTGTTCTTGTTCTTCGCGGCTGTCTGAAGCCAGGTAGTCACATCCTCAGCGGCGTGCATCATGCCAAAATCCGGATAATGCACGACTCGAATGGCAAAATGGTCAAGACTGCCTCTCCTGGTATGGCTATCACGGTGTCCGGATGGAAATCACTCCCGAATGCTGGCGACGAGGTTCTTCAAGGCAGCGAGTCGGATATCAAAAGAGCCATTATAAATCGTGAGCGCAAGGCGGACATCGAGGCCTCGCTGGCAGATATGGAGGCCATCAATAGCAGTCGACAGCAGGAGCGCGAACGAAGGCAGGCAGAAGCGGATGCAGAGACTGCTGGAGCAACGGCTTCGGCCGCTACAAAGGAAGAAGAATCCACGGGACCGAAGGAACTGCGTTTGTTGATCAAGGCAGATGTTAGTGGCAGCGCCGAAGCAGTTGAGGGTGCTCTGCAAGGAATCGGCAACCATCTCGCCATAACCAAAATCATCTCTTCAAATGTCGGAGATATCACAGAGTCCGACGTGATGAAGGCCAAGGCGGTTGGAGGCAAGTGTCTTTTTTATTCGCCCAATACACACCATTAACGTGTATAAATTTCAGGCATGATTGTTGGATTTTCGGTCTCGTCCAATCGCGCTGTCGACACCCTGGCTGGCAAAAATGATGTTCGCATCACCACCAACGACATTATATACCGTTTGATGGAGGAAGTAAAAGCTCGGGTCATTGACTTGCTTCCGGTTACCCAGGAGTTCAAGGTCGTTGGTGAAGCAAAGGTCCTGCAACTGTTCGAAATTCAGCTCAAGGGAAAGCAGATGAAGACGATTGCGGGATCTCGTGTGGTTAACGGCATCATAGAGAGCAACAAATCAGCCAGAGTCATACGGGATGGTATTACGATATTCGAAGGTACGTCAAACTTGTATTTCAGACCTTCCGCCCACTCCTCCATGCAGGCTCCTTTGAAACCATGCGGCACTTCAAAAAAGATGTATCAGAACTACGGAAGGGCACCGAGTGCGGACTGAACTTGGCAGGTTTTGACGATCTACGGGTGGACGATGTGATACAGACGTATGAAACTATACAGAAGCCGGGAGTGCTGTAATCGCTAGAATTATAGAAATATTTTAAACGCACATCAGCAAGAAAAGCGGCGGCGCATCTATTGTGCGCGCCGGTCCAAAACTGTTTTTTTTGTCTGATCACGACTCACCACACTCCCTCAGCCGCTTGCGGCAGGTTGCGGCCATCACTTACAAGCCCCATGACTTTCTGATACCACTTGGCCTTCGACCAATGTCTACGAGCAGCTCGACGACAACCACTAGGAACCTGCCACTGCCGCAAGTTACGGAACAATCACCCAAGGTCGTATATACACGGAGTAGAGGGGTCGGAGAAGGCTGCGGCAATCATGATACCGCATGAACTTACTCAGTAAAGTACTGCAAGACTTCGCCCCAGCTGACCACCAAGATGGATACGGCTTCGCAGTTCGCCAGAGGCCGCACTGAGGCCGCTGCAGAGAGCTGTTCTCTCCATAAAAGATGCACACGAAGGCAACTCGTCGATACTTATGCTGTTCCCCGTTTTTGCGCTGACCGTCGCGGGTCTGGTCGCCTCGGCACCCGTCGACAACTGTCCGGGTTACGAATTAACGAACGTCTCAACAACGTCGACCTCCTTGACTGCAACTTTGACCCTCGCGGGCGATGCGTGCAACGCCTACGGCAACGATATAAAGGACTTGAAGCTACTTGTGGAGTACCAAACTGGTACCTGCCCCGAATTTGAGATGCGATAGGGTACTAACCGGGCTACAGACTCCAGGCTCCACGTCAAGATCTACGATGCCGATGAGCAGGTCTACCAGATCCCGGACCAGTTCCTGTCCCTGCCTTCCGGCGGCGAGACTTCTGCAGAGGACTCTGCGCTCAAATTTACCTACGTCGAGAAGCCATTTTCCTTCGCCGTACAGCGCAGCGACTCGCAGGAGACGCTGTTCAACACGTCGGGCACGGAGCTCGTCTTTGAGACCCAGTACATCCGCCTGCGCACGTCCCTCCCCGACGACCCGTACATCTACGGGCTCGGCGAGGACTCGGACCCCTTGCGGCGACCGACGAGCAACTATACTCGTACTTTTTGGAACGTCGGCACCTCGTTCCTGCCGACCGGCCGCAATCTCTACGGCGCTCATCCGCTGTACATCGAGATGCGCGACGGCAACGCGCACGGCGTGTTCCTCGCCAACAGCGACGGCATGGACGTGAAGATTGACAACACCAACGGACAGTTCCTCGAGTACAACGCGATCGGCGGAGTCTTTGACCTGTACTTCCTCTCTGGTCCATCGCCCAGCGATGTCAGCCAGCAATACTCAGGCATCGTTGGCCGTCCTGCCGAGCAATCGTACTGGACCTATGGCTTCCACCAGTGCAAGTACGGGTATAAAGATGTGCAAATGCTTGCAGAGGTGGTATACAATTACTCTCAAGCAAACATCCCGCTCGAGACAATGTGGGCCGATATCGACTACATGGACCTTCGTCGGACGTGGACTTTGGATCCGGAGCGTTTCCCTCTGCACAAGATGCAGGAATTGGTGACGTACCTGCACGACCACGATCAGTCCTTCATCGTCATGGTTGACCCCCCAGTGGCCCTCAACGATAGTGCCTCTTATGACAAGGGCCTGAAAGATGATGTATACATCAAGTACGAGAACGGCAGCGTCTTCGTGGCAGCCATGTGGCCCGGCGCAACATCGTGGGTCGACTGGCTGCACCCGAACGCCCAAGACTACTGGTCCGGCGAGGTCTCTTCGTTTTTCGACGCCGACAGCGGGGTCAATATCGATGGCATGTGGATCGATATGAACGACCCGGCCAACTTTTGCCCCTATCCTTGCCCCGATCCCGTTAAATGGTCCGCAGAGAACGGCGTTCCCCCGAATCCGCCGTCAATCCGTACCACCTGGCCGCCTTTGCCCGGATTCCCGGACGATTTCCAGCCACCCGAGTCGTCTTCGCGCACGCTGAGCAAACGCCAATCCGCTGCGGGTAATCACACCGGGCTTCCCGGCAGAGAATTGGATGATCCGCCGTATGACATCCATAACGGAGAAGGCCCGCTCTATGCGAGCACCCTCTGGCCCAGCCTCCAGCACTACGGCGGGTACAAGCACTACGACCTCCACAATATTTTTGCCTCCGGCATGATCACGGCATCGAGGACAGCACTCCTGGAGCGCCGACCCGAAGTGCGGCCATTTATCATCACGCGCAGCACCTTTGCTGGATCAGGAAACCAGACTGGACACTGGACGGGTAAGCGATCCTCCTCTTCATCGGGGCTGGTGCTCGGGTGGCTAACGAAAGTTGTAGGTGACAACGCCTCACGGTGGAACCACTACCGCATCTCGATCAAGCAGCACATTGAGTTCGCCTCGTTCTACCAGATCCCCACCGTGGGCACTGATGTGTGCGGCTTCAACGACAACGCCACGGAGAAGATGTGCGCGCGGTGGGCGGTGCTCGGCGCGTGGTACCCCTTCTACCGCAACCACGCCGACATCTCGGCCAACCACCAGGAGTTCTACCTCTGGCCGCTCGTGACGGAGGCGGCGCGCGGCGCCATCCGCACGCGCATGCAGCTGATGGACTACTTCTACACGCAGTTCCACTACCAGACACTGGATGGTGTGCCGCGCACTGTGCTGCCGCTCTTCTATGTCTACCCGTCAGACACGAACACGCTCGAAATCGAGCTGCAGTTCTTTTACGGGCCCTCGATCATCGTCTCGCCCGTCACCGACGACGACGCCACCGACGTGACCTTCTACCTGCCGCGCGACACCTTCTACGACTTCTTCACCGGTGAGCGTCTCGACGGCCAGGGCGCCACCGTCACACGCACCGGCATCAACTTCACCGACATCCCCGCGCACATCCGCGGCGGGTCCATCCTGCCGCTGCGCATCCCCGACGGCGCAAACACCACCAAGCAGCTGCGCACCCGTGACTTCGAGCTCGTCGTCGCGCCCGATGCCAACGGCGACGCCGCGGGCCGGCTCTTCCTCGACGATGGCGAGAGCGTAAGCCCCGCCGCCACCAGCGAGATCAGCTTCAGCTACAGTGCCTCCAATGGGACGCTGACTGTCGATGGGACGTTTGGCTTCAACACGGATGTTATGTTCGCGAGAGCGGTGCTGCTCGGCGAGGGGAATAAGACTACTGTCAATCTCGATAAGCCCCTGACTGGCCCCTTCACCGCGTCGTTGGGATAGGTTGGGCGGGACGTGGGTTGTTTACAAATTATTTACGAATCATTCTTTAACTTTGCGTTATACCACGAAATCGCCGTTGATGAATGAGGGCGGCACTTCAGAATCCCAGGCTTTGGGTTTCGGCCCCATCTTAAACGTCACTGTCGCTCCTTTGGCGATCTCGTCGTGGAAGAGATAAGACCTTGAGATCTTTTTACCATTCACCTGTAGCCCTTGAACATCTACGGCCAGCACTTGAGTCAGAACGATACGACTGAGACCGCGCAGTTGTACGCACAAATATTTTGTTGGCTCAATTTAGGGGCTCGAATTTTCAGGTAGGTGTTGCTCTTCGACGCCGGACTCGTGGGGTTGGCCGTTCCAAGTCTTATGTCCAGCGCCTTGAAAAATGGTGCCGTGACGAGGAAGATGGGCTGCGACGAGATGGGGTATAGGCTAAATATGATAGCATCGAATTATGAAGTTCTCCCCAAAATTTGAACCAAACGGACCCAATTAAATTCCAGATAAGCCACGTTGCCATTGCGCCGGCGTCTGCAAACGGGCCAGAGGTGAGGCAAGTCGCCAATGCCAAATCAACCTCCAAGCAAACTCACCCTGATTTCCCGGAATGCCATCATTCCGCAAGTTGTAGTCTTGCGCACGTCCCGCGTCAACCTTGTCCGCCACCAAAACAAGATAGCTCACATCTATGCACGATATGCCGGGTCTTCTCCACACTTTTATACTGCTTGCCAGGAATGTAGTTGTACAAAAAGGGGGTGGCGAATGACGGCTCATTCCCAGGATTAAATAATGCCCTGCAGCGGATTCGAATTCAGTCGCAGTTGCAATTGAAGGCACTCACGTTCCGGCTGTGTTTGCCGCGCCACTGCCTGCCGACAAGCCGTCCACGAACGAGGCGTCGAGACGGACCTCAAAGGCCTCAGGACCCCCCATCTTGTCGATGAGAGCCTGGATGTCGTGAGGAACGGTAAACGAATATTCCCAGATGAGGGCTTCATATGTCAACTGGTAGATGCAGGTCAAAAACTAGATGAGATGACTATTGAGAAGCACTGACGTCTCCCCAGGTGCATCCCCCGCAGTTCGTAACATTGACTGACTGGTCGAAGGACCCGTTGGCAGCTTTTGCACCGAAAAAACCTACGATACGAGCATGCAATAATTGAAAGGCTGTCGCAGAGCCAACGTACCACGGAATACGCCTAAACCCGCCGCACTCAGGTCTGCTGTAGCATTATCATTCCAGACTGAAGATATCAACATCAGCATTCATTGAAATTACAAGAAGGATAGGAATACAATTTTTCCAGTTCCTGTATGGCTACGTCAGCAAAATATGGCAGGGCGAAGAAGACACTGACTCTGAGCGCTCAAGGTATTTCTTGGCGTCGTTAGTCTTGCCTAGCCCTTTCGCAACGACATACAAACCAAAGTCATTCTGGGCGTACTCGACACCTTTCGATATCGACCTTGAGTAATTGGTGGTGATGTAGCCGTACTCTTTCCAGTCTGGCAAGGCATTTCTGCATTCCACATGAATCAAGACTTTGAACGACAGAGTGAAGGATGGATGTACGGACCGACCCTCCTTCGTTCCTCCATCGAATGCGTTGAAGTCCATGTTCCGCTTGGGCACTTGTTCGGCGTTCGTGATCTATACACAACCATGAAAGCTCAGAATCAGTATACGCGACTACAACAAACTTACCATCGCGTTGTAAGCGTCGTGCCAATTTATCGTGGAGACTTTATTTAGACCTCTGACGTAGGCATCAGCAAGCACATTGTCGGAATCCGACCCTCCCTGGACGTCTTGAGAACGAAATAAATGCTGGAAAGTAGAAAAGTACACACCTGAGTCCTTCCGTTCTCATTCCCGCTCCTTCCATCAGGCATGAATCCGTCGTGGCGCCTAGAGCAAGGTCATCGAACAAAGTTGGCATGCTTTAGTATCTCTCCATACCAAATATCGATCAACGAGCGAAGCATTCCGACATAGCGATCGGTGAACACCATATGATAGAACGTCGTGGTGCATCGGAAGACTGTACGCAAAATTCAATGAGGGCCCTGATAGCGGAAAGCAATTGCTGCGCACTATCCCACATCTATCAAAAAATCAACAAGATGCCAGTAAAATGAATTGACACGCACCGTGTACCAATCGTCATAGTAGGGTTCCGCCGACTTCCACCCTGGATTCTCGCCAGTACGGTCAGTCGGCATCAACGCCGAGCCGTCTATACCCAAGCGTTAGGACGCGATCAAGGAAGTCGGCAATGGCATACAAAGATGCGTATAGAGCAGCCCCAGAAGAGTGTCGTTGGTTTCTCCGTTTGCTTCGGGGATTGTTATGGAGGAGAGGATTTCACTATCGTCGTGTTCAACATCCTTTCAATACGACAACGAGCGGCGCGCACGCATTCCAGGCATCTTTGACTGCTTGAACTGTTTCGTTGAACGTCTGTTCCCAGGGCACCTCCGTTCGAACGAATTGGCAGCTGGATTTGAGTGAGAAATGAAATGAAAGAAATGGATCAATATTGGATCAATCCTCACGCTTTCTCCTCGCTCAAAAAACTGACTCCGACTCGGGACTCGAGTTCCAAAGCGGAATCATGCTCCCATGTGAAGAGGGCACCGATGGCTAAGGTGTCTGACGCGTAGATGTCATAATAGGGTACAAGGGTCGGGGGAGTGGTCGGAGGAATGAGGAAATTGTATGGCGTAAAGTAAGTCGACGCAATCGATGTAGCGGTAGAGAAGTTGCCACAGAAAACTTGGAAGATGATTAGCTTTCTCAATAAATACATAAATGGCCCGTTGTACGCACATATTTGCCATGCTTGTCCCTGGTTCCATCCCAAATCATAATATGCACTGCCGCTATAACCAGAGAAGTCACTGGCAACATGCAGCTCGCCCTTGACATACTTCTGAGCAATATATCCACTTCCCCCGGACGGTAAAGCGTGCGCTAGGTCAACGAGTATATGGGCTTGAGTGCTCTGGCCCACCGCAGAGGAAGTGTCCGATCCAACACTGGTATTCAAGGACGAGGCCGCCGCGGGGAATGTATAACGGAGAAGGCCAGCATGTCGGGAGGCAGTTAACTAGAGATTTTCGTCAAGGAACTACAGATGAACGATCATTGATAAGGCGAGGCTGACCTCGGTAGTAACGCCTGTAGCAAACGTCGTGCGGAAGTACCCAACTTCAGCAGACTCGTTGGTTCTGTTCGTCAGGTAGGTCATGTTGTTGGCGACGTTTATCCCTTGCGCTTCGATGAACCCGACAAGAGGCATCTGTGACACAACTCCATACTTTGGTTCTGCACATAACTCAGAGAGCTGTACTGACGTGAAAATACATGGATACTCACGGCCACCGGTACCACTGACATGCAGGAGCGAAAATCCCGTAGAATTTCCTCGCGGGGTGTAGCCAGAATTGGCACTTGAAATACCCCCTTGAGGGAGGTTGACGACAGACGTGTCGATACCAATTTTCACTTGACCAAAGGGAAGTGCAACGCCCTGGAACCATGTGAGCTCATGGTAGGAGGGTAATGCTTAACGTACAGGAAACATATTACCGCCTCCCAGACTGCTCTACATGACTGGGTGATTACGGACGGCGCGTCAACATACAATGCGGCTTACCCCAGGGATTGCGCCTTCCGTGCCTACGAACGGATGGACGTACTGGGTCAAGTCATCGGAGGGATGTGCGCTGGAGGCCCAAGTACCCGAGACCAGGACGCAAGTGGCGATTACCGAGCCCACAGATGGACTGAGCATTTTGGCAATCTAAGGGAACACCAGCCTGTAATAAGCGCGGAGCGGCGAAGCCGCTCCGCGACAGCGGCAATCACTCACCCTCAGTGCATTTCTCACGTCGGATCATTGTCAATCACTGATCTCCATTGCATGCCAAGACTCCGAAAGCGGCATCCATCCATCGTCAGTACTGGTCAGTGATCTCCACCGAATATCGACAGAATATCCAGTGGCATCCGCCGTCTATGGTATCAAATTGAATATATTTTGCTCCCAATACTTGCCGAGACCATACATTGCAGTTTTGCTGGAATCCAGCAAACATGATTGACTTTCTGCTGAACCCCACCGTACATCGGCAGATGTTCACTGGCAGCTGTGCCATTTTACAGTGAAGTTCAGTGGAAATCAGGCCAATGTACAGTGGAGCTCGGTGGAAATTCTCCCAATGTACGTCGAAGTCCGCTGGATACTGATGGAAATCAAGCCAATGTACAATGGAACCCGGTGGGAACTGGGCCAATGTACGATGGAATTCGGTGGAAATTCTCCCAATGTACGATGTATTCCGCTGCACCCCGATGGAAATCAAGCTAAAGTACAATGGAATCCGGCGGGAACTGGGCCAATGTACGATGGAATTCGGTGGAAATTGTCTCAATGTACGATGAATTCCGCTGGGTACCGATGGAAATCAAGCCAAAGTACAATGGAACCCGGTGGGAACTGGGCCAATGTACGATGGAATTCGGTGGAAATTGTCTCAATGTACGATGAATTCCATTGGACATTGGGTGGGCTCCACTGGATTCCGGTGAATATTGGGGCAATTTCCACTGGAACCCAGTGTACATTGGCTTCATCTACATTGAGCACAGGGGTTTTTCATCAAGACAAAAATGTAATTTACCCTGTGCTATTGACCTTCCCCCAAAATTCCTCTGTGAGGCCCTCATCTTTTTTTGCAACCCTACTCTCAACACTCTCCTTGTACAGGAGCATCAAGACATGGACACAAAAATCGTAATTGATGTCTGTCATTTGACGCAGCTGAGCCTCGTACCCATTGAGCCACGCATTCAGCTGCTCGGCTGTTTCCGTGTTGAAGGCACGGGTTGTATGAGTTTGCCCGTTATCATCAACCCGGACAGAGATAAGGTCCGGTTGGGATCCATTGGTGGGTGCAGGGTTGCACCATAGCCGGCACAAGATGTCGGCTGCAGAGTGGCCGATGTAGTGCCAAGCATCCACAATGAATTTTGTCGACTGAATCCAGGGGCTGTTTGGATTTTGAGTGACAATATGGCGAAAGAGATTGCACGCATCGTCATATGCAAGGAAACTCGGTCGGGAGTCTGGATCAGCCTCCCAAATGTCATCCATGATTTGGAGCACCTGTGAAGAACCCTCCCCGGTGTAGCACTTGCCCCACCCAATGGGACATCCGCAAGCCCACTGGAACGTCTGCAGGCAGTACGTGGTCCCTGCACGGAATGTATGGACAATATCTTTCCCTGCTACGCCGCCAAGCTCAGGTAGTTCAGCGTGGAGAGCAGGCCCAGTCTGAGATCCAGTGGCTTCGTTCTGGCGACGTATCACACGTTGCACGCCGGGAAAGGACTGGCGAGAGAAACGATTTAGGTATTTTGAATGCCAGCTTTTGTGGGTCTCGTCGTCACATGTAACTGCACCGCTGGAATGGATAGGACGGCCGCAAGGAATTATACCGCATTTTTCCCTCATATCCAGATGATCGATGCAGAAACGGCCATTCTTATAGTTGACCAGGGGTTTTCTACAGACTGTAACAGCACATTTCTGAACACCAAACAGACAGTCAGTCTTCAAAGAATCCTGGTAAGAATTACAAACCTTGTGTGTGATGGTCTTTCCATCCCCTACGGCCATACGTGCATAACCACGTTTCGAGCCATGGACTCGTGCCTGTTGCTTCGGGCGAGTGGGTAAGCCTGCCGGTATTTCCTGCACCATTAAGTCGGGGTTGTCCAGGTTTTCCTCCTGGGCTGGGTCAGTACAAGCGCAAAAGAACCAGGAACCATTTTACCTGAGCAGAGGCGTCAGCCACCCCATTCGTCGTCTCCTCCAGAACTATCCCCTCTGCTACCAGATCGGCATGGTAGCGCTTCAGATGGGTACAGTTCGTGCATGCGTGGTCCATGGCGCCTGCTACTACGCCGCCGTCCTTTCCAACAGCCGCCCGGACGGACTCAGCCAGAACGTGGGAGCTTGAGTGGGCCGGGACAGTAAATGTGTCCTCGAGACCGTGGGATGAGATAAGCCTGCGGGAAAAGTGCTCAAAGTACAGTCTCTGAGATTGGCGGGTGGTAACTCGAGGACCAGTGTTGATTGTATCGCTGAGCCATTCTGCAAAGTTTGCCCAGCCTGAATGAAAGCGCACGATGGCACTTTCTTGAGCCAGAGCCACCCGACGATCCATCCATATGCCGTGCTTCGAAACACGAAGATAGCGGGCATTGTGCTCCAATCGCTGTAGTCGGCCCGGCAAAGTGGAGTCTCGACGGTATGTTATGCGGTCTGGATAATACTCTGCATCACATTTCGGGCAGTACGCGACGAATAGGTCAGCCTGCGTCCATCGAAATCCGCCATCAAGCAGGCGGACCTGCTGCGGCTTGCGACGGCGTCGGAGCGTAGGTGGGTATCCCTCGTTGCACAGAAAATGCAGTCCCATCGGGGAGTGGCGAGGATGATGTGCGCCGCAGGGAAAAGTTGTGCCGATGGATCATCGATTCCCAATAGATGGTACAGCTGTTCAAGGTCCCGGCATAGCCGCTCGCCCAAACCGGCTGTCAGATCTGGCAGAAAGTATGGGTGTTCATGTTTGCTGTCGAATGCGTCCACCAAAAGCTCAAAGATGCTCGTCAGCCACGCCGTCACCCGTGGCTGATGAGGTTCTCTGCGTTGATTCAAGTGCAGCTGGAAAAGGGGGTACGTGGCCGCAAGCACCGTGATAATGTAAAAGGCTCGCTGAAGCGAGAATTCGGGGCTGAAGTAGAGCTGGAGGATCACAACGAAGTTGCCCAGGCTAGGGATCATCGTGGTAGAGAAGATATTGGCTTTATTTCCTTTTCGGGATGCTGAAGGTGAATCAAAATTGACCAGCGACTACCGCCGCGTCAATGACTCAACTGGCAACTTACCGCCGCACCAGCCCGCGTTCATACTGCACTAACAGCTACCGGGTTCATCCACCCGAACGTACTTCAAGCCAATGTAATATGTCATCTACCCATACGATCCTGCGTTCCGGCTCAGTGCGTGTCTGCGCCCACGGTCGCTGTGATCTATAGACGACGAGTGCTGGGATGTTCACGCCGCGAGCCGCGCACGCACAACGCGCGACAGATTTGCGACGCTTTTGCGCCCGCGGCACGCAGACGGACGCGAGCCACGATTCACGCGCGGCAGATTTGCTAATGTTTTTTGAGTGCAGACGAACGCCCGTTAGAACGTGGCGGCGGTAAGGAATGCGGAGACTCACGCGCAAAGTATCCGCTTTCCTTCCGCGGCTGTGCCACGACTACATAGGCGTCCGAGAGTTGTGGGTGACCCGGATTGCGCCGTGAGCCGTGCGCGCACAAGGCACGGCAAATTTGCCGGCGGTTTTTGCGTCGCTGTCTGCCGTTGCCGCGCACACCGGACTCTGCGGACGGGCGTAGCGTAGCATCTGCTGTGGAGGGTGGTCGGCGGCCGTGGCGCGTTGTCGAGCTGCGTATACGCAGCGGCGTTGTTGTCGTCATCATGGCGAACACCGGCTGCGAGGGCGACGGCGGAAGCGCTCGTGCGGCGGTCGCTTCTTCCTGCGAGGGGCGGGGGCGGCCTGGTGTACGCGGCCGCATGTACGTTGCGAACCGTCGCGGCTGACGCCCCGCATCCCCAGGAGCTTCAGGGCACGGAAAGCGGAGACTTTGCACGTGCAAAGTCTCCGCTTTCGTGGCTGTGCTGCAGCGTGTTGAGTCCACGCTGGAACGAGATTAGGCAGAAAGGGAGCGGGAGGGGGAGAAGGAAGGAGACGCACCGTCCCGCACCGTTCTGTCGCGCGCAAACGACTGCGCAGCACCCGTGGGCGCGCCGACTGGGTGTGCGTGCTCGTACTTGTCCCTGCGCTCACCAGCAGCACGGAAGCGGAGACTGTAGTTTTGCACTACAAAGTCTCCGCTTTTCGGGGTCGCACCGGTCGTCGCTGTCGTACGTTCCGTGGGCGAGTCGCCCGTGCTGAGAGTCTGCACTCGTCGGGTCATTCGTCCGCTGTGACGCGATTGAGCGCGGTCGAGCGACTCGTGGCTGGCGCAGTACGGTGAGCGCGCCGAGTGGGGTCTGTGCGCGGGGTGCGTGTAGCGAAGCCACCGCGGACTCCGTGTTGCCGCGCACACACGGCGTACGACGAATACGCCGGCGCAGTTGTGTGTGCGGCATGCGTGCAGAACACGCACCTCGGGTGACGTGTGTCGACACGGCGATTTCGGCAACTTCACGAGTGGCGTCCGCTGTAAGACGATGCGGCCGATGTGTTGTGGCGTGCCAGCGCTGGCGGACGAGCGCCCCGTGTTAGACAGGGGAGGGCAGCGGGGAAAGGAAGGGAGACGCACCGCGTACCGGGGATCTCTCCTCCCCCGCGAGCCGTGCACGCACAACGCGCGACGGATTTGCCGCCGTTTTGGCGTCCGCGGCATGCGTGCCCGTATGTTCGCGTCCGGGTTGTGCCCTTTCAGGCGGCACGCTGCGGATTTGCGCCTCGTATGCGTACGCCGCGGCCGCACACCCGTTCTTCAGCGTCGTGCTGAATAAATCCGGGGTCCAGGGATCGGAGACTTGCACGTGCGGGGTCTCCGCTTTTCTCCTGAGAGGGGAGCGAGCGGGGTTGTACGCAGCCTGCGTGCGGCCGGGGGTTTGGGGTGGGTGGTGCATGTTCAATTGCGGTCGATGGTGGTTGGATGTGTCGAGTTCACAAGCTGGGTGTCAATTTTATGAGAGCTGGAGGTCGCGTTTGTCGACTGAGTAGACTACCCCGGTAGATTCGAGGTGAACTGCGAAGACGGCGGTAGGAGCGGTGAGAGACAAGGGCGGCGTAAGGGCGGCGCTACGGTCACGTGGCGCTCGCCGTCACCAATTACGCCGCCTGTGACACTGCCGCCGACTGCGACCGAGGCATGTCGGCGTCGCGCATGCTCAGATATACGCCGCGCAGCTCATGGGCTTGAAGCCCGGCGCTTTCTTTCTTACGTGTTGGGTGTCTGTCTGGTTTCGCAGCTTCAGGCTTGAAGCCTGGCAACTCAGCGCGGCCGGTCTTGCTCGCGGACGCTGCTAGGCCGTACCTCATAGGGCCTCGCGCACATCAATTGTCGCCCTTCTGCCTCCGATGCGATCGACGCGACTCAGCTCATCCAGCGGCCACCCGGACGGCCACGCAGACCTCGCGAGCACACGGCGGTTGCTTTGCCGCCCGGGGACCAACCGGACGCGCCCAGACACGACTTGCGCGGCGGGGACAGAGCACCTTTTCTCTCCTGGTGGCCGTCCTGTCCCAGGCCACCGAGGGTGCCACCGATTCATCAGAAATAGGGTATGGCTTCCATATTTTTTATTTTTACATCTGATCCAGCTGCAGGGCCATCTTTTCTTGTGGCCGTTGTGCTGGGCTGGATCCTGCGCTCCTTTCTCCCACCATGCAAGACCTCACTTCAGAGAGCAGCATCACCGACCGCGCGAATACCCTAGGCACGGATTTCAAGCTCGCTCCCGACGAAGATACCGTCAAGACGTTCACCGAGGACGACTACTTGAACGGAGTTGACACTACGGAGTTGGAGATTCACGTCATCCCTCCCAAGCAAAAGTGAGTGGACTGCTGGCGTTTCTTCTTGTGTGCCGATAGCACCTGCAGCCCTACCTTTAAAGTTCACGGAAGCAGTCTCAAACCGCGCCAACTGCTCGCAAAGGGAGGGGCCCCGCCGCCACCGGGCCAGAACCGCAAAGCACGTTCCAAGGCTCGCAACGATGCGAGGAACAAGCAGCGCATGGCGGAGACGCGCAGTGTCGACGCGCCGACCGCCATGGATGATCTCACTGCCGGGATGAGAGGCCATGCTGGCCCACGAGAGTCGGGGAAAGGGACAGGCAAACCTCTTATTGAGGTCGATCTGCGGAATGGGTGAGTGGCCGCGGCGGTCGCATGCTAGGATCCGTGCTGACATGGGGTGAAAATAGCGGCGCCGTCAGCGTGTACGATGCTGACGGCGTGAAGGTAGTGCACCGTGCCTATCTTTCCAACAACCCCGAGATCAACGCTGCATGTATGCAGGCGGGGGATATTGTCAAGAGGGCGGGTCGCGACGAAGGGCCCGAAGCAGGCACGAGGTCCGTTCCAGACCTTTATCTTCTCTATGCACCGTGGATCCTGCCTGGTGAGCCGTACATTCAGCTATGAGATTGGTTTCGTCTTTTTAATGGTGCGGCAGGAGCCCCGCATGTCGAAGGATGTGGAACAGCAGCCTGCGATATACGCGATGCTAAAAGCAGTGCTCGAGCCAGCAAGAAAAATTGTTGAGAGTGAGTAGCACGTTGCGGGATGGTGCGCTGGTGCTAACAGGCTGCAGGTATAATGAGATACGAGTTTCCCAAAGTTTACAATCGGTTCAAGAACGCGTTGACACTGTCTCGGCCAACGTGCCAGGCACTGAGCCTGCATTCTCGCCGTTCGCCTCCTTCTGTGTCAACTTCACGACGAAGGGGGGGGTCGTGTGCAATGCTCACATAGACCTCCAGAACTTGGGACCCGGGCTATGTGTCGTGATTCCTTTTGGCGAGTTCGACCCTGCCAAGGACTGCATGTTGGTCGTCTGGGAGCTGGGTTTCAGGTTCCAGGTCGCGGCGGGCCAGCCGATTTTTTTCCCCTCGGCAATGTACACGCACTATAATACCCAGCTTATATCGAAAGGCATGCGCGGCTCCATCGTGGCTTGGACCGGCGCGTCCATCTTTCAATATGTGGACCTGAAATGCCGGGCGGTGTCGTACCTCAGTGACACTGAGCTGGAGGAGTATCGCGCAGGCCTGAAGGATCGTGTCATGAGGGGCTTTGAAAATTTTCCTCGTAGACAGCCGGCATCTGTATGACTCTAGTATCTTTAGTATTTGAGTCTTTTGCTGATAGAATCTTGGTGGAAACTTGAGCGCGTGGGTGCATATGGGTGCAATGAATTGGCAAGTACTGGTAAGGACAGTGGGGTGTACGGGTAAGGACAGTGGGTATACACAAGTAAGGACCGTGATTATTGACTTGTTAAGGTATCTAAGTGTGCGCCGGGTCAGATTCAGAATCAAGATGGGAGGAGGATATCCTGGATCTGCCACCGCTACGAGACGGGCCAGCCTGGGCGTCATCACTGTCCGACTCATTCGATAACATTGCTGCTGCCGCCGCACGCTGCTTCTTGCGCTTGATCTCCCGGAGCTTGGCCTGGAGAATAATCTCCTCATCCTCCTCGGAGCCAGCGGCCGTATCAACAGACTTGTGGCGACGCTGGCGCTTCCGAGTCTTTGCATCCTTGTTGGCCTCTGCCTCTGACTCAGCCCGGCGCTTGCGCTTTTCATCTTTATTCCTCCTCGCCTCCTTTTCACGCTCCTTGTCACCTCGCTTCTTCGACGTCTCCAGGTAGTGCTTCCATTCCTTTGGGGCCATTTTGTCAAATGCACTCCTGATAGCACGATCTTCGTCTCGAACCAGATTACCGTCAACCCATTTCTGAGCGTCATCAACAAACGGCAGGTCTCTGTGCTCGAACAGTCCCCTGTCCCCGCTGGCAACACCCTTACTGATGCCGAGGGCATCCTCGATCTCTGCCTTGTTGAATCGACGGGACGCATACCGATGATAGCCGGTGTTGGTGTGTTCTGCAAATGCTGGAAAACTCGTTACCATCTTGATTCTAGAAAAGACGGCCTCGCTTACTGGCAGGGACGCAATAGGCTGAACCTCGGCCTTTTTCCTTCCGCACCCAGCCATTATCGCATATGGAGATGGCTTGTTTGAGGTCGTTGTATCGCACAAGCATTTGGCCAACTGTTTTGAGGGTGACGCCGAGAGCATAGTCTGGCACCACACTGCCTCGGAGTTCGTTGTTCAAGAACACCAGAAAACCTTCTTCAGCATCAGGCTCAGCGTCCGAGTTGTCTGTCTTCTTAGATTTTGTGGATGCCGCGCGCTGATTGGCAAGATCGAGAGGTTTGATATCTCCAGTGATTTTGCTAGGTTTGAATTTCTGACGAGTGTGAGCATTGCACAATAAATACGTCACTAATACTCACCGTATTGGTAGCTGATCCTCCGACCGGGCGTGCCCAGTGAACTGTCAGGACGAGAACAGGCCCGAGAGGGGTCATCTTCTGAGATAGCAGACAGGTATCCGCCTCCCGCAACTCTAACACAGGAGGAATGTTTCCTTTGCTGAATTCCCCAGCAGTTCCCAAACTGAGAAGACCACCGGTAAGTCCGGTGACGGTCAGTTTCATGTCATTGAAGTCTGGATACCACACGCATGAGTAAGAGTTCTCAGGAGCAGAAGAGCAAGTACCATTCAAAGAGCTGAAGTTTGCAAGCGCAGCAGGAATAAGCTTCTTCAGAGATGAGAGGTATCCATCCCCAGGGCCCTTTGCCACAGGTATACCCTGCCTAAGCGGTGGAAGAATATAAACCTCACGGCTCTCAGAGCTGCCACCACCAGTGAACTCGACTATGACTGTATGGCAACGTGAGTCGGCAGAATCCAAAGAATAAGAGGAAAGTTCGTACTGGCAAACTCCGGGGCCTGGTTCTCAACTTTGCCTGCAGGGGAGGGGGCAACTTTGTGGGCAAAGGATGAGTCCACAGGGGCTTGGCTGGATGGTTTTACCACCTCACTCTGTGAACTGGAGAGTGAGGATTCGTCGTCTTCAGATAAATATTTTAATACATTGCGAACGATGTAATAACAGTGATGCAGACTAACCCTTTATGTCGCGGAGCCCTGCTGCGCCTTCCTTATGCTCGCCATTGGAGAGGACTTTGAATTTTGGGGGCGGGTCTGCCTCTACATTTTTCTCGATGAGGGTTCGGTAGGCCCTGTATAAGTTCCTCAGATAAACAATACTGCAAAAAAGAGGTGATGGCTTACCCTGTAGGGGCAGCATTGGAATGCTGCGCTGCAGCCTGCGCATCCTGCGCTGATTTATCAGCACTGTTCTTCACAGGTGCAGCACCTGTCGTGGCCGGACGGTAGATCGAAAACTTAAGGAAGCGTGGGTCTGTCGCAAACTTTGGCAGCTTGAGTGCCTCCAGAACCTGAGGTTTGAGGTCCTTGACCGTGATGTCTTTGGGCAAGCCTGGAATAGGGATTTCCAGCGCAATTGCGACGGCGAGGAGCTGAGTCTTGTTCAAACTGCCGATAGAAGCCCCTTTGATTTGGTCAAGAGGGGGAAGAGCGCTGAGGTCAATTTTCGGCGGCATGGTGGTGAAAGACTTGATAAGATGAGGGAGGCCGGAATCCACCGAATACCGATGGCCAAAATCATGTGCTCAATAGGCCGGTTATAAATCCGTTGACTATGTCCACTGGAGTTCAGTGAACATGAACTGGGTATCCACTGAAGTACGGCGGATAGGGGTGAACACATATGGCCACCATCACTGATGTGCACCGATGTAGACTATCTAATCTATCCGTGCTACCGATCACGCCGGTAATCAGCGGTGTTCGATGTTGTCCGATGTTCTCCGATGTTCTTTGTTACTCCGGGCATATAACTCACACCAGCGCAATGTTATATGCATCATATCGGCCGTACCGGGCCGCAAACGATAAATCGACAAATTCTAGTAAAAAGTCATGTGGCCGCGATACCAGCTGACCACTTGATTTGCAAAGCGGCGGCCTGGTCAAAGCGAGTCTTGAGGCTTAGCGTTGCTGCGGCAAGGGCCGAACACATGTACAGCCACCACGTGGCTTCGCATAAATGGATAATCATTCTCTCCTATCCTAAGTAGTAGACACATCCATCTCAGAGTCTGACGGCAGCATGGCCTGTAGTCGGCGTTCAATGACTTGGTTGAGCAACATCTGCGGTTTCCGTTGTACATTTGGTGCCTGAAGAAATAATAAGGTACGCACCATTCGCTCTGAACCAACAAAGACGCCAAATTTTTCTACCCTGACTTCCGGACTCAGTTCCAACAGTTCTTCCAGGTCAATTTGACACAGAATCACGAATGCCGCGAAACGGTTCATCCCATCAGCCGCTGCGAGATCTTGTTCGCCCTGTTTCCATAGAAATCAGCAAAAACGCAAACCTCAGACTCTGGGACATGTGGTAACCTCTGCAACGTCGTCGTCCAGCCATGCCCTGTCTCCCCATACCGCCCCTCGGGATTCATCGTTCGCTTCCGCAGAGTCCCCAAAATAACGAGTAAACATTGCTGCTTCATCAACGCTATCCGCAAACGCATACTGAACCGCACAATCCCGTCGCTTCGTTCCACAGCCTTCCAAAATTCCCAGATCACGTCGAAGCTTTCCAAGGGCCTTGAGCACCGGCGGCGAATAGGCGAACAACTCGGATGCAGCATTGGAACTGCCTTTCGACTGATAAGAATGGGAAGAGGGGTATGCCTCGAATATAATGAGTAAGCGAGAATACAGCCACGACTGCTGTCCGATCCTGGAAGTGAGGTCGGCGCATTCGGAAGGCAGGGTCAAAAGGTTAGTGAATATAACGGCAGTATGGGGGTCGAGGGCGATATCTACGCCGCCGAGTGAATCTCGTTCGACGAGATCTATGCAGCAAGCACGAGAACGAAGGGAGCGTAAAAGACCCAATTTTTGAACCACCTTCATGGAAACCATGTACCGGTGGAAGGAATCAGGAGGATTCCAAGTAGGCGGCAAACGCAGAGTGTTTCGATCGTATATGGATTCTGGTACAATGTGTGACGGTTCTTCGAAAAGGGCATTTTCGACAGGGCTAGTAGGTTGTGATTCAGAGACAGAGGCAGTGACTTTCCTGGCTCTTAGTCTAGCAAACTCTGCGATTCCAAGCGAACGAGTGGCGATCTCCGGCGGTGCAGTATGGATGGTCGACGATGAGGAAGGCCTCACGATCTCGCAATCATTCACAATAGCGTTGGGATTGGGCTCGAACATTCCAGCATACACTTCGTCTGAGGGATTCGTCCCATTGGCAGGAAACTGTGTCGGCTGAGCTGAGGTCGCTGGAAAAGAATCGAATGACAGTGCCTCAAATTCCCTGTGTTCATATGGCATACCAGGATAATCCTGATTCGCTTGAAAGTCAGCAGGAAAAGCAGGCCTGGTAATATGATTGAACTGCTCGTCAGGCCCTGGAAACGTGAGGTCCTCAAAATCAAAGTCTCGGTCGTAGTCAGGATGGTCATGGTAGGGAGGAAGGTTTTCTTTATCGACATCGCAAGGATTCGGTTCATCGTGGCCGTAGAATGATGAGAATGTGGGATTGCCGTGGCCCGAATCCAGTGTGTTAGAGGCGACGCCTGAATCATTGAAGTATTCGTCCCCCTCAAGTCTCGGACGTTTACTACATCGGGCATCAATCAGATCGTTTTCTTGATCCATGGCATCGTCAGAATCTTCCCCGTCAGTCTCCAATTCATCGGGAAGACCAGCGATTCTTCGACGCTCTTTTCGTGATAAAATAATCTCATAAAGCTCAAACACAGGGTCGGAATCCCGGGAAGTAACATCGGAAACCAACTCGCCATATCGGCGACTCCAAGTGTCGGAGTGTGGTCGCAGTTCAGAATCGGTGAGGGAACATATTGTTTCCAAGAGAGTTGCGAGCCGGGTCGGCAGATCGGAAAATGATGCTATGTTGGCATCGAAGAGGTCGGTTACCTTGAGTATCTCTGAGTGACTCGGGATCCGAGTCCTTGCAGCGATAGGTCTAGATATAGGTAGTTCGCATTGTGCTACGGAATCGAGGACGAACAGCACGTACACCCAGGAAAGCTCAACATTTAACGATGGGATCCCCTTCGCTTTCTTAAGGAATTTGTGAAGAGAATTTTTGTCGTTTGCTTGACCTTTGGCTTTCAGCGGCGCAACGAGTTCTTCAAGGTGAGAAGGAAGAAACAATGCATTGGGCCGGTGTTCATTGGGCGGAGGGAGGACATCCACTGGAAGACGTGAGTAATCGAAATCGACAATATTCTTCGATATGTGCATACCCTCTATCAGAAGCTGTCGTTTTTCGTCCACTTTTTCCCGTAATATAAGGTCCCTTGGGTCTTGCCTCTGATCATCATACAGCTGGCCAACATCAGTATCGAGCTCATCTGTGAAGATGTCTGCGGTTGATTCGTAGGTAGAGTCTGGTTGGCCGAGCATCGAGGTCGCGGGCTCCGGTGAAGGACGTGACACAGGCTTTGGAGGTTGCGCCTCCTGTATGAGGGGTACAAGAAAAGATCCCAATCTGTCAAGGTATCGGCATACGAAAAATTCCTGTGCCAAGGAACTGACCCTGGCCCGGCTCCAATCGGAGCAGGTTTCTTCCTTTCCGCGCCAATTCGCTTGGTCCGAGGAATTTGTGTGACCTCTTGTTCAGCGATTGAAATTAGTCAGGGTAAAAGGGAAGTTCGGATGACGGACCCATTTTTGTTGGACGGACTGGAGGTGGAGTGGTGTCGGGAGAAGACATGAAGAGTTCGTCGATCTGATCTTCTTGGCTCGAGACGGGTGTAGGAGTGGGCGAAGGCGATGATTTGTACGCGTCTGGGGTCACCGTTAGCACCACGGCGCGAAGGACGGATCGGAGACGCACGCCAACCGTCGACGATTACCATATTCTGTTCATGAAGGTCGGGTTCTAGTTCTTCTATTTTGACCGGAGGGAGAATCACAGTGGGCAAATTTTCGACGCCTTGCAAATCTGATGTCGGCTCGCGGACGCCGCTTCCAGCCCGACCTCTCCGAGGAAAAATAGGAATGAAAGGGGGGTCTGGGATGCGGCTGGCTATGGGAGGCGAGTCTGGACGGGCGCAAGGGTCTAAATGGCGGTTTTTATATCCCTTCGGCCGGATGGACTGCAAAAGGGAGCGAATTGCCTCATGCTCTTCTGGGCGCAAGCGCCAGGTCGTATCGCTAAGACCTCTCGTCAAAAAGAAGAAGAGGAGGCAAACAAGTCCATGAAAGCATACAGAACGTCGTCCTGCTTGACCGAAGGTTCCGAGACCGGTTCAACGTCGACGGGTAGGACCGTTTGGGAGGATAAGAATTCCCGATGCGAGTGGGGGAGGGATTTAAGAAAGGTATTTGTTCCTAGTCTGGGAGTTTCCCGAATGGCACGAGTCGTAAGAATTGGAGACATCGGTCGGTAAGCGGGAACATGGGATTCAACTATGGGGTGTCGTAAAACTGCTAGGAAGACGGAGGAATGTGCTTACAATTGGATTCCTGCACTACCACTCTATCAGCTTTCAATTTTCCGGTTTGTGGCTTTATGAGTTTCTTGAGGTATTGAATAGCACTGGGGGTGGACTGGAATTTTTCTTGAAGCGCCTCGACGGAGCTCAGTCCATATATACGAGTCAAGGTCTCAAATGAATCCGTTGACAGTATCAAAGAAGTCGGGTCAGCGGTGGGAATCTCCACCAGGTAATGAAACCAGAGCTGATATTCCATCGTCAGCGTACTATGGAATTGGCGAGGCGACAAGCCCACGAACGTCAGCGACAGCCTGCTCAGTTAGTTGAATGTAGTCAGTGGTGAGATGGGTCATTGCATAGTTGAGTAAGAGCTGGCGAATGTGGATACGGAGAGCGTATTCGGAATCCCCTTCGTCTTGCATGGCTTGGTGAACGGGTAAAACGAGACGCGACGCGTCTGTCATCTGATCAGTATTGGTAATGGTCCTGCCTGCACTCTACCACTACTTCCGCACTCCGCTTCCGTATGCACAGACCCTAGCACTGCAAGAGCGTATTCACCAGCTGCAACTGTTACAGCGTAAAACAGCATCCCACAAAGACATCCTCCTCCTTCTCCAACACCGCCCCGTGTACACGTCTGGACGAAGACAAACAGAAGAGTCTGTCCAGCATGAGCGCGCTCGTTTGACGAATATTGGCGCGGACTTTGTCACCACTGCCCGTGGCGGAGAACTCACTTTTCATGGCCCTGGCCAAATCGTTGGCTACCCCCTCATTGATCTTTCGCGTACATCACCTCCCATGCCTGTTCGAGACTATGTCTGCCGTGTGCAAAAAGCGCTGGAACTACATTTATTGGAGGCGCATGGGATACAACACGCGCCATCTGACCACACCGGCGTCTTTCTGGACGCAAACACGAAAATAGGGAGCATCGGCGTGCAAGTCCGCCACCGATTGACGACACACGGCTTTGCTATGAATATCACACGAGAACCCCTTCCTTGGTTCGACCAAGTAGTTGCGTGCGGGTTGGCAGACGTGAAAGCTGGATCTGTGGAAACTGTGCTGGGCGAGGGGGTTGACATTCATGGCGAAATACCGGGGCTGCTAAGTCAAATGGGTCGAATGCTGGAGCGCGATTTTATGCCTATGCATCTGGCTGATGAGGGCGAGGTCGGAGAAGCTATTGCAGCCGCTGAAAAAGACGCCCTTGGAGCAGACGACTGGGCGAAAGCGCCCACAAGCATGTAATATGTAATAATTTTACTTGCGGCGATTGTGGCAAAAACATGAAGTTATGGGGTTGATGCCGGATTCCGGTGACCGGCGGACTCCGCCGGACTTTTCAGCTTACAAACACTGAAGAGAATCTGTGTAGGCCTTCCTTCATCCAATCGCTCCAGCCCAAATTTTCCTTCATGCATTACCTTCAGTTGTATATCCCTGCAGTAATTCTACTCCAAATCCTTCCAAGTATCCTTCTTACGGTCAACCCAATTCAATTTGAGGAACAATTTCGTATCACAGTATATGTCTACAAGTTCATTGCAGGGACTCACTACAACAAAGGCGCATCCATAATCTGTGAACCCCTTTCCCTCAGGCTTATCGACAAATATACAAAAACCTTCCCAAATATTTTTGACTTCATTTGGCACCACCATGTCTTCTACACCTCTGGCAGTTAAGGTCCTAGAACGGCTCCTTGCTCATCCATCTCTTATAAACAACCTCCAATTTGCACATATTCAATGATTTCTTGATCTCACTTCTCGACTCTGGCAGGAGATTGTTCCCCCTCAGAAACCTCGCCCGGTTGTTCTTCCACCAAATATTGCCAACTTTATATCCGCTGTCCTGGATCTTGAACCAGCCATTGTTCAGCTTACATGGCATGCATTCAGCGACTTTGCTGAATCTTCATACAAGAATCCGCAACCCCTTTCTGTTGACGAAAATATCAAAGAACATGGCCAGCCACATTCCATAGGTATAAAATTTTCTCGATTGTTCTCTAGCTGACATCTAAGATATATTCAGGAGCTGAAACCATCGTTTCACCTGTATCTTACTGTACCCGCTCATCCTGCAACTCTCTTCTTCTCACCGACAAACGAGATGTCGAAGCCAGACTTTATACTCTAAGACGAGGCATTTTGCCGATCTTCTCAAGGTCCTTGTACTGTCGCAGTATGTCATGCAGATCCAGCCTATTCTTCACAGTATTCCTAACACTTGCTCAGAGTGCAGCACACGCTACTACCACAACTACTCTGTGCAAGAAGTGGCAAACACCTCAGCTTGTCGCACCTACTACCTGGGCCCAAAATTTCAAGTACCAGAATATATTCACGTTTTTGAGAGTTCATTTGTTGAAAGAGCTCTCTGCACATATTTTGAAAGCGAACTCTGCCTTTCTCAGTGCGTAGCTCTTCAATTGGTGAACATTGCTCAATATTTATCTCTCAGTGCTACATGTTTGGGAATTGCTCGTGTCTACAACCGCGCGCTTGCTCACCCATCTGACCAAGTGTCTTCTTCACATCTGAAGGATGAGTTGGGTGGCGACCTCATTCTGGACGCTTTTTTCCTTCACTCTATTCTTCGTGATAAGGCAGCCCGCAGTGAAAACCTCATACTCCCTCATCATGGTCCTCAAAACCACCGTTTAGATCATGTTCTTGCAGAACACAATTATCGCATGGTTGGCATGGGTCAAGAACACTGGGCCCACACTTGCAATCGCTGTACCAAAATATACCAAGGTGAAGATGGGAATTGGTGTACATAGATTTATTTATTTCCCTCACACTCTTCGGTAACCCTTCATTCTAGACCGCATGTCTGCTGGTGTTCACGATGGAGTCACCGTTCGACATCTGGCTTGCAGTGTGCATGACTGCACTGAAGCTCTTCAGTCACAACGAGATCTTTTCTGTCATACACATCATGACATGATCAAGGTCTGTTGTATACGAGGTTGTCAAGCTTCAGCGGAGCCTGGTTTCCGCACCTGTTCAGAATCAACCCACAGAGCCTTTCAAGCCGTAGCTGAGGAGAAGAACACAGCTATGTTTCAGCTTCACTCACGACTGCGCAAATCAGGAGTCTCACAAGCACCTATGGCCGGTGCCTCCTCTGATGATATGGAGTTAGATCCACCGGCCACAACGCTGAACGAGCCTTCACAGGCAGCTAGCACTTTCTGCAGGTCCTGCTCTCAAAGGCAAACTCTCGAGAAGCTGGACGCACAATGAGCAACTTTTTGTTCAATGCTGTGGGGTGATTACCTCTCGAGCCACTTTCTTCGGCTCAGAAGGCGTCTCTGCTGTTAATGTAAGCTTTTTAATAAACCTGTGTTGATGTTTGAACTCTCATTGGATTCAGGCCTTTCTCAAAGCCACCTTTCCAGAGGAGTTTCCTGGTGCCATGCCCTCCTACATTTTTTACGACAACAATTGTCAGTTTCTCAAACATCTGCAGCACTGTCACGATCATTATTTTGACAATGTCGGTCTGCCGGTTGATGTGTTTCACTTCAAGTGTAAACATACCGAGCGCGACATATTTTGTCAGATCAACTGCAACCCAGCACGTTTCCGCGAGCTCATTGGGCCAGACGGAAAGTGGATTTTTAACTCATCTGCTGCAGAGCAGGCAAATGTTTGGTTCGGCAAGTTCCAGAACATAGTTCAGGAAATGCCTGTTATCAGGTGCGCTTACCTTTACTACATCTTCCGAAGTTTTCCGACTTGTCTTTTATGAACTTAGATACACCTTCTTTCTCGATGAAATGATTGCGATCCACAACAGGGAGACTGTAGCAGAGCTTGAGGCCCATGGTCACCTCCCGCACTTGCTTTCTGAAGAGTTCCTTAGGGGAAGCTCAAAGTCGTCTGAATCCACCTTGTAATCATAGAAGTACTACATTGTATACTGTTCAAAACACTCAAATATCCCGTTCACCCAGACCAATCCGAATCTGACGAATCTTTGCAGCACGTGCAGCAGTCTTGTCCTTCTTTGTTGGGTGAAATCCGCTTGATGCTGCATTGTTGTTGACAGAAGTCTGGCTGGGCATAACAGAGCCATGCTCATGCCGCCCGTTAAAACACCTGAGTGAGTATATGTCAGATAAAACCAAAATACAGAATATTTCCTTACCAAACGGTATTGGGATGAGTTTCAATCACAACTCCCCACTTGTACATCGCAAAATCCCACTCGTGATTTTTCTTGTCAGTCCCAGATTGAGCCAGCTGCACACAAGGATGGCATTCCCCTTTAGCCTTCATCACCAACTTGCTCTTGCTCTTGAGAAGCTTGAGAAGCAAGTCAATATCTGCCCGGCTGATATCAAAGTCAGGATGGATGCAGCTGATGTAGTCGGTGCAATAGAAGTTTGCAAGCCCGTAGAGACCAAGTCGCCCAGCATCAACAGCCTTGGTGGCTGCTTTCATGTTGGCTTTCATATTTGGGATAATACTTGAACCAATTTCGACGACCACGTCAACATCCTTTGGAATGTTAGCAAGTGTATTCCAGCTCGAGCAAAACACTTACCACTGCATGTCGATGCAATGCTTTCATATCATCCGCTGTATCACCAGTATGGCATGCGTAAAGTGAATATCCGTCACCCTTCCTCCCACCTGTTGGCTCATGCCATCCTGTTCCAGTCATAGATCCGTGCGCCCACCGTTGTAGCACACCACGCCTTCGAAGCGCACATATAATCACCCGGCGGTGGTTCGCAAGCAACTCATCAAGAGTCTTTGTACTCATGGGGTTAAAGCGAACCCCACCAACCTGAAAATAGTCAATGATATAAAGATGACGCTCGAGAAAAAAGACTTACCCATTCCTTTGACCCATCTGGATGTAACACATAACACCTCACAATATCTTTTGAACATCGATGCATGGTTTCTGGACGGGGCTTCAGCCAGATGAATCCCTTTTCCTCGGGATTCACATAACGCATGTGAAAAGCCACCGGCTTTTCACCATCTTTTGGCTGGGACTATTCCAAACCATTGAGTCACCATAGCAGTAGCAAAGAATAAGCACATACAGGCGGTCGCGGCTTGAGTCGGTCTCCTGGGGGTGCACAGGTCAAAGCAGCACCTATCATCCGCTTTGCGTCCTTTCTCGCAAAAACTTCCATCTCGTGCACGCACTTATCCTCTGGTTTCTCATACATGCAAAGCTGACATTCACCATGCTTTGAGTCGGGTTCACGATTTCGCTTCCTATGATTTCGCTTTTCACCCTTAGTTGGTGTTGGTGTTGGCGGTGTTGGCGTCGGTGTTGGTGTTGGTGTCAGTGGTGAGGCAGCTGATGTAGACGATGTCGCAGCCGGTGCAGCTTCAGACGGACGCCAGACCTCTTGCTTTACGCGACCCATGAGATCCCGATGGGCCCAGGTCTCGTGTATGACCACAGCCAGTTTTCTATCTTCCAGTCCAGCCAAGAAAGCCTTGGAGGTTGCTGAGTCGGCATTCATCAATAGCGGCACTTGCATGATTCTTCTATATACAACCTCAGAGTTCCAGCCATTGATACGCTGAAACGGTGACTCTCGGGTACGCGTGAATGATCTAATAGAAAAGCTAATGCAAGCTGCTGGAAAACCAACACACAAAACACCAACTAAACCACTAACCAACCAACAACTACTCCTCTTAATGTGAGAGAACCGGGGTGTTCGGGGGTGCGGATCAAGTATTAGATCCCAGAACAGAGAATAGATCCCTCAAAATGTCTGATTCGGTCTTTTTGGTCTTATCCCGATAACGAGTTTAATCGAAAACTTGGCTTGTAGGCCGAGTAAACACAATGTTATTGCGGTAAGGGACGGTTTTGTATAATATAACGATCTAGTGACCGGCAAAAGTGGGTTTTATAGGTTTATAGGTCGAGGTTTGAGGTGCCTCTGAAGACTACTGTTAATTCGTCTTATGAATCCCGTAACTGAGAGTTTGAGGTGCTCTCGAGACTACTGTTACTTCGTCTTATTAACCGAAAATCCAATTCACACAGTCAAGTCAATCCAATCAAGTTTATTCCACAAGAGGGTGAGGGACAAGCACTTCCTAACTTTAAAGCTGCCTCCCCTACAACCAATGGCAAAATGAGATACTGGCCGGATCAGGGCGCAGCTAACTAGCTTAAAACTACTCTACTCTGGTCCTTATATACACCTACAATACTGCTTACATGAACGCAATTGGTCTACCAAAACTAAGCAATGAATAAGCAGATCTGTATCAAGCGTCCTATTGGCTGAGGCATGGGCCATTGACTCATTTCCTTCCACAAATATCAATCTCGCATGTGGAGATGCTCGGAGTCTTGATCTCTGAACGAGCTCGAATCTTCTTCGCCTGGTACACGGTCAAGTACCCTTATCGGGATAAGCCACTTATTCGAATCGTGTTGTTGCTGGCTTTCGAATGAACCTAAAGAGGGCATACCAAACTAAGGTTGATATTTCTGATATGTCACGCGGTTATCCGAGTGATCGGGTCCCACGCGGAAGAGTGACTCGGCATAATTGCCTTATGGAGTCTCGGATCCGGAATATCCGACAAGTCCGTCATTGCCTGTTCTAGACCAGCACGGTCACATGATCTGTCGCGTCGCGTCTCCAGTTGGCACTTAGGCCCACAAAAGTCAAAGTGGTGGATTTAGACCATCCTCGGTACGCCTGCATGCATATTTTATATCTCCTTGATCCTAGTCTAGCAAACAGCTCATCCGTATGAGATTTCGGGTACTGTTATGATTTTAAGTCTTATCCCGATAAGCATTATATTAGCCCCAAGTGTGGAGGTACCGCCATAATGAGTCCTGGACCTTGACCCATGCTATGCAACTAGAAGCTACTCATTCGGAGCTCATGATAGCTTCTCTGAGAGTGCGTGGACGCCAATGAAACAAAGCAAAATTGCAAAATTCCATGCGTGCAGATTTACACGGCTTATCAACGCTATGAAGAACGGTCAGCTCTCATCAATCCTATCAAACTGGACTTACCGGATAGTTCAGTGTGCGTAAACAGGGAACCATCCAAGTCTTGCAATGGAATTCAAATGCGTCAACTGAGAGTAGCAGATAGGCAGCAGAAGGATTATGGCGCCATGGATGCATCCGTGGATGTGAGCTTATGAATGAAAAAAAGTCAAGCACATCTTGATCTTTGAACTTGAAAGCGGGATCTGGCTTTGGCTGGAGCTAGAAAAACAACATTTGTTTCACAGCAGCTGAAAAGCGAAGCTGACATACGAGTTCATACGCTTCGAACGTCATGCTCCTTGGTGTCCAACGGCATAGCATGCGACCATAGGCAAGCTTCCAGTCGTGGAAGCGAAAACTAGTTTCGACATCTGGATGACTTGTTTCAAGGAGGTTTCCGGCTCGACAGATTTCACGTAGTTTCTCCAGAAGGCCAGATTTCTACGTGAATGGTCAAATATTAAACAGTACAGGAAACGATTTGGGCAACCTGCAAAGAATCGAGAAAATCTTGCGACTTGTATACTCTTAGGCAGACCACGCATTTGGCAGTAGTCGTTGACTACCGGGACTTTGCAGCGCCGGTACTTCACCTCCTGCAGCCGGTCAGCCCAGCAAGTAATGTACCACCAGGATGTACTCACGGGTCGAACAACAGGATAGAAAAATACCATGATATGGTTGTACCATTTATAAGGTAGGGTGACTGGGTCTTCAGCCGCTTCAAGTGTACTGAGTTGAACTATGGTACGCGGGCGGCGTTGACGGCGTGTCTGGACCATATTGGGCAGGCTGGCCTCGTCCTGAGTGTCATGCTGTCCCATTGGATCGTCCGGGTCATCCTCTGCATCATTGTCGTCGTCGTCTGAGTCAAGGTCAAGGTCCATCCCATCTGCAATCTCATCATCCATTTCGGGCAGATAATCCCCGTCAACATCGCCGTCCTCACTTTTGGATTCAGAGTCAGAGCTTGCAGTGTCCCTGTGTTCCAACTCCTCGTCCCAATTGAAGTCTGCGGGCAGCCCCATGCTAGGATGCTAGGCAAGCATTAGAGAACTCCGCAAGCACAGAGTTCCACATACATAGCTCGTGAAATGACCAGCTGCGACCTGTTCCATCTGGGCAGCCAGGAGAAGTTTTTCCGCCATGTCATCACCAGCCTGAGCACCGCCATGTTCGAAACACATATAGAGAACCTCAAGGATTATGGCCCAGCTCGCCTGCACATCCTCTTCGGGCATTTCTGAGACTATTTCTCCACCCAGACAGTAGGTGAGCCAATCCAGGGCAAATTCAAACTAGTTTGGTTGAATAGACATTCCAGGGTCAGCAGTTCCACCTACCCAACGCTCTGTTTGCAGATTTGCCTTGAGTGCATCCCAGAGATCATTCCCCTGGTGTCTGGTGGTAATCCCGAGGCGTCGAGTGAAGACTTCCCAAAACGGAGCTTGTGTGAAGATAGCTTCGTCGTCAGAGTACGGTTGCAGCCGTGGTGTCCATAATTTGAGCTCAGGTTGAGCTGTCTTCATGGCAGGCATGAGGCAAGATGTTGTTTCCTTTTTGGGAACGAAATGCTGCAGCGATCCGGTGGAAGAATGTGCTTGCGCTGCACGGAAGCACTCTAGCCTAAGCCTGGAAGGAATGTACTCAGAGAATCGGTACAACAAATCTTTGTCTTCAATTACTACAGAAAAACATTGAAGTACAGTAATATATGAAAGCGCCACACTACATTGATAGGAAATAAATCTCTAGGGAGACACGTATATAAAATTCTGGAGGGAATCTTTCACAGAACGGATACACAGAACGGATACCCTGCAGCGATTGGTAGGAGGGATACGTGAAGGATATCGCCGGAGTGATACACTCGACTACTACGATCAAGGGATATGCTCGAGGGATAGGCTCGAGAGATGTGCCCGAGATATGCTCGAGACGTATCTCTCGAGGGATCCGCTCGAGGGATCCGCTCGATACGTATCTCTCGAGGGATATGCTCGAGGGATATGCTGGAGCGATCCGCTCGAGGGATACGCTGGAGAGATCTGCTCAAGGGATACCGGATCGCTCGAGGGATATGCTCGAGCGAGACGCGCGCGACGGGGGGAGAGCAACAAGTCGCAGAGAGAGAAGTTGGTGGACGAGATCACACAGGTGGCTGCAGGCGCGGACGCCAGTCGCGGATCGCAGAACGGCCTGCGCACGGAAGCAGGATGGACGGCGGCCGGTGTGCAGGCGCGGACGACGGCGGCTGGGCAGGGGCGACTAGGCTAGAAGACGAGTTAAACGTGAGTTGAGAGGCGAAAAAAAGGTACGTACCTCGTTCGGGACGTGGGTGTGGTGGCGAGACGGCGCCGAGGAAACGGTACGGGTGACTGGCAAAGACGGTGCGTGGGGGACACGGCGCGGGTTGCGAGCGCTACTCGTCCTGTGGAGACGGCACGGAGAGAGGAGAGGGAGGCGACGGAGGCGGAGACGGTGCACGGGCAAGACACGGCGCAGAGATGGTGCGCGGGCGACTGGTCGCAGGCAAGTCACCGCGGGGACTGGGGGTGCAAGAAAAGAGGACGAGGCAGAGAAGACCTTGCCCATGTGCAAGGTCTCCGCTGCCTGTTCGTTCCGGCGGCTGTGCGGCGGAGCGACCTCCGAGGGAGCAGATAATTGCTCCCACAGAGGTGGTAGGGACGGCACCGCGTTGTGCAAGCACGGCTGGGTTCGTCGTGACTGCACACGGGCGAGAGGGAGGCGGGGAAGCCGGTCGAGCACACGCTGGGGCGCGAGAGGCAGCGCGGAGTCGGGGCGCGGGCGAGACGGCGCAGAGCGGAGGTGGCGAGATGGTGCACGGAGAGAGGCGGCGCGAGGCGGCACGAGACGGTGGCGCAGGCGACTGGGCGGGCGAGACGGGCGAGACAGCACTGGGCACGGAGACGGCGCGCGGTCAAGGCGGCGCAGAGACCGGGCGTGGAGACGGCGCGGCGCACGGACGAGAGCCATGCGCTACTCGTCCGTGGAGACGCCTGGAAGACGGCGCGGGCGAGAAAGCGCGGGTGCAGAGACGCAGCAATCACGCTTCGCGTGAGACTCGGCTCGGCTTGGGACGGGCGCACCGCGGGACTCGACACCACAGCGGCGTGGCGTGCTGGATGCCGCCACTCGACTGGACTCGGACCGGGGAAGGAGGAGTGGCGGCTGCCCGATTCGAGGTACACGGACGCGACATCACACCACACGCTGCGACGTCAGTGCGCGTGGCATGACGTCGGTGAGAGCGGCGCGCACCCACAACGCGCGGCGAGTGCTGCGGCGTCTTTGACTGCGCAGCACGGTGGCGGGTCTGTGGATGTGGTGGCGTGGTGCGATGTCGCGTCGCCGCATCTTGAAGCGCAGCAAGGCGGCTGGAGAGCGCGGGCGAGGCGGCTGGAGAGCGCGGACGGAAACGGCTGGAGACGGAGCGCGGGCGAGACAGTGCAGAGACCAGGCACGGAAACGGCGCGGCGCGTGGGCGAGAGCCATGCGCTAAGGCACGGGCACGGAGACAATGGAGGCGGGATGGCGCGGGCGAGATGTCGTGGGGTGCGGAGACGACGAGCGGGAGACGGCGCGGGCAAGACGGTGCTGGGCGAGGAGACGGAGACGAGATGGGGCGGGCGAGTGGGGGGTTGGTGGTGGTTGTAAAGCAAGCGGAGACCTTGCCACGTGCAAGGTCTCCGCTGACGCTCCGTTCCAGCGGCTGTGCGACGGAGCAGCCTCCGAGGGAGCAGAGAATGGCTCCCGTGGAAGAGATGGCGGCACGAGACGGCGGCGGCGACGCGGCACGGGCGAGGAGAGGGGCGCGGCGCGGACGACAGGGAGACGGTGCGCGGGGGACTGCCGCGAGCGAGCCGGCACGGTTGCTTGGTCGAGACGGGGGATAGGAGATGGTGGTGGTGGGGGAAAACCTGGAGCAGACGGAGACTCGGAGTCAAGTCTCCGTCCTCGCGCTGTTCCGCTCCGCTCCGAGTCGTCTCCGAGCGGCGGAGGCAGCTTGTGTTCGATGACGACGGGCGGCGGCAACATGGGGCTTGAGGGGACACCTTGGCGGGATTGCGCGCTGGCGAGATGGCGCGGGGACTCATCTGATCTCGCGAAGGAGCGCGGGCAAGAGGGAGCGGCGGCAACGCCACGAACTGAAGCGAGATGGTGTGGGCGAGAAAGAGACTGGGAGAGGAATGAGAGAATATTAATGAGTGGGATAAAAAATTGAGGAAAAAAAGGACGCACCTCCAAATGAGACATCGGGCTGTTGCAACTGCACACGGGCGAAAGGGAGGCGGGGGCAGAGGAGTGCTTAAGGGGATGCCGGTGGTGGTATTTCAGCCGGCGACGGTGCGGGTATGAAGGGTGGTGGTTGAAGCTGCAGAGGAACATGACCACGTGCTCTTTGCGCTGGTGGCTGTGACGCATCGCGCGCTCGTCGCGCAGTGTTACATACCAGTGCATGTGGGTGCCCTGAAAACATCGAGTCAGTGCAGTGTTACATACCAGTGCATGTGGGTGCCCTGAAAACATCGAGTCAGTGCAAAGACCATAATATGACCAGAGTAAAAACACCCACCGACTGGAACGACGCGCTGAAACACGTCGTAACGACGTGCTGGAACGCGTCGGAACGGCACGTTTGAACAGATGTGCTGAAGGCATAGGTGGCTCGAGCAAGTACAAGCAAGAAACTAGAAGAATTGGTCAGAAGAAAAGCCAGAAACGTGTCGATATGGAACGTACCTCTCAAATAGATCTCATACTTGAGAATAATACAAAGACCACAATAAAAATGGAATGTACCTAGCTCTGCAACGTCCTGACCGTATGAACGGCCCAACAGAAGCACGGCCAGGCAGATCTGCATGTGAGGCCGGTGAGCTGGGTAGGGCGAATGGTGGTCAGAGACCAGTCCGCCAAGCGTGGCCAAACAGTGGGTGGGACTTAGATACAGACGCGTCGCGTTGATGATCATGTGATCAGGGCATGTGATCGAAAACACCTTCAAGAGAGAAACGTATGTATTTAATGGACTCCGAAGGTGAGCAACTAATCGACTCAAAAAATGGTTTCCAAGAAATCTTTAACATATTAACTACAGCTCCAAAGCATGTCCATGATTTTTTATACACGATAAGATGGATTTTTACGAGTTGCAACCTGTGTTCTAGTCTGAGGACGGGAATCCAGGGTAGCATTACGTGTACAGGGCTGCTTTTGAATTACTATCAAAGAATTTATGTATGCACAAATAACGAACCTTGGAATTGTTAACCACTGTTTTTTTTGGTAAGGCAACTTTAAAATGGACTCTCAGCAACCGGCGTGTCTGGATGATTGTATCCTCAATTTTTGCCTGTAGCGAACCAGAGGGACCTGCATAAGGATGAGGGAACCTCTGAAGTAACTGCCACAGAATGTTGAATACTAGACACCTTCGACAATAAGACACTACAAACCTCCTCAATAAGATCCATCCAGAATGTCAGGGGAAGACATGAAGGATGCTCATAATCAACAGCCTGTATTTTACAAACATGGGACTGTAAATGAGCCTAGACATGATCAAAACAAATCGACGTTGAGAGAGAAGAAACACAACGAACCATAACTCTCTGGAATGCAGCTTCATCATGTTGTAGCAGAAGCCTCTGCTTCAGATTTACGTGTCGTAGGTTTTGATCTAAACCTGCATTAATTTCATTCACGTAGTGGGCCATTGAAAGTGAGATATTGGAGGAAACGAAAGAGCCGAAACGCGTTGTATGACAGTATTTGGCTAGGGTCTGTTTGTGATGGTTTGGCAGAAGCATCATGGAGCTGAATCAGGAAGAAGAAGACTTTTTGAATCCTCCAGCCATAGAGTAACTACTCGTCATAATAACTACATGGGAGTAAGCTTTGCTTGTAGAGTACCAAGACCTAGACTCATGCCTGTAGCTACCAAATCCTTGACCGGCTGGCGGTCCTTTTTAGCTTCATACAAATCATAAACCGACAAAGCCTGCTTAATCCACTGCTGTGAGCGCAAAAAGAGGTCGCCTATGTTTTGACCAGAAATGACACGCCCAACTGCGACACCGGCTCCGACAGCATTGTCCGGGACCCGAGCATGAGCAACGCGCACATCATGCACTTGCTGCACCCACTCAAGGAGTTTGGAAACAGATTGTTGCTGTCTTTTGTCGCTGCCGCGTATTTGAATAACGACGGCATATTCGCCATAAAGCCGTTCCAGCCAGCTGACAATGACAGCGTTAATTTGAGCAATGTTTTGGCCTGCCTGAGCCAAAGGCACAACAGGCACCACAGGCGGTGCAATGAGAGGAGCAGGAACGGCTACAGGTGCCACAGGTTGGACTGGTATCTGGCCTTGGGGAATAACAGGTCCAGGATTCTGGACATAAGGGGGTGGCGGAACCGCAGGTATGTTGGCACCTGGGTTGGCTGGGACATGAGTAGGAACTGGAGCAACACCTTGCTGTATATTGTCGTCATTATCATCATCGGACTACCAGAAGAAGAAAAAATTGCATGAGAATGATAGACAACATTTGGACAAGAGGAAAACATACGTCTGGATAGCGTTCCCTGATAACGAGTAGAACCCGCAAAGCCTCTTCAGGCCCAAGGATAGGAATGGTGTGCTTGGGACCAACTTGCCACACAATCGTCCCGGGTGAATGGGCATAGTGGGTGGCAACAGGACCAAACTCCTGCATTAGGCTATATCCCGGAAGACGCCAAAAAACATCGAAAGTGACACCTAAGAAACGAAATCAGCGTTAAAAAGAAGGATGATAGGTTTGCAGACTTACCACCAGGCCAAACTTTTTTAAGTGCATTTCGCACAGCACTCACGGTGGTGGCATTGAATGTACGAGCAGTACATTCCTCAGAAGGATCAGCCAGCTCGGGGGAATTGGTATGATAGGCAAACCGCAAAAAATTGAAGCGGTGTACAGACATTTGACCAGCACCCCTGTTAGCATAATTGATTACAATAATCTTGGGCGTCTCAATCTCTTGATCAACTTTGGGATCTTTAGCAGGTAAAGATTGAGTGAGCACTAGTTGCGGTAAATAAAAAGACACATACCAAATACAATAAGTTCCCACTCAATATTCTCATCATAATCGTCGATGTGCCCATACCAGGAAGAAGTTTCCTTGACTTTGACTGAAATATGACAGATTCTGTCAGTCCAGATCAACAATCATTTACAACACGAACCTTCTTCTTCTTGTCCGTCTGATCCTTGTCCTTCTCCTTCCTCATCGGTATCACGGTCAGCCAGTCCTTCTCCTTCCTCATTGGTATCACGGTCAGCCATAACCGTATCGACGTTATCAGCGACAGAGGTGGGATTGAGCAACGTAGCCGGATCAACCTCAACACCAGACATGGCCGAAGCAGGGCGAGGGGGTGGTGCAGTACGTGGACTGGATGGCGGAGAACTCAGAGGTGAGTCAGAAAGTGATAACAAGGCCTTGCAGCAATGAGCAATTAAATTACACGGTGTCATATCAGTTCGACGTACAGGTAGATGGATTTTCCCTTCATGCAACAAGAGGCGCATAAAGGTCTCAACTTTACGTGCAGGATTATCTTCAGTACTCTGTATGAAGTCCCAGTCGACGTGTATAGCAGCCTTGACACAAAGAACGATGCCAGCAGATACATTCTTGGGAGTAGGCTTTAACATGCTAAGATTCTTGTGAGTCCGAACCATGTGCTGTGTGAAAAGAATATTGGTAGAAGGCACTGGTATCACAAATGTAAAAACATACCCGAAGATGAGCGAGCGTAAGGCCATGAGCAATTTGTGCTTGACTATAAATGGATTAGGTTGAGAAGGGGAAGGAGCTTGAAGACGTACAAATACTCAGCCGTAAGAAGGAAGCCTGTAGACATAGTTGATTCAGTGGACATAATCGACGAAAGATAGTCTTGAAGATGAGGATGAGAACAAATGTGTGTCCCGTGCAACTGTACAACCAGCTGTGTCCCGTGCAATTATACAGCTGATGACAAAGGCTGGAGAGAATCATTGACGAAAAGAGCTGAAGAGAATTATTGCGGCAAATTTTAGAGTCTACGCAAAGAGAGGCTACAAATAGTTCTATACTAAATTTAGAATCAAGCCTTGTTTTTTTTGGCTTGCTGGTACACTTTGTAGCGCTGAGGAGCCTTGACTAAACGCACATTATAAAGCCACTCCCCTTCAGCAGTGGTCCCCTTGCTGATAGCAAAATTACGCTCGTCAGCACTAAACATCTCCCAAAGATGTAAGTTGTCGTAATATGTCGAACTGTTGAACGTTTGAGCATTGAATGCCTGCTTAAACCTAGCTCCCATGTTTCCAGCAATGGAGGACATGGCACGAAACCCGCGATCCATGTCGCAAAAGTATAGAGTCGGAAAACTGTTCGTTTTGTTTTGTGTCGATGAGCTGCTAGAAGAGTTGGCGCTCATGCTGAGATGGGATGTAAGAAGTGCATCTTAAGTCGTAAAAACGCCACACACCTCTCAGCAGAATCTTCGACTTTAATAATTCTGGATTTTGGCATAGATACAGTATTGTCGTCCTCATCAGAGTCGCTAAGCTCGCTATATGAAAGGTAAATCTTATTGAAATGGTATCTTAAAAGTTGGTTTACATCACGTCTTCCAATGCACTACTGACCAGTACCAAAGGTTTGATAATTGGACGACTAGGACTACTAGGAGCGTAATGAGCATGCAAAGGAAATTATGATTGAACAGATAGTATACCTCTCTTCAAAGCGTGGCATCCGAAGAGGGGAAGGCGATGATGGTGTTGTATTGTCAAAAGAGAGCTTGCGTTTGGAGGAACTTGGGCCATCAAGGCAGTCGGTGACATCTTTGGACCGAAGATACAGAGTCGTGTTCTGCCTAACGGTAACAGGACCATCCGTACGGACCCAATATGAATCCGCCCAATAATAGTAGATTAGCGTCTTTTCTAAACCTACGAGGTCCTTGATAGCGTCTGAATGCTTTGGCCAAAATTGGGGAAAGTGTGGCGCAAAAACATTCAAGATCTCGGCAGGCATCCCATTCTAAGGGAAAAAAACTACGTTAAACAATGTGAAAAGCAAAACAAGGATAGCGCGCCTTATGAAACCAATACACCTTAACCATATGGCCTTTTGCCTTTTTATAGTTGGCCGCTTGACTCGCCGTGGTATTGACCTCAAACTCCTTTGACACCAGCGTGAGTGCATAACTGGGGTCAATCTGCCTAGCGTAAGCCATAGCAGGCACTACAGCTGGTGTCGAGGGCGTCGCAGATGGAGTAGAGGGTGGAGTGGCTATGTATGGAGTGGAGGAAGCAGAAGAATGGGCGGGTGAAACAGTCACAGAATTAAGGACGACTGTATTCACATTGTGCTGAGGGGCAGAACAACGGATAGACGTTGCACGACAGCAGGCTTTGCAAAACTGCTGTATGCATTGACCATGCCTGTGATGAACAGTGTTCCGGCGTGCTACAGGAGCGCACTGCGGATTCAGACAAGGAAGGCGACCAGCGCGAGGTTCTGGACTGTTACTGGAAGGTGGTTGGCAAAACTCCGGAGGTATGTAGGTCTGTGACGAGATCCACAAACTGCCGCTGCATTTTATCGCACCACTCAAAGTGTTTGCACTTGGTTCTGGGTGACTTGAAAAAGTTGCGCGAACACTACAGGGAAAAATGAGGAAAGAGAAATGTAAGAAATGTGTAGAATCTACATACCCTTTGATAATAACGCCCCTTGTTGTCTGGAGTGAAGTTTCCGTCGCACTCTCGGGCGACAGTAAGAAAGCCCTGGTGACAGACTGGGCAGAGCTCGTTTGTCAGCTCCAGAGCAAGGAGCATGCAGAGGGTGAAAGACGGACGGAAGATATCTCACGTGAAGAACTATAAGATTTGACGGTGTTGGGTATCACTCTAGAGGGTTTCCTTGGAGTTACAAGATTGGGCTTAGGGAAGGATTTGACGAAGCAATAGTTGACAGAAGATGATTGAGGGACTCATGTGAAGCAGAAGAGTTGGGTCAATCTTCTACAGGAACTGTGTAGGGAATCCGTACGGCGTTTGAATATAGGGAATGTGTATGAGGAATGTTGCAAGAGCTTTGTACAAGCCAAATGGATGAGGCATTGTCTGCCACGGGGTGGTTGAACGAAAGTGTGGACAAACTTTGGTACCGTATTTTATTTGAATAGTGGCATGAATTATTGGTACTGAAACCGTCCAGGCCTGGCCCAGAGAAATCCCCTGCAGAGATTCCCTACAGCGAATCCTTTCAGATGTCCGGTGTCCGCCGGACTCCGCCGCATTCCGCCATCATACCTATAACTCCATTACTCTCGATTGTGGAAGCAGCAAAACCAACTTTTCGTGTAATGCTTTATCATATCAGTGCTAGATATACAGTCCATATGCGGAACATAGGGACATTGGAAGTGCGGAGGTTTAGTAGCAATGCATGTACGTGGTCTGACTAAGAATGAGGAAATGTCTAAGATACGAACGACGTCAGTGGAAATATTTATTGATTACAAAGGCGGGACAGCCTGGTTGCGGGGGAAAGAAAGCGAACGCGGGGCGATGGGATGCGCACGCGGGGTTTGTGTTTGGCGTTTAACCTGCGCCTCCATTTTTATACGTTGTTTACGGACGTCGTCGTCCTTCACTTTGAATGAATATGCAAGAGCTATGAAAGCGTCGGGGGATGGCGGAAACCAATTAGGTGATGGGTGATTAAGAACTTCAAAGAGCGTGTCCTGGTTGATCGCCTCCAAGACGCGCCGACGACAGCAATATAACACTGCCAGGCCAACTCGAAATAGGAACGGAATTCCTAAACGCGGATTCATATACGATCTCAAGTAACTCGCAGAAAATGATCTACCTTCGTAGAGGAACAGGTCCCAAACCCTGTTCAGATATTCGAGCGGAAGGGCGTCTACAAACAAAGTCGAGAACCTATGCACATCGATTTAGTTACAGCATGTTTCTTCACGAGATAACCCACCATGGACGGCAAAGATCGACGGGATTTACGCTCATATCAAGGAGGACCTTCTTCGCGACTTGAGCGTCATTGCCTTCTAGGGCGCGGGCAAACAATGCCGCATCGACCTCGAGTTGGGTGGTAACAGACGAGAAATAAGGTCGAAGATACGAATCCATCATTGATACAAAGATCCAAAACGCGTCTTCCTCAGGCGAAAGTGCCAATAAATGACCGGCGATCAGGGTTAACCCTAACCTCAAGTCAGCTTAGTGCACGGGAGAGGAAACAAGGAAGACTAACCTGTGGAGTACTCAATGTCCGGTACCATCGTCAGATATGCTTGCAGCAGAGACATGAGGGACGCCTGATTGCTTTGCATCTGGGGGTGGTTTGAAGAACATCTCTGAACGTCCCGCTCAATATCAGCCAGCGCGGGCACACGCGCACGCTTTCCGAGCTGAGCGTAGACCCCCGGTATCCCTTTGGCTTTCCCGTCTGTGAGGTGAGACCAGACAAGAAAGCGGACAGATGAGGGTACGCTCCCATCCATCAAGAGTTTCTTGACTTTCTTGCTCTTCTTCGCTTGCGCTGGAGGGACAATTCCCATCAGGGAGACCCATTTCAGTTCACGTTGTCTGTGTGCATCAATGGACGTCTCTGAAGACGACGACCAGGAGGGAGCCTGATTTCCCACAGATGTGACCGAGATGGCAGGACTGTCGGTCCGTCGGAAGGCGTCCCCGAGATTGGAGGTTCTACCATCCACAGACGCGTCACGCATGTCCAACAATGAATCTTCGCTGCTTCTCCCAGATGCGTGTTGAAACTGAGCCAGATTAGGTCGTATGAGCTCAAAGTCCATGTCTTGGACTTGGACGGTGTCGTTGTCCTGCGACCCTGAACCCGTACTCTGGCGGCTTTGATTGCGTCGCAAATTGGGGAGCGAAAGCTTGTGTCGTAGAGACTCACGGCCACCAGGCGTGGGGGAGAGGACGCGAACAGACTCGCTGTCAAGCGAGGGGCGGTCGGGAGCGCCCGAGAGCAGAGATTCTTTGCGGGTATGTACGGGCGATGCTGCTGGAGATTCGGAAACAGCGTTCCGCGTTATAGGCGGCCGATTCAATGTCGAGTCGTTCAAGGTCGAGCGAGAAGTTGCCTGCCGCAGTTGATGTGGGGGTCGCAAGATGGGATTGGAGCCGCCAGTGGTCACTGGCGAGACTGCTAGAGGACTAGTAGGAGATCGCAACGGGGGTCGTATTCCAAGGGAAGCGACGCTATTGTTCTGTGGTAGGGAGAGTGGTGATGGTGCGTGGGCGGAGCGAAGGGAGCTTCTGGAAGCATGTTTCCCCAAGGGAGGAGGAGGGGAGGGAGACGATGAGGACTGCATCGGGGAAGGGGTCAGCGATTCAGAACTTGGAGTGGGGGCCGCGATGGACATGGAACGTGCAGACTTCTTGACAATAGGCACTTTGCGGGACGTGCTCCCTTCTTCCTTGCTATATGGTCTCGTTAGATATCAACATTGTGACAAGGGAAAGATGTCTCACCTGCGTCCGAGCGGTAAAGGGATTTCGGTCGTTGCTGTATTGAACCCACTAAAGCTCCGTGACCGGGGTCGACTTGTCCCCGCTTTCGGGAAAAAGTTTGGTCGGGGGATCGGGGCTGTAGACGCCGGTTTCTCTGCAGCAAGCGGGGAACTTTTGATTGGTACCGTCGAAACGGGGCTCGCGGGAGTGCTGGGCGACCGACTTGGTGTCACTGAACCTCTGGGAGAAGGAGCCGGCGATGCGGGCTGGTTGGGCATTCCCGGTGTGCCATCAGAGTCAGTGGCGACCCTCCTCGGAACAGGGGATGCTCCATTTCTGAATGGAATTTGACTCGGGAGAGGGACGGAAAGCGGTGGGAGCGGGTCAATACTGAACACCACTCGCACAGGTCCAGTTGCACTGCCCAGATCAACATCTGTTCGCCCATATATCGTCGGCATGACTCGGGTAACTGTCGACCGTCCAATGGACATCTTAATAACATTCACAACGTTCTCGCTGCGTTGTTGAGAAAGAGGTGGTGGTGCCCGTATGTACATGGGGCCCTCTGCAGCACTCGTTGCCGGAGGAGGCTTGGGGGCATTGGGATGCGGGAGGAAAATGCTAGTTCGCTGACCGGGCTTATCCCATGAGGTGCCGTTGGATGATGTGTCCGGTCCAGAATAGCCACGAAGCTCCGACAGCGACGGTCGAGCCTGATGCTGCGATGGCTGTTGTTGCTGAGTGGTCTGGGGTGGAGGAGGTAGGTCTGGAGGAGATGAGGGTGAGACGGGAGTGGTTGAAAGAGGTGACAACGAAGACGTGGATGTAGTCATTGAGGATGGATCTTCGCGCGGCGGCGGAGAGAGGGATTCGCGAATAACCAAAGGAGTAAGTGTGTCAAGCATTGGCCTGTGCCCTACTGCTTCATCCTCGGCGTCTGCATCCTCAGCGTCTGCATCGGACTCTTCTTCTTCGGGGGACTCTGACCGAGGGTCATCGGTTATCAAGGGGGGCGGAGGTTCTTCATCGTCCTCGATAACAATCCGCCTGCCCAAACCGTCCCCATCCGGGACCAACTCAGTATAACTGCCGCTGGGACTTGCACGGTCAATCTCCAGTCGTTGTCTGAGCATGCTGGCCGCACCCCCGGGGCTGATACTGCCGCTTGAAGCTGATGCGAGTGCCGCGCCAGTATCAAAGAAAGCAGAGTCACCCGTGGATAAAGGAGGTGAAGCAGAACTGATGGGGCTTCCCCACCGTGTATGCAAAAGGGGTGAAGGTTCACCATTAACAGTGGTCAGTTCCAATGGCGCGGGGCGGCGACCATGCGCGGGCAGAGCCGATAAACGTGAGGGATCGATCGATGAGACTTTGGATGCCTGTGTGTACACAGACGCCTCTGAATCGACTGATCGTCGTTTCTGGTCTCGACTACCTTCAGCCTCAGGTCGCGAATCCACAGGTACAGGTGGAACAGCTGGGGGACTTGTTACCACCATACCGCGTTGAGAGCCGTGCGAAAATCTCGCCGGCATCTTCCCAGACGTCGACGCAAATGTGGAGGTAGAGGACCGCGGGTTAGTGGAAAACCTCGAGAATCGGTAGTAATTCTCATAAATGTCCGAAGCGCCATCCCAATCGTCCGCATTTTCACGCAAACTTGGCACGGTGGAAGTAGACTGTACACTTTGGCGCGAAGAGGGTACCTTCTTCTGTTCTGGTACCACGTCGACCACCGAGGGCGGGGTGTGCTCTGCGTCATCGTCGTCTTCTTCGTCGCCCGAACCTCCATCGTCTCCTCCCATCAAACCTTGCAGCAGGGAGAGCCCGATCCCCACCTCCCCATCGTCTGAGCCTTGAAAAGAAGGTGCCGCTATCGATAAACGGGTGGTCTCCTCGTGCATCAGAGAATTGGTTGTATCGTCATACAACATCGAGCCATCATGTATGGAAGGAGGGTTTGAGAATGTTTGCGATGTAACGGAATCGGAAACAGACGGCGTTCTGTGACGTTGTGAGACGGATCCATGGTCGGAGACGCTTCGCCGTGCAGAAGGGAGCGAAAACCTCGTCGTTTCGTCGTTGTGGTCGTCTTCAGGGTCTGACGTGTTATAATCAGACTCTGAATCTGTTTCATTTGGCGAGGGAGAGGAGTCAGTGTGATGGGTTGAATTGGGACGTGAACCTGAGGATTGAGCAGATTGGTTGTTGATCTCCACGCGAGGGGAGGGAAATGGCTGGTATGGCGAAGGAGGTACCGAATTTGGAGAGTTAATTTTCACGACTTGCAACGGTAATGTTCCGCTGCTAGGCATGTTCGCCCACCCGCCGTCATCAAGATCATATTCTTCCCCACTATCACTGCTGCTCCTTCGGGCCTGGTCATTTTCCATTTCCTCCTCGCTCTCCTCGCTATCAGGCGGATGCATGGCGAGTGCCAGTCGGGATCCATTGAGGGGTTTCCTAGCAAGAACAGAAGATGGGGAAGAAGAAGGCCACATCTCCACCGTCGTCGTCTCCGATCTCCGATTCCGATTCCGCCCGGGGCTCTCATCTGTATCCTCGCCACCATCGCCGTCAAGTCCATTGACACTAGAAGTAGCCGACGCCAGGTATGTACTGCTGCGACCGCTGACATTTGTATCCATTGAGGCTGTCGAGGTCGACGTGTCAAGAGGCTTAGATCTCCCTCTGGAAGGTTCTGGGGAATACACCGTCGCAGGCGTATCGGGAACAGTTGAAGAAAGGGAGGAAGACGACAGAGAAGTCGAGATGGAGGTAGATGTAGATCCCGAGGTCGAGACTGACACCGTCGTTGACGAAAAGCTCGTGCTACGTGGTAAACGATCCCGGGAGGACGACCGGCTCAGAGGTGGGCTTGGCGGCGGCTGGTATCGCAGATGGGGCTGAGGGCTCGGCGATATTTGGAGGTTGGCGCCAGGTTTAGGGCTGGGACTCTGGACTAGGTAAAGTGTAGGAGTGCTCTTTCCAGAATTCGAGGCAGCGGAGACGGAAGATCGTTTGGTCATGACAGGTTTCTTGAGTTTTGAATGGAAATGCACATCGTTAGAGCGGAAACGGCCCACTATTCCTTCACAATAACCCTGAGAATAAGGTTAGCTCCGTAAATCCAGAGCACATGAATAATAATCGGAAAGAGACTGGGCTTCCTAGTAAACGGGCTCCCGAGCTCTGGCCGTGAGGATGGAGACATCGCGGGAACCCCCGATCTCATTGAGAGCCACGGACAGTCGAGGGGCCACGAAGACCCTGACACAACAGTTTCCGTCGAAGCAAGAGGTCATGAATGCCCCAGGCATATGAATTGCACAACGGCAGTGCTGCGTACAAAACGGATAATTGTTGGGAAAAACTTAAAACCCACCAAAAACAAGTTGTCCTCGGCCAACTGCATTAGAACCACAATCTCGTCATTCTAGTTTTCTCGTCAGTTAATGTTTAGAAAAGCACACTGAGACGCACCTTGAGGAACATGAGATCTTCTGCTGCCTCCGCTACACAGTCGCCTATAGCTGTACACCTTCCAATGCCGCCCTTCGCAGCGAAACGCGTCCACCGGGCGAGTTCTGCAGCATCCATGGTACGATCCGCTACATCCATACGCACGGGTATTAGGGATTATCTAGGGATATGATTGAAAAAGAGCGTGAGGGTCCCGGTTAAATTAGATCGAGTCTTTTGCAGGGTGAAGTTCCTGCCAAATACGCGTCCACAGCGGCGAGCTCCACCCAATTGAATTTGCTTACTGCACACCTCTGCTTTGTTCAACGCTGGACGCCTTTTCGGACTCGGACGATACAAATCGGAAAGAGGAGCAGTCCACACTTGTCCACATCTTTTCCTATTCTTCTTTCCAACATGGGCCTATTTTTGACGGTTCCTTCCTCATGATGTCTTGCAGGTTCAAAACTTCTGAGTCTCCGCGTCTCTCCGTACATATCCGGATATCAGACATCTCCATCCTCCCAGTGTTTCTCAAAAGCCTAATCGTTTTCAGTTGCTACGAAAATGAATCCATGGCTACCCTCATACTTCGCCCGGTTTCGACGAATAGATGAATATTATCTGCTCGTCGTGGCTTCCCGGAATCACCTATGTCAGCCGCGTTCTGCCGCGTTGCCCCTTGATCCAGTGATTCCCTTTGTCAATCTCAAGTGATTTAAATTCTGCTGCGACTTTATCTCCGATCAGATCCCCAAAATAGCCGCCTGTCTCAGCTGCCTTCTTTTCTGCTGGACCACGCCTGACCACGCGTGCCTGCTTGGAATTGGAAGGTTTGGAGAGGTTTGGTCGCCTTTTGAGTTGCTTTTGAGTGTTCAGAGTATTGTCACGAAATTCAGTATGCTGTTTGATTTATTGGCGTCGAGTCAATAAAGCATTTGCATCGTTGAACGTGCCCAATGATTCGACATGCCATAAAGCTTTTCCACCCCACACGATATCCAAAGTTCAGGCGCCATCCTGCTACACGCGGTGCATGGTGGCCGATGCGGATAGTTTGTACGGAGCCATTTTGAGGAATCGCGCAATTCGACTCCGTTCCATGAATCCAGGTCAGTCTGGTCATCTCAGGTCACCCCCCGCCATTTCTGTCGGAAAAATCCAAATCGGGTTTAATCGGCGTTGAAGCTGTTGCATGCCGTTCCATGGTCGCATGGTTTTGGCTGGCTTCCAACGCACAGGTAAGAATCCTCCAACCGCTTCCCATCCAGGCCCTGAGTTGCAAGGTCTGCTATGGTTCTATAGTGCTCTACAACCTTTTAACGCCTTCTATGTTTCTTAAAGCCAGCATTGCTTATCTGGTCAATAATATTTCTGATCAATTTGATACACTGCACGCAACAAAGGAAGATAAAAACATTGTATATTGAGAAGGTAATACGACAGGGAAGCACTACAGAGGACAGCGTATATACCGAGCCTGTGCGCCAACATTAGCACGGTGGATGATCGAGTTGACGATCAACATACGAGAAGGAATACTATGAGGAACTTGGAATGTACGCAGACATCAGTAAAATGATGAAAGACAATTGCGTACCCCGAAAACAATTCTGCGTAGGTTCGTCCGGAGGGAATGGGTAAGAAAAGGATGCAGACACATACTACTTGATGAGGAGAAGGATGCGAGGGCTGAATTAGTCAGGTCCTCGTCGTTGCGGCCAGTGGTGCACATGCATACCTCGAGCGAGAACGCTGAGAGTGAGAGGACGACGGTGGTGGTGGAAGGAAAGGAAGAGTTGGAGTTGCGGTGAGAAGAGTGGGGCTTTATATATTGCACATGCTGTAATCTATGACATCATTGCTCCACCTCCCAAAAATGCACCTCCGGCGCCCTGGACCCTCAACGCAATGGCTCGTCGCGGTATCCCTCGTCGCAAATCATCCAATGATACACACGTCTCGGACTCTGGGCCCGAGCGAGAAGCTCACCGTCGTAGCGAAGCCCAAAGCCCCCCTTTTCCGACCCACGGGCCCGGGGCCACCACTCTCCTCCATCTCGAATATAATGCAGAGAACCGAGGAAACTGGACGATCTACAGTTGAGACCCGTGACGATCCGTCTCTCCCCCCCCCAAAAGCATTATGTTCGCGCTGGTGGTACATGATATCTTGAGATGGCATGCAACAGCTTGGAACTCAGATGTGTCCTTGAACGGCTTCAAAGTGCTTCGAAGCCCGTCCGCCACGCCTTCCAACCACTTTGATGCCGTCCCAAGGTCGCATGCTGTACCATGCCGTTGCATGCTGAACAGCTTTTTTCCGACATCCTCTATGGTGGGACAGTTTTCCCGTGTTGCCCTCCCGAGAATTGTACATACACCGACCCCGAGGTATTGTTGGCGTCTTTTTCTGCCGGCGTGATACTTCCGAGCTCAAGCGGGGGGAAGCGCGGAGCCCGACGCCACATATATTTTGGTCTTTGTTTTGAATATATTATATAAGGACGTCTGATATGGAAAATACAGTCACTGAACAGCCATTTTCGAGATACATATATTCCATTCAGCGTTGTTGTGGGTGAACTTGTGAAGAAAGGCGCTCAATTGTCAATCCAACTATTTATACACTGTTGACCCTGGGGTTTCTTTAAGCCCGATATATGCTCCATCATCGAAATATCGATGCCCTGTATACAGGGTCCCTCTTAAGCAGGGATGGCAGGGATATGTCTTATTCATGATACGCAAGTTGCCCAGTGGTGCTGGACGGTTTTATTGCACATTCCGTCGTCGTGCCCGTAATTCGCGGTATTGGACGGCTACGCGGGCTTGTACCATGCATATAGTAGTCGTCTCCTTATCAAAGCATGCCCACGCTTTTCTTACTCTTTTCCCGCTCGAATCGACGCAGAGGAACTTGTGGGCTGTGGTCCTACGGGATGTCGAGGAGGGATGCGGGATGTTTCGGGTCTGAGTCATGCCATAATTGTGATGACGCGTCGGGGTCCGAATTATTCAGCAAACAGGACACGCGCTGCCCTCTCCATTTTCTCTCATATACTACTTGTGCGTCGGCCCACCGACGCTCCTGGCGCCTGATGCACCACTCTATTGCCCCACATCACGGATGATGCGCTCGGATACGCGGCTGGCCGAAACGTGACACATTGAATATTGCCCTCCATTTTCACTTGTCTCGTTTTTGCATCAGCCCACCTTTGCGTCGGGCCCGACGTTGGAACAGCTGGCCAACTGTATTGCTTAAACACCCTCTCTGATATACATCCCTTACCATGGGTCCCCAAAAGTGAGACTCTTCACCACAAAACAAGGCGTCCAATTCAGTTTCTGTGCGACGGGGAATGTAGAGTCGAGTTGCTTAAAAGAAAATGGTGCGCGCGCTGTACCTTGCGCGTTTTTCACAACTCCTGAAGTCGTACACCTCCCAGCACAAAACTGAAATGACTCTGAACACCAGACTTATCTCTTTCCCCGATGACTTCGATCCCTCCCAGCCAGCTTTGGCCCCAAACGCGTCGATCCCGGACCCTGCGGGTTCGGACCCTTTCTCCCCTCTGCCGCAACTGTTGCGCACGGAGGACGTTGATATGCCTTCGTCAACGTGTGACTTTGAATGTTTTTTGCGATAATAACTCACCGTGTTTTCAGTTCTACCTCCACGTCGAGCGTGGAAACTGTTTTATCGCTTTTTGACCCCACTCAGACGGAGGGGTACGTCTGACATTGTTCCTGGCTATATTATTATACTTATTCAGGGCAGCACCGCACCAGCCCCAGGCATTGATGCAGCGGCACTCGCAGCCAGTGTCTCGTCGTCGGTCCCACCTTCCGCTCCCGCTCCCCCTTCCTCGAGCCGCCGATCGCTGTCACGCCAGACAAGTGCTTCGTTCCGCGCCGCTGCTGGCGCCGCCAATGATCCTGCCAGGACTGCGGCGGCCCCGTTAGCTACCACGACGGCAGCAACCTCCGCCGCCGTTGCCGCTGCTGGTATCCGAGTCGCGGCCGCCACGGAGGCAGCAGCAGCCGCTCGCATTCGTCACAACGAGAATGAGCTCGCGATTGCGCAGACCATCCTTCGTCTCGAGCAGGCCCAGCTCTCCGCCACACGTATTGCTCGTGAGAGCCACGAGGAGTTCACCCTCCTGCTGTCGGAGGCCCGGATCAACGCCGCCGAGGAGGCTCGCAGGCTGAGGGAGGCTCAAGCTCGCGACCATGCCATGGTCATCCGCCTCGTTACGTCGCTTAATGGCCTGACCCGGGATGTCGCTTCCGCTCGCGTCCCTCCTCCGTCGTCGCCTGCTGCCTCAGCCCCTGCGCCGTCTTCGTTTGCCCCACCGCCGTCGTCGTTCCCTCACTCTGCTGGGGGAACTATGGGGCCTCCAGCCTCAGAGGCGTCCTCCTCCCGTCTCGTTCGCGATGACCGCCCTCATTCGGAGGAGGACTCCGTTCCTGCCAAGCGCCAACGCACCAGCGCGGCGCACGAGGAGCCCTACGACGTTTGGTTCTACGACGTTTCTACCTCCGGAGAACCACGGGACATTGCCCGTGCAGCCATGCAGGCCATCCCTCATCTCACGGCGGGGTCCTTCATGAACGCCATCCGCGTACGCAACAGACCGGCGACCATCAGCATCCGCTTCCGCACTCGTCCTTTCGCGCTTACGTTCATTGACGCGATCGAGTGCTGCCCTCCTCCCAACTTTGATGGTCTTCACGCGTGCTGGGCTCCCGCCGCAGCGGATCCCATTGCTATCATCAGGGGCGAAGGCTTTGCTGGGCGCTCCGGGTAGACTTTTTTGCTACCTTCAGTATATATATTCTTACACCTGCCATTGTATATTAAAAAGTCCTAGTATTACATCTTGGAATGTCAAAGGCAACTTGGCTCTTAAAATCTCCACGCTTGATTTCCGGTCGCTGATACTTGAGAACGACATCACACTTTTCACCGAGACATGGTTACGTCCCGGCCAAGAAGACTCTTTACCTTTACCGCCCGGGTATATGATTGTGTCGATGCCTCGGCCAGACGGACCTGGTTTAACGTCTCAAGGAGGGGGTGTCGCTGCTGTGATCAAGGCCTCGATCTCTTTCGACGTCGTGCAGCACCTTTGCGCACCGGACCTTTTGGTCCTCGACTTCCACTCGTTCTTTGTGATAGGCGGGTACCTGTTACCGGACAGAACTTACTGGGGTGGATGGACTGATGTCCCACCGGAGGATCGTCTAGCAGAAGCGGTTACTTTCTGCTCTTCCAACCCCGCGAAACCTTGCTATGGCGGAGGAGATCTCAATCTCCGCATTGCGTCCAAATCTCCCGAACACTCGCCTTTTGAACGATATTCCGCGGACGCGACAACTACTTCGCGGGGGAACCGCTTCCTAGGCTACTTCGGAACCTGCCGAGTCTCTGTTCTGAATGGATCACCCTACGACGTCGATGGTCGAGCGGTCTTCACCTCCTTTCAGCCGATGGGTTCCAGTGTGATAGACTATATGTTCGCGTCAAACACGGGGCTACAGTTTGTCAGAGAAAAGGGATTCTTTGTACGGCCTAAAACAGGTTGGTCCGACCACTGCGCGACAACTCTGCAACTCGATATCCCTTGGGAAACCGTGGAGATGCCTGCTTCCGTCCCACCCCCTTTGCCGCCCCCTGGCTATGAGCCATCCAAATTAGACAACATGGTGAGGGATGCGCTGGATTCATCCAGAACGCCGGCAGAAGAAAATCGTTACTATTACGGACCCGTTTTGGTCCAAACAGATCCTTTACACGTCTATGTGGCTTCCTCTTGTGTCTCCGCAGGAAAACCTAATGCCAGGGCTGGTAGCGGGGTGTATCGAGGCCCCAACAGTCGATGGAACCGGGGATCGTCGGTGCCAGGACGTCAAACAGATGGAAGGGCGGCTTTATTTGCAGTCATGCTGGCGGTAGAGACAGCGCCAGAGGATCGCACGCTCGTCATATACTGCACGTCGCAGTTTGTGATCAGAACATTCTGCTATTGGGTTGGGTCAAACTATACTCAAGGATGGCCATGCGAGAATGCAGATATCATCAAAAGAACAGCTGAGTTGATTCGTAAGAGACCGGCCGGCGTGATTTTTCGCTATGCGGACTCACAGGCTACCAACAACCATACTCGCGGTGCAGCCGACTTGGCCCGAAAAACTGCCCGGAATCCTTCTCTTCCTCCTGCGTCACTGGGGCCTGCTATTGTCGACGCTGGTTCGACAGAGTTTGAAGGGATACCTGTCAGGGAGGCAGAGGCCAAGGTATCAACGACGGTACCAGAGGAATCTCCATCGAAATCCATACCTGTGAAGGTGTCCGACGCCGATCTGGGTCCCGACGCGCCGTCCCATCGTGGCAGAGCAAAGGAACGGGAGCTCCAACGGGAGAACTTGCAGACACTCCTCAATGTTACTTCCAATAAGGACTTCTGGGTGCTGGTTCGTGGATGGACAGACCCGAAGAAGCGAGCTGCACGTGTGTCTGCCGAACAGCTTCGCAAGGTGTTCGAGACACGTCTGAACCCTCCCGAGGAGTTGCCTCCAGAATTTGATCGTGAGGAGCGCGAGCGGCATCAGCGTTTGGCGAATGCAATCCCCTCATGGACGTCCGATACAACACCCCAGAAAACGTTCTCGCGACCGTTTACAATTACGGATATTGAGGAAGTGAAACTACATATTCGGAAGCACAACATCAAAAGTGCACCAGGGATGGATCGTGTTTCCTACCGAAAAATCCTTGAGATACCAAATGATATCCTGGTACAGCTGTTCCAGGCGAGTTGAATCCGTAACATATGGGTCGTATTGGCTAATGGTGCAGCGGCGCAGGCGTGTGTCGAAATGCGCGATGCTCCTCGAGTGTGGCTAACGACAATCCTTGTCGGAATCTTGAAGCAGGGAAAGGTGGCGATAGATCCTGATTCCTATCGACTGGTCGGCCTTGAGTGTTGCCTCTTAAAGGTCTTGACGCTGCTCATCGATAGACGGCTGCAAGAGTGGGCGGAGTTTAAAAACCTCGTGCCGAATTCTCAAAACGGTTTTCGCAAATACTATCGCACGAATAATAACCCGTTCATCCTCCGCTGCGCCATTGAAAAGGCCTGGTCACAGGGTAAACCCCTCTATGTGGCCTTCGTCGACCTCAAAAATGCATTTCCCTCCACTGATCTTCCGACACTCTGGGCAAAGCTGTACCGCACGGGTGTATCGGGTCCACTGTTCGATTGGTTGCGAATGATATACGCACGCATGTCTTATATCGTGAAGCATGGGGCCGCCTACTCTGAAGTGTTCAAGTCCTTAATTGGGGTTCTTACCGGCGACTCCGCGTCCCCGGGACTGTGGAACATCTACTTCGGCGATCTTGCACTATGGTTCCCTGCTGACTGCGATGACATTTCATTGTCGGGCATTGCAATGTCGCACATTGAACATGCTGATGATGTGGCCCTGTTCTCCACCACGGCTGCAGGTCTACAGCGCCGCCTTAACAGTTTTTCGTCGTGGTGCAATGCCAACTCGATGGTGATCAGCGTGTCAAAGACGAAGTGGATGCTCTTCGGTCCCTTTCCCCGAGTCACCCCTTCCATCTATGTCAACGGCAACATCGTCAAGCTTGTGGAGGAGTACAAGTTTGTTGGCATCTTGTTCACCTCAGTGAAACGGAACCTTTTTGAGAAACACTACCTTGTAAAGGCGTCAAAAGCTCAGGGTATAGCTCACGCTAGCTTCACTGTGGACTCGATGATAGGGACCCTGCCGCCGAAGGAAGGGCTGCAACTTTACATGGCAAGGGTTGATCCTCATCTCATATCGGGGTGCGAGGTGGCCTTGGACGTCACTCCGAGGCTCCTAGCGAAACTTGAGAAGCCCCAGAAGCGCTTTTTGCGCAGGCTTCTCGGTCTCAATCCACGAAGCATGCGAGCTATCCTTTTCACCGAAACTGGACTTCTTCCCATCAGGTTTCGACGTGCTGTCATTATGCTCCATTCGGCGATGTCTTGGGCGCAACTAGGTGACGACCACTACGCTCGTGCAGCGTATACAGAATCCCTGCGACTATCAAGTCTAGGGTTTGTCTCGTGGGCGTCCGATGTGCGTTCCGTTCTGGCTTCCCTCCCCATCCCTGTCCCCTGCCCCACTTCCTCGCTTGAGTCTGTGGAGACTTTGACCGACCTCGTCTCGGCTGTCGAGTCATCGTGCGACAATATGTTGCGAGGTGATCTTGACAGAGCAGCAAGAACCTATTTGTTGCGCAAGAGGTTGGAGACAGATGACTCCGGAAATACTCAGACCGTGATACGCCGCTTCAGGCATTACCTACGGCTTGTCAGTGTACCACACCGGAAAGCTTTTACTCGCTTTTTGTTGTCGGATCACACTCTCGCCGTGGAGGCGCTAAGGCACCCGGACCGATACCGGAAGTATAACATCCCTCGAGCGTGGCGTCTTTGCCGTTTTTGTTACATGGACGTTGAAGATGAGGCCCACGCCGCTTTGGTGTGTACTGCCCACCCAATGCTGACCCCTTTGCGGGCTGCTTTCCTTCGTGATCTTTTCGTTCTCCAGCCTTCGCTACGACACTTTGCGGCTACACAGACAGCAGACGACTTTCTGACTGGTGTTCTGCTCAACCGTGTCCTGACTTCCCGCGTGGCGAAGTTCATCTATGACATGCTGGAAATTTATGCAACGAAAGCGATGTGGGTACCGCCTGAGCACTTCAACCTCGGTTGACAGGGTGTAATAGTTCAGTATCTGAATGTATTTCGTGTATCGAATTCAAAACTGGGAGACGGTTCGATCCCATGTTTGTTGCTTTCTGGATGACAGCGATTTATGTGAGGGGCTGGAGGACCGGCTCTTGACTCCTGGGTTCGGTTACGACCAGGTTGGCGTTGATCATCCCGCCTATGGTTGATGATCCATTGGGTTGTCGCATGGGTCCGGAAAATGTAACAGATGGGAGGCGGGCTAGTTCATAACGGTGGAGATTAGATACATCTGTAGCATACGCTTGACGCCTTGTGTATGTAGTACAGACACCGGCCGTTCCGCGCTGGGACCTTGTGTCGGCAATCCTATCCTATCCTATCCTATCCTTGAGAACTTAGATCAGGAGCGACGTGATAGCGACGTGTTCAGTGGCTCGGTACTCAACTCTGTCGTTTCGTCGAATATTATTATGGGCATCTTGTAGTTCGAACACACAATTGACATGCCATCCCATCTTGCATTCCATGGATCTGTTTGGCAGGAAAGGATGTTCTCATTACTGTCTTGGGCAGTTAGAGTCCGGGGGCCTAGCAAAAATAGCAAGGCTCAGGAAACTTTGGTTGCACACGGATTGCTTGATGCCATTACTCGCGAGGTCGGCTCGAGTATGAGTTGCGAAAAAAAAGGAGAATCGGGTGCATTCAATTTGATGCAGCATTGGCATCGGCATGCCGATAACTGTATGAGCCAATGGTGAATTCAGCATGGTTATACAGCTAGCAATACATGTCGGTAGACGAGGAACGCTACATTGAGTCGAGAGCATCAAAAGTCGAAATCGTCGTCGGGATCCCTCCGCCGTTGGAACTGGGGACAGGGTCAACAAAGTCAATGTCAACGAGCTACAACAGGAACGTACGACGATGGTCGATTTTCTCGACGTCGTCTTTCCCTGGGCGTCCTCCATCTGCGCGCAACGGAATCAGTCAGTCGTTCATTGAGACATGCAATAAGACGCACCTGCTCCAATAAATCGATGAGTTGGTTCTCGGATACCTGCGATATTGAAGGGCTCATTCATCAAAGTCCTCCGCCTTGTGAGTTGTGGGTGAAAACATACCCTGCCTTTCAACTGGCCCGTTTGGACCATGCGCAGGAGGATTCTCTCGATTTGCGTGGATCTTTCCGGACTAACGAGGGATATCCGTGATACTTCAACCCAAAGGTGAGTCCGGTCCAGTAACGAGATGAGCGGACGCACAACGTTCGCGCGCCGCAGTGTCGAGAACCGTGGCCATCACATCCCGGCGCATTTGCTCTTCCTGGGCGCGCTTCGCGGCCTCATCCTCTGCGCTTTGTTGCTGTTGCTGCGCAGGAACAGTTTGAGGAGCTTTGGCTTCCATCGCCTCCGCAGTGTAGAGGGCACAGGTAAACGAAATGACCAAAGAAGGAAATGCCGATCGATCAGAATCACACAAAATCTAGAGGGCACGGAGAATATTATTCTATGTGGTGAGCTAGCTCGCTAGCTCCATGATAGGCTACAAATTGTCCAAATGCGAAAGGAGAAGATACAGTGGATGATATAGTGAATGCGTGGTAAGGTTAAAGGTGCGGCATTAATACAGTAAGGTCGTAGCAGGTCATAAACTCGTTATCACACGGTTATAAAACCAGGCCAACGACGCCCACCAGAGCCATCGTCACGGCCGCGCTGCGGACGGAAAGGATGGATGCGCTGCTCGGGGCGTTGGTGTTAGTCGTAGCGCCAGATGACCCAGTGCCATTGAGCTGCATGGCTTTGTCTTTAAAAGCCGCAAACGTGTTGGGACCGCTCTCCACAGCGTTGACGGAGAACACCATGCCCTGGCCGCAGTGTCCTTGCTGACGACAGTACGCCCAGATTGGTTTCGTCTAAAGTAAGGGTAGATGAGCAAAACGTCATAGGCAGGCAAGAAGCAATTCGCACATCATTAATCTGGAGAGTGAAGGTGGGGAACTGAGTGGCATTGGGGGAGACTGGCATGAAACCAGAATCAAATCCGAGCTCTGCGGTAGTGCTGGTGAGCGAAAGGGCCCTGCAAGGGTCTTGGAAAGAGCTGGCGGTCACGGTGTGGTTCTTCTCATGGAATTGAAAGGTGACAGTGTCGCCCGGCTGGGCAGTGATGTTCGAGGGACTGTAGACCAGTCCACTCGGCCCACCGACAATAACAAGATGGTCGGAAGATACTGCGCTGGAGGGGGATGGCGAGCCGGGGGTGGAGGCGTATGTAGTGGTAACTGGTGAGCCGGACACGGTGACGGTCGCGGTAACTGTTACGGCACCCGTCGGGACAGCAGTTGCGGATGCTGTAACTGAGGTTGTGACCGCCGAAGAGTTGCCAGTGGCAGCAGCCAGGAAGGCGGAAAACTTGTCACCAGGGTTAACGGCAAATACCATCCCAGCGGCACAATGAGTAGGCTGCCTGCAGTAAACCCACATGGGAGAAGTATCCTTGACAGTTAATTGGGCGAGGGGGAAATCGGTCTCGTCGGCCGCAACTGGGACACTGGAGGAGGGGGGGGATCAGCATCTGCGCATGCACACTTCATTGATTGCCACTCACAATCCTGAGTCAAATCCGCCCTGCATGGGGGAGCACGGACTGCGTCAAGTCAGTGCATGAGACGTACAAAGGCAATGTTGTACTCACTTGGCCAAAGTGGATTGAGTGATGGTGTGGTTTTTCTGCTTGAATGTGAACTGGATGATATCCCCGACGTTGGCGACGACAGAGTTCGGGGTGTATGCGATTACTCCTGGGCCCCCGACAGTGACATCTATCACGGCACTTCGTGCGATTGGGATAACTGCCAGAGTAAGGCAAGAAAGAGCGGCCAAGGTCGTGAATTTAGGCGTGGAAAACATTGTGCGATAGCGAAGCAGATTAGAGCGAGGGTGAGATTAGCGACAGCGAGAGGCGGTGGTAATAGATGAGGGAGTAGAGGGTGACAACGAGCCATTTTATAGTCAGTCCCTCACCTCAGTTCGAGAAGTTCATTGTTCCAGGAAAACAAAGAGTGTGATGCGGTGTTGATTTTCAAAGGGGGTTACGGTATGAGGTCCTTTGGGCCAAAAAAGCTGTGTGCTCGCCGCTTGGTGAGGGAAGGGTTATTGTGTCTAATTTTATACATACTAATGAGGTGAGTACGAGCATAAGGTATGGTAAAGTCTGTGGTGGGTGCGCGTTACCTGAAGGCAGACTTGGGGGTAAGCTGGGGTAAGGGTAACCCGGTGGGTGTTAAACGGTTGGTAGACGTGATTATTAGAATTGTAATGTATGTAGGACGAGAGAGAGAGATAAAATCACAGAAGGAAAGACACTTATCATTTTGAAAGCACTCCGTTGCCTCAATACCTTTACCGACAGCCTTGAGGATTTTGGGAGGTGTCACAGGAGTGGGGAGACATTAAAAAGGCCCAAAACAGCCGGCTGTGGAAGGGGGGGGGAGGGGGGGGGGGGAGGCAGGTAATGCGCTCAGGCTCGAGTCTCGTAAGTAGCGGAGGCACATTGTTTTTCGCGACAGGAGTAGAGTGGAGCGAGTATCACTGACGAAAGTGACTTGTGCACTGCACGTACAAAGTCCTCTGCCCGTTTTGAATGCTTTCCATTGCGTCTCAAGGGTCCAGAGTCTGCAGATGAATGAGGCGATGACTCGAACAGTGGTTAGGCCCGCCTGTTTGGGACAGAAAGATCGCTGATGCCTGATCTTGCCTGATGGTATGTTTTTTGTTTGTACACCTTTGTACACCCTTTTGGAGAATGTCCCACAAAACAAAACAAAAACGACTGACCTCACTATTCTTTGGCTGCCTTTCGAACCGCGGAATCCGGATGGACATTGGCCCGACACTGATTGTCAGCTTTATCACAATCCCCCGGGCCCGTTCCAAGCACCCCATTCTTCAACAGTTCCGGAATTGCTTTGCGGAAGGAACACCTACTAGGGACACGCCCAGATCTCGTAAACTGGGGTGCTCAGGTAAAGGCAGCGACCCTGGTTTCTCCCAGCTGCAAATTTTGCAGGAAGTTCGGGAAATGGTTGCCGGTTTTGCCCCCCACGTATGTAAACAGTCAGGAGTGAGGCCTAGTGAGGCTGTCATATCGTTGAGTCTCCCTTCCGCCTTCTGTCCCTGATGTCGGGCAATTCGCTGGCGGAACGTGGACTTGGCTCGTGCATGGCCCCGTCGCCGCTTTGGTGGACTCGGAGGTTTCAGGGCCTTTCATCAGCGTTCACACCCATGCAGGTTCGTATCTGTCACGAGGAATAATGAGGTATCTCAAGAAGTGCAGTAGAACTCCGCGACAGAACTCCGCGACGTCTTTCTTTGGATGAGAGAACTCGGGTGATGTTGAGGATGGAAGCGATTCGAGTGCATGACTTGAATTGATTGAACCCAAGTTGAATCAAAATTAATTCGAATCTAATCGGTCTGAATCCACCAGGCCTAGGGTCATAGCGAGAAGTTCTGTCACTAGACAACTAGAATACGTACATGACAGCTAAAGCACAAAAAATACAAGTACTGACACAGACTTTGACAACTTGGAAAGCAAGGAAAGCAGGATACATCCAATAATTTACGAGTACAAACTTCAACCTACATGCTCTTCCACAAACCGGCCCCAACGTTCTACGACAGGTTTAACGATACCCTCCCATTCCTTGCCTTTGTATGGACCCTTCTTTATGCGCGTAAAAGTAAATATTTCCTTGTGCTGAGTCCCACCTGCGCGATCCAAGTTATTATACGAACATTTTTATGAACTGAGACGCACAATCTGGGCACTTCGGGCCCGTCCCAAGTCCCGCCGCTGCAGGCTTCTTATTTGGCGTTGATGGCGGACTGCCAATGTCGACAGCTGGGGGCTGTCCCTTTTTGAAGCTCTTCCAGTTGGGTTTGAGGTATTGGCCCTCCGCGACAAGGTCCGCAAGCTCGAGATGAATGAGGCGCTCTGAATAGATACAATTTGAGCCAACTCCCAGAACAGGAACGATGCAACTACCTAGCCGATGACACGCAGGACCTTTGATCCCGGCGTCGACCCGTCCTTTCATTAAGCTCGTAGCAGGCAGGCCTGTGTCTGGATCCACCCCGCCCGGAAACCATCCACGGAGAACATGCTCTTTCGAGGAACACTGTTTGTTCCATTGGTCCAGCCGACGGACAAGATGGGTTGTGCGGCCCGTCTTGAGTTGTATCTGGGACGAATCAGGATCTGAATTGCATATCGTCAGAGAAGAAACTAAGAAAGACGAACAGACGCACCACGAATCTCAAACGTATAAATATACCCTTCGGTATCTTTCGGTGAGCGGACCTTCTCCATCTCCACGCGAAGCGCGATTTGGGTCTCGGGTGAGAGATACGGTGGAATGAAGTCTATCAGACCGGAAGAAATCAGCTTTTATTATGTGGACGAGTAAAACAGTCTTACCAGTGAACGCGACCCAAGCCTCATCCCCTCTCGGTTTGCCCTCGCCCATCCACTTTCGGGCATAAAAGCCAGTTGCACCGCCAGTACCACCATCGCCACCAATAAAATCTTTGATGTGTTGGAAGCAAAAACGTTCAACCGCGCCTTCACTGCTGGGGTTTCCGTCTATATCTACGTCGTCCTCCCCCACAAGACGGTACGAGAAAGCTGGACCACGCGACTTGACTTCGCGCGTACACCGTTTGCCGGCTTTGGTAAATCCCGCACATGTTTCAACGCCGGGGGCAGAGTTGGAACGGCGAGGCCTTGGCTTCGCCTTCGTTGGTGTCCCAGCGGATGGGGACGCGCCCGGAGTCGGTAGAGGTGTGAGCAAGGGAGAGTCATTCGCGACGGGATGCGCTGGTGGAGGCAGGGATTGAGGACGCGAACCAAAAGGAGGAGGAACATTGAGAAAACTCTGAGGCTCATGAAGGGCATATTGCATCGTCAAGGATGTCCGACGATCTGTTGAATGCGAGGGGACCGGCATTGGCATAGCTGGCGGTCGGGGGTAGAGGCTCGGGAGAGAAATGGCCTGGATTAAAGCCGCCGATAAACGGCTTTTGCGGGCGGGGAGCATTGGGGGAACTTTGGTTGGAGAGTTTAAGCTGGTCGAAGCTTTGCACAAAGTCGTTATCAGGGGAATGGCGAACGGCGTAGACACCTTGGTCACTTCCATAGTAGCTGGGGGTAGGCTTTGGTGGGAGGGGTGGTCGTGAATCAGGTTTCTGAATCTGGTGTCACTCATTGAACTCTCCGCCACATACCACTTACATCCGAATCCAAGTCGAAAAGTTTGGTGAGGAACTGTTTCGCTTTACCTTTGGCAACGTAGGTCGCCGTCATGCTTGAAAAACTGAACGAGTTTATACGCTCAATCTAATCAAGATCTCACGCAAATGAAAGATGTTAGTATTGGAGCGGAAGCAAATCTTGACGTTGTAAGCCAATTTCTTTCGAGTTTGCTGCTGGAATGGATCCTATGGGAGGCTCCAATGAGGCTGAAGCGGAAGGCAAGGCACCTCAACGCTGGTAGTGAAGAGTTAGAAGGCAACAGCGCCAGCGCACGTGGAGAGGCCTTGAGGCCACGTGATCCGACGCGTCAAGGTCACGGACCACCTCTGTCCTCTGTTTAATTTCCCTTGCACCGATTATGGTGTATCTCCCTCCCCCTCAACTGGCATCAGCGTCCAGGCCATCTTATGCAGAGGCATACGCCAACATTCTCAAGGCCCACAGGCAGTCACCCCTCACCTCCGCCGCGTCGGTCATCATGCTCGTCGCCCCCGACGTCGACGCCCTTTGTGCAGCCCGCATGCTCGCAGATCTCTTCAAGCAGGACGATGTCATGTACCGCATAATACCCGTCTCTGGGGTCACGGAGCTTGAGAGGGTTCGCGACGAACTGGTCATGGTCTCAGAGGTGTGTTGCTCGTCAGTTGACGCGACTTTCGAGGCTAAATCGCGAATTAGTTGCATACGCTCATTCTCCTCAACATGGGAGCCATTCTGGATCTCCCGTCCGAAGAATGGTTCGGTGGCTTCAGCACGAAAATGTCCGTTCACGTCATCGATTCTGCACGACCACAAAATTTGTCGAGTCTGTTCGGCGGGGGCGAGGCCGGAGATCGAATAGTTGTCTGGGACGACGGTGCCGCGGAAGATCTGGGCGAGGAGCGCAAGGCATGGGAAGCTTTGACGGTGCGTATACCTCGCGCGGGTCCTAAACTTAATTGATTGAGTCCCAAGTACGAACCTCTGCCGGACTCGGACGACGATAACTCGGATTCCGACTCAGACGAGCCTCCAATAGACGACGACGACGATGAGGAGGAGGAATACGAGCAGAACGGTGGCAAGCGGAGGTCGCTTGGTGACGGTGATCGGGCAGCCGGAAAGAGACAGCGAGTCGACAAAGAGGTGCGTCTCGCACTCTTTTCTCGCGTAATATGACCTTACCCTTTCTGGTAGCAGCCTCGTCGAATGACTCGCGACGAGCACGATACGTACTCGGCGCGACTCGAAAAACACTACATGGCAGGTACATGGCACGGTCAAAGTGCGGCAGGCACAATATACATTCTCGCGACCGTCCTTGAACGCGTTGACAACGAGCTTCTATGGTATGTCCTCCATTCTGACCGCCTCCTAGATACTCACATGCATCATTAGGCTCGCGATTTTAGGGTTAACCTACCAGTACACCACCTCACGAATATCACGCGCATATTACGAGACCTACCATGCTATCTACCACGACGAGGTCTTTCGACTGAACCCTCCACCTCCCACCGGCGAAAGCGCGCTGATCTCGCTCAACCCGGACGACCTCAGCGTCCGTGCAACGGAGGAACTCCGGTTTATGTTGTTTCGTCATTGGACGCTTTACGACGCGATGCTGCACTCGAGTTATGTCGCCAGTAAACTGGGAATATGGAAAGAACGCGGGCGGAAAAAGCTGACAGGACTGTTAGCGAAGATGGGGTATTTCTGTTTCGCAATTCTCTTCTTTCTATCGTCCTGATTTGTATTGATTTTCAGGTTTTCTATACAGCAAACACAACAGCCGTATTATCATATGGACATGGACTTGAAGAAGACTTTAATCCAGAAGCTGAACGACATCGCACCTCAATACGGCCTCGTCGAGCTCTCTTACCCTTCCTTTATGCGGTGTTTTGGCTACCGATCACAACCTCTATCGGCGGCAGATGCTGTAGAGGGTGTCGGCGCTCTCTTGGACGTCGCTGGAGGTCTGCGCCTAGAAATCGAGGTCGAGGGCGCACGGAACGGAGGGGAGTGGTTTGGCGGGGGCAAGGTCTGGGAGGCGACAAACACCGCCAGGGACAATGGCCGCAGAAAACGGGAGGAAAGAGAGAATATCCCACCTACAGGCGGACAGGGGCCCAATGGGGGAGCGACCAAGACGAAACGTATCAACGAGGGTGAAGAGGCCGATGACGATGGAGAAGCCGATGCGAAAGAAGTGCAATGGTGGGTTAAGAATTTTTGGACGGCTTTCGATGCTCTCAGCGAGTAAGTCCTTACACAACCTTTCGGTGCATCGGACTGACGCCCATTTTTGCAGCATTGGCCCGCTCCGACACGCCCTGGGTCTTTCGATGACTATGCACCGGGCAATAATTGACCAGGGCACCTCCATTATCGACAAACAGGACATACGTACAATGCGAAATCATCGTGTTGTTGTCCTGACGCAAGGCCCGCATCTAGCCCTCTTCTCCCATCCTGGCGTGCTCTCACGGCTTGCACTATGGCTCGTTGACGCTCTGCGGGACCGGTTACCAGGAATGAACGTCAGCGTACGAACCAAGCGCAAAAGTCTCCCCTTCGTCGTGGCCTGCCTCAACGAGAGCACTCAATCGTACATCGTTGTTGGAGTCATGGCAGCGTTGGACTTTGGCGACGTGCGGAAAAAGTATGCTGCTCCCCCTCACTTTCAAAAGTATGCTGACGTGTTTCATCCAGTGAGTTTGGGCTTGCTTTTCTCGATGCGAAGGAGCGGTGTAATGCACGGACAAGACATGGGTCGTTCGACACCAGTGTTTTGGAGATTAATCAGGAGGACTTGAAGGTTTTCCTAGAGACGCTTTGCGAAGGTCCCGATGCCTGAGCGGGATATATTTATCTATGTGCTTAGATGTTGTATTTACGGTGTTGTAATAGTAGTGTACAACATATTCGCTGCCCTGCATTAAGCATCATGCTTACCAGGCATACTTAACGAAGGGACTTTTGCTTACAAGACTGACGCTGCGCTGAAATCCGAAATGAATAGTACATATACAAATGCGATCGTCTATATGGGCCCAGTCCTCCCCCTCAACACTTCGCGGACCGTACTCCTCTCCCCAAGCAATGCTATGATTTGCCATCGTTGATCACGGACCTCGCGGTCCTTGAGCAGCACGACGTCGCGATCGCTATCACCATTCCCGTCTTCATCGCCCATGAATCCGAGCCGCAACGCTGCAGCTGACTTGTTGGGGAGGTCCGCAGGCGACACCGTAAACAGAGTGTTGAAAGATGAGGTGGTCAACACCGGCTGTGTGCGCGAATGAGGGGTGCGGGAAGTAGACGGTGTGATTGAAGATATCGTCTGCGAGGTGGAAGTGAGAGTGAGCGCGTGTGTCAATAGCTGCTTGAGCATCGCCTGAGCACGGTGATTAGTTGGCGGTAGGAAGAAAGCGTGGAACAACCTACTTCACATGCGAGATTCATTAGCGAAGGGACAGCGCGGCTTGGGGCGCCAAGATTATTCTGCGCACAGATAAGGTTCATGCGGTCAGCAATGTGCTGCACGGTTGGGGCGCCTGCAGTGGCTGCGAGATGGACGGGCAAGCGGCTGCCCGGGGGATCGCCACGCTCAGCAAGGAGAGTTACGCCACGCTCGGCAGAGATCTCGTCGCTCAGTAGAGGACGGGCATCAAGTGGCATGGCCTGGAAGGTTTTGAGGCGGTCGCGCTCACGCTTCCCAATGGATAGAGCCCAGCGCTTGAGGCGTGCGGAGCGGAGAGAAAGAGCATCGAGGTCTTCAGAGGGTCCTTGATATGGCAGAACGCGTCTCCGCTTGCGGGGTGGAGGCTTTGGACGCGGAGCGGCGGTGGGTGAGGGCGGGCGTTTGTGGGTGGTTGCGTCAAACAGGGAAATTATGAGAGCATTGTGGAGTTGCACTGAAAGCATGTAAGTCATATATTGAACGATACATACGGGACATACCAAGATTTGGCGCATCGAGGATAGCTCGTATTGATTCATCAAACTCTGTGCGGGAGGTTTGCCCTGTCACAAAGAGGTTGAGTGTGGAGAAATAAAGATCGGACTTGTGGCCCAGATGTCCTTTGAGCTGAGCTTTGAGTGTGGCTGTCGAAGAAAGGGACATCCCTGCGCCTACAAGGAACCTCGTAGTAGCAGCGATGATCGACGTTGGAGAGAGAGCGTCGCCGTGAGAATGAAACACGCGCAAATAAAGGCTTTCAACTTCTTCCCAATGGCAGGTGAGTATTCGATCCGTGGCCAGCCGTTGTTCCCAATGAGCACACAATTTTGCTGATACCTTGCTTTTCATAGATCCAAATTACACGACCCTTCCTTCCCCCCCTTTCGACACCATCTCCTCCATCCAATATTCACCAACTGACCCTGATAAACTGCTTGTTTCTTCCTGGGACACGGTAATTTTTTTCTACGTGTAACCACTCCTCCTCATATTTGAACTGCTTTAGTCAGTGCGCTTCTACCATGCAGGAGAACCAAACGGCAAACCCTCTGAGCAGCTCGCCAAATTCGAGCACCGTGCAGCAATTCTAACGTGCTGCTTCTCGGATTCCACTCATGGATTCAGCGGCGGCCTTGACGCGACTATCAGACAGTAAAATTCACTTCCCGCTTGACGCGTTCTTCTTATTTATGGTCCCAAGTTTGGAAATAGGAACGGAGAAGATTACCACCGTTGGCTCGCACACAGATGCCGTGTCTGGTATGGTCTACTCCGACGAATCCAGTTGCGTATTCCGTCGTATTTATTTAGCCAAACAGTCCTAACGTGTTTACGCAGATGCTCTTGTTTCTGCTTCCTGGGACTGCTCGATGCGGCTCTGGGATCCTCGCGCGGCGACGCCCCAACAGTCCGTTACAACGACGCCTGAGCGCGTCTACGCCATAGACATGACCAACCACAACATCGTCGTCGCAATGGCCAGCCGGTTATTTAACATATACGATATCCGCAACATGGCTACGCCCGCGCAACAGCGGGAGAGCAGTCTGAAGTATATGACTCGGAGCCTGGCATGCATGTCCGACGGTCAAGGTGCGTGGGCTCATCCTTCCTCATTCCCAAGCTCCTGTAATGACGATGCTAACCGCAGGCTACGCAACGGCGTCCGTTGAGGGTCGCATTGCAGTCGAATATTTCGACCCCTCAGCCACCACTCAGGCCAAAAAATACGCCTTCAAATGTCACCGACAAACCATCGATGACGTTGACCAGGTGTATCCCGTCAATGCCCTTGCCTTCCACCCCGTGTGCGTCACCTCTCCCTGTCTTCTCACCCTGGGCTAAACGTACTTCAGGTATAACACATTCGCATCTGCTGGCTCCGACGCGACGGTTTCGATATGGGACCACAAGGTGAAGAAGCGCCTGCGACAGTATCCCAAGTTCGGCAACCCTGTCGGAGCGCTCGCATTCAACTGTGATGGCACGCGCCTCGCCATCGGTGTTGGCTATAACTGGGACATGGGCGAGAAGGGGATGCTCGAGAAGCCCGGGACAGAGATTGGCATCAGGCGATTGGGTGATGAAGTCAAGGTAAGTGTTTGCTTGCCTAGTCTTGGATTGAACTAATGACCTTTTTTTTCCAGCCGAAAAACTGGACCGGGTAGCCGTAGGCGAGTCCGTTGTTGTATGTATAATTCATCCTCACTTGCTTGTACGAGCGAAACAGCGGTCTGTCCATCGAGCACGATTCGGCCTCGGCGGTAATATCATCAACTCATAAAGGCTGACATCCGAGCTGGCCCCATGAAATCGAGCATATTCACAACTGCATAGTGTGAACTGGCGCGTGAAGTGACTTCATCCTCGTTTTGACCTCCCGCATGGCTGTTACAAGAGGTCACGAACCGATCCTTCACTCGCGAACTCACTAGCCTTTCGGAATATGGATCTGAAGCCTCTATGACCCACTCAGCCTTCCTATGCTTGCATCTGGTCTCTTCGCTGGGTGTGGCTCGTTCCGCTGTCATACATTCACTACACAATGTACTCTTTATAGAACAAGCTCTTCTAGCTGATAAACACCGCCCACCGCCATCGCATATCGCTCGTGTGCCAGCCTCCGACGCTGCCTCCAGTCGCCCCCATCCTTTTTCCCCTCCTTACCATCCCGTACTGCCTTGCTCTGCGCCCGGGCGAACAGCTCCAGCGGCCCCCTCAATAGCTCGACGTGCTCCGTTAGTTGGATTTCGGGTTCAATCCGCGCGAGCACCTTTCGTAAGACGCCATGGGCCGGTGTGTGCTGAAGCAGAGCCAGGAACGAGGCATCGAGAACGATCTGGATGAATGAGAGCACCTAAGAGAACTTGAGATTTGCCTGTTATAAACGAGTGATGGGACGAAAGCTTACCTTTATGAGTGGTGGGTATGCGCCGTGTGCATCATCCTTTTGCCACCCATCCTTCAAGACGGTCACCCCGTGTTCGTCCTTGCGGACGCTCTTTTTGGGTGGCAGCGCGATCACCTCTGCGCCCTTCCACTGCCCAACCCACTCGTCGAGAACTTCGAGCACAGCAACCACGTCCTCCGGTTGCGCCAGATTCTGGTGAATGGCTGCACGGAGATTCGCGGCGGATGTCTGATATTGCACGCAGGCATTCAGGAACGTGGGCAACGTAGGAATGGCGCCCAAGGCTGGTGCATCCACGTCCATCGCATCCGCCTCGTCCGCGTTGCGGCTACGCTGAGCAACGAATTGCAGGATGGACATCAAATCCGATTCCGGAAGATCAATGACATGATCTATGCCTAATTGGATGGCATTCTGGGAGAATGTTTATTCAATGAATTTCTGTGTTTCGGCATGCAGAGCTCACCCAATCATCTCGCAGTTTCAAGGCAGCCAAAAGACCGCCTTCTACCATGCCCGCACTGACAACACCTCGCTCAAGGAGGAACTTGACGATCTCAGGGGAATATGAAGCTTGCCGTGGTCGCAGGACAGCTGCCAGAAGATCGCGCACAAAAGAGTGCCCCAACACAACCTGGCGCTATTAGAAAAATATAAATTTTGACATGAGATAAGTGTAATCTGTTTGCGCGCACCTCGCCACCATCAACAACTTCGCCAGATGGCCGTTCGCTCAATTCCCAATCGAAAAAGGCCGTTTTGGCAACTTCGGGTTCATCATTTGACAACGCGTTTTGCACCGCCGCTAGCACTTTACTGCGAGCAGGTCCGAGGCTGTCACTGGCGGATGGCTGTACCAACCACTGTGCACCGGCAGGGGCGCGTCCCATGGCATTACCGATCGTCGACATTTCAGGGACCGTCAATGGGACAACGAGAATGCTGGATCGCGTAGCAGCATTGTCCTGCGTTTCTGAGATGGGCGGAGAAAGTACAAGAAGAACTTGCGGTGATGAGGCAGCCATCAGCTGAAGAGTTATGGAGAGTTTCGGGAGATGGGAGAGTGTCGCAGGAATGGTGACGCTGTGAGATGCAAGGAGGACGGAGTATTGCAGGTCCCAGAGGAGTAGAGCGATACTCCGGGCAGATGAAGTGACTGCAGCTAGCAGGACAAGCGAAGTGTTCAAGGCGACGACGGAAACCTCGCCACTCAGAGAAGTCGCGGTCTTTCCGATGAAGGAGAGTGATTTGAGGCGCAGTGGTTGAGCAGCTGAATAAACACTGATACCCTCATTTTGCGACTCGATCTGGAAGGAATACCAGGACCCGTCCCTTGCTGCTATAATGTAAGAAAAGATGGTTCCCGAGGAATAGAAGAGTCTAATCACTTAGGACACTCAGGTAACCTGACGAGCTGCATGACACGGCTGCTATCTGCAGGACCTTCATGTCAAAAACGAAAGAACATTGGGAAAGGAAGATGGTACGTACGTCTGATTCGAGAGGGATTTTGCAGCTACCGATCTCTCTCACTTCATCATCTCCTCCTATATCCACAATCCGCAGGCTAGTTGCGGCCTCTTGCGAATGCTCCAGCAAAACGAGGGCAGTACTCCCAGAAGAAACTGATAAAAAGGAGCAAGATTCTCGGCGAAAAACGAACGACTGTAAGATGACGACATCACTTGCAGGCGAGGGCAATGTGTTCCGGATATTAAGGTCTGCATCGATGATCGTCAAATTCCCTGCAGGGGACAAAACGAGCAAGCGTTGTGGTGATCCATGTAATGGATACATCTCCGACACGTAGTGCGGCATCTGCGGGTCCTTTAAGTTTTCATAAACCACCTGGCAAGGGGACGACCGACCACTGCAGCCTTTTTCTTCTGGGACGCACGATCTCCAGACGTACTCGACAGATTTTCGTGCCACACCCATATAGTCCGCCCACAGTCCTCTAACGCGACATTGGCAGAAGATGCGATTGCCGAATACGTTGCACATGAATTCTCCTGCCCATGTGGAATACTGAGGGACACTGAGGGACACGAGAAGCTGGTAGATGGTCCGAGGGTGTGTGAAATGACCGGATGAAGAGTTGAGACCTTGAAAGTGAATTGGAGCAACTAGCAAGGCCAAGATTTCAAGGACATACATCGAGGACGTGCACACCATCTCCCTGAGCCGTTACGGTTACATATCCATCGGAACTGCCGGACGCAATTTTTTCATGGGTTGCGTAGAGGTTGGCAACCGGGTGTTGGGCTTTGGAGGTTCCCTTAGATTTTAATTTCCGAGGCCGCTGAGCGACCCCGTAGCTGGCAAGATGGAATGGTTCTCCGATACCCGCGTCCATAGCTGTATCTAAAAAATTTTGAAGACGACAGATCCCAATTGGGAAATGACAGCCTGAGGACGATCGGCGATGCATTGTCCCACGCTTCGGCTCCCTTGTTCGTCTCGCTGAAGTTCCTAGGTAGTCCTAGATCCTCTCATAGCTCACGGGAATCTCTTAAATTTCCTGGAGAAACATGGACTCGCAATTCAACTTCTCTGATCACCAAAAACTAATTTCGGAACATCATCATGCAAAGCTGCTTCGAGTCGAAATATTCTTGGAAATATTCTTGCCAATTTCTTGCTTTTGGGCGTTTATTGTCCATGAAGGAACTGTATAGGAGACGAGTTGGGGCATCTAGTCTAGATCTTTCATTTCGACCAATCTCGACGGACAATTTTCACGTACTAGCGTCTATTCGATCTCCTAAATATGACCTGCGGTCAAAGCTTCTATAGCCGCCTTCTCAACCTTGCTCTTGACCCCCACGATGTCCAGAGCCAGAACCAGACGGTGCAAGTACTTTTTACAGGGACATTGCAGCCATGGGGATAACTGCAGTTACATCCACCAAGTTAGCCAGATTTCAAGTCCGGGCGGAGATACTGATTCATTGCTTTTTGTCAGGTTGAATTCAGCGGAGCACTTCGAAGTCCAACCGATGCACAGTTACAGGCGCCGGCCGTTGGCACGCCACGTAGCGACGGAAAACAACAACGTTCGGCCCATAGACCCGATCCTCGACCTCATCCTGCTGGCCCGTCTTCCAATATCGCCAATCGTCCACAGGGAAGTCAATCTGTGATCCCGGCTCATGGGGCTGCAACCTCCCCGCAAACACGTTCCCGTCCTAAAAAAGGTGAAATTCCATGTCACGCTTGGAAAAATGGGAACTGTCCCAAAGGAGCCAAATGCTGGTACGGACATGATCCACAGGTATGTTATTGGTTCACTCCTGCTGTGATTTCACCCCTCAAGATATTATTAGGTCCAAGAGGCTGAGCGCCTGCGGAGAGAACATGCGGCAAGAGCCGCCGAACAGGCAGAAGCAATACGAACAGAACAAGCAGCACTTCAGGCGGCAGAGCTGGAGCGACAAAGGGAAGCTGCGCTTGCCAGACGAGCTGAGCAGGACGCTGTCCAACGGGTCCATCAAATGGAACTCGAAGCTCGGAAAGTCGAAATCAGGCGGAGGGAAGCAGCACACACTATCCAGCGCATTGTTCTCGGATCTAGTCTCGTCACATTCAGCGCGGGAATCTCAATCAAGGAAGTCGTCGCTGGATTTCAATCGTGTCGCATTCAAATTAAGAATCTTCCCCGAGATGCTACACACGGGGAAATCATAGAGCTTTTCACTCAGCAGGGCGTGGATCCAGCCCGTCTTTTCATAGCCGGGACTAAGGAGCTTGCTGACGGACATATGGAGGCTACGCTGATCACCACCTCAGAGGAGGGTGGTGCAATCGCCGTAGGCTTGGAGGACATCGAATTCCGACAAGAACGACTTCACTTCGAGGTCGCGGAAAATAGGAGGGACGGCGGGATGGGAAATTCTGCTCAAAACTGCGACACCTTGACTATGTCGTGGCGTGCACCCTCTGCTAGCGCAGTGGTAACCTTTCAGAGCGTAACCGAAGCTATGGCCAAGATGAAGGTCTTGAATCGCCAGATCTGCTCAGGTCGGCGGGTTCGCGTGGACATGAACCAGCCGCCTCCCGGAGTTCCACGCGGGCCTTCTTGGCAACATGCAATCAGGATCAGCGGCCTCCCCAGGTTGATCTCGTTGGAGGCAGTCCAGACGTTCGCTGGCTCCCTTCTCGTAAAGTTCCTGAAGCCTATCTCCTACGACATAGACGAAGCTCTGAGGCGCCTGAAGCAGGACGTGGAAGTCGCTGCAGGCCTAGGATGTACAAAAAGCTTTGATGTTGTCGCGCGGGATGATATTGAAGGAAATATGTCGGTGAAAGCAAGTTTTTTTAGCTGGGAAGTGGCAAAACGAGTGGAGGAATCATTCGTCGGCAAACGCCTTTTTTATCTGGCAAATTGTTTTCTTCGTCTCAGAGTCCCAGATCCGCTGCAGTACATTCTCTCCGTCCCTATCCAGCAATACCAGGCGCAGAAGCGTGCGTGGGATTCGCTCACGGAGTCCGCTAACAACAAAACCGCATATATTCGTGTTTTTCCCAATCAAAACACTGGGAAAGTGCAAATCAAAGTCCTGGGAGAGGACAAAAAGGCGGTGGGATCCTTAAAAGTCCGCGTCGAGAGCCTAGCATCCGGGCAGCTGGTCGCATCCGGGGAGCAGCTGGTTGCATCCTGCTGGCACAAGTCATTCAAATCCACCACCGGAACCCAGTTCCTTCATTCACTATTTACTCGCACTGGTGCATACGCCCGCGCCGATTGGAAGCTATGTGTGGTTAAAGTGTATGGTGATCACAATGCTGTCGACAGGGCTCGCGAAGCTGTGAAAGCTGAGGTTGATCGCCTGAATTCCTTGGAGTGGTCCGTATTCCTCAAAAAGGAATCAATACGCTTTTTCGTTCAACGAGGTATCGCAGCTTTGAAAGAATCATTGGGAGAGGACAATGCGACCCTTAATATCTCCCCTCGCGTATGCAAAGTTGTGATCAAAGGCGGCGAAGAAGCTCGTTGTATTCTGAACAGGCTCATCGAGGAATCTCTGGAGGAAGCAAATAGCATTCCAAGAGGGATTCAAGGCGAAACATGCCCTATTTGCTCGGACGAGATCTCACATCCAGTTACATTGGGATGCGACCACACATACTGTATGGGGTGTCTGCGTCACTATATTTCCACTGCTTCGGACAGCTTCCCATTAATCTGCCTTGGAAATGAGGCGACTTGCAGGACTCCGATTCCAATCCCGACGATCGAGAGTTTCCTCCCAGTGCCGCAGTATCATCAGCTCTTGGAAACAGCCTTCCTTCGTTATATTGAACAGCATCCACGTGAATTCAAGTACTGTAGAACTGCAGACTGCACTCAGGTTTATCGGAGCAGCACAGCCGGGACGGCCATGACATGCCCTTCCTGTTTCTTGTCGATCTGCTCGTCTTGCGACGAGGAGGCCCATGTTGGGATGAGTTGTGCGGACAGCCGCCTCCAAAATGACCCAGGCGAACAGGAGCGTCGAAATGAGGAGTGGGCGGTAGCTAATGGTGTGAAGCGTTGCCCGACCTGTTCGGTATGGATCGAGAAAATTGAGGGGTGCAACCATATGCACTGCAAATTGTGCGATTCGCACATTTGCTGGATCTGCCTGCGCGTATTTCCGCGCGAGCAAATCTACGCTCACCTTGAAGCAGCTCACGGGGGCGCATTTATCGTGCCTCCAGAACAACCTCCTGTGCAGAACATCGTCGTACAGAACAATTGGAACGCAGCCGTTCGCCGCAACCATGTGGAAGAACTTCCGAATGAGCCCGACCGCGACCGTGCCAGACTCATACCACTTCAGCGAGCGGAGGATGCCCGGCGTCGCCAGCTAGAAGTCAACGCATACCAGTACCGACAACAAGAGTTTGCGTACCAAGAACGTGTGCGAGAACAGCAACAGCGAGATCGTCAACAAGCAGCTGCGACGGCTGCTCCAAGAGAAAGAGAAAGTGGCTGGGGATGTATCGTCATGTAGTTCCTCGGGGGATGTTGATAGCGTGTCGTAATTGAAGAATAGTTTTTTTGCAGTCATAAGTACTCCCAGTACTCTAAGAGTAGCCAAAATCGCGTACGTGCAACTCTTGGATTTTTATACCCCTATCCGTTATGCAAGTCAGATGACGTGACGAGTCGCGCCTTTGTTCCCACCGTGATGAGTAGCAAGCTAAACAGCAATAATGTCGACGCCCTTTTGGCCCTGAGCTTGCCCGACCCTACAGACTTTACCAATTCATTTCTCAGGGCTTTTGACAGCTCCATATTCTGCCCAATTTGCGCCAACTACTTCGATGGCCCCGTCTCTTTGGCGTGCGGCCACTCTTTCTGTTCGATGGTGAGAAAGATGCGCATTGTCAAGTTGCATATCTCATCCATGTCTTCAGTGCATAAGAAGCAGCCTCCACACAAGCAAGGATTGTCCAACATGCAGGTCTGCTGCGACCGAAAGCCAGCTGCGTCCAAATCCGGCCCTTGAGGAGGTCGTGACCGCATGGAAGGCCGCAAGGTGCGTCGATGGCTTCAACCCGCCGCCTACAGCTCTATTGAACGCCCTCTAGATCATCTGTCTTGGATCTCGCGAGGCAGGATCAAGAGCATACCGCAGAACCTGCCAAAAAGAAACGCAGATTGAGTCCCTGTGTTGCAGGGCCCTCACGCACCCCAAGCGCCGACAAGAAAAGCGATCCATCTATTCCATCCTCTGACACGCCGGACGTTAATGCGCCTCCCCGTATGTCGCCGTGCATCGCCTGAGTTTCATAGCCTCACCTTATCCAGCCGATGCCATTGTTGAATGTCCCCTCTGCCACCGAGAGGTCAAGTACAAGATACTGAACAGACATATGGACAATGACTGCTCAAGCGCCGGATCTGATAAGCCCACTACCTCCTCTTCGAAGTCACAGGGTGCGATGTGGAACGACCTCATGCGGAAGCCTAAATCGACAGGGAAGGGAAAGGAAAGGTGAGGCCTCAAATGTAAATCATGCGTCCCACTACATTCAAAGAACGTCCCACAGAGCGGCCCCAAATGAGGCCGATTGTCTACCCAAAGTGTCATACGACACGCTGAAGGACAAGCAGCTGCGGGACATGCTTTCCGAGCACGGGTTGCCTACCACTGGTACTCATGCCATACTGGCAGACCGTCATCGACAGTGATTCCGACTTGGCTTAGTTTGCTGGGACTTTTGGCTGAGTTTAATTCCTAGGTGGCGAATGTTGTGGAACGCCAGGCTCGATAAATCGGCCTCCAAACGACAGACCTTGGGTGAGCTCCGGAAGGAGCTGGCGAAATGGGAGGAGGATCGAAAGGTCAAGAAGAAAAAGACGACGGTGGGAGAGTCCCATTTGGTACGCGGTTTCATGTCCATATTTGACAGAAGAATACTAACTGAGGACGTTCAGAAAACTCATAATGAAGAGTTTAAGAAACTAGTGGCTGCGGCACGGCCCAAGGATAAAGGGGCGACGCTCAATACAGATGCAGCGGGAGCGGCGTCGTCGCCACCGACCTCATCAGCAGTTCAAGGTCTGCCTTCAGACCAAGACATTATCGTTGTCGATTCGGATGATGAGAAGGAAGATGTAGATGGAATATAGCGCCCCAATCTTTCGTTCATAAGCATATTTATCACCCGAGTGGAGCTGAGTAGTCAGTCGCTTGTCGTCGGGAGTATACTAGTTCCAAGCCAAACTTTTGCGAAACTCTCAGATAAAATTACGTTGCTGGCCTTGATAAGGCCCTCCCAAGATCTTGAAGTTGAAGAGGACAGAAAATGAAGCGACGTTACGATTGCATTTGCACATCTGAATCGAAAATCTGCAGGGAAGAACAGATATCCAGTCCAGAAACACCTGGGATGATTATCATATCCAATCGGAGTGCACACAAGGTGCACATTGGAGGCGCTTCGCTCAACCTTACGACGTCCACCCTAGGCCTGTCCACCAGCATCGAGAACAGCTCACAAAGCTGAGGGAGGGAGGCGTAAATGAGCGGCTTCGGAGAGGTCGTGCGCCTGGATGGGATTAATAAAAACAGCATGCTGTACACGAAATATTGAATGTTGGATAGAGGACGTCCAAGATGGAAAGCCGCCCCATTGGTTGCGCAAAATGACAATGAAAATGTTTTTATCAAAGCTGGTATACAATTTTACCGGAATAAGCATCCAGGCCATTTTGAAATGCTACAATAAATACCAAAGGAAGAGGGACGGCAACACTAGAGTGAAGTAAGATAAAAGACGGTCTACTTGACCAATATAGACAGTTGTATAGATATGAGCAGAAAGGGTACGTCCCGAAACAGTGATGCAAGTTCGATACATGAATGGCAATGGAGAAACGAGGATAACATACATAGCAAGACAACAGGCGTCCATTCATCGGATTTATGATATTTCGATGATTTCGTCTGGTGTGGGCAAAGGAAGAGGTATCGCAGCAGGAGAAAGGGTGATGGGCGACACCGGACCAGGGGATACTGGCCCAGGGTAAGACGAATGGCGTTGGAAGGGATTCCGTGTGTGCATGCGAGAGATAGGGGAGGCTGTCGGGAATTGAGCAAGTCGAAACGGTCATTAAGCAGAAGCACAAACAGAGAACGTTCGAGGCAAACCAACGAACGGGAAGAGTGTTGCCGTCGAACTCATCTCCCTCTGCGAGAGCCTCCGACGGTGTGTGTGTGTTGCGACTGGGTTGGGTGGAACGTGAGACCACCAACTCATCGACCAAGTCATGTTGGAGTAGTCCCCTTCCTTTCAAAGAGTACGACCGTTCATGTTGGAAGGTAGGAAGAGAGACTGCGCCTTGGCGACGGGTGAGGAGCACAGGCGAGGGCGGTGGGAAGAACGACGGTCTCAGGATGGAAAGGAATTCTTCGAGGGCTTCCGTCGGCAGTGGGGACCTGAGACGTAAGAAAGCGAGATTTAGAAAGAGTTGACGGTTGAAACGGGGAGATACAGAGAACAATGAGGCAAAGATAACCGAGCACTGACCTCGGAGAGGAACGTTGGGAGGACATGTCTTTGTCAGAGGATTCCTGAATCTTGCGGTCATCGATGTCTGAGTTTTCGTCGGCGAATCTCACTCGTTCGAGATGATCCGGCCCAGAGAGCATTCGGGAACGGGTAAGGAGGGTATTAAGCCGGACAGGCCGTGGAGCAACGAGAACAGGGTTGTCGTTTGCGGTAAAGGGCATTTGAGATGAATAGAAGGTGGGTACAGACGACGTGTGGGGGAACTGCGGCTGGGCGCTGAGGAAAGGTAAGGTCGAGGTAGGAGGCAAGAAGAAGGAAGGCCCTCGCTTTGTTTGCGGCTGTATAGGCCTTGTCGATCTTTTTGAACAGCCTCTTTGTACAACACAACAATGTCTTGCAGGTTTCGCTCGCTTTTCACTGTTCCACTACAAGCGGGCCGTTCGTCATTTAGAGCCGCGTCTTCTCGCCCACTTACGGTATACATGTAAGAGGCAATGTAAAAACCTCGTCGAGTTCCGATTCCCAGCCGTGCGCCGAAGCGCTATAAATCGAAAATTCTTTGGTTTGCGCAGCTCGAGTTTACCAATGCAGCCCCCACATCCCGCCGACGAAACGAGCCCTCTGTTGGGTGACCATGCCCCTCAGCTCGAGGCACAACAGTCCATTCAAAAACAAGTGTCCCTTCCCAAAGCGCAACTAGCTGCTCTGTGTCTTTCACGGCTCACGGACCCCATCAGCTATACGCAGATATTTCCTTATATCAATGAATTTATCAGGTTGATACTTGTTACGGACGACATCTCGAAAGTGGGATTATACTCGGGCTTGGTGGAATCGACCTTTGCGGTATCTCAAACTCTGACCACTTATCATTGGGCAAAGCTTTCCGGTACTTTTCCCTTTACTTCCCGCAGTTTCCGATGCCGACTGATGTACATAGATCGTGTGGGTCGACGGCCGATAATTCTGGGGGGTGCTTGTGGCCTCGCAGTCGTCACTTTACTTTTAGGCTTTTGCAAAACCTTACCGCAAATCATAGCAATCCGAGCCCTAGGTAAATTTACCCTTGTAGACATGGCCCAGCTAATATTGACTCCTAGCCGGATTTCTGGCAGGGAACGTTGCCGTATACCATGCTGTTTTGGCAGAGATTATCGACAGCAGTCATCAAGCCATTGCGTATCCTCTGTACGCCTTCATCTGGCCGTTCGGAGGGACCATCGGTCCAATTATTGGTGGCTCTTTGTCTAACCTCGGCACCAAATACCCAAACTACTTGGGCTCTGACTTTATATTGACACATCCATATTTTATGCCGAACTTTTTCTGCTCCTTGCTTGTGATGTCAGGCTTTCTGCTTTCATACTTCCTTCTGGAGGAGGTACCTGCATAATCTTGTTCATATCGCGCCGAAAGGTTCACACATTCTTTAGACCCTTCCGAGCAAGCGTCGAGGCCATTCGACTGAGATAGACGACCAATCACCCCCGCCGCTAAGCGCCATGGACCTCTTTTCAATACCAATGATGCGGGCATTGACAGCGTCGGGATTTGCGTTGGGTTTTATCGGAACCGCGTTCGATGTAGTCTTCGTTCTCTTCTGCTACACTCCGATTAAACGGGGCGGCCTCTCATTTTCGGCAAGTCGTCGCGAAATTGCCGCTACTCGATGTATGTATGACCTAACGAGCAAGAATTATAGGTAAACGAGATCGGTTACGCTTTGGCCATGAGCGGCGCCATTTTAGCCATATTCCAGCTCTTCTTGATGCCAAAATTGCTCGCCACGTGTAACGCGGCCAATGTCTACAACACGTCGATGAGGATGTGGCCTCTCACTTTTGTATGCGTGCCATTTCTAAACATCATCGTGCGAAACGGATATCACGACGACACCGGTCTGGTGGATCCCACAGTCAACGTTTTCCTGTGGATAGGTATCGCAGTAGTTTTAATGTGTTCTCGGATTGCAGCCCTTGCATTTGCGTCGGTCTTTGTTGCGTTCATGTTCTTCGTTCTTCACTCACTGTAAGATTAGGACGAACATGATCCTAATCCGAAACCATTCTCCCAGTCCGAACTCTCTCGGAGCTGCCAATGGCCTTGTTCAAGTTGCCTTTGGGGTATCGAGATGTATCAGTCCTGCATTTATCAGGTTTGTGGTGCCGTACGTCAATTGCACTCGTGTCTCAACCCCCCCTCCCAGCTCCGTCTTTGCACTTTCTCTGGATAATAACCTTCTAGGTGGCTATCCCATCTGGGTTGTAATCATGCTATCCGTCTGTTTGCTGGGTTGCTACTTTTCGCAAAAGATGGTGGCGATAGACGGGAAATCTTAGACCCCGTTGTATCTTCCCCTATTAAACTACAACTCCACCTATGACCGCATCAACTATGGACTCCACGGGGACTTGGCTTGACCGCCGACTCCTGCTGTGAGAAACACAGAGCTGCCGTCATGCTGGATGTAGAAACAATCCTCAAGTCGAACCCCAACCTACACCCGAGTCAGAACGTACCGTCAGCGGTCATGAAGTAGATTTACCTTGCCCACAATGTAGATCCCTGAAAAAGTATCGATTGAGCCGTAAACATCAGGGCATGCAATGAAACCAACCAGGCTCGTTAGAAAAAGCATGACCGGTTTCGAGCACGGTCTTGCTGCCTCCGTTAAGGTATGGATCCTCGTGAACCTCGAGTCCGATCCCTGTAAACCATAAGATGTGGAGATTCTTGTATGACAAATTGAACGAACCATGTCCGAGACGATGCGTGAAGTAGGTACTGTGGTTCAAAGAGGAGCGAGCAGCCTTGTCGACCTCTGCTGCTACTACGCCCTCGTGCGCTGTGCTGAGGGCGCTGCTTTGGGCGGAACGAACACTGTACCATATTTTCAGGTGTTCCTCAGGGATGCTGGAGTCCCGTAGAGCGACTGTCTATGAAGATATTAGTACGATTATCTGCAAATACAAGTCTGCTTTACTCGAGTGACATCACTTTTATAGCCATGCAAGCTAGCGGTGCAGTCAAACAGAGCGAAATCGGCTTGTCCCAAGGCGCGATCTGTGCCTGCCCCATGAGGGAGAGCTGCGTTCTCTGAGAAGAACGATTAGTTACCGATAGAACAGGAAAAGACCGCCAACCTCCGAATAGCGTCAAGCAACCACCCTCTTTCAAACCGGAAGCTCCAAGGGCGTCCCTCATCATAGCCCTGGCAGTTGATTCACGAATGCCAAAGTGCAATTTCTGATGCACGGCACGGATAGCCAGTACCGTTGCCTACCAAGAGGTATCAAGAAGAACAGGCGAAGATTATGAACCCACTGACTTCGTTGACACATTTGAGAAGCTCGATTTCAGCAGTGGATTTGCGTTCGCGCAAGCGCTTGATTTCATATGGTGCCGAAGAGACCATAGCTTGAGGGTGGGCATTCCGCAAACCATCCACGATGAAGTTCCTGGCATATCCATCCACAAATACAGGCCCGGGCTCATCGGAGAGGATGGACATGGCATGCTCATAAGGATCAGATTCTTCCGCCCACTCGATAAATGTAACAGCTGTGAGCTGTGTGAGACAAAATGGCCATGCTTATAGTAGCTACACGACCTTCTGAGGAGACGGGGAGCATTTTGGCGCGAGGGGCTTCAAATACAGGTGTCAGAATGGAGATTTTTGCAATGACCTCGTGTTCAGTTTGTTGCGGCGTAATCATAAGTAGCAGAGGACGTTCACTGAGACCCCAATTCGAGTTGGAAATATTGCCGAAATACAACGAGCTCGCTCCTGGTTCTGCAATGTATGCAGACGCATTAAGTTCATTCAGTGTTCTGGCAAGAGAATTCTGGCGGGCCTGAAAGTACGAGTTGAGGGTTTTTTTTTTTACTTGTCCAGATCGTATGTGGCGTACCTTGAATTCTGCTGCAGTTATGGGACCCAAGTGCTCGCAATGCTTGGCAACAGAAGCGAGGTCATGGTTCTCAAAGCCGATATTCAGATAGACGAGTCCTACGCAGGCTACGATGAAGAGGGCACCTAGTTTAGAGAGGCGCAGTGAAATGAAATCGGGGGCGGTCGCTGAAGGCCGTCCGATTATGCCCTTGTACATATCGAAGGGTCGAAGCTCAAAAGCTGAAGGGTAGTTTCTCTTGACAGACGCTCTAGTAACGGATGTCGGAGTGTAACGGAAAACGTTCGTGCCTCACCTTGCCTCACGCGTTATGTATCTGAAAAGGGCTATCGGTTCAGGATTGCCACAATCACAAATCATCTCGGCCATCGGGCCCGCGTCGATCACCAAGTCTTTGTCATTAATATTCTCCATCATGGACGTCGACACAGAAACTCTTCTGGTTCTTGCTGAGAGTCTTCTGACGATCCCCCACTCCGAAGATGAAATCCTAAACGCCCTCGTTCAATGCGATGGAAATGCAGAGGCCGCGGCGCGACTTTTGAACTCCACCGAGAGGAAGCAGCTTGGAAAGAAACGTCGGCGCGGCTTGGATGGGTGGCTGATGCGTCCCACCGTCAAGAAATGCAAGGAAGACTTGAAGGAGAGCACGGAGAGGCCCCCAGATTTATCTATCGCGTCGACTTCACGTCCAACTACCTCTCACCATGAAACGAAACCCGTTACCGACTTGATGAGTGTTCTGCGACAACCTCCAAAGACGGAACGAGTCGCCCCTAAGCTTCCACCCCTAATGCTTTCAACACCTACGCTCGTGGCAGAACATACGCCATGCACACTTCATCCTTCCATTCTTCCCCCTGAGCTTGCGTGCAGGCTATTTTACACCATGATAGACGCGTCCCCGCAATGGTCTCGAAACAAATGGTGGCTCTTTGATCGAGTTGTAGAGTCCCCGCATCGTACTGCCTTTTTCGCCAGGAAAACAAATGGCATCGATGACGATACATCGTGGCAAGAGGCCGCTAGATTTTGGCAAGTCATTGTCGCTTCCAGTTGTGTTACGTATTCCAACCTGAGCCCACAGGTATAATGGCCGAATGACCGACGTCCCCCCTATATTCCCACTCGAGATGGAAGAGGCATGTCGCATTGTCGAACAACTCGTGAACCAAGAGATGAAGAAAAGACCCCGTTTTCCTCTTGAATGGGCTGGAGGCGAATGGCGAGCCAATGTTGCAGCCTCAAATTGTTACGAGGGAGGCAAGGAAAGTGTTGGGTAGTTTTTTCCGCTTCTCTGCAACATGGGATGCTGAGTGCATTGTTCATAGTTTTCATTCCGACCAATTAACGTATCTTGGGCCATATACAACCATTGGTGCTTCATACCGGCATTTCGAGAAATGATAATGTGCTAACGTAGAGTATTGCCTCAACAGCATCCTTGAGTCTCGGTCAGGCTTGCTTCTCTAAATTTGAATTATCTGAACTGATGGACATCTGATTAGGGACAAGAAGGGTGTTTAGCTTGAGAGAAGTCATTCCTTCCCAAGAAAAAAACTTCCGTTGCGCCAGAACATACAACGTTCCCCTTCCTCATAACTCTGTACGCTGTTAGGCCTCCTGTCAATGCCGTACTCACCACTCTCAGTTGACAATCATGCACGCTTCCTGTCAAGAAAAATTCAAACATTCAGTCCCACCGCAACCAGCACTCGATGTGTATCGACCTGCCTTTGCCAAATCACCCGGCGGTATCATCGAACCTTCAAATTGCCGCATAAACATAACTTTTAGGTTTTATCGACCAGACTTTCGTCCGAATAGGTGCGTTAGGCCTAATATGAGCTCCATCCTGAAGCGGCGCACCCCCTGATTTTGCCGCAATGGATTAGCATTCCCCGATGTAAATGTGACGTTCCCACCATACTAAGACCTGATATGAAGAATCGGGTCGATGGTAAAACAGACCGATACTGGTGGACTTGTTATGCTGGGGCGCAGAACGATGGGAAGGGGTGCGATTTTTGGCAACCCTTTGATATGACATCCGAAAAGAGAGGACCTGTTGTGGATAGTTAACCGCACCCCCACATGCTGTATTTGTATGCACAGGCCGCGTTGTATACCGAAGTCCGTTCGGAGTGTCAGCTGGTTTGCCCACGGAAGCTACTGTAGGTGTGCCAAGTTATTTTGTGTTCTTATACGCCTCATGCCAATGCAAATAATTTTATCTTCCCCCCCCCATTTCCGATTCATCCTTTGTCGAAGCAAAATCAACTGCCAAAACAAGGTCACGTATACAATTTGCCAATGCAAATAATTTTATCTTCCCCCCCATTTCCGATTCATCCTTTTTCGAAGCATAATCAACTGCCAAAACAAGGCCACGTATACAATTAATTGTTTTGTGTCGCGACACCAGTACGTTACAGTAGTCCTAGTTCCGTCGGGAACTCTTGAAATGCTGAAGAAAAACTTCGCCGATTGATCTGTCCCATTGTCCCGGCATAAAAATGCTGTTCAAGATCGTGTACTGGTTACCGGCCACAATTACCAAATTAAGGCTCTGGCGTTGCAGTGGTTGTCCTTGTAGTGACAACGAAATCACATGCTCATCAAGGTCAAGGTGCGCGGTGGCCTGCGCTGGATTTCGAGGCGGAGGAGTAGGGGAGGTATGTGTCACAGAATGAATGGACAGATAAATGTTCAGATTCAGTACCTTTATACTCATGTTTTTTCGGCGGCAAAATAAGAACTAAGAATGCGTGCTCCTACGGTATGTTCCATAATCAGCCCAGGCTTGTGAAGATCAAATGCAGCAGCAAGCGCCAAGTCGATGGTTAGACAGGCTCCCGACCACAGCGTGATACCAGTGGAAAGTCTTCTCCAACCCAAGGGCTCCCATCGGCGGACAGAAATAAAACAGAGATAGAAACATACAGTTCCGTGCCCGTCCTCTTGGTTCTTTTCGCATCCTGGATTTTCTAGGTGTAGGTCAAGGTTTCGACTTAACCCGTCGAACACCATTTAACCACAATGGCCACTGCAACGCAGCGGCAGATGGCAGAGATGACAGCTCTCGTGGGAGCGGGGAGCTCCTTGGCCTAAAGAGCACCATATATGTAGATACGCAGTAAGCGGAAAGGCCCCCTGAGCCAGAGTCAAAGCCAAAAAAAAAGGATGCTAGAAGAGATTTTCAGATCGGCTGGCGATGAGGGATGTTCGGCAAGTTTAACGGGATTATAGCTGTCGTTGGCCGGTAGCAGCGAACGCTGCGAGACGCGACTACGGCTGGGGGTGGAGATCGGTGAAGCCTATGTACTCCGACACAGTCCGACACTGACAAACTTGGTCAGACTAATCGATTCTCGGTTGCAGGCGGTCCGGCGTCTGCTGAAAGACCGCCAGCTCACTGAGGCCTACGACGACGATGTTGGAACGATGAATATTAGCAGGATTGGCGCGTAGAATAAGATGTTTGGCTGAATCGATAAGAGTGAACGGGCCGAAGCCTGAGAGGCCTTGTAAGCTCGCTTATGTAAGAACGTATTTTATGTAATTCGGATGACCAGCCTCGGACGGGTACTTTCCGGCCCGGTCGATGAGTTTCTCAGCGTTTGTTAGCTATGTACAGCTACCCCGACACCTGTTGGCAGGCCGCCTGAATAAATCGTTGTTCGAAAATAGTTTAAAGACGAAGAAAGTCTATCGTTGATTTAGCTGTCAGCTTCGGAAGAATATTATTATCACCAGCAACCAGTGTCCGATTTCCATTTTCAATGCTTGGCAGGGCCTCTAGTTCTACTACAGACCCACAATCAAATAGGTGCTACAACAATGCAGCTCCAGTAGAAAGGAGTGAGGGAGGTCGAAGAAGCGGCAGGAACAGAAGATAGGGGTGGCGCGATAAATTCACGTGTAAAGTCGTCGTCTGCGGTCGGGCCTAGCAAACCCCGGAGCCAACACTGAGCCAACGCGTCTCTTTCTTCCCCACAACATGTCCTTATTTCTCGCAGAAGACGCCCTCAAGCCTCTGCCGGCCCAGCTTCCGTACGACAAGCAGTCGGTGCCCGTACCTGGTACTAAACGTCCGGGTCAAACTGGTATGTTGTAAACTATCACTTAAGGAAGCAACTTGACGAGCATCTCCGCACAGCCCACTATGTCAACGGTAAAGCTACCCTACCGAGCCCGTTGATATCTAACGCGTCGACTTCAGGCCTATGGGGACCTCTTGACCCAACAAAATATAGCATCCAGACGCTGCCGGATATTTTCACCAGCGGTCTCTCCGTCGGAGCGAACAGGCCATTCTTGGGCCATCGGCCCGTAGTGTCGAAACAGCCCCTCCAATTTGCCAACAAGTACGAATATCTGACTTATGGCCAAGTCGACGTTCGGCGTCGCCACCTGGGGAGCGCTCTTGTCCATCTGTTCAAGACCGGCGCGATTGGGGGTGGGGAACTTGAAACGGTGGGACTTTGGTCTATAAACCGGCCAGGTAAGCTCATTTTTACCATGTCACTCTCCATTGGCTGGATTGGGTTTGCAGAATGGCAAATTATCGATATTGCTTTCCAAAGTTACAAAAAAATTGGTGTTAGCTTGTACGATACCCTGGGCAAAGACTCAGTCGGTGAGATTCCATTATTACTTACCAGAACAACGCACTGACTCTCAATCAGAATATATGCAAGTTTGATGTGTCATTTTGTTATCCCGACTCTGACTATACTGCTTCGCAGAATTAACCACTCGCATCTGACCATCATCTTCGCAACCGTGGAACACATACCCAGTCTACTGAAGCTTGCACCCAGCACTCCACTTAAGCTGATAGTCAGCATCGATCCATTGTCGCCTGAAATCAGCAAAGTTTTCACCGAGTGGGGTCAAATGCACAACATCTTAGTCAAGGACATGTATGAATGTTAGTTTGCATCTATTCTCCTTGCCCTCTCTCATCGTTTACAGTGGAGGCCTTGGGTAAGGCCAACCTCATCGAGCCCATTATTCCCGTGCCCTCGGATATCGCATCGATATGTTATACCTCTGTTAGTGAGCCACTACTCCCAGTTACTCCGCCTGTCTGATCCCTGTTCTGTCAGGGTACCACCAATGTTCCCAAAGGCATGTTCCAGGAACGGCAGCAATCCAGTCCTCCTGATCGTTTACATCATTAGGTGTCGTTCTTACGCACGGACAGTTCTCCAGTGCGGTTGTCAGCAATCTGTTCGGCCTTATGCTCCCTCCTGATGGCTCGATGATCTCCTACCTTCCGCTGGCGCACATTTATGAGGTATAATCGATTCTCTGCGGCTCAGCCCTTTGTTAACCCAAGTCGTTAAAACAGCGCACCAACGAGATGGCTTGCATCGCCATCGGCGGGCGCATTGGATTTTTCTCGGGAGACCCGCTTCGTCTCATTGAGGACTGCCAGATCCTCAAGCCTCATTTCTTCCCCGGTGTCCCTCGCGTGCTGAACCGGGTCTACCAGTCCGCGATGGCTGCTGCAGACATCCCCGGATTTAAGGGAAACCTTTTCAGGAAGGCTATGCAGGTCAAGCTGGACAAGTTCCACGCCACTGGCGACAATACACACTTCTTCTGGGACAAGTTGGTCTTCCGAAAGGTGTGCACCCAAGGACCTTTGATTCATTCGTTTTGACCCGAAATGTAACCAAGATCCGTGCTGTTCTCGGCGGAAACCTGCTCCTCATCTCAAGTGGATCAGCCCCCATCAGCCGCGATGTTATGGACTTCCTCAATGTCGCATTCAGTTGCTACATCAGTGAAGGTGAGCTCTTCCTGGTAAGATTTCCCATGTTGATGTTTTCTAGGGTGAGATACCTTACTTGCCGTGCTCGAGGGTTTCCTAATTATGTTTCAGATACGGAATGACAGAGGGATGCGCGGTTGCCACAAAAGTCTGGCCCGGTGACGCGGGCGCCTGCGGCACTGTTGGCCCGGCGCAGGCGGCCAACGAAATAAAGCTCCTCGATGTCCCAGGCATGGGTTACACCTCCGAAGACCTTCCGAATCCCAGAGGTGAGATGTGCATTCGCGGCGTCAATTGCTTCACCCAGTATTACAAGGGTCGGTCTTTCATTTCAACAGTGGTCCGTTGTCTGATTGGATCGTAGACGAGAAAAACACGAAAGCGACCATCGACGAGGAGGGATGGGTTCACACCGGGGACGTCGCGGAAATCGATTCTTGCGGCCGGTTTAAGATCATCGACCGCGTGAAGGTGTGTGTCCGTCTTTGTTGATGCCGGAAATCGCTCATGCGCGCTTCAGAACATCATGAAGCTCGCGCAGGGCGAATATGTCGCTCTGGAGAAGATTGAGAACACGTATAGCACCTGCCCCGTCGTCGCCCAAATCTACGTGCATGGCGACTCGCTGCAATCGTTCCTTGTGGGCGTCATCATCCCGGATCCGGTGCAGCTGGCAGGCATCGTGTCTACTCTGTATAACAAGAAGGTCGCCGCGGACGACATGGAGGCGTTGGCGGCGGGGTGCAAGGACCAACGCGTGGTCCGCCACATCATGGGCATGCTCACCAATGAGGGCAAGAAGAACTCGCTCAAAGGGTAAGCTTGTCCTTCGCATCAATGCGCCACCCTCATTCCTTTCCAGATTCGAGAGCATCAAGCGGATTCACGTCTCCCTTGACGCATTTACTGTGGAAGATGGAACGATGACCCCCACGATGAAGGTCCGGCGGAAAGACGCGTACAACAAGTTCAAGACGGAACTCGATGCGTTGTATGCGTTGGGTGAGCCCGTAACCACGAAGCTTTGATTGAAGTTCCTTCATTGGAAGGTGGAACCGGACGGATAACATTAACAAGGGCTTAATTTTTATGTGGACCCGTATTTATCCTCGGGAGGTGTAGGAAAGTCTTTAAAAATGCGCGTTGATTACAAGCGAGCAGAAGTACAGACATGGAGTACTGATACACATGCGAAGCACTAGTTGAAGAATACAATACTGGAAGTCAAGCGAAAGAGTTCAATGGTATTTAATTATGGGGCCGATAAAGTCATCTGTGAGGTATCAGTATGCGGATAACTGCCAAGAGGTGGATTGACTGACGCTCATAAACTGCTCGTAGCTGAGCTGGACCCAGCCATCGCGGTCGGTGTCAGCACTGCAAGACAATTAGAACGGGGATTCGGCGGGCCGGAATCGTATATACCGCTGGAAGGATTCTGTTAACGTCTTGACGACGACACATGCCCGCACAAAGCGGTCGAACGTGATGCCTGGAGGCGGGCCGTAGCCGGTTGCCGGGGCGGACGCTAAGTCGTCAGGATTCAGAACAGCAAACAGAATGGGTCTTTTGAAGTCTCACCATATTTGCGTTCCACTAGCGTTAATATCGCCGGCGAGAGGTTATATCCGAAGCTCTTCATAGCCTATATCATGGTGTCAAATTGCGTCAGGCCACCAAAACCGGCGCGACGTACCTGTGCGAGTTCATGCCCTTCGATGGAACCACTTTGATCCCTATCGAAGTGACGGAAAACATTCTGCCAATCCGATATGTACTTCCATAAGCCAGAGAATTCTAAGCGGGCATGAGGAAGGGTCGAGGGAGGTATCACTGATTGCCTACCTTTGAAATCAATCGTCCCACTACGATCGGTATCCTGTGCAAGACAGGTCAGTCTCAAGAATACAAGGGGTAAATCAGGGACGCACAAATATTCCCATGAGCATCTTCACTGTATCAAGGTCGAATCCTGCGATGCATATGTGAGCCAAGGAAGTATACTGAGCTTCACTGGTGCTACATACGGGTCCAGTTTCCCTGAGAAGATGCACAGATTAGCGTTCCGAAACGACGTTATAGAGTCGGCTAATGGCTTACATTAACGAGAGCAGACTGCAGTTCGGTTACGCTGATGCTACCAGATCTGTCTTGGTCCACGGTAGAAAAGTACTGGTAGAGCTGTGGATCGCCCTGAGGTGGTGGCTGCTGGTAGCCGCCTTGATGCTGGCTATGCCGTGAGCCATGATTTGTATATGCAGGTGCGCCGCCCGTGGGACGAGACTGTGAGTGATGGGGCCGCAGATTGGATGGATGGTTGTAACTTTGCTGGGCGTACATGGCTGGGAGACTGATGAGCGGCGAAAGAGAGACTTGTGGACCTTTATTAGTCAACTGCGATCGTGGCTGTGTTACCTTCACAGCCACACACACTGCTTGTGGAAACACTTTCCGCACCAACTTTTTCCCCCAGATGAGGAGCTCCGGTGAAAGTTTAAGTTTACAGCGTTGACAAAAACGAGGGGCTGAGGATTGTGCTGCGGAATCTGATGTCCCGTGGTGCAAATGCAGGAGAGAGCGTGAAACAAACAGCATTGAGTTTTCCACATTCAACCGCCTGAGAGCACTGGCTGAACTTTGCGCAGTTCGAAGGTGAACCATATCACTGATGATGTAAGTTCCCGCAGTTGTTTGAGGCCTCTCAAAGCAGTATCAGAACCGGTTAACCGAAATATTCCTATGAGAGCTCAGATACTTATACAGAAAAATGTGTATGTCTCAAGTGAACCTAGTGAAGATTCGAGTCAGGCGACCATCGGTGTAAAGGCTGCCAGTCCATTTGAAGTTTTACGGAGTCATGGTCACCAGTGGTCAGTCAGGTGCAAACAGCTATTCGGTTTGTGCATGTCGGGAACGACTGGGGACAGTCAGAGTCGATTGTATGCACCAAAGAAAGCAGTAGTGGTTGCTGTCGGATATTGTTGAGAGAAAGCACAGCGAAACTGGTCGTGCTGCAACGGGTTTCGAATTTAAAGAAGCAAGTCCAAAAGCGGACATATCGTCATTTGACAGAGGATGGCTGTGCTCGGCGATCAAACATGCCGAGCCGGACGAATCTGGAGATCCTGGCGTTGCTCTCCTACCCTGAGACGACGAGACGATGAGCACCCATTTGAAAGCAGTTGTTTTCGATGTATGCCTTTTGCATGTCACATATCCTCATACTCTGACGCCCGCTCAGATAGGCGGCGTCGTCATGCGCAGCCCTTTCATTGCAATTGCTGCCTACGAAAGGAAACTTGGCATTCCTGAGAATTACCTTAACTGTTCCATGTAGGACGTCCCTGCCGCTACAACCCTTCACATGTTTATCCTCGTAGCGTCGAGCGCGGCCCAAACGGCGCGTGGCAACGATTCGAGAGAGGAGAGCTGCCGTTACTTCCATTTTACGACGCGTTCAGTCGCGATCTGTCTGACACAAGTAATGGAAACGTCTGGTACACGGCCTACTGCAAACGAAAGGGAATTGGTGCGTCAAAATCGCTTAAAGGCATTCCTTAATTACTCATCGTTCGCCAGAATGTCCGGAGCTACCGCAAATTTTACAAGTAGATGGACGAGAAGTAAGTTCAGAAAGGGTATATTTTCGAGCCGCTACAACAAACTATAATTACAGCTATTTGGGATGATGATGAGAGAGTCTGGAATATACGATCCGCATATCCTCAGAGCAATTCGCAGGATACGAGGTCTATAGTTCTTTCCAAGGCAGCGGGATGGGTTACTAAAATTCCAACAGCCGCTGGCAAGCACAAAATAATTGCACTGACCAACAATTTCGCGCGGACATCGACCGAGAATCCCATACCACAGTCAGAACTGGAATTTCTAGGTTGGGACCGGGAAGGTGCCACCCCGAGCACCCTTCGCAGCCTCTTCGACGATTTTTGTGACAGCAGTGAATTAGGTTCCCGGTAAGGCTGCCCATTGGACAAGGCGCGCCAGCTCCTCTAATTATTTGGAACTAGAAAACCCGAAAGGCAGTTCTACCAGATGGCGCTAGACCGCAACGACCTTCAAGCACTGGAAGTGGTTTTCTTGGACGACATCGGGATGTGAGTTCGTCGTCCAATATGTCAAGCCTGACAGTAACAGGAACGTTCTCAGAAATCTCAAAACAGCGAAGGAGATGGGAATGGAAACGATCCGTGAGTGGTGATGCCTTTGTGGGGAGTTGCACTGAGTCTATGGCCGCGGCAGATGTTCCCATAGGGGGAACCCTGGCTGCCACGAAAAAACTAGAAGCCAAGCTAGGGATTGATCTCACCAGTCAGCCCACGGAAGTGGAAGCCACAGCGAAGCTATGATGGAGGTGGTTGGACAACCTGGCACCTTCCATCGGAGAATACATACTTACGGCCAAGGCGATAGGCCCGGCGGGATAACGCGCTTCGGGATAATTATTGTTTCTTTGAATCAAAGCGCTACAGCCGCGGCCTAATTATGGTTCGACAAAGCTTAGAAGGGTTTGTCGGACGCGGGCGTCTTGTCCTCGAAGTAGTTTTGCAACTTGATGATACCCCCGGGTGTGAGTAACTCAGCTAGGAACGACCAGCACCAACACTCACTACGGGAACCTTGAGTAGCACTTCACGTCGGACGAGAGGCGTAACAGAGAGGAACTAGAGTGATCCGAGGAAAATCAGCGATACTGCTGCATCGCCGGTAGTGACAGCGTACAAGGAAAACGGCGGCGCCTCCTCCGACTCCCCAGAAACCCAAGGCAGAACTCCAGCGTTTTGTCATCTATTCCGAGTCGTCAGTCGACGGGTGGGCAGAAGCAGGAAGCATACGTTGAGCGTGTGGTTGAGCGGAGACGTCGAGGAATAAAAGAGTCGAGACATTGCAAACGTCTAGTCTAGTTGGTGTCGAGTTATCGGAAGACGTCGGTTTCTTTGTTTGGTTTGCAAGGCATCGGAAGTGGATCCAAGCAAAGTACTCTTCTCTTCTTGCGGAAATACAAGATTTCTTCCACTTGCCGACCCTCCCAAACTCCCTACCACTCGGGCCCGAACTCCTCCTCTAAACTATGGCCAACCCGCGTCAACGGAGAAAAGCCAGGTCCTCGTCTCATAAACCAGTCTCCCATGCAAGGCACGCAAAGCGTAACCTGAAAAAAACTCCTCGTGAGCTGGCTCTTCTGATGATGGGGTCTGCCATTCAATCCCGGATCTAGCCATTCGTGGGCCTGCAATCCTGTCAGAGCGCTGGGACAAGCGAAAGACCGTCCGCCAAAAGTGGGTCCTCTCTCTTCGGGGTGGCGCCGCTCGCTGGACCGGTGTTCCTATTCCAATGCCCACGCATCAGGTTCTCGGTCGATCATGAACATGTCCTTTTCTCGATCTAAATCGCTCGGGGCCTTGCTCGCTTGGCGAATCTGCCGTCATATCTCTCTGTTCCGTTGCTTATTCGTTCATTGATGCAGCTATGCCGCCCTCGGGCTCATACATACCCTAAATCCGTCGGCATCTGGCGGCGTGGAACCTCTCGAAGATGCTAGTGGGCACACCGAAGACGCGCCAGTGAACCTGACGGCCCCTTCCACGTCTTCGCAGCCTAACCCAGCGCCTCCGATACCGAAGGGACACGGTAGAATAATACGGGACGAGGACGGGAATGTGTTGCGCATAGAGCTGGGGGAAGAGGACGAAGAAATGCCGGAGGACGACGCGCAGGAAAAAGACATGAAGGAGATCGGTCCCCAAGTGGATGCAAACATTGTCCAAAAATGGGTAACCGGACTGGGTGGTGGGAATAAGAGCGTCGGTGACGCAAACGTTGTCGAAGGTGAGCTGGATCACATACATCTTAACATACTTTGCTTCATCTTCTTCAACGTGCAAGCCATCCCATCCGCGGGTCGGTGGGCTCGGTGGGCACTGTGTCCGTCCATTCTGCACCATGCCGAATCGTGCAAGCCATTGATTCAACTGGCCATCGCGCGGATGCTTCTAGTGGCTGTCCGATGTTTCAGGACTTCGCTACAATCGCAGCAGGAATATTGACCGATTTCTCTGCGTGTGGATCGGGATCGCAAGCGTGGGGCAAATTAACCTCGGTTATGCGGGACCTAGACGGTGTTCTCGGGCTTGCTCTCTTCGATCCCCGCCTTGCGATTTTTGCGGGCTTGAGAAGAGTCGTTCTGAGCACCGGCGGGCTTCCTTTTTTCATTTGCATTTTACTTCTTGCATTCTCCTCATCAATCACTGACGATGTTTACGGCATAATTGTTTTGCCCACAGCATTGGAACGCATATCTTCGACCAACGCTTACACGACGACCACGCTATCGGCAGCTATTTCAGGTGCGGGGCCGCGTCATGCTTCCGGAGGGGAAGTGGCGTACCTGCAGCGGCTGGTGGACACGCATGGCACTGACGTGGAGCAGATGGCAAGGGATAGGAAGGCAAGCAGCTACACCTCTGTGGCCTGCGCGTCGACTAACCGACCGCTGCTAGCTGAACCCGGAGCAGCGCACGGAGGGTCAATTAAGGAGGAGTCTAAAGAGATGCGGCTTCGGACGATCGTGATCGAGGCGGAGAGTGATTTGGTGGGTGCCGCTAGCCCCATGCGATTACCGTAGGACTGATTTTCTGAGAAAGTGTAGTATGTTGCCTTATATAGGACAAGGAGTGATACAATCTGCGTGAGATGTGTGTTGTTGGGTGATGTTGGTTGGACGCGTCGAACAAGGTTTGAGATGGACTAGACATGGTGCAGGCAGACGCGACAGGGCATTCTGAGGACGACTAATTACGGGTGTCGGGGTTGTGTGGGTTTACGGAAGGCGATTTGCGCGGCAAAATCGCAGTGAGCGCGAAGTGATCGATCAAGGTACTCTTCCCCGTCGAAATGTGACTAACACGTCGCGAAGTTGCAAACGGCCAAACAACTCTTTGCCCGACCCATTATTTTGACAGCAATTCCAATGTAAAAATCTCTAGCTTTGCAGATCCGCGATTCCTTTGCTTTCTCCCGCGTTATCGTAATACGTCCCTCCCGGCGCCTTATAAGCTGTCCCTAGCTCGACCGTTCCTCACCTGCTCTGTCCTTCTCATGGCCCCGAGAGGTAGTTCTTCTACCCCCTCTTCAGCGCGCAATGTCGGCTCTCGCAGCGTCTCGGCTCCGTATCGTCGCCCTACTGGCCAGCCAAAATCTTCGCGTCAGCAGTACTCGGCTTGTGGCGCGTGCCGCATGCGGAGGCTCGTCTTTTTCAGCTCGGCATCCTTTCTTTTCTTGACTTCTCGTTCTCATTCCAGAGTTCGCTGCGACCTAAAGGACCTCCCGGTCGCCACCGGCCCTCATCCCGCTTGTTCAAATTGCCAGGAACGCGGTCTAAAATGCGTGTAGGTCTTTTCTTTCCTTCGATGCAGCCAGGTCAGCCCACACAGAGTAATTACAGCGACGAGTTCGCCGACGTCAAGGCCGTCAAGCTTCTCAGGCGCGGCCGGCGCCTGCAGCAGGTCGAGTAAGCTCTATCTTTGCCTCCTTTTACTGTAATTCCTTTTTCAAACGCGTCTATCTAGGGCAATATACGGCAAGGGAACCACCGACGACTCCTCGCTGCCCTTGTCGTTGGCGGCACGTCTCCCAAGCATCATTCCTCAGCTCAAGCCCGAATTTTTTTCTTCGCCTTTTTGGAGCTGGTTCAGCTTGCAGAGTAGGCAGTCTATTTCGACAACGGCCGTGCGCTCATCCAGACTTGCAGGACCAATCCTCGACCCCACCGAGTTCCCGGCGCGGTTTTTCGCCCACACCAAAGGCACACAATCCCTCGGCAACGAGGGCAAAATTCTTATCCACCTTCTCGTTGTTTGGGCGGCCTCATTTGGCATCGACGAGCGCGGTCTTCCGGAGAACGACGAACCCTCTCGGCCTTCTTCCTCTTCCGCGGCAGAAGACCCCTCAAAAGTCGCTCGATCCGGTCGCGTCGAGGGCCAAAAGCCCAATGGCATGCTCATGGCGGAGAGACGTAGAGCAGAGCGAAAAAACCGAACTGAAGCGATGGTCCAGGAAATCCTCGTCCTCATTGATTCCCATGCGATCATGAGGCGACCGACATGGGATGGCGTTCGAGTCTTACTGCTAATTTTACCTCTCATGGAGGGCGAGTCCCTCGTTCCATCCCATCCGGTGATTCCCTAACCTATACTACAGACATATCGATTTCTCCCCTCGATCGTCGGTGTATGTACGAAGCTACTCTCTCGCAGGCGGCCTCATGTGCTCTCTCCGGACCTCCCACGTCTCTGCACTCGTTCCCGCATGCATCCGACGACACCATCATTCGCGCCCGGATACTCTGGTACTCGCACATGCATGAGGGTATCACGACAGGGATGCGGGGAGGGCGATTCGTTCTGTACGTTTCATTATACCTTGAAGACCTTCCCTTCGCTCACCCCCTAATTGCCTTTCTTCTAGCACCGACGACGACATCGACGCTTTTCAGAGCACTCTTCCAGCCTTTAGCTTCAATTTGAGTAACAACAGCTCCCCGCATCCTTCACCAGTCTCCCCATCATTCCCGCCCGCCCCGCATCGCTCTCCACTTTCCATTCCACATCGCCTTATTCACCCCCAGAGCACTCATCCGCAGCTCGGCGCGCCTATCCATGCATACATGAATACCGCCGAGTCTTTTGCGATCCCACTTTATCTCAGTTCCGTCTGCAGACGCGTTTATGTCGTCCTCACTGGCACTCGCGCTGCGCGCCGTGCCCAAGACGGTGGCGGTGTGGATGCCGATGGGATGCGAAACGTCTGGGACGGGCTCGAACAATGCTGGGAGGACTTAGAGGCCCTCCATCGCCGTCCTGATCTTGCTGAGGATTTCCACATGTTCATCAGCGCCTGGCAGGTATGTAGAATTTTCCTCGTCCGCCGTTTCAGCCACTGATTTATGTCGCAGATATTCATTTTTGAATGCCGTATGCAGTTCACTTGATACGCGAACAAGGTCAATTCTAACCAACTTTTTCACTTAGACAACATCATTCGAGAGACTCTGAAACAGTATTCGCTGCAGGCCACGGACGCCGCCGCCTCTACCATGTTCTCCGCCGCTTCGCCCCGCTCAACATCGCGCGGCGCTACGTATTTACCATCGCCGCAATTGCATGCAATAGCTAGTCGCAAATGTCTCCGTCTTCTTCCCTCTGTGCTCGGCATTATGCGGTCCCACTTGGCGGCAAACCTCAATGGGCTTAGTATTTTCAGCTGGGATGCGGGGCTCGTCCGGGACGGCTGCTTCTTCGCTGGCTTCCTCTGCGCCAGCATCGACAATGACGCGTTGGAGTTCGCAGTGGAAAACCGCGAGTTCAAACACGCCGACATGGAAAGCATCCGCAATGGGTTGGACACGGAGGAGGGCATACGGTTGTGTCTTGCGGTGCTCAAGGAAATGAACTGGGCGTTTTCGAAAAGCGAGGAGAGAGAGGAGACGGTTCGGCGCATCTGGGAGGATAAAAAGAAGAGGAAGCTCGAGCACCAGCAGGCACATCATCCCCTTTCCGGGTACGAGTTGGACTATCACTCGCAGCCACAGACACCGTACCCAGAAGCATCGTCTTCATACTCGCCGTTCCCGTCCAAATGGGTGCACGATGTCGATGCCCACACGCATTTGCCAATGCTGCTCGTAGAGCGCCCTATTCTTCCGCCGCTTAATCTGCTGCACCACGATTCTCCACCACGCCATCTCATCGATTCAGCGCCGAGTACCGCGTTTAGCACGGATGGCGCGGGCGGCAGCGGATGGCCGTCCTACACTCCTCCCGGGACCGCTACCTCCGGTACGAGTACTAGCACTGGGGTGAGCTCTGGCGGATCCCCTGTATTCACCACGCTCGCAGGGTCGGATATAGGAGGCTACAAGAACGAAAATAGCGAAGGCAATCCCTTCTTCCATGTTACACGCGACCTCGATCATTTCAGCTTCAACGCGCCCATTGCATCCAACGTCGTCGTTAGGGACCCAGACTGCTCGCCGCACTACAGCCCAACTGGGTTCATCAATCCCGTTTTTTCCGTTAGTGACTCCGCCGTGCTGACGCGTCACGAGCACGATGATATGGACGGCTGCCCGCCGTTCGGTTATTGAATTTTATCGTTAAATTTATCTTCGGACACCTCGTAAATTTATCTCTCCGCTATTGCCTTGCTGCCTTAACTTGGTCCCTATATTATTGCTCATAGTATCAACGCTCACCGAAATTAGACAGACCGATTCGTTTATATCACCGCACGCATAATTTACTGTGTATGTATCTAATAGATGGTTCTCCCCTTGATTTCACCCGTGGCGGCATCCGCGTTTTTCAATCTGTGGCTCAATACAGCGGCGAGTTTGTGCGCGCGGGGAGGTTATATTTTACGGCACAGGGAACGACCTTTCGCGGCGTCAAGATTGAGCGGTACACTTTGAATTGCAAAGAGCACCAGGACGAAGGCAGGATGACATACAAACCACCTAAATGAAGCAGGACGACTTGGCAGGAAGAAGCAGCCAGGTCCTGCAGAATCGTGGGTTTTTTGGAAGACCGGAGCAGGGCAGGGAACAACGTAGCGGAAGCGTAAAACTGGCAGTAAGCTTGTCGCCCTCAGGACACTGCCGGGCCTTCTTCGCATCCGAGACAGCTGGAGCAGGCGTGACGAGCTTAAATCCAATCACGGATATAAGACATAATATGTTTTTCTGCGACAAGCGACAGGAAGAGGGTACCGCACTTCACTGCAATAAATGTCTTTTTGCATTTCTTGCCACAGCAAACGCAGCTTTGTAGTCATACAGTATCACGCTGACATATTGGAACGTCACACAAGCCGTTGAATTTGACCTTTCTGCAAAGAAAACCTGAATCCGTTGTGCGTCGGATCTTGAAGAACAGCCGCTAACTTGAACGACCTAAGCTGGAGTATAGGTAGCACAACCTTGAGAAGAGGGAACATTCTCTTGCCAATTTATCTTCCACTAGTTCCAAGCTAGGAGTTTCTTGTGGCAAGAAAGGCAAGTAACAGTAAAGTGACTAACTTGGGTCCTTCGCTCACGCCGCGTGTAGAGGCGCAAGCCTCTAATCTGAATCTCTTATTGGTCTCCTTGCGAGGAATAGCTTTGTATCATTTTTCAGCCCACTATACGACCACGATCAGCCTGGTCCAGAAAGGCCCGCTGGCAAGGGCGCATCTTTGGCGGACGAACATGGCCCTCTGGGGAATAAAGATAACCAGTCGCAAGAATTGAATCCAGACAGGGAAGAATAATTTCAGCCAGCTGTTGGGCTCCGTCTCGAGTGGACATGGTTCTGGACAGCTCAAATAGTAGTTGGCAAAGAGTTAGCATGGTTGGCACTTGTTTATCCTTCACGCCTTAGCCTCCGGGTCTCAACAAACCTCCCTTGCCTCAAACGCCGACAGCCCGCCACAGCCGTCGCATATATAGCAGTGAATTGCTAGTGATGCGTCCCGAAACAAGGTTACTATCGTCACCTGAGGCCTCCTTATAGTCTCCCCTTATCCATGCTTTGGCTTTGCGAGCAATGAGTACAAGTTACTTATCTATTCGGCGGCCTCGGCCCTCGAGCTCCTGATCTCCAACTTCAAATTCCTATTTCGTCGCCTAGTCGGTACATATGCATCTCTTCAAATTGTTGTCATCCTTGCTGAAGCTACATTTCAGGTGGCCAGAAGACCAGGTTTCAAGACGATTCGACTCTTCGTGTCTGCCCCAATTGCAGGTTCGGTTCGTACTATTCTTCTCTTCTATTCATGCAGCTTGACTGCTGTCTGCTTGCTCCAATCGTCCCGGCTTCCGTAGTCTGCATCAAAGAGAAGAAATGGTTCAACTTCCTCTCCATACATGTACTAAAGATGCCCAACAGATAAAGGAGTCCGCGCTACTCGACTTGTGGTTAACTCTGTCATGCTGAGCGAGAGCGATGGATATCAAGCACTGTTTGCATACCTGAAGGCTGAGCCCTTTCATAGCCTCACGGAGGGCAATGGCTTTGGATATCTTTCCAGATTCCTCGTACATGGCCACAAGTCTCTTCATCGCCTCCATCGTGTCTCTGTGCGCCTCTTCCAGATTCAACTTCCGTTGCCTGAGAATATCCAGTTGCAGCTCTTCCGCCCGGTTGAGCTGTTTAAGATCATAACACACCCCTCGTTCCCTTAACCAGCAAGTGCTGGTTTTGCAACGTTGAGTCTTGCCAATGGACAGGTCCGCACGTTGCAGGATCAGTGACTCTCAATTGTCTTCTCATCCTCTGCCTAATTCACAGGTTCAGCAGCAGTCAATCAGCGCTTGCTACCTCGGGTTTCGATGATTCGAGGCTCCGAGTCTGGCTAGATCCATCCCACCTCTTCAAACAGTGTGCATCTTACCGCCGAAGCTACTTTTGAGCTATCTCTGCATGACTTTTCGCCATTGGTTTTTTGTTGTTGTGTTATTCCGACCTGGTTTTGTTCGCGTTTCCGACGCAGATGAGTTCCTGGTCATCGTGCGGGGCTCCACTCTGTCTCCACTCAGGGTGACGCCAGCGAAGCTGCAATTCCTTCGATTGCAACATGATGCCAGATCCCGCCGTAGCCTCAAATTGAGTAGGATTGACTCGGAGTACGCGCCATTTTCAACTAATTGTTTCCTTCTGCTGCGAGCCTGCTCAGCGTCGGCTTTTTCGGGCTCATGCCATTGTGTTATTGGGATGGATTCATGGACCGAAATTGATTGTGTATTACTTTACGCGTCTCAAGTCTTAAATGGTGGAGAACAAAGCACAAGCCAACGAGTATCAAAATGTATTGAGGCCAAGTACAGGAGGGCGGCGACATAAAATTGTTCATACATGAGCACAGGCGACAAAGATAGCAAACGTGGAGCCAAACTGAACAGCGACGCGGTTAGCAAGTCGTGGAATAAAAGAAAAGAGGCGGGGTACTCACCACCTACGCGCGCCGAACCAGCTGAAAACCGCAGAACCCATACACACGAAACCGAAATCCACCGCACACACACTCGCAGGTCCCACTCGGAGAGGCTGTGAACCCCTCCGGTCAAAGTTCCCCAGAGTCTACATGGTACAGCACGGACCATGAGCAGGGCACCCCGAGTAATCTGCGAGGGCCACAACTCAGACCCGTACTTCCTGCTGTGATGGGGACGGCAGGCGAGGCACAATCCGTCCTTGCAACCATCCTCGCCACCAAACTGAACGGCGCGAAAGGGACGCCGGTCCAGATGGTACGTTTCAGAGTCATAGGTTCCTGAAGGGTTATTCCCGCGGGCCCCCCCGATCGCCTATTATCCTGCCAGCTTTTATGCAGTGTGAACGCCCCTCAGCGTCGCGAGGTGTGTGCGGCAATTCCTGAGACGCTGTCTCTTGGGCGCGGCAAGAGCTCGAGTGGTAGTCGGTGCTGAATGGTGACGATGAGCAAAGTATGTGGCAGCGGTGGTACTCACTGTCGAACAAGAAATGCACTGCATGAGATGATCAGCAACGAGACAAGAGTCAGCGATGAAGGCCAGCACGAACTTGAACACCGAGCGGTGACTGTCCAAACGGAGCACAGGAAGGCGAGGATCACTGATGGCGAGCCCGATGTGGTTATGTGATAGGTGGTAGTGTTATATATAGCAGAGCGACGAAAAGAAAAGACGGAGAAGGGAGATGATGGTGGTAGTACGGAAGAGAAAGAGAACTTGGGTGGAAGGTGGCTGACATCCGGCCTTATACCGTGACTGCGGTGACCGTGATGGTGGTCACACACATTCAACGCGACGCGTTTGTTTGGCCATGCTTGAAGCTATAAATAGCACAATTGAGGTGATTACCCAGAACGTTCAACTAAAGCGATAAATAGTCTGAGGCAGATTACGACTCGTTCCTCACATGTTGCAAGACATTCCGATAGGATGATCCAAATTTCTCTCCACCCAAACTCTAGCGTAGTGTACATGTGTATGTGGAACTTGGAAAGCAAAAGGTCGGCCACAAGTCGGCCATAAGAATCTGAAATTGTTGAAACCGCTACTGGAACCGCAGAAAGATCTTCAAGCTATGCCATGAAAAATGGGTGTGTAGTAGTGTGTAGTACTAAAATAACGGTAACCTCACCAAGTCGCAACTTTCACATGGCTGAATTGTGTTGATGCATCCGCGGATGCATTTCACTCTTGACTCTTCCACCAGCTTCCACCCTGAAATAAGACGAAACATGTATTGGCGTCAAACCTCGGATCCGCGAACAGGAATAACTTATTAATGGGATGCTACTTTCGCTACTTTGGTCCTACCCAGGCTTGCGACCGCGGTATTCTTCCTGCGCGCCGGAAGATGTTCATTGTTCCCTGCCAGTTGGCAAGCACACGTTCATACATCCGTTGTCAAAGCGGCATTCCTGATGAATGAAAGAATAGGAACAGTAAAGAACAGGGAGAGTCGGAACAGCGCGGACGGCGAGGGATAGTCCTAGCCAGTAAAGTTCGTGCAACACCGCGGTACCGGTGCAATACAACACAACACCGCGGTCGTCCAATTCATGACGCCGCGGAACAGGAGGTGCATTTTGGACGATGCAAGAGACAGGGAGAAGCCCTATCGCCAAGTCTGGCGCTCGACCATCGTCCTTCGACGTGCAGTTGATGTTGGATGTCGAACGAAACGCGGCCGGTTCTCCTGAAGTAAACAAACCTGCCCTGACCCGCGGCAGCAAACCAAAATTGTCCACTCCTCAGCTCGTCCCACCCACCCAATTCGCCCCACCCGCCGCGAGCTTTTCCCTGTCCTCCAGCCACTTCCGCACCTCCCGCTTGCCCACCATCCCCACCACGCGCGTCCTCTCCTCCTCGCTCCGCGGGCGATAGAGACGCATGATGTGACCCGCGACGCTCCAGACGTCGGGCCATGCGGCGTCGAAGAGATCGTGCCAGCAGTTGCGCGCATTCGGCCCGTCTTCCGTCCCGCGCGTGTCCGCGTTGTGCTCACCACACGCACATGGGAGGGCGATGCGCAGTCCGCGTGTGGCGAGGAGGATGGCGGCGCTGACGATCGTGGAGACGGGGTACAGGGCGTAGACTGGAGTCTGCAGAGCGTCGTTCAGGTATCCCCACGCGCGCGTGCACGCCTGCTCCTTGTCCGCGAGGCCCAGCACACGCAAGTAGTTGATGAGCGTGCCGTAGGGCAGCACGACGTGCACATTGAAGCCTAGGCGCTTGAGGAGCTGCATCTCGGAGACGACGAGCGCGTCCTTGAGGTCATAGAAGGCGGAGGAAAAGTACGGCATGGGGGTGTACTTGAAGGCCGCGTTATTATTATTATTATTGGGGTGCGAGGCGCGCTGGAGGAGGAGGTCGTACACATTGATGAGGTCGCGCATGCGCAGAGGACACTCCTCGAGCTTGGACGCAAGATAGAGTGCACCCATACCGACATCGCCAATACCAAACTGCTTCATCGAGGTGACGAACCAGAAGCGCTGGAAGAGGATCTGCGCCGTAGCTACTGCCACCTGTTTCCTATTCTCTCCATTCAATGAAAATAAAATTACACTGGATGCGACATACTGCTTGAGCAAGATACCCGCCTGGTGGACGAGCTTGCAGCCATACGCACGCAGATCCTCCTCGAGGTCCTGCGGAATGCCATCCTCGCGAGAAGGGGTGCGCTCGATCTGGGCCAAGGTTGCGAGTGGGTACAACGCGGTGGACATGAGAGTGCAATGAGTGTATTTATTTTATTTTATATTATATTTACTCCTGTATCATTCCTTCTTTCCTTCCTCCCTCATGGCCAATCTGCCTCTGCGCCCAGCAGACGAGCGTAGCAGACCCATGGCCGACCCCCCACGCCGTCTTTTAGACCGCATAGAGCCTCCACCTCGGCCAGGGCGCGGTGGGCCACCCCCGATGGATTCGTATATCGCGGGGTACGACCGCGACCGCGAACGCGGCTTTGGCAGGCGGATGGACTTTGAACCGCGCAGAGACAGAGGCTGGCCAGAGCGTGGAGGAGGAGGAGGAGGAGATCGCGGTAGGCCACCCCCGCCGCCACCCATGCGCGGCCGTTCCCCCGAGTCATTCGACCGCGACAGACGGCCACCGCCGCCGCATTTTGACCTCCGAGAACGCCCATTCGAGCGCTCAGACAGATATCGTCCCGAACCACCACCCCCGCCGCGCTGGGAGGAACGAGCTGGTAATTTAATATTTTATTCACGCGTCGCGACCATTTTTTAAAATAATTTTTTAAACAGACAGATTTCCCCGCCGTAGCTCACGTTCGCCCGGTCCAAGCTTCCGGCGCTCCAGGTCACCTCCGCGCCGCCGTCCACTCTCACCCCCTCCTGGACGGCGCCCACTCAGCCCTCGGCCGCGCAGCCGCACCCCTCCGCTCTCGTATCCCGGCTCCGCAAAACGCATCAAGCTCGGGAACCACTCGCTTGGTGGCCCGCGGTCGCCCCCACCCTCACCATCGCGCCGTGGCCGCGGTCCGCCGATGCGTCCAAGAAGCCGCAGCCCCCCGCGTCGTGCATCGCCGCGCAAGTCTCCTCCACCGATAGCAGCACGACTCGGGTCCCCTGTGAAAGACGACGAGCCGGAGCCGGGGTTGATTATCGAGGATGAGGAGCCTCCACCCCCGCCTCCGCCGACCCGCCGACGCACGCCGCCTCCACTCAAGCGCGCGCCCCCCGAGCCTCCGAAAATCGAGCCCAAGATAGAAACTTTGCCTCCAAAAATCGAGCCAGAAACTCACGTAAACCTGGTGGAGGCGGAGCCCCCGAAAATGGAAGACGTACAACAAACGAGGGAAGAGGTCAAGGACGAGAAACCCGACGTGCAGATGCGCGACACGAGGAGTGCGGCCTGGGACCGTCCAAAGCGCGTTAGAGAGGAACAGTTCGGCGTGCAAACCCGCCCTGCGTCCCCGCCGCGGCATCCGCGTAACCGGGGCGGCGGTGGGGGGCGCGGGGGGATGTACCAAAGGCGCACCTCGCGGTCGCCGCCCCGCGGCCCGCGTGTTCCCTCCCCGCCTCGCGGCCCACGCCTCTCCTCACCTACCCGCGGCCGTGGACCGTCTCCTGCACGACGCGCATCTCCGCCTCGCAACCCACGCGCCTCTCCACCGCGAGGCGTGCGCGGCCCCTCGCCTCCCCGTGGTCCTCGTGGAGGGTCTCCGCCTCGAAGCGTGCGCGGTCCGTCTCCTGCACGGCGCGCATCTCCACCCCGATCTCTGCGCGGCGTCTCCCCACCGCGCGGTCCACGCGCCTCTTCTCCACCACCTCCCCGTGGGCCCCGCGGAGACCGCGAACGCTTTCCTCCTCGCGGGCGCGGTGGGCGGCGCGGGGGTGCGCTCCCGTCGCAGTCTGCATCCTTCTCGAGCGCCGGACCGTCCACTTATCCGGCTGGCGGAAGTTCGACGTACCCCCCAGGCGGAAGTGGAGGTTCGACCTACCCGTCCGGCCCCTCAGGCTCCTCTTCGACGTACCCAGCTGCGCCGCCCACTCCCACCATCGAGGCGCTCCCACCGCCGCGCGTACCCACGCCTCCGCCCCCTAAACCGAAACAACCCGAGGTCCCGCTGCCCAAACTGCCGCCGATCCCCACGTGGGATAGCAAGGATGGGGAGCGGCACGAACTTGCGGTGCACCTCCGCACCTCCGCCAACCACCGCGCCACCCTCCGCTCGCAGCTGAACGAGATGCGCAAGACGACGCGAAGGGCGCTGGCGGAGCTCGAGGTCGCGACGATGGAGCTGCGGGCGGTGGAGGGAAGGAGACGGGTCGCGGACCTGCATCTGGAGAAGGCGCGTGGGGGCGTGCTGGGGATCGAGTATGTCCCGCCGCTGGTGGATGTGACGGAGGGTGTGTAGGTTATTTATTTCCGCCTTCTCGCGTTTTCTGTCGCTCATGTTCTGTCTTAATTCGAACTGTACAGTTAGATAGTAGTATGATACAAGTGATAATCCCAATTCAAGGTCGCATCTCTTCGTCTACGCGCCTTTTTCGGCATCCGGCGCTTGTTCAGTTCGCGGCGTTCCTCCGGTACGCGCCATTGTTCAGCAGGAGGCTATTTGGTACGCGCCATACACCGCTACTTGGGTATCGGCGTACACTCCATGTGTGTCCGTTTTGGGTCCATCGGCATCGCGCAGAAGAAGCCAAGGTTCTGCGGCGAGTTTATTCAGTGTCGGTGCGGTTGGTAACTACTGTAGTGCGCACCTGCATGGCCTCAAAGAGTCGCTTGGAGTGCATCTGCAGCGTTATACAATCCGGTGCGGCGTTCCCGCCCGCTCGTGCGTCAGGCTGGCGGCAGATCTCGGACGTTGGGGCATCTCGCTCGGAGTCGAAGGTGTAGCGCGACGTTGGGGAGCGCTGGGTGCGTTGTAAGTGTAAGGATCGTATATATGTATAGCGGGTTTGGCAAGAGAGGCGAGCAGGGATTCAGTTGAGTTGGATATACTGAGAAGAACACCGACGCACGGAAATAAAGGCTTTGAGTACGTCGTCTGCACTGGCTTGTTTGGGTGCCATTTTGGTTTATGAGATTTCTGCGAGCGTGGTTGGCAGTTACAGACCGGATTCTCGTGACGTCATTCTCGGCCTGGTTCAAGAAAGCATCGCGTACAAAAAAAAAAAAGCGGATGTGTCTATACTTTTTCCTTTTCCGCTTGACTGGGCGATGATTTTTTCCCTGGATCTAAAGGCTGTTCTCACCAGAGACGATTTTTTTACAAGTAGTTTACAGTGCGTTCACTTTGCGTCGGAGTTCCTCTGAGGCCTCATTCACATTCCTTGGTTAAGTATGTAGTGTATGTATTAGCGTACATTTTTCTACCCTCCGACCGTGTTCACATCCACCGCTGTCAAGTTTTTGCCCTTTCGCAAGTTACCACCTACCCGCGTTATTGATACACCTACTTCCTCCTTCTCATGCGCCCATTCACTCCCGTGCAACCCGTTCACCACCCACGGGTCGCGAGGCGTCCGCCCTTGAGATTATCGTCGCTGCAGACATATCATCAGCACGGTTAGATGCGGAAACGTAGGAAAGCAACGCGGCCAGAAATTTAAAGGATGTGTCAACGAAATCAACACAGCGCCAACAAGGGCGTCGAACCATCACATGCAACGCAGAGACCGAAACAGCATAAATAAATAAAATGCTCACATCGTCAGGCCCACCATCGCGGGGCCAAGGTTCTCCGAGACCTCTGCGAGGATCTTCGGGTTGTTGTAGTGCGTGACGGCCTGCACGATCGCGCGCGCGCGCTTGGCTGCAGATTCTGCGTCGGGAGCCTGCGATGTATGGGTCAGAATCATTGAAGCGGAAAGTTACGAGGTGGAATCATCGGGAAGTTGCGCATCAGGATTTGAGGCATAGACGGGAAGGTGGTAGGAAAGTAATAAAAGCGTCGCCAGTCAAGACACACAGAATAAACGGCAAACCCGAAGTTGGTACGAAGGCGACGATAAAAATAGGAAAAACAAAACCCCCGAACAGGGCAGAATGAATGGGAAACCAAGGGGAGCTCGGGCGACGTACCTTGAAGATTCCGGACCCAACAAACACTAAATTGGGATCGAATCGGTCAGCACACGGGCGAGCGGGGAATATTATTTGGGACTAGGATTGCGCACCTCCGTCGCACCCGAGTTGCATCATCATCGCGGCATCAGCTAAACAGACGTCGGTTAAGCGATGGGTGCAGAGATACGGGTGAGACGCGTAGCATAAATAACACGAACCCGGGGTGGCAATTCCGCCCGCGGCAAAGTTGACGACCGGGAGGCGTTTCAGGCGGGCGGTCTCCTTGAGCAGATGGTACGGGGCTGCCCACTGATTAGGGATTTTTTTTTCACAGGAAGAAGTGGAAGCAACCTTGAATCTCCTTCGCAAAGAGGTAGAGCTCCTCTTCGGTCATGATGCTCGCCTTGCGAATCTCCATGTTGACGGCGCGCTCGTGGCGCACGGCCTCGACTACGTTGCCCGTGCCAGCCTCACCCTTGGTGCGGATGAACGCAGCGCCCTCGGAGATGCGGCGCAACGCTTCCCCGAGGTTGCGAGCGCCGCACACGAAGGGAATCTTGAAGCTGTGCTTGTTGATGTGGTGCTCGTCGTCTGCCGGTGTGAGCACCTCGCTCTCATCGATGTAGTCGACGCCGATCGCCTGCAGGATCTGCGCCTCGACAAAGTGGCCGATGCGCACCTTGGCCATGACGGGGATGGTCACCGCCTCGCAGATCTGCTTGATCATGTGCGGATCGCTCATGCGCGCGACGCCGCCGTCCGCGCGGATGTCTGCGGGGACGCGCTCCAGGGCCATCACCGCGCACGCGCCGGCCTCCTCCGCGATGCGTGCTTGCTCTGCGTTGACGACGTCCATGATAACGCCTCCCTAGTCATTGTGAATACGCGTTTGCCGCGCGCGCTCCGAGACGCGCACCTTAAGCATCTGTGCGAGCCCTGATTTTACCTGTATTTGCATTGTGAGTGACCGTGGCTACAGATGGCGGCGATTCAAGTCACCCCAAAAGTCCCGAGGCTGCTGCCACCGCCCTCGCGTGAAGAGCGTGTCGGAGCGGCGCCATTGGCGCTGGACGACGGGTTGGCTGTAACGGCAGGCGCTGCAGGTACAGGTGTGGTCATATTCAAGGATGGAGTCAGTGATAGACCCTAACCCTAAAACTTTCTTCATCAAACACATGCTCTCCGTCTCGCAGGAGTACTGCGGACACCGTCGCCGCCGTTGAGAATCAGGAGCGAGTGCAGCCTCAAGGTTTCTCACAATATTGGCGCTCAAATGGCGCAAGGATTTTTAGGTGAGCTACATTATGTATTTACACACACACCGCAAGGCTCTTTGCCAGGCGGTCTTGAGCGCCCGACGGGAAGAACGAACGCAAATAAAGATAACGGTTCTTCTGCGCAGCAGTAGCGCACAGCACCAAACGCGACGACGAATCCAGAAAGGTATGAGTGGAAAGGATAGGAATCGCGCAGGTGATGCAGTCCCTTGCCTGCATACATACCCGCTGCCAGAGAAGACTCGGTGTCGGATCGCCCGCTCGCAGGGGCGACACAGATCTGCGCGCGCTCGACATGTCCCAGATATTTATTATGCACACACCTTCGCATCACTGTGCAACGAGCGCTCGCAGCTAGGAAAGCGCTTGAAACACATAACACGAAGCCACTAGATTCAATTCAACCTCGAACAGAAAGGGCTCGGGAAGAACTCCGATGATGGCACAACCCTGTCCGTGCAGACCGTCTGGGTCCGGAACCTGTTCATCCTTCCACAGCGCAGATTGCAAACCTCCGCGCACAGGTCGGAGTAGAAGTGTGCACAACAGCAGTTCATGTAGTCGGCGAACAAATGCCCAGCGCAGCCCGAACACCATAAACTTGCGGTGACCATGATGCCCGGCAGCCCGCGGGGAAGGTAATGCATTTCTTGTCCCGCGGGAGATGCATGCCGATTCAATATTAACTTGTCGCTGGTGACATTAATACTGCATGAATCACATTCAGGACGGCGGCGTTGAACCAGAAACGGGCGGGGACCACCGGTAAAGAAGAGTACAGCACAAGAGTCAGCCTGTCCACTGACAGTATTCGTTACGGCAGCACGCGGGGTACCGTGGACTCCTTCCTTCCGCGCATTGTAATCCCGGGCAACACCGGCCTTACTACAGGTGTAGTTGTCCAAATATGCACGATGTGGAGCACTTCAGAACCAGGAACGACGCGTTTAGTGCAAGACTATCTACCCCTATCCCAAGCCTCCTCTACTTCTGCTCAGGAAAGAAAAAATCGGTTGCCAGCACAATTAATTATCCTGAGTCTTATCCTCTACTTGAAATTGCGCGTTCGAATGGAATTCTGCACCCCTGAATTGGTTGCGTTGTTTGAATCACCAGACGGATGTTGCATTCTTTCAAGCTTCGCCCGACTCCAAGCACTCCAAGCGCATCTGTTGCGGCAATGAATATAATTCCTTGGAGACGACCGCGTATTTATTTCGCTCATCTTCCACCTGATATGCGCGAGCACTTGAATCTATGCGGGTGGATACGGTAATAATACTCCATCACGCCTATCTTGCACCAGCTCCAGCGACGCCGCACAGGAGGTCTCATGCTCGCACAACGACGCAATATCCTGCGAAGATGACCCAGTTGGTACCAAGCGAGGGATCGCCGCTGACATATGACGGCCATGGGAAGCATGGGAAGAGACGAGAAGCGACAAGAACTCCAAGCGAAGGGCTGCAACAACAGGAATATGTTGTTTTGGTACCAATAAAATTGCAGATAACGAATGAATGACATGGAATACGATGTGTGTCAGTCCAAGTCAAGTCCGCAGAGATGCATCGAGTGGAACGATATCATATGTAGATACGTGTCAGGTCCGCCACACACTCGAATGTAGAATCGAAGAGATCCTGAGGTGCGGTGTCAGAGAGTCCGACCGGAGGCCGTGTGGTCCGTGTGTCCGTATGTCCGGCGTCTGTGCGTGCGGGTCGGCGATACCAATACTGTGATAGGGCACACCGCGCGCGGGGGCTGGATAACGCACACCACGGCCACGGGAAACGCGCCGTAAGAAGGCGCGGCAGAAGACGTCTGCTATCCTATCATATGTACATGTGCAGAATGGCTGGGCTAAGACATCCGGATTAGGCCAAAGTAAGGTGGCGCGAACAGGGAGGGCATACCGGTTCGGGAAGCAAGCCGAGGCAATGCGGCTCAGCGTCGGAGCTGGTAGGGCAATGCGCGAGTGGAACTGCGAGTGCGGGGGCCCGCGTGCGGCGCCGGATGAGCTGCGGGCGCACTCAGACGGCGTTTCTGCTGCCGCGGCTCATCCTCGGCCGTCCGCTTGCGCTTGACCGCGGTATTTGTGCGACGGGTGGTGTATGGGGGGTACGAAAGATTCTCGTCCACGTCGGGGAGAAGCTCAAATTGCAGGAAAGTCGGGCTGTGGTACGGCAGAGGTATTGGCGCTACCAGTGGCGCATTGCACACGACATGGGTGATCCGCGGCGGAGGTGTGCCTGCAGTAGATGATGAAACACAGGTGTCTGTCGGCGATGGGGGTTCTGGGTAACGTTAGACAATTTATATTATGTCGGGAACGGCGAAGAACACTTACGGTCAGAAAAAACAGGAGCATAGGGAGCCAAGAGAGTGTGCCAGGGCTCGAGAGTAGGACGGGTGCGTGGCCAGCACTTGTAGGAGAGTTCAGGAGAGCCAAAGGAGCGCAGAGAGAGGTCGGCGAGGGACAGATAGTCGGGAGAGTAGTTCATGGTGGAGGAAAGCAAGAGTGGGTGAATTGGTTTGCTTGGGATTTATATAGACATAGATTGGGTAGTGCATGCGGAGACAGCCCCGAATAGTCGCCAGCTACCCGGTAACTGAAACTGCGGCTGGGAGTAGTCCGCTTCAGGCCATTAACGATCACATCAATTCTGTCCCTTTTTGGATTTCTTCAGCTTCTCCTCCCACAATGCAAAAGGCGATCCCGCGCACCCGCCTCGACTACTTTGTCCCCCGCAACCTCAGGCACCACCTCCCTGTTTACACAGACTTCCGCAGTGGCGGCGCGCAGTGTTTTATCCTCATAAAAAATATTCAGGGCCATGCCCCAGTCAGTCACTCTACACCCCTCTGATGGATCCTGGCTTATCATGATACATGTCAGGCCCTTGCAAAGGATCTTAACGAGTCCCTATTTGAGCGCGCAGACCCGGTCGCCGCGCGCATGCACATAGTCCAGCACTCCAACCGCCTTGTCATTAAGGGTGGCCATCCAGACTGGAAGGATCGCGTAGTCGACTGGCTACGCGCGCGCGGCTTCTAGTAGTTTCCACACCGAAAACACAAGCCGCAAAACACCGCGTGCGCGCGAGACAATCACAATCTCCGAATCACCTCGCATCGCGCATGACTGCTCCCCACAGATGCAGATGTACCTACATCGAGGCTGTATGTATATCACACCCACACCGACATGCATCAGCCGTATGTACTCCGCTGTATGTCTTGCATCACCCGTCGTATGTTGCCCATCACCGTGTAGGTTACACCATCCGCATACCCTTTTACCCTTTTACCCTTTTACATATGACACTTGAAGCTGAAGCCTCCGCTCGGAGATCTTTTGATACTCGCACTCTTGTGATCACGAAGAAACGGACACGGAAACGGATCCAGGATTCCTTTGAAACCGCTTGGAAACAGCCCGCCGCGCATAATTTATTTCGAATCCCCGCACCACCCGGTCGCGAGTCCTTTTTGGGCCTACGTTCATGCGTGTCGTCACAATTGCAAACTTGGCCTGCGACGCTCCGCCTCACTACGCATTGCGCGAAAATATTAATTTATTGAACCGCAGTAAGTGTACAGCCTGCTGCGCTCGCTATTTGCTCGCTAGTTTTTGAACCCGGAATACGACATATCGCGAACGTATCGCCATAAGCAATCGCGGCATAAACAACTAGCGAAGGAGAAATAACATGCCGACGGAAGTACCGCCCCCGTGTGTTGATGCAAACTGTATTAACTATTATTCGCGGGCCGTCAATCAGGTGGCTGGGATACAGGACGCAGATCTCCAAGCTGCGAGCCGCCCGTCGAGACCTGCAGTCGTATCTTCGTATCTACACAGTACTTAGGGACGTTTTTGAACATACACTGCACAGTCATTTAACAGCTTGGGTTTGCCCGGAATGGACCACAATATGAAACTGTCCTCAACTGAGGCTGTTTAACTCGAATACAAGTTCGAGAATGCCGTCGAGAATGCCGTCGGGTATGGCGGCCAGGCCAAGCTCACTGTGTGGGGGTATTTTTGGTAGATCACAGATATGTGTTGATAAAAAAAGCTCGTCGTTCAAGTTCCGCTAGGCAAGTTGTGTACACCGCCCGTCCAGAGAAATGCCCTCCGGAACCAATCGGGCAACAGCCTGTAAATTCGTGTCAAGGGTGGCCAGGCGTTGGCCAGGCGCCGAAGAGACCTAAAAGGGCATCGGCGTTTGGTAGCCTTGTGGCAGCCAAAAGCGGGGCGGCAGTGGTTGAAAGAGGAAGACAGTGTAGGGTTAGGGGCTAGCCGATGGCGATCAATACATCATTGATAGACGCAGGATGATCTGCATCCCGCCCTGACTTGTACTTTCACTTCGCGGCGTCGCGCGGCACCCGACGAATTGCGCCGTACTAGGAGGCGCATCCTTTCTTTCGTTTCATTATCCACACCGTGCGATATCCGGAAACGCTGCGCTGCGCTGCATCAGTTCACCCCGTGCCACCGTCACTGTTCCGCTCGCAACTAGCAATATCCGCAAACAAATGATTCAGTTAGAGAGACATCTCGAGGGGTACACATGAAAACCAAGTATTCGACGTCTCGGCGCTCCTGGCGATTCTCTGTGCGTCGGTGAAAAAAATCCAACTGTTCTTGGATGCATACGGCTCGCGTATTCTTAGCTCTTGGCGCCCTTTTTTCGTGCGATGATACGACCTGATACGACACGATACGACACGATCTTCGGGATCTCTGAAACCGACCTTTTCGCCTAATTCATCCCCGGCGTGGCGTCTCCCTCTGCATTCAAAGGTTTTGAATGGCCCAAGGGGCCTTTTATTCCTCATTATATGACGGGATTTCGAATAGCTGCCCTGTCTCTCTCCCTCCTGTTCTGAATCTGCATCCGGGTCTCCACCACAATATCCATCAGTCTGATCTCAAGGAACACAACATTCTAATGGCAATTCTCCTGCTCGCTGCCGGTTCCAGACTGAGATTTCACCCCCGGCTCTTCACTGCCTTGCTCCGGTCCTGGCTAGCGTCCTAGTAATAATAATCTCAGGCACGGACGATGTGCGTTAATGTGGAGGGCACCAAAGTATTCCCCTATTGATCCTTATCGTGGCCTCATACTCATGCCAATGCCCATCTGTCGCCTGTCCTGCGTATCCAACTCGTCGACCGATGTGACCGCAGGTCTCTAAGAATTTAAAGCCTAATATCTGCTATTATTTGTGCTGGTAACACACCTCACGCATAATTGATGACGGCGAAAATACATCGTGCGTTGTGCAGATGATCACGAAGCGCCGCCGAAAAAAATAGCTGTCTGGCCCGCGCGTTCAACTTCTCGTTCTCATAAACGCGGAGCAACCAACACAACCATGGATGGAAAGATGACCCTTGCCCTGTGATGCTTACACCTTCCATGGTTGACTTTCTTTCCACGCTGGACATTTTCTTGCGGTCAAGGGCCGTGGTGACTGGAAACCAACCATATTATTCTCAGAATCCTATTCGTGATATTGACCCGCAGCATTCATACAGCCAACTTGCCATCAACATCCTTTCGTTTCCTGGCGTCGCGAAGTGAGGTACATTCTTAGTTCAGCTGAGTCTGGAGATTGGCATTGATACGTAGGCCCTGGTCCAGCGCCGAGCTCGCAAGACGGGTATATTTCTAGTGAAAAAATCGAACCGGTAAAGGAAAGAAAAGTTCAGCGTTTGAACACTGAGTAACATCATATCCAGGTCGAAAACTCTCCACGAAATCACACAAATTCAAAAAGTTCAATAAGTATCTAGTCAAGTTTGTGTTCATTCAAAGTACATGCATTGCGGTACGTAGCTTGAGTAATGGCAAGAAAGAAACCCATTCAAAGGAAGTACATGCTGGCCTGGATCTGCTTGTTGATGGCCCCGTAGGCGGCCTTCCACCTGTTGACATTGAATTCTTCCCCCTGCCCGCCGGACGTGGTCGAACCGTCGAGGTCCATGTCGGAGGCGGGATCAATGTGAAATTTGCCACGCGCGCATGCCAACTAAACGATGATTGGTCAGATTGTGTGAAGCAATAAAAAGTCGACAGCGCATACGTCCGCATCTGTGCACAGCGTTAGTAACCGCAACTCCGCATAAAAACGATGTCACGTACAATATACAGGGGCGGGGATGGACACCGAGCGCGTGGCCTTCAATACATGTAAAAGATTTTGTTTTTGAATCTGACTACGGGAGCCTACCTTTGCGTAGATGTGGCAGAGAGCGAAAGAAAGCTCTTGGAGCCTATGGAAACAATACATGAGAAACGTGTTGATTAGCAAAACGGAAGAGGCGACTCACTTGGCAATGTTACCATTGAAATTATCATCCTGAAGGACAGTGTAGTGTCCCGAGCGAGACGCTGGGAACCATCAAATGTGAACAAAATGAAGAAATGTTAGTTGAGGCACGCACTGCCTTTGATGGCCGCCTGCATGAAAATGTACTTCAGCCGAATGAAGAAATGTTAATCGAGACACGCACATGGCTTTGGAGGTAGAAATCAGAGTACTGTGGGTTTGCTAGACCTTGATCGACAACGAGCCCCGCGCGACAGTTGCCTGTCTTGTCGCCGACGCTGCGAGGGGAGTTTAACATTGCGAGCATGAATAGAGGATAAACATACGGGCTGTTGTTGGACGGAGGGAAGAACGAGACATGGTGGCGCTTTCCTAATAGATCAATAAACATGCGGGCTGTTGTCGGTTGGAGGGAAGAACTTTCCTACTACCAGGAATGTCAAAAGCGGCTTCTTTTTGGTGATCTTCCTAGCAGTCCAGACCTCGTTGACGGCGTCTTAAAAGCCATCAGTAAGGATCTGAATGGAAGTGGGGCGGTCTCACCGTTGAACGCGCTAATTTCGTTGTCCTGGACCTTTGTGAATTCGCCTTCAGACACGCCGTCTCGATAGAAGAAGACACGGGCGGGGGTAGTCTTGTGCTTGTCGCCGAACATCTGGATGGCAATCTTGACCAAATCCTTTAGGTCAACAATGATTTCTAGGCGTGGGGGTTGCACGCGCGTGACTGCACAGTAGGCCGCGCCGTGCTGGTCGTGAGACCAGACCAGTGAAGCAACAGATGGGCGGTTGGCCCCGGGCCCAGGATGCGCCACACTTGAAAATCGAAACTGTTCAGTCAAAGGAGGACGGAACAGGATAAGACTCACTCGGCGCCGAAGACCATGAAGGGCAGGGCCTGGGCTTCTTTGAGGGCTGGCGAATCGACCAGGGCATTGGAACCTCCGAGCCGCGCGTTCAGCCTGAGTGTGTTCATTAGTGAAGAAGTAAGAAACAATGGAGGGACGGATTACTTGAGCGCGACGTTGTTGTAATACCTAACACAGTCGTTACTGAATGCTCGGGTAGATAGGGTACTCTCTTACTGGTTGTTGGCTCTCTGGAGCTTGTTTTCCCGCAAGCATTGCGTACGCACTCCTAAACAGCGGATGAGAAAACGAGAAGATACAACTTGGAACTGTCTACTCACCCATCTCGACGTCACCTACATATTTGACGCGTGTGCGGATCTCGTCGGCCTTGGCCGGAAGTAGCACAACAATCATATCTACTTTATCAGGTCCACCCAGTGCGGCGCAAATATCGCCAATCGCCTGTTGAGATTTTTCATCAGCTGCGCCGGGATAACACGCATCCCACTTACTTGTCCAACATTATGCCCATTGCCGTTTCGTACGGCGTTCTGCGGTGGCGGCTGGACGTCTAGAAAAAGGGTGAATGAAAGCCTAGCATCTGTAAGCGTGTACCTACCCATGCCTGTAGGACGTCAGACGGTAGAGAAAGGAATGAAGATAGTAACCTACCCAGTTGTTTCGACGAGTCGATCAAGCCTTGAATCGTCTTGTTGAGCAGCTGTTGCGGGATGCGGTGCCCGTCGAAGTTCACGACGCCCCAGGTCAGCATCTTCTGGGCCTTGTAAAATTTTTGACCGACAACATTCCAGGCCCCGTCCCTCGGGTTCTGCGGGCATTGTCAGATTGGTTATATAAGTACCAGGAAATAGACTCACGACGGTTCGCTTCCCGCCGTACACAAGGGGCGGGACTTGGAGCAGGCGACCAGGTACAGTAATAGCAGTAGCGTCGACAACCATCCCGGCGTCTACTAAAAACTCAGAGTGAGCATAGTCCCGGACGGGGGAGTGCTGCGCCCCCCCGTGGCTGGCGGTTATAGTGCTGAGGCGTTGAGCGGGGGGCATGGCGGAGAACGATACGACGGCGGCAGTCGCATCGGGGGGCAGCTTCTTCTTGTAGAGTTGACCGGGAAGCATCGCGCAAAGTTCAAGGGGGATCACTACCTGGAACGGCGCGCCCCTGCCGGACGTGACGACGCCGATGGTTTCCGGGTGAGCGAGGCGGATGTTATGCGCCACGAAGAAATGCTCCTAAAGCCATGTTAGTATCATGCAGGACAGAACTTGCGCTCCACCCACCCCGATAGTAGTGAGCGGTCCGGTCTCGCTGGGCTGGAATTCGAAACGGCCGACTGGTCCAGGCACGAGTCCACGGACGGTCTTGGTGCGCCCACCAGAAGTCTTGACGGCGATGAGCCGGTTCTTGAAGTGTCTCAAGAGCTTCTTGAAGTCCTGGGAGTTCTCATCGCGGAGCGCCAGGCGACGGGTGTCGCGCACATCGAGGAGGGCCATTGCCACTTCAATCATCGGGCCGCTCGAGTACATGGGCGCCACCGTCGTGTCCACCGTAACGAGCATCCGCTCGATGCTCGGCCGCACGGCCTGGAAGAAGCCGCGCCAGAGCTCGACGGCCATTCCCCGGATAGGCTGCTTGTCTTTGTCGCTGAAATATGCGCGGCCCGTGTTCGGGTTCGCCAGGTTAGCCGCCTGGCAAAGGAGCAACTGCAGCAGATTGGTCGCGGTCGTGGTCTCCGCCGTCGCCTGGCCACGCTGCATGATCTGATTGACGTGTCTGCGAAAGAGTGAGAGGAGAGTAAGAAATGTGATAGACTGCTGACGAGGGGACGATCTCCTTCCCGAGGGTACGGGTAATCCTCAGATCATACCAACCAGGCGCGTCGTGCCTCGCCTCTTGGTTCGACCCATGGACTCGGTACTGCCGAACGGTGAGCGCGGTATCAATCACCATTGAGAAGGAACTTACGACCCCGTCGGGGATTTGGTGGCTTGCGTACAAGAGGCGGCCCCCGTCGTAGACGGCGCGTGGAGAAAACACCTTTGGGAAGGCAGTCGTTTGCAACGCGTGGATCAGGCGCTGGCGTTTGGAGGGGTTCGGTTGATTCTTTTCGTCCACAGTGAAAACTAGGGAGGGTCAGCGACACGATCAGCAACGCGCGACGGATATACTTACTAACTGTTGGTGGAAAAGTGCGCGAGGCGGTTAGCGTGGAAGACAGAGCGATGAAGATCATCGACACGTACCATCGTACTGCCAATACGTGCGAGTTGGCAGTCTACAGATACGGAGTCAGTACGCGATTCAAGACGCGACGATGAAGAAATGAGGAAGACAGACGCGACGTCGACGCAACATAGACGCGACCTACTTCTTAATCACAAAGGAATTTGTGATGACGGACACGTTGGTGGCCATCGTAGTGTGTTGTGTTGTGCAAGCGTATGTCAGTCGTGCAAAGTGGTCGAGGAAAAAAAGAGGGAAGTACTTGAGGGTTGGAAAAAAAGCAACCGCAGCAGGAAAAGGTTTTATATACCTTGACCCTGACCCCCATTCCAAAACAAGTAACCCTCAAACCCCGCCGGAAAAAAAGAAAAGCAATCCAAACATGTGTTGTTGCGCAGCGGGCTTCTAATTTTTGAATTGAGTCTTCCAGAATTGAACCTTCCAACATAGGCGCTGAACATTGAATAGATTGTCCTTGATAGGGCGGGCGTGTGTGGCCGCTATTATTAGCGTGATCAATGCAAAACGCTTCGTGGTTGGCGGAGAAAAAAGGGCACAGAACACTGAAAACGCACAACAGAAAAAGAAGCGCGCACCGCGACGCCAAGCCAACGCATACGAACTCCAAGCCGAGTTTCCACAGGCACACTGTTTCATGATAAAAGAGATGCATTCAACATGTAAAAGAGGCGGGTGGCGGTGTATACGGGGCGCTGTACGCTATATGTAGGTGAGAGCAGGAGAAAGAGAAGGGTCAGATCCAGTCCAGTCCGGTCCGTCGAGGCGCGGCGCGAAATTAAACCCAGGCGGGCGCTGTGTACAACACGCCACACACGACACGACACGCACACCACGCACGACCGACACGCACGCTGCGCACGACCCGCGGCGCACGCTCAGCAGCAGCCGGACGATTGCGGCTGCTGCATGCTCTGGCCGGGTGTGATCGTCGACGACTTGCTGGTGGCGCCAGGGGCGGTTGACGTGGAACCCATCCTGTGTGATAGTGAGTGAGTCAGGGCGGGTGACGAGCCGGGGGCGGGACGCACCGGTCTTTGATCTGCTTCGCCATGGTCAGGAACGCCTGCTCGACGTTGGTGGCATTCTTAGCGGACGTCTCGAGGAACGGGATTGTCAGCTGGTCCGCAAATTCCTGGATGGCACGAATCGAGTGAGTGAGTGTGCACAAAGTGAAACATGCGGATGCAACGCACCTTTGCGACGGAGTACTCGACAACCTTCTTCCCCGTGAGGTCGGACTTGTTGCCGACAAGCAGCTTGTTGACGCCCTCGGATGCATACCGGTCAATCTCCTGCAGCCACTGCTTGACGTTCGTAAAGGTGTCTGTGGGGCGTCAGTGCTGGCCGCGACAAGGAAACAGGCCTGCGCACCGTTGTCGGTTACGTCGTATACGACAATGATACCGTGAGCGCCGCGGTAGTACGAGGAGGTGATCGTGCGGAAGCGTTCCTGGCCAGCGGTGTCCCACTGTGTCGAACTGGTCAGCTACGGCTGCAAACGGGGTGGAAATTGCGCACAATCTGGAGCTTTACGGTCTTTCCCTCGAGCTCAATTGTCCTGATCTTAAAGTCGACGCCAATGGTGCTGATGTAGCTCTCGGTGTATGTGTCGTCGGCGAAGCGCAGGAGAAGACAAGACTGGGGGCTGTGAGACTAGAGTATATAGGGCTAGAGCAGGAAACTGACCTTTCCGACACCGGAGTCACCGATGAGAAGGAGCTTGAAGAGATAGTCGTACTCGCTGGTATGCATGGTGGAGGAGGAGGACGAGGTGTGCGTAGTGTAACGTGACTTTTAGTACGAGGCTATGCGGCTTCCTTCACCGCGCCTGGCACCCGCATTCGCCGGTCTGGCGCTGGCCGTCGCCTGTTCTGCCCAGCAGGCGGGTTTCAGCTTACCGCTGTTCCGTGTTCCCATACGCTTGGGCCAGGCCCAGAATAATATTCCTCTCATTAACAGCCAGCAGTAGTGCGTTTGTACCTTGTTTCTTACCCCAAGTTATTTAGTGGACCCACAGCACGTACATCGTCCGGGCCATCGTCGGCGGACAAGTGTTCTCGTTTGTAATGGACACAGGCTCCTCTGATCTGTGGGTGGTGTCCGACAACTGCAGCGACGAGGACTGCCAGGCTGTATCCCGCTTCTCGCCTTCCCGCTCGGATACTCTGGTTCAAACTGGGATGCCTTTCAGGCTCGACTATCTCATGGGCAGCGTGCACGGCCAAATGGTGTTTGACACGGTCAGGATGGGCCCGTACGAGGTCGAGTCGCAAATTTTTGCCATGGTGTCCCGAACGGCTGACATCGGCCTCGCGTCTACGGATACCTCCGGAATTCTTGGTCTTTGTTTCCCAGCAAGTGCCGCAATACCTGCCACAGCCGGCGCAACCTTTCTTGAGAACATCATGTCGCTATTTGACCCTCCTCAACGTTTCTTTGCATTCCATCTCCCTCGCATGCCGGGCTCCACCGACCCCAACGCGTCCTTTACCATGGGCTCCCTGGACCCCGACCTCGCACCCGAACCCGACCGCATCGCCTACTCCCCCGTTGTTCGCACTGGCCGCGTGTACGACTATTGGAAGATACCCATCCTGCGCCTCACCCTCAACGGCGTGGCTTTCCCGCTCTCCGTCTCCCGCGTCCCCAGCGCCGACACTCCCATAGCCGTACTGGACTCTGGCACCACCCTCCTTCTGGGTCCGTCCGCTGACGTCGCCGCTTTATACGCCCTCCTTGGCTCCGCCGCCCGACCTGCGCCCCCCAGCCTCGCCCCACGCAGCGACAACGACCCCGTCACCTACCAAATTCTCTGCACTCACGCCGCGCTCCTTGGCCTTGTTCTGGGTAATCCGCCGCACGAATATCCGATTCACCCCTCAGACTTCGCGTGGGCCGAGGGCGCGGACGGCGGCTGGTGCACCGGCGGTGTGCAAGCAAATGACGGAGTCAATGGAGGTGACTGGCTCCTCGGCGACATCTTTTTACGCAACGTTTACGCGGTGCACCACACGAACCCGCCATGCGTAGGACTGCTCAATCTCATTGACCCGGAGACAGCCGTGGCGCAGTTTCGCAGTGAGCGGGGACCGGATGTGGATGATAACAGCGGGGGCAACAGCGACGACGCAGATGTCGCTGGAAAAGACGGCGACGGATGGGACACGGCGACGGGGTACGTCAAGCGCTGGGAGCACTCGACGGGCGGCGCGGCCGGGATTGGCTTTGGCGCTATCGCAGGGGGGATTGGCTTTGTGGTCGGAGGCGCAGGGGCTGTGAGCTGGCGGATGTGGCGCGGGGTGTAAGCAGCATGCCGATGCGGAGCCGTGTTTCTGCGTCTATGCAGTGGCGTACTCCGTGTCGATACGGAGGCGTGCTTTTGCGTCAAGATGCGTCGGCTGCGAAAGCGGCGGGGCCAGATCCCATATTGTATTTCGGCACCTTTGTAGCGCTTGTATGTACCTTAGATTTGTAGATTTAGCCTAGATTCGTGTATTGGTTATGTAGCAGTGTAGTGTAGATTCGTACTGGTGTAGGTCAGATCCTGATAATGTAGATTAGCCCGTTGTAATTGAATCGCAGCGATACTCATTTGCGTTCTTCCTATTCATGCATCGTAAACGTACTCATTGTGTACAGGGAATGATTTAGAGCCAAATCCTCTATTTAATTGAGAGTCGAATCTTGGCCTGGTAAATGTTTGGTTTTTAATCCTGCCGGCTCAATCAATTTTTTCCACATACACATGTACGCGAGTTTGGGTTCAATGACAGTTTTTTTTTACTCTCCTTCCCGAAGTCTGTATAACCACTTCCCAGAGTCGTGCTATTTATAGCTTCAAGCATGGCCAAACAAACAAACGCGTCGCGTTGAATGTTTGTAACCACCATCACGGTCACCACAGTCACGGTATAAGGGCGGATGTCAGCCACCTTCGACCCAAGTTCTCTCTCTCTTCCGTACCACCACCATCTCCCTTCTCCGTCTTTTCTTTTCGTCGCTCTGCTATTTATAACACTACCACCTATCACATAACCTCACATAACCACATCGGGCTCGCCATCAGTGATCCTCGCCTTCCTGTGCTCCGTTTGGACAGTCACCGCTCGGTGTTCAAGTTCGTGCTCGCCTTCATCGCTGACTCTTGTCTCGTTGCTGATCATCTCATGCAGTGCATTTCTTGTTCGACAGTGAGTACCACCGCTGCCGCATACCTTTGCTCATCGTCACCATTCAGCGCCGACTACCATCGAGCTCTTGCCGCGCCCAAGAGACAGCGTCTCAGGAATTGCCGCACACACCTCGCGACGCTGAGGGGCGTTCACACTACATAAAAGCTGGCAGGATAACAGGCGATCGGGGGGGCCCGCGGGAATAACCCTTCAGGAACCTATGACTCTGAAACGTACCATCTGGACCGGCGTCCCTTTCGCGCCGTTCAGTTTGGTGGCGAGGATGGTTGCAAGGACGGATTGTGCCTCGCCTGCCGTCCCCATCACAGCAGGAAGTACGGGTCTGAGTTGTGGCCCTCGCAGATTACTCGGGATGCCCTGCTCTTGGTCCGTGCTGTACCATGTAGACTCTGGGGAACTTTGACCGGAGGGGTTCACAGCCTCTCCGAGTGGGACCTGCGAGTGTGTGTGCGGTGGATTTCGGTTTCGTGTGTATGGGCTCTGCGGTTTTTAGCTGGTTCGGCGCGCGTAGGTGGTGAGTACCCCGCCTCTTTTTTTTTATTCCACGACTTGCTAACCGCGTCGCTGTTCAGTTTGGCTTCACGTTTGCTATCTTTGTCGCCTGTGCTCGTGTATTCACTATTTATTTGTGGGCTGCTTCATTTGTTATAAATGCATTTTGATACTCGTTGGCTTATTTTCTGGGTTTCAACTTCCATTTTTCACGCAACCGACCAGATGATGTGTGTTGTCTTCTATGCAGCTCAAAGCTTCTTCCTCGTTTTCGCACAAGTAGCACACACCTTGAGGCAACTCAGCGGAAGAAAATTTGGCACGAAAAGACAGTCAATTGAATATACCAGTGTGGCATGTCGTTCTGAATGTTGGCGATACGGTGAGCCCTGACCAAGGCCGCCAAAAGATAGTATGCATTCCTGCTTTTATATGTTGGAGAGAGCCTGTTGTTGCTTGGTTGTCGCGGCAAAGATTTTTTGATTGTGGTGCAGGCGGTGGAGGAAGAGAAATACTGTATTTTTTCAATCAGATCGACACGGGGTGTGACACGTGACCTACTCGGAGCATTTCGACAATTCGATACCGCCGAAATTTTCGCGTGACCACTGGAAAAATTTCGAAAATTTCAACGCGAAAATTCGGGTTTTTACCGTTTTTCAGAGATTTTGTCCTGCGTGACACGGATTTTCGGTTCGATAAAGGCCTGAGTGACGCGTGACATCAACCAAAATTCGATATCGATACCGGCAGGTCAGACCGGGGTGCGTGACGCGTGACTGTCGACCTGATTGAAATAATACAGTAATTGCGATCATATGACTCGAAATTCGAGTAGTCAACTATCATCCCATCGACATGGATTTGGACTCTGGTTCACCGTTTCATAACCTCCTGCACACAAACTATATCCCCACCCCCGACGAAGCGCTCAGAATACGTCAGCTCTGCGCAAAACCACTCAACGAGCTCGCTCGTCTTGAGCAGGAAATCAGTCAGGCCCAGGCTATTCTCCACGACCTCCAGAGGTCCTATCGCCAGCTGAAAACCAATGTGGACGCGCACCTGGCACTTCTCTCTCCCATGCGAAATCTACCGCCAGAGGTTCTCCAGCTCATTTTCACCATGACATTGCCGCCGAACCGGAACTGCGTCATGCACGCGTCGGAGCCGCCGGTGCTTTTGGGACGCGTGTGCAGTGGGTGGCGGAAAATCGCAATGGCCACTCCGGAATTGTGGGCCTCTGTTCACGTCGTATGTCCTCCGGTGGATTACGCAGAATCAGCGACCTCTCCGACACGGATCCAGCGGCAGGTTGGGGCGATGGACGCGTGGTTGGCGCGGTCAGGTGCTTGTCCGCTTTCAATATCTATATGGGTGTCGCGCGAGGCCGGTGAGTTGCAAAATTACATTGAAAATGCGTTCCTGTGAAACTCATGGCTATTCAAGGCTTCGGGGGCGTGCAGGTGGCTGCAGCCAATCCATTCATAGAGTCCATATTGCCGCTTTCCGCCCGCTGGAGGGATATCGAACTAAGAGTGCCAACGGACTCGCTCGATTCTCTACATTATCTACAGGGCTCCGATGTGCCTAAACTTCAAACAGTTGCAATTACCAACGGCGGTTCCTTTGCGCGCGATGACTGGTATGCATGCCCAAGCGTTCTTGTTTTCCCCATATCTCAACCGTAATCAACATGTTCAAGGTCTGGCAATCTCCTCTTTCTTCAACATGCGCCTCGGCTTCGCACACTCTCGCTAACGCATGAGGGAAATGTCAATCTCCCCTCTTTTCCGTGGGCACAGCTCACATCCCTTGCGTTATCCCCAACCCAAGAATTTTTTGGTTTAGACACCACTATGACATTGGAAATTCTTCGGCAATGCTCGAATTTACGGACATGCACACTGCACTTCCCGCCCACCGATCAAGCGAATGCCCTCCCTCTCAGGCATTTTACTCTGCCACATTTAGCTGTCCTTTCCGTTCGGGCAAACAACTTCCCGAGCACGGACTGCACGTTGGCCGACATCTTCGACAGCCTTGTTCTTCCCGCCTTGCAAGTCATAGAAGTCGAGGACCGTAACGGAGATCTCAACATATTCCCCGCCCTGTCCCGTTTATTGTCACGATCACCCTGTCGCCTTCAAAAGCTCAAACTCACCGACATCACCGCGACGGCCGACGATCTTATATGTCTTCTTGCCCTCCAGTCTGTGAATAGCTTGACCGAGCTCGTGATTCACGACCGTGGTCGTGACTGGAGAGACGATGGGGGATATATGCTGTCCGACTCACTCATACGGGCCATGTCAGATGACACTTCCGTGCTCTGCCCCAACCTCCGAGCAGTCAAATTCGCGCAGTGCAGCGATTTTTCGGACGATGTCCTTCTGGAGTTTTTGAAATCTCGCAGTCGTCCGCTGGGTCGGGGTGCCCGTTTGCGATCGGCAGAGATTTCACTTGATCGTGCTATCGAAAAGTTAGAGTTCAATCTTGACGCTGTGGTCCAACAACTGGCTGAGGACGGACTTGAGGCGGTTATTCGGCATGAAGACGATTCCTGGGATGTTCGAGTGTCCCCGTGGGAGGGGTTGACCTCGTAGACCATATACCAGATTGTATTTTTATTGGAAATTCGGCCTTTAGCCTGTGTATACACGTTCTTCACTTCCACACCGACGCGTTCTGGTTTCATCGTCCTTGGCGGTCACCGGGCCGCTCCAGCCGTGCAGCGCACGTTCTGATACGACCGTCTTAAAATATGGCACCAGTGCTTCTAACGCGTTCACGATGGTCCACCAGGCGACGCTCCTAGCATCTTCTATGACCGTCGCGAGAGCTGCGGTCGTGTATTATCCCCCAGCGCAGAGCAAGATCAACAACCTCACCGTCGCGCTGAATGGAAGTGGCCCGCCGAATAACGGAGTCTTCGATTCATCGACCGTCCCAGACAATGCCTATGGCGTGTACAACTGGTGTAACATGCCTCACGTCCGCACGCGTGAATACAAGTAAGGATTGCTGCCTTTCGAAACATTTGGAACTTATCTACCATCCAGGACGCCATCTAAGGAGTTTACGCTTGAGTATGTTGAGGTGAATAATGCATTTGCACTACCCGCAAGCGTGAAGTAATGCGGTTCTCTTACAGGTCATTCAACGACACCATAAGCGCACGCCATATGCTTCGAACACCTTTTTCAAAGAGGATGTTGAATGGAGGCACGTCAAATTGAATGTGCCATGTTCCCGATGATACTGAAAGGAACTGAAGCTGCACTGGGGAGGGACCCGTGCAATATGGAAAAGGGTTTGTTTTCCCAAAAGTCTACGCACCAGCATAACTGATAAATAATGTAGCCCAAGTGGTGTCAGTTCCGACGTCACCGAAATACAAGTGAGCATTTCCGAACTTGAGAACCGGATGCCGTTTCTGAGTGAAATCAGTGGCAAGCATCCAGGAACTCTCAAAACCCGTTCACCAATACCGTGGGGCCCGGTTTCGTTAACACGACGTAGGAGATATCTCCTCCAGAGACCGCCACTCGTTTAATTCGATTCAGTTGTCAGCTTCCCCAAATCACCAGCGAAGGAATAGTAGATAGTCATACTCATGGCTCAGTGAGCAAGTTCAAGTTAAAAAAAACGCTGTGCTAGGCTCATGTTCCCCAGGATCTTCGCTCGGTGTATGCCCGTCGTTTGGGCCTGGGACAGAAACTTGACCCGTCCGTCGTGCAGATCCGTCAGTCCCGAAGTCCGAGTCGAATCCGACGCGATATTCTGAATATCTTTTCCAGGGGTCACCAACAATGGCATCACCTCGCAAGGTATTTGCCTGTCCTGAATTCCGGCCTCGGATTGAACCGAACATAGTTCGCAGTGGCCGGCGGATTGGTTAAAGGGCTCTTCCCCGGAACTGGCAATACCGCTGTTCTTATTCAGTCAAGCACATACGACTCTCTTGAACCAGTCTACTCTTGCCCAAAGGCCGACAGCCTGCGCAATGCGTATACATCGGGTAGCACTGACTGGACGTCCCATTTGACGGCCGCGGCATCCCTGTACGCCAAACTGGACAGTGTCTCCAGCATTTCAACTGCAGATACCGCGGGCTGGCATAGTTCATTTGACCAGTAGGACATCATCTGCATGTCAAACTCAATCTAACGAACCTCAGCTATTACGACAATCTTTCCGCTAAGCTATGCCATAGCAAAAAACTTCCGTGTAGTCTGAACGATACCTCCCTCTGCGTTACTCGGGATGAGGTAAAATTTCCCTCCCATGAGCTGGTTTTTAGGACTTACTCGTTCCAACAGGCTAACGCTGTATTCCGTCTTGGGAACTGGGAGTACTCTTACTACTTCCGCGACGCTTCCAACTCGGCGCAATACGCGGCTCTGCATTACGGGGCTTGGTTCCTTGAACTCAAGGGCCACTTGGAAGCTGTGGTTGCTGGTCAGAGCAAGGTGCTTTACAATATGGCGTTGTGTCATTATAATTCACCTTTCTTTCCAGATCAAGTATATCCATAACGCAAGTCTAGTCCTGTTTCAAATACCGGTTTCTCATTATGGGAAACAGGTCGCACACGATGGATCGGTATCTTCTGTCCTTGGCTTCCTTCAGATTGACAACATGGTTTGGCCCGGAATGGGAGCCGAGGTCGTATTTGAGCTGTATAAGAAGGCAAACGCATATTTCATCCGCGTATTATGGGGCGGGCAACCCATGGTGACGTCGACACCGATGGGAACCCTTGATATGATCCCTGTCGAAACGATGCTCGAATGTTCGTCCGCCATTTTCCATTCGTTGCTTTTGCTGAAGTATGATCTAGATATCACCTCGATGGTTGGTTCGGGTTCCGATCTCCTTGCTGGATGCCACGCTTAAGCTTCGTGGGTACGACGAGAATGAGAAATGATGATCTTTTCAAAGACGCTCTTAATGTAAAATGGGAAATATCCCGTAACCGAAAATGATATCGACGTCTACACCAAGCAAATTCTGCTTACAGTGCGGAGACACAATTAATAATTACGGTTAATCTTTTGGTCCATTAATAATATGTTAAATCGAATGATTATTTTAATAGTAAGGAGATTTATAAGATGTTATAAAAAACGTAAAATAATTACATTAAAGCGATAATGAAAACGAAGCCTCTTGATAATCAACATATCCTGGAGCGGGACCGACCCCCAAAGCGTCATACAAACGTTGGAAGTGTGGCACATGGTCAAGTAGCTTGGGTACCTGCCGTGGTGACGGCGATGTAGCCATTCGCTCCGTGCAACTCAACACCGAAAAAGAAACCGGCTTCTTTGGCATTGATAGCAGCTTGCTTGGGCTGAGAAATGATCCCTGTGGGGGTGGTTTGGGACTTCGGTGGGCTGCGATCCGGATGAGGGTTAGATAATAATGTGCATGCGAGGAATCTCGCAGTCACGTATCCCACTGGTAAAACCCGGAGAGAAAGTAATGGACAGAGTTGCTGAATGGCCTTAGTACCACTCCCCACATTGTGAAGAGTGTCAGTAATCTTCTTCCATCCTGTCACCTGAAATATATCCCAGGTGCCTGGGCCTGCGGCTTTTCAGTACTTCGTATCAGCACAACGCAGTCCTGGACGGATTCCGCCCACCCTTGGGGCATAATGAGGCTCCCCTCGGTCACAATGATACCTAGACCACCGCGGGCGCTGAACATAGCACTTTAGCATAACAACAGCCGCTGTCGAACGGTTGCGAGTCAGGGCGCTCATTCCGACCCTATTCAAAATCGTGACACTCCCAAGGGCGAGGCAGAGAACTTTAAACCAGGTATCTCGGCGAGAAATGTGCCAAGCGATGCATATGGCGTTCTAAGTCGTCCTTTACATATCTGCGAGGTGCAAAAATGAGAGGATCCAATCGGTCAGCCAATTGTGGCGCCGTCGCGCCGATGGGAGAAGACTAGGTGGGATTAAATTGTTGCCGAGGCGGGAAGGTAAAGGACAACAAGTGCACACCTTCTGCTTAGTCATACCTGCCTCTGCCAGTCACTTTACAGCCAGCTTGCGGCCACCGTTGGGTGAGGCCTGCGAGGGCCCCTCCTTTGCATCATGTCTTCAGAGTCCACCACCTCGTCCCCAGATCTACTTCCGTCTACCCCTTCCACCTCGACGAACATCGTTGGAGAGGCCCTGATGGCATCTGGGGAAGATACGGAGTCCGATTCCCCACCCAGAGTACCGTGGAGGACGGCGGCGGACACGGGGCTTCCTCTCAATGTCACCTATATCGGGCACACAAATTGGCGCGCACACAATTTGGTCGAGGGCGAAAGACGACATACAAGGAGGCGAATAAGGAGGAAGAGGCGTGTCGTGAACGAAACCGGCATCAGTGCGTCTTCCTTAGTAAGATACACAACGCAAACTGACCTTACTGTTCGTTACACAGCCCGGGATTTCTTCCTAATAATGGCGCTATGTTTCGTCCTTGCATGCCTTCTCATTGTTTCGTTGCGCCCACTCGCGCTTGAAATACTCTGGTACATCGATGATTCATACTGACACGCACGAACGGCACGGAATTTGGAAAGTAAATGAAACAACCACGACGCCGACGCTTTACTCTTCGTATATTCGCACTCCACCTCCACCCCATCGATGCATTACAGCACTTCCGTCGCCTGTGGGCTGCGTGAATGCGACCTCCCCCTTGCGCGGATCCAACACACATCCATATATGAACGTCTCCGCTGCGGCCGAAAGCAACTTGCTGGCGACCCCTTGCCGACGGTGCGTTGAGGAAACGAATAGGCGGGGGATTCCGAGCGGGGTGGGAAGGGGAGCGGGATGGCAGAATACACCGGAGCTGGTGTCAACTGCGACCAGTGTAGCCGTTGGACTTGATGATGGTGGACTGGAGGATGGAGATTCGCAGGCGGATGCACACTCGGCAGGCGTAGCGATGGCCATGGCGGCGGATATGCGTTGTGCAACGACACATCCGACGATCTTCTCGCGCGTTGTCGTCGTAACCGATGGCGAGAGAAACAAGTACGCTTTCGACGCTTCAAGGATGGAGGGAGTTAGAGGCGGAGAAGAAAGCGCAATGTTGATAGTGTTGAGGAGAGTGGATAGCTAGGAAGTAGTGTAAGCGCTTGTATGAAGACCGATAGATGTATGTACCTTTGACCCGATCTTGCCACCGACGTCCGCTCTGAAGCAGATGATCCTGCCCCGCTTCCCGTCTTTGAGCTTGACGCCTGATGCCACCTCCACCACGCCCGCCTTGACACTCTCCCTTGCCTCTTCTCTGCCCCATTCCATGCCTTTCTGGACCCTTGCACAGTGCGCCTTGTGCAACAATTCATCGTCCGGTGCGCCTTTGGTGTACGATAAAGCGCACAGCGGGCATGATCGAATAATGGTCTGGTCGATGCAGAAGTGGAGCTGAGTGAACGACTTTGCTTTTGGCTTTGCCTTCACGGCTTGCTTTGATTTGGCCTTGGGCTTCTCGAGAAAGCTCCTCGGCTGCTTGGGTGCGGGAACAAGGAGGTTTTCGAGATGCTCTTCAAGCGGTCGCTTCCGCTTCTGGCCTGCAACGGGCGACGAGGAGAGAGAGGAGGGCGGAGAGGAAGGTAAGGAAGGCAGAGAGGTTCTGTTCCGCGAATATGTGCGTTTGGAAGACATGAAAAGGATTCAGGTCACGGTTGTGTACAAGAACGTTGTCGACTATTTACGCGTTATTGACATATGTTTACGCGTCGCGAAGCCCCCTATCAGCTACCCTCGTTTACTGTGGACGCCATACCGTCACCGTCGAAGCAAACCCATTATTGTTATCCTTCTGATCGACAATTCCTTTACCGTCCACGCTGATTTGGAAAGCGCTGGCTATTGTCGCCAGGCTGTAAATGTACACCGACGAATTGCTGATGTTCAAGATTTGGTTTTGACAGTTGCGAGTCTGCAAACAATCTTGCGAGTAATTTGAATAGAAGCTGTAAAGTCCAGCACCTAGAAAGGAGTTTAGCAGGTGCTTAATCTTGACAACATTGACGCCTCCACACCAAAGATAAAAATATCATTCGACGACCGAATTTGAACCGCCCAAGCCATGTTCATGCCCGGCGGAAATTCAGGGTCCCCAAATTTACTTGTAATGTGAAAGGGATAAGGAAGGGGTATCGCATACGGCTGGAAATATGGCTGTGGCGGAAACAGTCAACCTTGGAAAGAAATACGGAATTTCAACCTACCGTTTCGGTTTGTATCAAGCCCATGTAATGGTCCCGAGCGTTGAGCAATTGATACTGGTACAGTGTGTGGTGCTCCGCTGTCGAGTGTGTGAAAAATGTTAGTGAGGTTCAAGCTGGTTTTGATGGTCTCGAAAAATTCTTACACGCCGTCCCGATCATCCAAACCGGTCCCTGCGATTCAGATAAGATACCTCTTCCGGAGAATATTGTAAGCTGTGAAACGCCATCCTCATCGAGTGTGTGGTCTGCCAGCCAGACCCACATGCCCTGTAAAATACGTATACGTTGAAAGGTTATGTGGATATATATATATATAAAGGTCCGAACCTCGAGGTAAGCAGTAGAATCGCGCGTAAGATGTAGTGCCATGAACGCGGCCATACACCCGGATGCCTCATTTCCCGGGAGACATTGGCCGGTTTCCAGGTTCGTACCGGCGGCTATTTCAAGTGAGTTGGGGAAACTATCTTATCAAAGCTGTTACCTCCCCCAAGACGAATATGGGTGTCCCAAGTGCCGGCAGAACCTTGACTTGTTTCTTTTACATTCCATTCCACAACAATGGCACCCGGTGCTAAACACGAGTTTAACTGGATCGCCTCTTCCGACGTAGCTTCACAGACCTGGTCCGACTGTCGAGAATATCATGTCGGTGATTTCAACCACTCCGCGTGAACCAGGTTCGCCAACTCTCACGACGACCTTTGGGTTGTTCTGGTCTTGGAATGCTGGTCCTGCACCCGATATGACAGACCAGCCTTCCCCGACAATTCGGGACCCAGCAGGGATGGTGATAGTCGATGTGACGATATACGTTCCACCATCGAAGAAGATGATCTTCGACTGGGAAAACTGTGGAGGAAAAAAAAGAGTCAGCAGCAGGAAAATGCACGTTAATCGGCCTGTTCACTTTGCGGAGGATCGCATTGATTGCGTGCGTGTCGTCAGTTGTACCATCACCTGTAGCTCCCTGATCCCGCACACTGACAAACTGGCTAACATGGTAGTTTTCGTATTGCGGGTGGGTCTTGCCGAAAATTCGACCAGAGCTATCCAATAATGTGGAGGGCTTGAGCATGGCTGGAATATTATCCTGGATGAAAACACCCGCGGGGTCTGTCCCGGTGAATACGTTCCCTAGGATTTTTCAGACGCAGTATCGAGCGGCAGACGTTGGAAATAGACCACCTTGCACCCACGAATCGATAGAGAGCTGCGATCCACCAGGTAAAACGACTTCCCCGCCGACGACACCGACAGCGGTGGAGACATTTTTCAACTGGATCTTATTGAGGACCAGGGATCCCACTAAGGTACCATGACTAGGCGCGGCAGTGCGAACAAAAATGGGCGTATCGCAAACTGTTGCGTCAATGATTGCTTCGGCACCCACGCCCTGGTGATATGCGTTGTAGAATCATGCTACGGCCCAAGAAGACAAAGCTCACATTCAACAAATCGAAGCCAACCTGGCTTCCGTTCCGTAAGAAGGATCGACGGAAAGACTCAAGGTAAACGAACCTGGCAATTATTGATAGACACGCCCTGGAATGTCCAGCCTAATAGGGGGTTCAAATTCCACACTGAGTTCCAGATGCACAAAAAGCACCCCATGCCCAAACCCCTGTGACCGCTGTGTGGGCGTTGTTTACCTAGATTCATATTAATCCCCATCACTAACGTGGGAGCGTATACGGTCTTGGTTTGAGACTGGTTGCATACCGTGATATTGCGAACGGTGAATCTTTCATCACATTGTCAATTTTGACGACGAAAAATAGAACATTTAAATTGCTCACTGTTGATTCCCGACCCACATTCCGAATTTACCTATGATTGGTTCGGGACTGTTTGAGAGGAATAATAAAAATGCAAACTACCGCCATTGAAAACCAAATCGCCCATGAAACCACCACTAAATTGCGATCAGGGTGATTCAGCTCCTTGTGCAATGTTCTCACCTTCCGTTTTCCATCCAAATACCTGAAAACGAACATGATGAGATTTAGACCTGGTCTAAGTATGGGTGCATGCACCTTGATGAGCTGTATTCGGATCGTCGGACATGTGGAAGACAATATTCATGAGCGAAGTAGCCTGGGCCACTTGCCAGTGAATCCCTGTTCCTTGGGAGACTGTCGGGGGCACACTTGAGTAGCATTATCATGAATTTATGGAAAATTGAACATTCGGGAGGCTTGCCGTCGAACATCGATTATAAAGTTTCTCACACTCCTGAAACTGTAGAAATTTAGAATCAGAGGCGGTCGCACTCGAAAGAATGAGAAAAGCACAAATTGTTCTGGTTTGTGTACCATTGTGCACCTCCTCCACCGGGAATGTAAGGGTCAGCGTCTAGAAGCAAGATAAATATCACCAGCAAATCAAAAGGTTCGAACTGACCGATTACTGCCATGTCGTTGAATGACGAGGCGGCGAGGAGAGTCGGAGGATTTTTGGCGTCACCAATGAGCTGAGTGTAGTAATATGCGATAATCGATTTGGATACGAGATACGTTCTTGAGAACACGGCCATCAAAAAATGGACGCCTCTTTGACGAGTCGCAAAGCTTACCCATGAGGGAAGTAGACAACAGCAGGGGTAATTCTGTACAGAGATTGAAAATTTGTTCCAGTTGAGAACAGGTTCAAACTCGCGTCGAAGAATTGCAGGCACCACCCCCGCAGCGATTTCCACAAGAGATAGCAGTACTATGTAATAAATGGTTAGCGTAGGAGAATTATGCGGTTCAGAAGGGTGGTACTTGATGGCTTGAGTATCGTCGGTAACGCCTAAGTGAATTATTTCGTCAGAAAAGAAACTATGCCGAGAACGAGTAAGAGACCGTCGCCTTTAGCGCCAAAGTCTTTCACATTTCTAAAGACTTTATAGGAAGGATCGTCATTGTACGCCGCTTTCCCTTGATGCTTGATTGCTTCAAACCAGAATACGTCGCCGGAAGCAGCCAAGCCGGTGTCGAGAGCTGATGAGCTCGTGGGAGACTGTGCTCCTTGGGAAGCGGAAATCATCCCGCTCAGTAGAAAAATCGCCGCTAGCTTCATTGGGGTCAGCAGAAAGGCGGTATGCATTTTGAAAATGGGCCCATTACCACGAAAAAATCGGTTCCCTACTGTATGTAATGAGTCTTCTGTGGTACCTGTCCGCAACCTGTCCCGCGGGAATTGGCTACAGGGGGGAAACGACAAGACTTTGGTCAGTCCAAGGTTCACAAGGATTGGGAATCAGGGGACGATATGATATGGTACCGGGCCCGGGGTGTCGGGCCGCGACCCCGAAGAGAGTGTAAGCACCAACAAACAACAAATCCTTCCTATAAAATGCCACGATCCACAATTTCTATCGCGCGTCCATCGTTGGCGCCATGGACGGTATTCCGAACCTTCCGCAATCCAAGTCTGACGCGTTTCGTGCCGTCCGAGACATAGGTTTTGGATCTGTCGCTGGGATAGCGTCCAAGATTTTCGAGCATCCCTTTGATCTAACCAAAGTCAGACTCCAATGTGCGTATCTTATTTGTCCGAAGGAAAAGACCATCTGAACTCGTGAACCTCAAAGCACAAGTTCTGGATGCAGAAGCCCGGTTCACCGGACCCTTCGACTGTTTGACTAAGACGTGGCGAAACGAGGGCATTCGTGGTCTGTACCGCGGTCTTCCCGCCCCAATTGTCGGAGCTATGACTGAAAACGCATCCCTATTCCTATCGTATCGAGAATTCCAAGACATCATAAAGCGCATCAATCACCAATCCACCGATGAAGCCTCTTCCATGCCGCAGATTGCATTGGCAGCTGCTGGCGCCGGAGCCATAACCAGTTTTCTTCTGTTCGTGCTTCTTTATTTCCATTCGCCAATTGTCATTCATGTTTTGCAGAACACCTATAGAACTCGTGAAGTGTAAAATGCAAGTACAGACGCTCGTAACTCCCGTAACTTCATCTGTTTCTTCACGGCAACTCCTTGGGCCGCTCGCCGTCTTCATGTCCGTCGTACGTAACACAGGTATCCGCGGATTGTGGCTGGGCCAAACTGGAACTTTCATCCGAGGTGAGTTCATCTCACCGTAATTCCTAGATTTGAAAATTCAACTGTCTAAGAAACGGGTGGAACTGCAGCTTGGTTCACAACCAAGGAGTTTGTTGCATCAATCCTCGTTGCAAGACGGCAACACAAATCCCACAACGGCGCAGGAATCGTATCCGCTTCTGCTAAAGAGCTTCGTCTGTGGGAATCAGCTGCATCGGGTGCTTGCGCTGGAGTCGCATTTAATCTGGCGTTGTTTCCGGCAGACACGGTCAAGTCTGCAATGCAGACTGAGGAGGAGCTACGACCGATAGCCAAAACCGCGGGGAAGGTACCTCTAAGACGAACTTTTCTAGCAACGTTCAGGGCTATGTACGCCGCTCAGGGCATTAGGGGGTTGTATTCCGGATGCGGAATTACAGTGGCGCGCTCCGTTCCAAGTAGTGCGATTATTTTCTTGATATACGACGGTCTCAGCAAGCGATTTGCTTGAATAAGTAATTATTGGACTTCATCGAGTACGTGCACCATTTTTCATCCTGCGCTTGTACTAATGAAGGATCAGATAACTAGAAGTTTTGTAACTGCAGATCTAGATCTTTTTCTCTGCGAAGGCTTGTATGACCGCCTCCAGCTCCAATGGCGTCGGGTTGATGCCAAGTTCCGTCCTGAAATGGCGGCGCAGAGATTCCTCATTCCACCGAGATAGTTCCTGCAAGCTCGCTTCGTTTGTAATCCCTCCTCGAAAAAATGCCTCGAAAAGGTGGGCCATGGGTGGATGACATCTTTCCAGAAACATCCTAATCGACCCGGGGTCCGGTTCTTCCTCGGCGTCAATGGAAGTTGCTGCGCGTCCGGAAGGCACCCTTGCACCCTTGCGCGCGAACGCTTGTGTCAATGTTTCGACCTCGAACGGGGTCCGGGTAAGCAAGTTGGAAATCAAGTAATCTCGCAGTCGTTCTTCAGGCCAACGGGCCATTCCTTCAAGGTGAATTTCACCTGTGATTCGAGCGTGGAGAAAAAGTTCGAGCAGATGGAGCATCGGTGGATGACATCCTGCGAGGAATTCGTTGATCGCTGTAGGAGCATGGCTAGAAGTGGGCGAGGGCTCGGGTGAAGGTCGTTTTCCACCCAATGAGGAGGGACTTTTTACGACGTTGGACCTAGCTGGTAGCTTGATCTTCAGCGCCTCGGGTTTCTGTGGCTGAAGATGATGGTCAGTAATGATTCGAACATAGATAGAATCACGAACTGTTGGGTTGCTCAGTCGCCTTCTCTCGAAGTATCCGGTTTTGTGTGCGAGATAGCATGCCGCGTAACGTTGGAGATGATGTAGTAAGGGTATGTCTTCATGACATCTGCTAAAATATTCCGGAAAAGCGACGATACTCTGTGCAAATCGTGTCAAATTTATGTGTCAACCATGGTATAAAACTTTGCCTTTTGTACAAAATCCGCCAGGGCGACTGGCTGCGGGAATATGGGCATAGTAAACCTAAACGTTTCATCGGCAAATGTTCTCAGCTGTCTCTGTCGAGATAATGTCTTCTAAGTTCTTGGCGTTCAATACTATGCAAATACGACTCATACCGTAATGTCGGAAAACCTTGTGGGTTGATTTTCCAGAGACAGTGCCTGTCGTAATGCTTCGTCCACCTTGCCCTCCAGGAACATAGGTTCATCTCCTCCTCCTGAAGTCGCCTAAGGTTCAGCAATAGAATGACTGACGCATTGTGAATAAGAGTGGAGTGGCACACACCATCATGATGTTTCGAGAATTTTACGAGGAAATCATACGCCGTGAGCAGGGTTACTATGGTCTAAAAAGTGGGAAGAGCATATATGGAGCCCTCCGGAGCAGCCAGTGCAATGATATTGTCCGCAGTAGTAATGGAAGCTCTCGTCATATCAAAAAATCATCTGCGTACATAATATTCTCACAGTTGAATCCCGATTGAATCCCGATCTGGGATTGTTTGCTACTTCAAGTGTCGCCATTTTACAAGTTTGGCTAGTTGGATGGAGGGCAGTTCGGATCAGCTTAAGAGAGAGGTAGTTGAGACAAAAGCCATCTGATTTTCTTGCGGTTGAGTTTTCGGTGGCAGGATAATTCATTCCATTTGGACACGATACAACTGAATACGACTCAAAGAAAAATGGAACGTGGGGGAAATACAGAACATTGGCTACGACTGACTCCAGGACGTAACGGTAGCAGCAAAACCGTTCTGATTGGAGCTCTGGTTGATCACACCTGCTTGATTCACGCTAAGTTGGAACGTTGTTCCAACGGTGGAGAGACTGTAGATGTGCACCGACGACGTTGTGTCGACATTCACCTAAGACCATGATTATTTTCTCGAATTGTCAGTCGGTAAAACTTTGAACGAACCATGTGTGTCTGGCAATTCTCTGGCGTGAGACAACCTTGTCCGTAATTCTGGAAACAATTGAGACTGCAGGCCGCGGATAAATGGCGAAAATACTCACGGAGAAGAAGCTGTAAAGTCCAGCACCGAAAACGATGATATCCGTTGACGTCGTCACCCTCAGACCCCAAGCTGAAGGTATACCCGACCAAGACGCAGGATCTTTGAAAGCGGTGTTAACGGAAAATGGAGCAGGAGCTACGGGGACTGGTTGATAGTATGGCTAGAGGATATGTGAGGACGGACCCAGTACAGATGAAAATCGACTCACTGTCTCCGTCTGAATCAATCCGAGATAGTGAGTCTTTGCGTTCACCAGGTTATATTGGTAAAGAACGTGATGTTCAGACGCTGAAAATGTTCTATTAGAAGCTGGTGGAACGAAATAGAGATTCGGTTCATACCTGTCCCAATCATCCACACTAAAGAACGGGGTAAGGTGAATATGACAGGAGAAATGACCCTCCAACTCACCAGGACCTGCCGATTCCGATAGAATCCCGCGCCCAGAAAAGATAGATATTTGGGACTGTGAAGTTATATCTAGGTCGTGGTCTGCAAGCCAGACCCAAGTGCCCTGTAAAACAATATTAGTAGGGGAATCATGTTTAAAAATGATAAAATCAACCTCCAGATAAGCGGTCGATGATGAGGTCAAATGAAGACCTGCAAAGGCGGCGAGACAGTTGGTTGTACCACCACTACCACTGGACGGGCAGTTGGAGGCTTGAAGATTTGTTCCCGCCGCTGGAAGATAGTGTTAAAGGGGTAAATAAGTTCCCACGGTTGAAACACACCTCCGCCAAGACGAATGTGCGAATCCCACATTCCAGCACCACCTTGCGTGGTCTGCTTGACGTTCCATTCAACGACAATAGCACCTCCGGCGGGACCAATAGTCGAAAAGATGATGTCAGTGATCTCGACCAAGCCCGAGGATCCCGGTGCTCCAACTTGAACCACAGGTTGAGGAGAATTAATGTTCTGGAATGCCGCGCCTCTGCCCGCAATCACCGACCAAGCCTCTCCGACGATCTGCGTCCCGGCAGGAATAGTGAGAGTGGAGGTGACAACGTATGTGCCGGCGTCCATAAAAATGATCTTGCATCCCGCATACTTTTCCGACGAAATTTTAGAAAAAATAAGACAAAAGAAAAAGAACATACCGCGGCAAAAATCGCCTTCAGAGCAGCCGTGTCGTCGGTCTTGCCGTCTCCTTTAGCACCCTGGTCTCGAACACTGACAAACTGAGACACAGCATACGCTGCATACTGAGGGCGAGTTCTGCCGAAGATCTTCCCGCTGCTGTCAAGCAAAGCGGCAGGTTTGTTGGGAGCGACAATGTTGCCCTGTGTGAATCTCCCAGTGCCACTGGAGCCAGTGAAGAGGTTGCCCTGGCCCCAGGAGGCAATGGTAGTAGTTCCACCGGCCAGTACAACCGCGCCGCCAGCGACACCCACCGCAGTAGGGACATTGGTGAGCTTCAATTCTGTAAGTACCCCGGAACGATGCAGCAATATTGCCCTCCGCACCTTAATGTTGTTTAGAACGAGGGATCCACCAAGCTTTCCGTTGCTGGCTGCCGAAGTTCGAACAAAAATAGGGGTGTTCGACACTGTTGCATCGATAATCGCCTCGCCTCCAACGGTCTAATGAAGGATTGAGCAACGAGGCAAAACGTTCGATCGAAACATACCTGAGCCGCCGAGCCTCCACCGGTAGTCACGTCGAAGCCGACCTTGAAGGCAGTGAATTCGAAGAGTAATGAACGAGATTTTTAACACGCACTTGACAATTGTTGAACGTAACTCCCTGGAACGTCCATCCCTGGAAGAAAGAATAAGTTGAAATGGCACGGGAGCATATGGTTTATGTCATGTACCCAATTCCAGGATGCAAAGATTCCGGTTTGGGCGTTGTTGACAGTAACATTGCGGACGGTAAATCTGAAAAGTTCTAGTCAATTCGGAAACAACTGTTGGTTCACCGACGCACTGTTGGTTTCCAACCCACAGCCCGAATTTCCCTAGGGTAAAATCCGTGTCGGATTACAACATTGGTGCGTGATTGGAAACGTACCCCCGTTGAACACCAAATCTCCCATAAATCCGCCGCTGTGATATTTCAGCAATGCGATACAAAGGGTAGCAATGTCATATTTCACCTGCCGTTTTCCATCCAAATTCCTGGAGATCAAGGTTGAGTTTGGCAACTTGCAATCAACTGATTCCTTTACCTTGGTGGGCAGTGTTCGCCGCAGTGGACATTTGAACGACTATATTCTGCAAAGATGTCGCCTGGGCCACTTGCCAGTGGATTCCAGTTCCTTGCGACAATGTGGCCGGTACGCTAGGAGAAATTAAATTTTAATCTGGACTTGAACATGCGAACTCACCGAGTAACGTCAATAACAAAATTCCTCACGGAGCGGAAGCTGTTTCTATGATTAGTTTCAGCTTCGGATGATTGATTCGATGGTCCCACAAGTTGTTCTGGTTGGTGTACCACTGTGCGCCGTTGCCGCCAGGAATATAAGGGTCGGCATCTGGCAGAGTTCGAAATCAGCCGCGAAAGGAAGAGTTGAAAATGTTGAAGATATAGAAGCATACCTATCACGGCGATATCGGTGAAGCTAGCTGCAGCCAACAATGTGGGTGGCGATTTCGCGTCCCCAATGAGTCTACCATTCGAGTTGGCAATGGAAAGGGGTGGGGGGGGAAAGAACATACTGCGTGTAGTAGTACGGGATGATCGAGTGGGACACCAGGTACGTTCCCTTGGGGAAGAACACCACAGCCGGTGTTACCCTGGTGGTTTAGTGAGACAGTAGACCAACAGTAAGAGAGTATACGCACGTGGACGACGGGCAGGATCCTCCTCCGCATCTGTTTCCTGCGGTAATGGCGGCACTGTCGAGATGATAAATGTACTACTCCGCGGAGAATGACGCCAACACACTTGATAGCTGAAAGTTGTACGGCAGTCTATCAGCCAGAAGCCGACATGAAAATACAGACTCGACGAACCCGCTGTGTCGTCCGTAACTCCGTCACCCTGGAGAGAGTGCGAATGAGGAAAGTTGACAACGAGGTGTCGGAGAAAGATACCCTTGCGCCGAAGTCTTTGACGTTACGAAAAACCTGATAGGTGCTGGGGTTGGGATTGAACGCAGCAATGCCTTGATGTTTGATGGTCTGCATCCAAAATGGATCGGCAGCAGCAGCACTGAAGGAATGTCTGAGGAGGCAGCAGGACAGAGAACATCTGGACATACGTGCCCGCCCCGAGGGGAGTCGTGCATGTTGTTCCAAGGGAGTTGGCCAATGTAGCAGAGCTGATAACCGCAGCAACTGTGGTTGCGAAAAATGACAAAAGCATGGTGTCCCGATTCGCAACACAAGTCCAGTTGAAAGGGGAGAATCACGAACGACTCTTTATAGCCAGCAGAAAGCGCCATCCTGAGCAGTTTGGAAGGGTATTTCCTTGGATCATTCTCACAAGACTCTCACAAGTTTCGGTCCAGGAGCCCCCCGTGATTGTCCAACGCTTCCCATAGCATGGTCGGAAAATTGATACATTGAAAGCTGGCGAATGAAGACCCCAGGGTCCACCTTGTGAACGCTTTTCAGATCCGAGGAGTGTCAGCTGCAGCAGGCAGACTTATGTCTCTCACAAACTTGGGAGTTGCATCGAGGCGAACAATCAGCTGCCAATTCGCCAGGAAGGTCAGTCGGATGAATAAACCCATACAGAACATGGACAGTATAAATTTAGCACGTAGTCGATGACTGAATCAGTCAAATTCAGATGGGGGACCCAACGAGTTGGGCCATCTTTCAAGAAAATATCGCGCGATGTGCAGGATTAGCCCTGTGAACCAAGGTGACGCAAATGTGATGTAGCGCCACATGCGATACCGACGGACTATCCAGTCCTTGGCGGCAGATGACTAGCCCGCGTCGGCGAGAAGCAGCGAGACGCGAAAAAAGATCGGGAATGAATGCTTGTCTAGGGCGGCAGTCCGGCTCTTCGGTTCGGTCTCCAGCCAAAGCACTCCAAAGCGCCGAAAAAGGAAGAAACCATTTGCCAACTCCCCGATGCAAAGAGCATGCAAATAAATTGATCGATTCGTGGTATGTATGCACATGGTAATACAGATGGATGATACACCTCAAGCCTAGAAACGGAGACTTGATTCTATGACCGGGTCCACACACTCATCAGCGGGGCAAACCCGTTGAGGTTGCTGCTCGCTGCGACGACGGGGCTATGGTTTACGCTGAGTTGGTTGGTTACACCCACAGTTGCAAGGTTATAAATGTAGATTTGAGAGGTGCTGTCGATGTCCAAAATTTGAGACTGGCAAGTGTTGAGGGGCACGCAGTCTTGCGTGTATTTCTGTGGCAACGAGATTAGATCACGACACGGATGATCAAGAAATACCGAACGCACGTCGTAGAAGCTGTACAAACCCGCTCCGAAAACTAGGATGTTGGATGATCCGGAAACAACGAGACCCCACGCTGACCCTGCGTATGAGGTGGGGTCATTGAAAGCGCTATTGATGGCGAATGGGGCGGGTGCGACCGGGTTCGGCTGATAATAGGGCTACCGGTTGTTTGTAAGTACAAAACTCAGAGCGAATTGCAAGAACTCACCGATTCCGTCTGGATCAAACCCATGTAATGGTTCTGTGCACCAACCAGGCTGTACTGGTACATCGCATGGTGCTCAGCGCCGGTACCGATCATCCACACAGGTCCTTGCGAGTGCGAAAGGATACCGCGACCGGAGTAGAGGGAAATCTGGGCGGTCCCATCGCCATCAAGGTTGTGATCGGCAACCCAGATCCAAGCGCCCTGTGCCGCGAATTGAGACTTGATTATAAACGCCAATGATACTCAAACTGACCTCCAAGTAAGCAGTGGACTGGGCGGTAAGATGGAAAGCGAGGAAGGAGGTGTAGCAGTTCGGGATTCCACCGCTTCCGCTGGACGGGCAATTCGTCTGAAGATTGCTGCCAGTAACTACCAGTTATTCTGCAATCAGTGCCTTTTCTGGCCAACGCTAGAACCACAAACCTCCACCAAGACGGACGTGGGTATCCCACATTCCTGCGCTACCTTGGGACGACTGCTTGACATTCCATTCAACGACAATGGCACCGGGAGCTGCGAGGGGGACCAGTGCCGTCAGCAGATGAGGATTGTTCGAAAAAATGGGACGAACTGGGGCCAATCGTGGTGAAAATCATGTCGTTGATCTCGACCAAGCCGGTGGATCCGGAAGCGCCAACCTTAATGACGACCTGAGGGTTGTTCACATCCTGGAATGCTGCGCCCTTGCCAGCGATCGTCGACCAGACCTCTCCGACGATTTGCGTGCCGGCGGGGATGGTTATGGTGGAACTGACGACGTAGGTACCTGCGTACAGGATGTGAGGGACCGATTCGAAAAAGGAAAGAAGAAAAAGTTACCTGCGTCGAAGAAGAGGATTTTGCAGCCGGCATACGCAGCGATCAGAGCTTTGATAGCAGCCGTGTCATCCGTCTTTCCATCTCCCTTAGCGCCCTGGTCCCGAGCACTGACGAACTGTGATGCTGCATAGGCTGCATACTGGGGATGAGTTTTTCCAAAGATGTTTCCGGCGCTGTCAAGCAGAGAGGCGGGTTTGGGAGGCGCTGCGATATTGCCCTCAGTCCACCTCGGGGTGCCATTCGAGCCGGTGTAGACATTTCCAGAAACCCAGGAAGCGATTGTCGTCGTTCCACCGGACAGTACAACAGCACCGTTGAGAGTTCCGACGGCGGTCGGAACGTTGTTGAGCTTAATGTTGTTCAAAACCAGAGAGCCGGCACCGATGGGCTTGCCATTACTCGCGGTCCACCGACGCACGAAGATAGGAGTGTTGGTAACCGTTGCGTCGATGATCGCCTCGGCTCCAACGCCCTAAGGTCGGAAGGTTAACGATTTTCGCACACTGGCATACATAAAAAATACGGACTTGGCCATCACTGCCGTTGGGGCCATTTTTCATACCACTAATCAAATCAAATCCAACCTGTGGATATAATGAGGAAGTCATAGCGGCTATGAAGATTCAAGTGCATACCTGGGAGTTGTTTATGATTACGCGTTGGAACGTCCAGCCCCAATTCCAAACGCCTGAAATAAACACCAATAAGAGACGAACTTTTCGAACCGTAGATGTGAACAAACCCTGCACAGCGATTTGGACATTATTGAATGTAACGTTTCGGACCGTGAACCTAAACAGAGTCAGCGGAGTAATACTGCATATCCGACAAGGCTCACTGCTGATTTCCAACCCACATGCCGTATTTCCCTGTATTAGTAGTTAGAACTTCGTATTCAAACATAATTCCTCGCCTGCCAACGGAACGCACCTCCGTTGAAGACAAGATCGCCCATGAATCCGCCACTGCCGTTCTCCATGTGAATACCTGCAGGATTGAGCAGTGAGTTTATTGTATAAGAAGACCGCTGGCCGCATAACCTTGATGGGCAGTGTTGGCCGCAGGGCTGAGATTGAAGACGATGTTCATGAGACTGGTGGACTGCGAGACCTGCCAGTGGATACCGCATCCTTGCTCCAATTCGGCGGGTACGCTGGTCGAGGTAATGAAAACGGAGCCTTCGAGTTGAATAAATTTCATTACCGGGTGGTGTCGATCACGAAGTTCCTCACGCTTCGGAAACTATCTCCGTGATGAGGATACAGGTCGAAGAGGCACTCGAGATCTTACAAGTTGTTCTGGTTGGTATAGTCCTGCGCTCCATTGCCGCCGGGGATATACCGATCCGCATCTAGGAGAAGCATCAATATTGGTCCTCATCGTTGGGGACTGTTGGACGTACCGATCACAGCGGCATCTCTGAAGCTGGCAGAGGCCAGTAATGTCGGTGGGGAGGTTGCATCTCCAATGAGCCTGATTTGGGTAATTAAATACGCTGAGTGAGTTCTTCAAAAGCGGTCAACTCACTGGGTATAATAGTGGATTATAATGGCGTTGTTGACGAGATACGTTCTGTCCGACAGTTAGTCGTAAATTACACCAGGCCGAGATAACACACCCTTTGGGGAAGTATATAACCGCCGGAGTTTGCGTCGAAGAATTACATCCGGCGGTGGCTCCTTGACAGCGGTTTCCAGTCGTGATTGCATTACTATCACAGACAACGTTAGACGGAGGAATCGCTGGAAATCGAATGACCTACTTGATAGCTGCAGTATCATCCGTAACTCCGTCACCCTTTATAAACCACGATTAATTACGAGGGTTCAAAAAGGAGAATGATGGTCTTGCCCTGGCTCCAAAGTCTTTCACGTTTCGGAAAACCTGATAAGTGGCGGGGTTGGGACTGAATGCACCAATTCCTTGATGTTTGACACTCTGCATCCAGAAGGGATCTGCCGCCGCACGACTGGAAGCCACAGTTAACCCACGACATAAAATGGAGAAAACCTGGAGCACGTACGTTCCAGCGCCGAGGGGAGCGGAACAGGTCGTCCCTAACGAGGATACCAGGGTCGCCGAGCCAAGGGCCATGCCCAAGATGGGCAGAAACGTGTTCAGTAACATTGTCGATGGGTGGAAAACAATGATAGTAGCGAAAAAGCGAAAAAATGGCGGTCATTTTATACTTCGCTCGACAAGAACATCTGAACATTGGCTCTTGAAAATAAGCAGCACAAAACGCATGGTTCCGCCGCCAACCAAGTACGCGAGTCGTACGCGTGATGCACTCCGCCAATGACATCGCCGCCCGTTTTGGAAGAATCGACGGCCGGATCAGCTGCATCGCTCCGAAATGGGTGGATCGCAGGTCAGACGACTCCCCATCTCTACGACAACAGCGATTCTGAGCGAAACTTGAGCATGGTAGCAGATACGTTTATCACGTGCGGAAGACTGATTAGAACATGATTGTTTGAGAGACAGCTCATCCAGGTCTGAGCGGTGAGCCCTACTGAGAGGTTAATGAAGAGCCACCAGCCGCGTGAACGGTTTATTAAGGAGAGAAAACACAGAGATGGACCGAACCATCAACCGATGTTGTCAGCAGAAAGAAGTCAAGAGCGCCGCTCTTGATAACGGATATTTCAGACGCGGCGGGACGCGGCACAGTTGCATGCATGCTTGAACCGCACACCTGATGAATCTTCCACCCAGTTCGTCGGACTCGTCCTAAATGGTGCATCAGCGTCGTGATGGGCGGCGTAATCACGTTAAATCGCACTTGAAAAGTGTCTTGGAGGATACGAATGATTGATTGGGATCGTCAGGATGATTCAGTCCTCTTGTAGATCATTCTCACAATATTTATCGTTTCCTTTGAACCCAAACCCGCCATTTTCATCCCGGAAAGCGAATTTCGGTATGCAGATGGCTTGCATATGACCTGCGACGCCCAGAAAGTACTCGACAAGACGGATATCGACTACTTAACGTTGGCGTCCTAGGATGATTGATAGCGCATTTTCGGACGAGTTCACCGCTGTCCGAAGCGAACGACGAGTCGACGACCGGAGCCTGTGTGTTTCTACGGTACGGCATGTACATAGAAATCACTGTTCGGTCGAAACCTACGTCATGCCGCTGGACTGAGATAAGGGTGATTCTGGGCATGCTTGCAAGTTGCGCATAATCTGAACTCCAAAGATCCATGTGGATGAAGATGTTGTTCAAAGATGCCCAAGGATAAGACTCAGGATGATAAACGGCCCCAATTTTTATCGCAAGCCGTCGGTTTCGATTGACTGGTAATTCGAGCGGTAGAATCAGGATGAACAACATGAAGGGATGCAAGTGCCAAGCAAGTGAAAACGCCGAAGTAGCCTGCTTGGTGCTATTTGGCAGTAACTTTAAGCTTCATGAACCCCGCCCCGACTTCATCGGAGTCGAATGGGGTCTTGAATGTTCCCTGGCCCTCCCGGAATGTCGGTTGACGAATGGACAAGCATGAGCAATATTATTCAAAATGATCCGATGCGTTTGTACCGTGCAAAACGGGATAACAACCACCGCTCAGTGTCATCAAAATACTCCATTCTTGGATTTATATCATCTGGAACCTACGGGCGTGTATACAAGGCGCAGAGCCTCGGAGAGGATGCCAAGATACATGCTATCAAAAAATTCAAGCCTGACAAGGAGGGCGACGTGATCACATACACTGGTATCAGCCAGAGTGCGATACGGGAGATCGCGGTGAGCCATTCGCACTCCTAAAAAAACACGATCGTAATCCCCAGGATTCCAGCTAAATCGTGAGATTGACCATGAGAACATTGTAGCGCTCAAGGAGGTTATCCTTGAGGACAAGTCAATATACATGGTCTTTGAATTTGCGGAACACGATTTCCTGGTGCGTGGTCAGACCAGGTCTTGCAGAGCAGAGTTCATTGAAGCACCAATCAGCAAGTAATACAACACCATGCTACGACTCTGAGAACCGCCATAACACTCCCTGTTCTCAAATCTCTTATTTACCAGCTCTTCAATGGCCTCATCTACCTTCACTCCTGTCACATTCTTCACCGGGACCTTAAGCCAGCGAACATCCTCATCAATGCCTCGGGGGTGGTGAAAATTGGCGATTTAGGCCTTGCACGATTGATTTACCAGCCTCTTCAGCCGTTGTTTGCTGGCGACAAAGTTGTGGTGACAATCTGGTACCGTGCACCTGAGCTGTTGATGGGTGCTAAGCATTACAACAAGGCAATAGACTGTTGGGCTGTGGGGTGTGTAATGGCAGAGCTTGCCAGCCTGCGGCCGATATTTAAAGGCGAGGAGGCCAAGCTGGATTCGAAGAAGAACGTCCCTTTTCAAAGGGACCAACTTTTGAAGATCTTTGAGGTGCTGGGAACGCCAGACGGTGGTTATCGATCTGATTGCAGTGATTTTCTTATTAACTTCACCTTTCCCAACAGAACAAGACTGGCCTGGGGTGAAGGACATGGTCGAGTATCAAAACATGAAGCGTCTTGATTCGTAAGTATATTTGCTTCAGATGATTGAAAGGTTAATAAACGAGGGCGATAGCTACACCAACCGCTTGTACGAGTGGTGTCAAAGTCGCGTGCGCTCACAAAATGGTTACGATCTTCTCCGTCAGCTCTTTGCGTACGACCCAGACAACAGGCTCAGTGCAAAGGAGGCACTGCAACACAAATGGTTTCACGAAGAGCCATACCCGACGTGGAAGTGCGCGTTATCGTCTGTGTTCTAGGTGAAGATAACTGATTTTGGTGCAGTGCCTTTCAAGCAGCGCCCCAGCAGATTCCACCCCATAGACGGATTACGCAGGACGAAGCACCCTCAATGGTTCCACTACCAGCCGCGCCGTTCAACTCTCACACGCAATCGAAGCCGGGCAGCTCGGCGAGCATGAGCGGGGGCGGGCCATATGTCGTAGCTAGTGGTGGGAATGGTGGGGGAGGGAACGGCAGGAAAAAGGCGAGGATGGGTTGATGTGTATATATACATTTGACGCCGATTGCTATTTCTATACGTTCAAGGTCCCAGCATCTTAGCCTTGTTACTCTCGTCTAGAACAATCTCCTTGGCACCACTTGTGCCCGTCCTCCCCCCGACACCGAACGTCAGACTTATATTGCCCAGATCCTGGGTAGTTCGCTCAAGGATCGTCCAGCTCCGAGTATCTTGTTTTTTCAAGTTTAGTTCGACCTAAGATCCTGGTTAACGCAGGACTGCGGAATGCCAGGAGCCACGTATCGAACCTTGGTACCAAAGAAAGTGAACGAAGAAGCGTCGGGGTCAATCGGCCCAAACAATTCGACGGTTTTCGTAAATCTCTTCGAGCCAGGCAGGTAGAGGTCGAAGGATATCTAAGCTGATGTTAGCAGGATCAATTGTACCGGAAAGTGCCATGTACTCGAGTCGATTCGAATGTGACTTGACTTCGCTCCTTGTCTGCTTGTTTCGCAAATATGGATACATGTACCCGATCTACCGTCTGATAGTGGTCAATGCGACACGTTGTCATCTCCTCCGTCTAAGGAAAGGTCAGGATTGTCCAAACTGACGAGGGATTCGAACTTGCCCCGGCCGTCGTCTCCTTAACCGCGAACAGATGACGGCCTTTCTTGCATCCTTCTATTTTCAAGAATTCGTCGAATTCAAGAACACGGCGTTTACAACAAAGATATCCCTGAGACGATGAGGATCAACAGGAGACAGACACAGTGCGATGAGGAACCAGGTACCTTGCTTCCCTCTCTGAAGATCGGCTGGACCCAGTTTAGATGCTAGCTGTTGAAGGGAAAAAGAAACTTACAGGCAATGGATGATATGTGCATACAGTGCCTTCACCATCACCTTTTCTGTTGGCTTCGTCACTGACAAACGCGACGCTGCATCCTTTATGTTTACAGGCGGTCCCAACACTGACGGGGATATTTAGATCATCCTCCTCCTCAATGACGGGTGGCCGCACCACGGCGGCGGGGGGTGCAGTTTCTACACGCTGTGTCTGTGCTGTATTTGACGAATACACCTCCTTGCCGTCAGGACCCGCCTCGGTCATAGTGATGTTTGCAGACGAAGAGGGTTTGGGAACCTCCACCCGAGGAGCCTCATTGGTATGCCGTTCGGTCTGCGTGCATCCCTATGCGCGGTAACGTTTGTAAGCCAATGGCCCGGCATAGAGAAACACGACATGCCGGAATTTTCATGAACTCGTCGAATTCAAGAACAGGTTTGTATACTTCGGCGCAGCAAGACCACGACTTGAGGCCCTCATGGAACACCTGCGCGTTCATGAGCTGGAGACCTCATTTTGAGATGGTTTGCTGCCTACTGGTGCGCCAGGGTGAAATGTGCAGCTTTCCGGACTGTCCTCAGACTCAGAGAATTCACGACCACAACCTTTGCGGGTACAGCGGACAGGCATGAGGAAAGCAAAATCGATCGATAAGTCGCGTTTCTGGAGAATTCTTTGGCAGAACGGATCATATACGTTCAGACTCCGACCCTCTCCGACTCCGCGATTTCAGCTCCGCGACACTGCAATAACGTCATGATCCAAGTTCGTTCGTTTCGCACTGGTGTTCAGGACTTTTTAAAAAAAATTCAGGGCAGCTCGTAGATAGCTAGCCGGGGGAAAGAGTGGCCGTGAAAGGGGGCATCATAAAACAACGTAAAAAAATATTTTCCCTTTGCTCCACGAACAGCTATGAGCGCGGCGGCGACTTAGAGCGCTAGTAAAGCAGCTGACTTTAATCACTGTCTGTTTTACGGAAATTAAGGCTGCGACCTCTTCTCAATGGGCATAACTGGCGTAGAAGGCAAGTCATACGACTTGGGGAAGATGGCGTAGCTTGGGAGTCTTCTTTGGAATGAAGTTTGGAACGAGCCCCAAAGCATTGCCAGAGGATGATGGAGTGCCATGACCCATGCGCACATCAGTTCATAAATGGCGTGGACTACACAACTTTCGATGTGATAAGACCGAATGAAAGGGAACAGGAGCGCGGAGGGAGGACAATGAGCGTGAAGGCATCGTTGCATACATTCAGAGCTTGCTTGACGGTGTCGCCAGGCTTCATCTTGCTTGGAATGGACACCGGAAACACGTTTATCTGTCTGGATCGGTAATTCGTGTGTTTCGCTAGTCTAGACCACGGAAGGATATTCTAAATGGATGTCGCCCATATTAATGCGCGTTGGCCCGAAAAAGAGATATCAGAAGCGACGCCGTGGATGTTCGCAATCTCCCAACACGCAACAGGGGACAGCAATGGAGATATGAAGTTCTGATAGGTCATCGGTACTGGCGAACCACAACCGCCGGGCAGACGACTGGTCCCACTGGGCAAAAGAAGCTGTTCTGCCACATGTACCTGGATAAGAAATAAGAATGCACAGTATGGTCTGGAAGCTGTTCGTTCATAAACTGATCTGAATCGAGACAGAGTGAACTTACTGTCAACGCAGTCCAGAATCATAGGCTTGATAAACTAAAAAGCCCGCACCCCACGGCCCTACCCTTCCCAAGATTCTCAACATGGTATATATCCTTCGATGGTTGCCGCTTGTACTGGATGAAATTGCGGCTGCTGGATCACGAAACAAACAGAACAAGCCTTCTTGCCGTATCTTGTCTGCAATGATTGACACAGGAGAGCGATGCTCTGGATTAGTTACAGTATCCAAACGGACAGCCTGTCTAGCCACATCCCACGGTCTTCCGATTATTTCATACGAAAGTCCTGCAATGACCTGATTATCCATAATGAAACTATTCCAGAGATGTAACGGGCGACTTACTCCACCGGTAACAAGAGTTATCCCATGAGAAAATTGTGGAAGATGTTTTCGGAAGCTTTTCGATTCAAGGGAACGGGTTGCATCGTCACATACAGTCCTGACTTTTAGCGCGATCCGGCGGGTGATCTCAAATACTGCAAAAAACGCAGCGAAGCCTTCAGAGATAGTAAGCATCGACGCTCCCTGGGCGAGTAAAAGACGTGCCTGTCAGATCTTTTCCAAAAGTGTAACCCAGACCATTCCATCCACGTCCTGCCATGTCCCCGACATCTCTCATCCAACTTCTTACCTTCCGTATCTCCTCGATCGTCTCGTGTCGTGAAGATGATCGCGGAGGTGCTGCACCCCTGAATACCTCTTTCCAAGCGTGCGACCATGAATTACCGCTGGTACCGCCCTCAACTAGAAGACGGACATTCTCTGCTGGTGCAGACACCAGAGCTACACATTTGAGAGAAGCGAAATTTGTGGGCAGCGGAGGCATATGTTCCAAAAGATCTGAACTTACCCTGAGTTCCGCCAGCAAGTGCTCCCGCTAGAGCCGCATTCATAGTGGGATGCGACCCTAGAAACGGATGAACAGCAGCCAGGGCGGTTGACGCCTCCGCATAGCTCGTCCAAAGAATTGTGCCGAGCAAGGAGTTGAGAAACAAGGGCGGAACGAAATGTCTAGGTATTACCAGGAACTGTAGAAACAAATAGTTAAAGAGAAAAAGAAAAAGAAATTGGAAGGCAGATCACGCACTCCCTGGCTTTTGACGAGGGCAGATATGTAAGATGCGCTCAGCGATGCACCATCCTGAGCAGCTAGGCCTGAGGCAAGAATCAAAACCGAGAAAGTGTAGGGTACATAGACTGTCGAGACCTCTCAGAGAGTGCCAGCCACTGACTTTGGTGGGACGAAATAGTCGAACAGGCCGCGAGAAATACAAAGCAACGGCCCTGGTAGCGGTACGTGCAACAGCAGCCTGAAAACTACCCTGGGAGTCTTCGGATGAGGTTTCAGAGAATTTGAATAGATGCGGAACGCCACGCAAACCTGTAGCGGAAAGAGCTGTTTATTGCAGCGATTGTTTGGAAAGGAAGAGGATAAGCGGACCTTTAGGAGGATCCAGACTCGGGTCGATATGGCCTCCAAGTTGAACTGACATGCTCGGGCCGCCGAGCTCCGAGAAGCTTGAAAAAGAAGAAGATTGCAATGGCGTCAACTCCAAACAACCGTACATAAACCTCTTCCATCTCCATCATGTTGAGACGATGTTTTGCCACTTTGCAAACCGTGCTTCCACCGCGGGACTTCACATTTCTCCCCGGTTTTTTCTCACTGGCGGAACAACGCGTTCTTCTTGCGACATCTTTGCAAAAATTAGATGCCATGGAGAGCATCCAGAGTCGCCGTCGTAGAAAAACGTTACTTCGAGCTGGTTGGCCAACTCAACTTGCCACTGAATCCAATCCGCTTCAGGATTCCTTCTTGCCCGATGAATACTACGAATTTGAGGAGGTGCCTCATTTTAGCGGATCCAGTTCGATCCAATTCAAGTGTTCAATGACTTCTCAACCAGGGACACTTTGATGGGGTAATAAAAAATTACCGTGAAATGCACCTTGCCTCCTGGCCTTCCTCGGAGGTCTCGGGCCTACAACCTATTGTGGACCGCCTTCATTCGCTATTTCCTCCTCAAGATATCCAAACTCATTTGCTGCATCTTGCTACCAACGGAGAGATACATCCGCACATCGATAATTTAACAGCCAGTGGATCGTGGATTTTAGGAGTTAGCCTTGGTGCGGAAAGGTTACTGCATCTCGAAGGGCAAGATAGAGATGCGGAGACTTTTCAGGTCTTATTGCCTTCCGGTAGCGTCTATATCCAGCGGTGAGCAGGCGACTTACAAGCAGCTTCTGCATCTGAACATTCTCCATCTAGCGATATCCTCCGTTTCAAATACAAGCATTCAATTCTGATGAATGGGACCCATCTAGGACGAGAGATTCGCGGAGGGCAGCGACTCAGTATAATGATACGGGTGTGTTACATCCTGTTCTGCCAGATATTCTATATCTGACATGCCATGTAAAGGATCGCCTACCTGGTTCTGTTCCAAAGACATAAACATATCCTAGTAGTATATGCTGTGATTTAATGAAGTTTGTCGGCATTCCTCCATGCCGTAGCTCATTCATAAGAACAACCCTAGGAACGACCTTAGGATTTTGGGTGCATTTTCGTCTATAGGTAGTCAAATTTTAACATCTTCAAGGCCAAGCGCTCAAAGTTAGAGGTCAATTGCACGCGGTACCGATGGACTTACGAGATCTTTAAGCATAGAATTCTGAATCCATGGGGGTATCGTAGGTAGGCGCTTTCTGTTCGATCATGATCCTTCATGATCTAAGTACTTCCAGCCAACTCTCGGGGAGACAAACCTGAAGGAACTTTTTTGATCGCTGACGATTTTTATCGTTCGATTGCAGCCAGGCATCCGACCGACCTTGGCCACCACTACTCTAAAAAATGTGGATTACTCGGCCAGTGTTGACGCCTAATACGATAACCACATACTTGGATTGATTGGCCTTCATGCCGCGGCAGGTCTTGATACATCATGGTCGCGTCGCTTAATTTTTCATTCCATCAATAATTTTTTAAATCTAAGACTGAGTAAGCACTTGGTACTTATGAACCAACCTAAAGGCTCATCGAGATTCCACCTGAGAGAGTTGGGGCGGGTGATAATGGCCAGGAAGGGGAAGAAGCCAAGAACCTACGCGAGGGGTTCTAGAGCCTGTAACTCGGCGCCTCGGAGGAAATGGCAGGTCAGCTCGCCCAAGTCTGATCGCTCGGTTAATTCTTGCGAGTTGACATGAGGTGTTCTTGGGGTGTTCTTAACGACTTTTGGGGGACAAAAAATTGCAGGTACAGAATCATATAAATGGAGATGCTATAATCTAATTTTGTCCGGCTCAGCGATACACGGAGGAATAAAATACAGAGTGGCTAGGATGGATACAGAGCATGCGTGCATGACAGATAACAAGGATGTGTCGTTCGGATGGATGATGTTTATGTCACTTTTGTTACACTGGATGAGCTGAAATGGGATCAGAGGAGGTTTGCTGTCGAACACAGCAGCTTACGGCAAAGAAATCATTTGACCATTACCGTCGCAACGAATCTCTAAAATCGTGCTTCCCTTTGAAGATATGAGGTTACAGGATTTTTTTTTTTCGATAAAAAGTACGGTGCACTGACGTCGGTGCCGCGCGATACTCGTTGCACTGTCCCATAGATGGTCTTTCCAGCGCCATTCCAAAACCAAACGCGCGTTCCGTTCTTTAAAAAAATGTTGAAATCAAGGCTGGAATATTGAAAGAGTAGTCCTATTCACCGGGAAGTTGTTCATAGCCAAAATGGTAGGAGATGGTGCTGCGAATGCAGCAGACTGCAGGAGTGTCGGTTTCGTTTCGAAGGTTCAGACTTTTAAGACCATCCTGGAAAGGTTGCTGGTTTATAAGATTCGAAGAGACATGAGCACAGTGAGAGAGAGAGCAAGAAAATATCGACAGCGTCGATCGAATACGACACAGTTGCTTCGCACAAGTGAATCGGTGATAGGATATCTCATACGACAAGATCTCGCAAGGTAGCAGATCTCGATTCAGGCTTCGATCCAGTAACAGAACGAGTTTTCGCACAAGACCAGAGAAAGTCAGCCACTGGGGAAAGAAGCATAGCCAACCGCAGAATTAAAGGGGGACCGATCCAGCGTCAAACATCGGCTACCGTTCCCAAGACTGATACGCGAGGCTACCATGCTCGTCCACTGGGCCATCGATCTGCAGGGAGAGGAGGCTAGGTGCGAAGGCTTGCAAAGGTAAAGGTCGAATATGAAATCAGACGCGTCAAAGATAAGTCGCCTGGAAGAAGGTCTTGAGGCACAAGGTGACACGAGTTGATGGAGACTGTCGACGTAATCAAAACACGAATGTCGCCGGACACCCAAACCCACGGATCGCTGGAAATTTGGGAACCGGTATGCGTGCCACAAGGGTGGACCGCCGGTACACGCGTCTATTTAATGGCGTCGATCCAAGCTTTTTGAAGGCCGCGGCAAGAAAGTGGAAGAACTGGCAGTAAAGGGCGACAGGAATATTCGTGAAGCAACCACTTTTTCCTTCTTCGAATGGCCATAGGAATAGAGATTGTCCATTGCCTTGGTGATGGAAATCGAGCGTACGGTGAAAGTTGAGTTTAAAAGGCGACAGACACGTGACCCTGTAAACAGTAAATCGAGACAAATTTCACAAAATCGAGAATTCAATCTTAACGTCGTACGTCGTCCTCGTCTGTCCGCATCCTCGCGGTCAGGGTTGAAACCCTGAAGCAGGGCTCCCAATAAACTATGCCCGCGCCAACTGTAGTGTCCAAGGGTAGTCCAGCCGCTCGCCATGATATGTCCGTCATCCTCGTTACGGGATCCTACGACCATGAGATACGGTTTTGGGAGGCATGGAGCGGTATATGTTCGCGTACAATAGCCAGAACAGGGGAAGCTGGAGTGAGTGCTTCCCTCCATCCTCGTTTCCCAACGCTCATGCCGATGCATAGCAAGTTAACCGGCTTGCAATATCGCCCGAGTATGTGCCGCATTGGGTGGTCCATATTTGGCTTAATCCTCTCTGCAGCAAGCGACTGCTCGCTGCTGCTATTCATAAAAAGGTGAACATCTACGAAATTGGAAGTGCATCATCCGATCCTGTATGTACCGATTTCCCGTTTCTTGACCTCCTAATGACGGTAACAGATTGTAACTTTTGAAGGGCATACCCTCAATGTAACTTCCGTCTCCTTCCACAGTGAGGGGAAGTGGCTCGTAACCGGAAGTGAAGATGGAACCATTAAAATATGGGATCTCCGGTGCGCCAGCTGCTGTTTGTGTTCGGAAATGTCCAGTTTATTGGATTTCACAGCAACTCTCATTTGCATAGAACCTATGACAACTCTGCTCCCGGTATTGCACCTCTCCTTTTCACGGCCTCATCTTACGCTTTCCCAGTAAACGACGTATGCGTCCACCCAAATCAAGGAGAACTTATATCATGCGATCAAGCGGGAAGCATCAAGCAGTGGGATCTTTCTGAGAATATCTGTTCTCACGAGCTTGTGAGCCCCCTCATCTACCAGGATACCTCTGGTATTGAGTGGCGAAGACACCAGCAGGAGATGTCCCGATTAGGTCGGTGAGTCTCGCTGCCGACGGGTCGATCTTGGTTGCAGGAAACAACAAGGTATGCGTAGATCTCGTCTTGGAACAGCTCCACTTACAAATTTCAGGGGAAATGCTACGTATGGAAGGTGAACGACGAAGCCTCCGGTCTTCCTCGCTTCCAAGCCGTCACAAAGTTCCATGCCCACAATAAATATTTGACTCGATGTCTTCTAAGCCCAGATGCGAAGTGAAGAAGTCCCTTCGATTTCATCTGAGATTCTCATCATTTTGCAGGTACCTTGCTACATGCTCTGCGGACACCACCGTCAAGGTTTGGTCGATCTCCCAAAACTACGAATTTAAGCAAGAGAAGGTTCTCGTTGGCCACCAACGATGGGTCTGGGACTGCGCGTTTAGTGCTGATTCTGCATATCTGGTGACAGGTACGCCGTTTGATTTTCTAAATGTCAATATGCAACTGAACATGTGTAGCATCTTCTGACCACACCGCTCGGCTTTGGGAAATGGCGTCCGGGGAGACTGTGCGGCAATACAATGGTCATCATAAAGGTGAGCAGTTTCATCCGTGTTGTTCTTGCCACACTAATGCTTAAGAAAGCGGCCGTTTGTTGTGCGCTTCATGACGGAGCGAGTTGAGTATTTTTTCAAGCCAAACTATGTACACATATCATTAGTCATCCTCATTGTTTTTTTTAACTGGTGCGCATTCAACACCACCCCCACTCTTTTAGCCGTGCCTTCGAACGTATTTATGGCATAGCCAATCAAGGTGGCAGTACTCGAGAATCCGATAGGGTTGTCTTGTGGACATTGAAAAGCCTCCACCATCAGCTGCGACTTCCGTAATACCAGAAATAGGCGCTCTTCTGGAGAGAAGTGAACGAATCTTTCGACAAAACCTCCGTAACCCCACTCTACGCGATGTTTACATCGGGCTGCTTGTTCACTGCGCAAGAGTGGGTGATCCTCGGAGCAGACGATAGCACATATGTTTCTGTTGCGAATGACCGGAGGCCCGACGAATCTGTTTTAGCCATTCCTCTCGCTGTCAAATCATCACCCTCATATGCCAGAGGACGCTACCGCCTCGTTCTCTGGACCATCATAAGATCTACCTCATTCCCACATAATCGGGTAGTGTTTCGATTTCGCATGTTTTGGTGGTTTACAAAGACCGAGGGTGCGAATATTCAATCTCATGTCGACTTTTATCGTTCGTAGTTAGTTCATTCATTCGATTCTACCCGAGGAAATAGCGTATCATCATAGGGCTGTTGTAGCGGCCTGAAGCGGTCCGGTGCCGCGATACCCCATATTTGTGGACTCAGATCTTATCTTATACAACTCTGCAATCTCATCTGATGGGCCGATATACATAAGATTCGAACTCGAGATAAGTGGCGCATTTCCCACTATTCTGCTATCGCCTGCGAGTTCCTGCCTCGGTGGCTGCATCTGTGGCGCTCAAGCAACGCTCAGGTAAATTTTGGACGCACCTTGACACATCGGAGGAACCCGGCCGCGGAAGACCGTTCCGCCGCCGAACATGCGACCAATCGGACGAGTTGGATTGACAGAGACCCCCGGACACCACTTGTCCAGGAAAGGGATGTGCGAGGGAAATGGGCCTACGCTGATGATTAGAACCTCCGGAAGGCGGGATTTCAGGGAAGTAACATAACAGGTGCCTGAATACAACTTTTGGCAAGCAGAAATGTAGAGCGCTGAGTGCTAAGGCTGAGCCGGTCGAGCTGGTGACTGGGGGAAGGGCATGACTTGACAGCCAAACAAACAATCTGGCAATCGACTTTTGTTCGGAAGACAGTTTTCGCCTAAATTCTTCTCCTGTACTTCCACCATCTCTGGTAGTTACATGGCCAGCGTCCCGGTCGTTGACCAGCTCCTACCAGATGCACTTCCCCTAGTCTCAGAGACCGCATCGGCGGAAAATATCAGTAGCTTCAATGCTGTCCAGCGTGATCCCGCGTCTTGGGCTGGCGCCCTGCCAGCCAACCAGGGATTGTATCTGAACGAGAACGAGAAAGACTCCTGTGGTGTCGGCTTTATCTGCCATGTCAAGGGCCAGCCGAACCACAAGATCGTCTCCGATGCCCGCCAGCTGCTCTGCGCAATGACTCACAGAGGAGCGACGGGTGCAGACAGTCGCGACGGAGATGGTGCTGGGGTCATGACGGCCATCCCCCATGTGTTCTTCAAGCGAGAGGTGGAAAGAGACATCGACTGCACTCTCCCTGAGGCTGGGGAGTACGCCAGTGGTAACGTTTTCTTCAAGCCAAACGATCCTGTTCAGCTGCAAAGCTACCAGGCCGTTTTTGCAAAGATCGCCGCTGATCTAGGCCTGCGTGTCCTCGGCTGGAGAGAAGTACCCACCGATGGATCCATTCTCGGTCCAGCCGCATCGAGCAAAGAACCCGCGATCTATCAGCCCTTTGTTGTCCTCACGGCCCATTACGGTACCGGTAGCGTGAGCCAAGGCGGCACCTTCGATGCGACGCAATTCGAGCGTCAGCTCTATGTCCTCCGCAAGCACGCAACCCACAGCATGTTTGTGACTTTCGCTCATAACGCTCTTCAATCAAAGCTCAATCTTTTAAATTTGTTATTACATCAAGTACGCTCGCTAAAGGATTTTACGTTTGCTCCTTGTCCTCCAAGAATATTGTTTACAAGGGCCAGCTTACCCCGCCCCAAGTATACAATTACTACCACGATCTCAATCATGTCCTATATCAGTCACACTTCACTTTGGTCCATTCTCGCTTCTCGACCAACACATTCCCGAGTTGGGACCGTGCTCAACCTATGAGATGGGCTGCACACAATGGTTCGTATTCTTGTATTTCTATCGAAGCATCAGTTTTGAACATCAGTCTTTAGGCGAGATCAACACCGTCCGTGGGAACAAAAACTGGATGCGTGCGCGCGAAGGCGTTCTTGCATCCAAACATTTTGGCGACCAGCTTGACCTTCTTTATCCTATCATCGAAACTGGCGGGTCCGACTCCGCTGCGTTCGACAACGTCCTCGAGCTCCTCGTTGTCAATGGCGTCGTCACTCTCCCCGAGGCCGTGATGATGCTCATCCCAGAGGCATGGCAGGGGAACGAAAACATGGAGCCCGAGAAACGAGCGTTCTACAACTGGGCTGCGTGCCTCCAGGAACCGTGGGACGGCCCTGCACTTTTCGCGTTCAGCGACGGGCGCTACTGCGGCGCCAACCTTGACCGAAACGGGCTCAGGCCTTGTCGGTTCATCGTGACTAACGAGGACATCATGATCTGTGCCTCTGAGGTCGGTGCTCTGTATGTGGCCCCAGAGAAAGTTGTTCAGAAGGGCCGGCTCAAACCAGGACGCATGCTTCTCGTTGACACTTTGGAAGGAAGGATAGTTGATGACAAGGAACTGAAGCGCAACACCGCGGCTAAACAGAATTTCGCCTCCTGGGTGGAAGCTCACGTTTTGCACGTCCCCAACATCATCAAGCGCGTGAAACGGAGCAACCTCCGCCTTGATGTTGTCCTCGACGAGACCACCCTTAGCACAGATCCAAAATTGTTGGCATTTGGGTTTACTGTGGAGCAGCTCAACCTTCTTGTTCTCCCCATGGTCTCCGATGGGAAGGAGGCTCTCGGCTCGATGGGAAATGACGCTCCTCTTGCTGCAATGGCTACCCAACCTCGTATCATCTACGACTACTTCCGCCAACTCTTCGCCCAGGTCACCAATCCTCCGATCGATCCCATTCGAGAGAGCATCGTAATGTCGTTGGAGGCCTACGTCGGTCCAGAGGGAAATTTACTTGAGATGAAGCCAGAACAGTGTCACCGCATCCTTCTTCCTTCCCTCTTATTTCTATTGAGGAGATGAATGCCATGAAGAACCTCAAGATCGCCTACGATCACTGGCCATCGCGCACCATCGACATTACCTTCCCCAAAGAGGAGGGCTTACCCGGCTACCAGCTTGCTCTTGACCGCGTCTGCAGCGAAGCAACGCAGGCCATCGACGATGGAATCAAAGTCGTCGTTCTATCGGATCGTGCTACTGGACCACTCCGAGTTCCTTTATCGGCATTGGTGGCCTGCGGTGGGGTTCACCACCACCTAGTCCTGCAGAAGAAACGTGCCAAGATAGCGCTCATGCTCGAGACCGCGGAGGCTCGCGAAGTTCACCATCTTTGCGTTCTTGTGGGTTACGGCGCCGACGCCATCTGTCCCTGGTTGATGATGGAGACGATCCACAAAGTTGGGCGGGAGAAGCTGTACGTGCATTTTCTTCGTTTTCTTTTCTTTCATCTTACCCTGTTCTTCGCAGTGTCAAAATAATCAGAGCGTGTCGGAGCTCATGGAAAACTACCGGCATTCTGTGGACAACGGTATACTGAAAGTGATGTCGAAGATGGGCATCTCCACCCTCCAGTCGTACAAGGGCGCCCAGATTTTCGAAATTCTTGGTCTGCACAGTCAAGTCGTCGACCGCTGCTTCATTGGGACCGCCAGTCGCGTGCAAGGAGCTACCTTCGACCTACTCGCCATGGACGCGTTTGAGCTGCATGAGCGTGGCTGGCCATCTCGCGAGACTATCCTTCCGCCCGGAATGCCCGAGTCCGGTGAATACCACTGGCGCGATGGAGGCGAAGCCCACATCAACGATCCGTCGGGCATTGCTAACCTGCAAGACGCGGTGAGGGAGAAGAATCAAACCGCCTACGACGCCTATTCCCGTAACGCCAACGAGCAGACGAGGAGTGTTCAGCTTCGCGGTCTTTTGGAATTTCGGTATGAGAGCGCAACCCCCATTCCCATCGAACAAGTGGAGCCCTGGAACGAAATCGTGCGCCGTTTCGTTACTGGTGCCATGTCGTATGGATCGATCTCGATGGAAGCGCACTCCACCCTTGCTGTTGCCATGAACCGCCTAGGAGGAAAGTCGAACACGGGAGAAGGTGGTGAAGATGCAGAGCGTTCCATCATCCTCAACAACGGGGATACGATGCGATCCGCCATCAAGCAGGTCGCTTCGGGGCGTTTCGGCGTGACGTCCAACTATCTTGCCGACGCTGACGAGCTTCAGATCAAAATGGCGCAAGGGGCAAAACCCGGTGAGGGAGGAGAGCTTCCCGGCCATAAGGTCTCCGGTTCCATCGCGAGGACGCGACACTCGACGGCCGGTGTTGGTCTTATTTCACCTCCTCCTCATCATGACATCTACTCCATCGAGGATCTCAAGCAGCTCATCTACGACCTCAAGTGCTCCAACCCTCGCGCTAGAATATCAGTGAAGCTTGTTTCCGAAGTTGGCGTCGGGATCGTCGCCAGTGGTGTCGCGAAAGCGAAGGCGGATCATATTTTGATCTCTGGTCACGATGGAGGGACGGGCGCCTCCCGGTGGACTGGTATCAAGTATGCTGGTCTGCCTTGGGAGCTCGGTCTCGCTGAAACCCATCAAACACTTGTCTTGAACGATCTTCGAGGCAGAGTAACGGTTCAGACGGATGGGCAAATCCGAACGGGTCGTGACATCGCCATCGCCTGTCTCCTGGGTGCGGAAGAGTGGGGTTTTGCTACGACGCCTTTGATCGCCATGGGTTGTATCATGATGAGGAAATGCCATCGTGCGTCGAAGCTTTGCTAAACCGTGCCTTTGCTAACCATGTCTTCCCTTAGTAAATACCTGCCCAGTCGGTATCGCCACCCAGGATCCTCAGCTTCGCGCCAAATTCGCCGGTCAGCCAGAGCAGGTTATAAACTTCTTCTACTACCTTGCCGAAGAACTGCGGGGTTATATGGCCAAACTCGGATTCCGCACGATCAACGAGATGGTTGGCAGAGCCGATATGCTGAAGGTCGACGAGAAACTTCGCACAGTCAAAACTGCTCACCTGGATCTTTCCGCGGTTCTGAAACCTGCGTGGCAGATGCGTCCTGGCGCTGCCACCTATCGTGTTCGCCAGCAGGACCACAAGCTCTACATCCGGCTCGACAACAAATTCATCGACGAGTCGGAACCGGCCCTCACCAAGGGTCTTCCCGTCCGCATTGACTGCGATGTCACGAATACCGACCGTGCGCTTGGGACGTCTTTGTCTTACCGTGTTTCGAAGCTCTACGGCGAGGAGGGTCTTCCCAGAGATACGATCCACATTCGTATGAAAGGCTCTGCTGGGCAATCGTGTGGCGCGTTCCTCGCGCCTGGCATTACCATCGAGCTCGAAGGTGACGCCAACGATTACGTTGGCAAAGGTTTGTCCGGTGGTCGTCTGGTCGTTTATCCTCCGAAGCAATCAACCTTCAAGGCGGAGGAAAATATCATCATTGGAAACGTATGTTTGTATGGCGCCACGTCTGGTGAGGCATTTATTCGTGGTATCGCTGCTGAGCGCTTCGCTGTTCGAAATTCTGGCGCGAACGCTGTCGTCGAAGGGACCGGTGATCATGGATGCGAATACATGACGGGCGGGCGCATTGTCGTCCTTGGAACGACTGGTCGCAACTTCGCTGCTGGGATGAGTGGAGGAATCGCGTATGTCCTCGACACTGCACACACCTTTGCGTCCAAAGTCAACATGGAGATGGTCGAACTCGGCAAGGTGACGGATCCTCGCGAAATCGCCGCTCTTCGTAGTCTCATTGAAGACCATCGCCACTACACTGGCTCCGAGGTTGCTGACCGCGTTCTGCACGACTTCCATCATCTTCTTCCCCTTTTCGTTCGTGTGATGCCTTCCGATTATAAGAGGGTTTGGACGAGCAGGCGGCGAGAGAAAAGGAGGAGAAGATGCGTCAGAATGTGATCGACTTGGTACCTTCCCGCACCGCCAGCCAAGTGGATCTCGCATCGGAGGGCCTTGAGGACATCCTCCTTCCCAGACCCCCGCTTTCCGCTTCGCAATCCAGCAATTTTTCCTCGCGGTCTCGGCACGAGCCATCGGTTGTGGATTTGGAAGATTCACTCGTTGACGACTCTACCACTAAACAACGGCTCAATAAACTCGACAAGACTCGTGGTTTCATGAAGTACAAACGCCTCGGCGAAGCATACCGACCTCCTCGCAAGCGCGTCAGGGACTGGAAGGAGATCTCCTCGCGCCTCACCGAAAGCGAACTCAAGTACCAGTCCGCTCGATGTATGGATTGTGGGGTTCCTTTCTGTCAGTCGGATTCTGGGTGCCCCATCTCCAACGTCATTCCCAAGTGGAATGATCTTGTATTCAAAGGCCAATGGAAAGACGCACTCAATCGTCTTCTCCTCACGAATAACTTCCCAGAATTCACTGGACGTGTCTGCCCAGCCCCTTGTGAAGGTGCTTGTGTCTTGGGCATCAACGAACAGCCTGTCGGCATCAAGAGTATTGAATGCGCCATCATCGATAAGGTTCGTTCGTTCTTCTTTATCCTTTCATCGCTCATTGGAGCAGGGCTTTGAAATGGGATGGATGGCCCCCAATCCTCCCTCTTTCCGCACCGGAAAGCGGATTGCTATCATTGGTTCCGGCCCCGCTGGACTTGCTTGCGCCGACCAGCTGAACAAGGCGGGACACCTGGTAACCGTATACGACCGAAACGATCGCATGGGCGGACTTTTGATGTACGGGATACCCAAGTAAGCAGCGTGCGCCTCGTTCTCGCTGCTCTTTCTAAACGATGTTTGGCAGCATGAAACTCGAGAAAACTGTTGTTCAGCGCCGTCTTGATTTGATGGCCGCGGAAGGAGTTGTAAGTCCACCTACAACATCCCGATCCACGACTAATAAATCGTAGACTTTCGTCCCTGGCACCAACATCGGTGTCGATGTCGAAGTGGGCCAGTTACGGAGCGAGAATGATGTTGTCGTAATCTGCACTGGCGCAACTTGGCCACGCGATCTGAAGATCCCGAATCGCGATGTAGCCGGTATCCATTTCGCCATGGAGTTCCTTCAGGTGGGCATCGCAACATCGCAACATCGCATCGACTGAACAGAACTACAGATGAACACCAAGTCACTCCTTGATTCCGACTTGCAGAACGGCAACTACATCAATGCTAAAGGAAAGGATGTAATTGTTATCGGAGGGGGTGATACGGGCAACGACTGCATCGGAACTTCCATGAGGCATGGTGCCAAGTCTGTCACAAACTTCGAGCTACTTCCTCAACCGCCTGTCGCTCGGGGCAGAGACAATCCCTGGCCGCAATGGCCTAGGTCAGTCCGCCTATGCATTTCATTCGTGCCCAAGTTGATCTCGTTAATAGGATCTTCCGAACTGATTATGGTCACACTGAGGTAGCTGCCCATTTCGGCAACGGTATGGTGCATCATAATACATCTTCGAACGTTCCTCATTTATGTCACAAGACCCGAGGGAGTATTGTATTTCGACCAAGGACTTCGTTGTCGATGATGAAGGTAACCTCAAAGGCCTAAACACTGGTGAGCTCGTTTTAGTTCTCCCCAACTTTGATACTGAATCCCGCCGCCAAGTCCGCGTTGAATGGACCAAGGACAGCGGAGGGCGATGGAAGATGGAAGAGGTTCCTGGATCTCAAAAGTTCTTCCCGGCGCAGCTGGTCTTCCTTGCACTTGGCTTCTTAGGGCCGCAGGCTGAAGTCATTCAAGCGCTCGGGGTCAAACAGGACGCCCGGTCTAACATCCAGACACCAAACAAAGTTAGTGATATGATATGACAATCGATCGTGGAGCCTTTCTCTGATCTTTTTCTCAGAAATACTCAACTAACGTTGAGGGAGTATTCGCCGCTGGTGATTGCCGTCGCGGCCAATCTCTCATTGTGTGGGGAATCAAGTAAATACAACTTCGCATTTGCATCCTTCAATGACTGACTGTCGACTCACAGCGAGGGCCGAGGTGCTGCAGCGGAAGTGGACGCGTGGCTCAGCTCCGGAAGTACGAGACTCCCAGCCGCTGGAGGAATCAAGACACGAGTTAGTTTACACTCTTTCTTTGTATCTATGAGCTGACCGATTTTCCTCTTCCTTTTAGGTATTCGTTCCGCCTCCGAGTAAATTAAGCTCAGCTGCGTAGTCTTTGTCTTCGTCACATGCTGTTCGTTATATGATTTTCTAACATTACATGTACATATCGTTTTGCCAATTGTATCGACGTTTGGCCATCCAAGTGCGACAGAAAATAGTGCCTTTTGTGGTTACCTCATTGAATGATTACTTTGGGTAGGCGGGTATGTTAAAGTACTAAGTAACACGGTGGGCATTCATTCAATGCATGGAATACCTCAGCGCTGCGGCCAATTCAGTTACTACATTATGTGGAGCTGCGCAGATTGAGGTTTAGAAGCAGCGTGATTCAGTGGCGACCACTGCGTTTAACGGAAGGTCTCTGACTTGTGATACTAGTACTGCGGCCCTTGAGCTCAAAGTATTAAAACGACACTTGGTGGCTTTGCTACTCGAAGGCTTTGGTCGAATATCCGTCCACAATGGCGAGAGGTATGTAATCGACGTCGATTTTCGCTGTCTCCACTCAACCTTTTCGGGTAGGCCAAAAGAAAAACAAATCCGTCGACAAGAGATCGATAGGAGAGCGGATGCAAGCTGCCTTTGGTGACATTGACAAAAAAGATATCGAAGTTTTAAAGGTGGGTGCTGACAATAGTTCCCTGTGGTGGGCCTTGGCTTAATTTGAGAAGAAAAAATATCGCGCGGTGGGATGTAAACACTTGGACCTTACTCTACCTGCCTTCAAGCAACCAAAAAACACCTGGGAAACAATTGAAACTGAGGTAAGAGTCCGATGTGTGATCTGCGTACAAGCTAGTTTATAAAGCATCCACTCTACTCAGCTCCTGCACAGCTTTCCGGAATTCCAAGATAAGGCTGCAGGAAACACAAGACTGAAGCTCGCCGTTTCGTACTTGAAAAGATATTTCAGGGAACTAAACCGGCGTGATCGGGCAACTGCGAAGGCAACTTTTTCAGTTTTTACAACATATATATCTGGATGTTGATTCCGAAAAACAGGTCGAATCTGGGAAAAATGAGTCGGTCCAGTCGAGGAAGAACGCTCCACCTCCTCTTGGCCAGTTGTCGATGTCGGAGGAATATAACGCAGTGACATCCGACTCACTAGCATCATTGGAGATCAAAGGTTTCCTCGAATCTTTCAACCCCTCGCTGGTTCACCTCCAGAGATTATTCGTCGATGTTCAGCTCGTAGACGAGAAGGCGCTCCAGACCATCGCTTCGTGGCCTCGACCCAGCCTCATCGAATTTCTTGAAAGCATGGCGGACGCTGACAACAGGAAACTGAGCAAAGTTGCTGTGGAGGCAATCGCTATCCGGTTGGAGGCAATGCGGGGTTCGAGCAAAGCTGAGTCGGATGAGGTCCCGGTTCAAGTAGCCATACAAGAAAGAGCAGAAGGCTGGATGCAAATTGTTGGCTGCTCTGCCCAGTAATACATATTATGTATACAAACCAAACACAAACCGCCTGTTCCTCAACGAGACCGCGGCGGAATCTACCTATGTACCTACCTGCCAATGATCTTGGAGATTCCATTCGACTTTTCAACCGCATTACGTTTGTTTCTAATCTAGAAAGAATTTTGCGAATACTACTGCCGCCATGGCAGTATGCCATCGAGCATGTTCCGTTTTTGTATATCCTTGCTCCTTCCTCTAATCGCCCAGATTCCCCAGTTGGCCTTAATCATCACTCGTGGGTCGAAATCCGCGATCTCCCACTTCTCGCTGCCAAAGGTATTTGGACCCGGAGTAATAACCCATTCGAACTGGCCCGCAACGTCAGGAGCCTCCGACAAGGACCGCACGTCTCTTTCAACATCCGCTGGCGAAAATCCAGTTACGAATATGGGACAGCTAGACTCAAGCAGAGCAGGCAGCACCGGGCCCCATTCTGTCGGGGAAGCGATTTGTAGCAGTGGTGTGACGCCGTCTTCCGCGAAAGACTTTTCTGAGGGAAATCCGAACCCCGGTGAAAAGAAGAAAAATACGTCGCTGTATGGATCCAGCGTTTCCGAAAAGTGGTGGTGAACGTCGATATAGCTCGTCCGAAGGCCAGTGACCGTCAACTCTTTGGTGTACGGAGTGGTGTACGACGGGACACCATATCGGTTGATGGCGTTTCGCGTGTATTTCTGCCGGTCGATGTCCATGGGGGCCGGGGGCTTGTAGACATTCGGGAGATATTCGGTCCGGTTTTGAAGCTCTTTTATGTGGTCAACTTTGGTGGGAACGGTCGTCTCCGCTGTTGCCGAAGACGACTTGGAGGTCTGAGGGGACGCGTCGGACGAGGGACTGGAGGGTTGGAACTGCATCGGTGCAGCGGGGGTCTCCGGTTTTGGTAAGGAAACCTGAGGCCCAATGAAGAAGATGTGCAACTGGGCTGCGGGAAAGAGCAGACACAGTTGCTCCCATACGTGGACTGGAAGGGATGATTCGGCACGGGCGCCGAGGATGAATATTCTCACTTGAGGTTTCCCGACCTGAGCTTCGGTTGTTTCTGGTGCTCCCAATGGAACGTGCAGCGTCGATCTGACCGCTGTGGTACGTGAAAAAAAGGTGTCAATAATGATTCACCAGATCGTGAATTCCTGACGCACCAGCCAAGGAGCGACTTCCTTCTGGCGTCAACCGTTGATTGCTCAACATTAATGGACTGAATTGGTGGAGGGCACCACCTATTGTGATTGGATAACTGAGCAACTTGCTAGCATGCCGCCGCGACCGTTCCGTGTCCATTGACATGAATCCACGGGTGTACCAGAAAACATCCCAGTTTGCTAATGAGATTGCTTCTTCGTATCCCTGTGGTCCTAGAGGGTAAAAACGCGCTCAACGAAGGTCCAATAGCGCAGGAAACGAAATACCAGGTAATTCGAACTCGAACATCCTCCGACCGCTTCTTAAATCGTGCTCGTCTTCGTTAGCTTCTCGAAGACGCAAGCAGTATTTCTGGTGCTCCTCATCTTCTTTCCAGTGTTCCTCTGAACAATGTGTCGGCCAGCCGCAATCCGGACACTCGAACTGTACATTTCTAGGTTGTGTGTGGGTGTGAGGGTGGCCCTGGGCGTGTGAGGACGTGCAGACCGGGCAAGGAGCTAGGTTTTCGATGACCTTGCCTCGCGCTCGTAGCATAGGGAATGGGGATTTTGAAAACGGATGGAAAAGATTGTCCGCGGTCAAAACCGGAACCGGTTCCGCTCGGGGTGGTGGGGGCTTGCGAAAGAAATTAAAAAAATACCTGCGAGAGGAAGGACATGTGGGCGACACGCAAGAGGCGTGTGGGCGAAGAGCGCCATGAAGGCGAGCCGTGGACCGCAGGCGAATAAAAGCCATAAGCCAGAGCGGTGTCGTGACCTGTTTGGTGGGGGCCTGTTGACTCCTGCTGACCGACACCTTCTTGAATATTACCATGTCGGCCCGCCAGGCAACTATCTCCCGCAAAACGAACGAGACTCAGATCGATGTTACCCTCAACTTAGACTGCGCTCCAGGCTCAGGAGTCACCCAGACTATCGACGTTTCCACAGGAATTGGATTCCTGGACCATGTAAGATTAACACACCCTTGCGGAGACCCCGTTAATTCGAATAGATGTACACCGCGCTTGCGAAGCACGGTGGCATGTCCCTGACCATGAAATGCAAAGGCGACCTGTGGATCGATGACCATCACACCGCAGATAAGTTACGCATAGTAATCCCGCTATCGGCCAAAAATCAATACGCATGCTCACAGGACAGCGCAATCGCTCTCGGCGCGGCTTTTAAGGAAGCGTTGGGTGAGGTACGGGGTATCCGCCGGTATGGCACAGGTTTCGCCCCCCTCGATGAGGTATTTTCTATCCCATTTGCCATCCCTCGTCTCATTATATCAAGGCACTTTCAAGGGCTGTCATTGACATCTGTTCTCGGCCATACTGCGTCACAGACCTTGGCCTGAAACGAGAAAAGATAGGTGATCTATCGACCGAGATGATTCCACATATTTTCTACTCCTTTGCGATTGCCTCTGGAGTAACATTGCACGTTGATGTTTTGCGTGGAGAAAACGACCACCATCGGTGCGTTCTGTCAGTCGTTGAGCGTTCAGGCTCTGATGGCCCCCAGTTCGGAATCTGCTTTCAAAGCACTTGCACTGGCCATCCGCCAGGCGATTGAGAGAACGGGAGGCAACGATGTGCCTAGCACGAAAGGTGTATTGTGAACAATCGTACTTTCCATCTCTCCAAAGGCATTCGTTGCAGTGTCCATATAAATAAGTGGCTATGACTACGACCAAAACAGACATTGTTTTTCGACGGGAGGGTTCAGCTTTGCAGTCTTGGGACAGTTGAAAGCAGCGGCGAACTCGGGTATATTGAATACGGTGCCGTCCACTCGGAAGATGTTTGGCGAATGGGGGTCGGTCCTTACGCGCTGGACCTGAGCGGCTGTCTTCATGTTGTTGCCCCAAATGCGCGCAAAGCTAATGAAGAACAATTGCTCTCTGCAGTGTATATTTAGCCACGTACGTTGGGAGTAAAGAGACTTTTAACCTTGTGTAGTTCAGGCCAGGTAAAAGGTATTCGTTACCGGCCTTGAACGAAGCATCGAACTGACCCTTCCATGCGCGGTACGCCTGGATCAAGCCTGAGGTGCCAATTAGAACTAAAAAGGGTCTGCCAAAAACCTAATTACCAGTATCTCCAATGTTTTCGCCCGATGTGCTGTGGAGTTTGGCATTGAGACACGAGAATAATATATTGCGAACTCACAGATTCCCCTTAGCGGAAACATCAGCTATATCTTCAAGTGGAAAAGGGCGCACATACGTTTACATAGATCACTCCACCTTTGCCGTCGTCTACGGTGTACCCTTGATTTGGAGCGTCAATGCTGGCTCATCCAATGATCTTCCCAACACACCAGAGTACTGTGTCTCAATACATTCCTGCTTGAGTTGGAATCCAGCATTGCTAGCATTTGTCCACCAATTCTCCAACTTTCCATGTTGGTTATATAGTCTTCCCGCGGAATCGAATGCGTGCTGAAGAGAGATTATCAAAAAGAAAACGGCGAGTTAACATGCTGCACAGTCTACGCACAGTCAGCTCATGGGCAGCAACATGACCGAAAGCGCCGTATGAGAGGTAAGCTGGCCTGGAAGAACGTAAGCGAGTGGATGGTGAATGAATGCCGTTTTGCTCTACCAATCATGCGAGAAGAACGGCGGCTGAAGGATGCCAGCAGGAAAGACGATCTATACGGTTACGTCAGCAAGTCTGGCGCAAACGACCATCCAGACAACTCGCCTCGTTCGAAGGAGGATTGAAGTAGGCGTTGACCATCGACGGCCACATTTCCCACTCGTCAACATTCCGCCGTTGTCCTAGCTTTAGCCAGCTCTTGAACTCGTCGCTAGCGCTGTTAGAACCAGTTAACGGTTTATGAAGGACTTGCGCAGATACGCTTACGCAGCGAAGAGAAGGTTATCGAAGTACCGATCCTCGTCTATCGTCACTGTGCTATAATATCTGAGGATCGAAGCTGGGTCCCGCGTGTCAGGGGAGATGGGATATCCCACTTTCACTCGGATAGCATCTGCCTGTTACCCCCCACTAAGCCGAGATTCTGCTGCAATATAGCAGGGTAAACTCTTACCTTCTCGGCTGCGGCATCAGCTGATTCCTGATCTAACCACTTGACTTGGGGAAGGGACGCCTTGAAGGCGTCGACGATGTCTAGGCAGGTCAATCTGCATTCAATAAAAATAGAGATGAAAAGAGTCAAATTACCTGTGATGACTTTCGTTCCCTTCTCTCTAGAGTCCCCTCCGAAGGTCTCGTTGACGAAGTACCTCCCCGCGGCGAAACCAAGACTTGATTCGACCTTTCCAACACAGTATTCTGCTCGATCTCCAACGGCACCTTTCTTGATACCGGTGAGAGTCTCGAGCAGGGTGCGCTGAGCTTGCCAGGCTTCTGTACTCATGCCCAAATTGGGGGAAAGAGCAAGAGCCGCCCGGACAACCAGATAAGCTTCGACTACCTCCACAGAGGTCGAGCTAAGGATCTCCGACAGAGATACTGTGTATGCCGGGTAGGTAATAATCACATGTTCGGGGAATCGACGGGTCGCGAAGGTGGCAAAATATCTATGTGCCATTTCGTTAAGGCGCGATGCGTGAGTGAAAACAAAGTACAGACTCTGGGAAGTTGATCTCGGGGATGGAATCGGTGAGGTTTGAGAGGGGAAGGCGGTTGTAAGTCGCAAACTGATCCTGGTATGCGTCACTAGAGGCAGCTTGAGCGAACAACGAAACTGTAGATTACCAAAATCTTACGCGTCGAGGCTCGCATTAGCGAGTCTTGTCTCAAATTTGAGAACCTCCTTTGCCATCTTGTGGGCAGTTTCCGTACGGTTAGGCTTGTCCTCCTCGCCATCGTCCCCGTCCCACGGAGGCCACGGCCAGGAGGGCCACAGGTTCGTGTTGTCGACAAGAGTTTGGGTGGGGCGTTGCATCAACTTCTCTTCTTCCTCGGAAAGAGTGTACAGGAGTCTTTCCACGACGTCCTGATAAACGTCAAGAATGGAATCCTCGTCGTAGTATTCTTTGGAAGGTAATCCGAGTGATGCCTGGTCGAACCACAAAGTCATGAAATTGGGGTCAACGCCGATGTCGCCCTCGATCTGGAAAGAAAATAAGGCGTCGATACCTGAGGGGGTTAGTATATTGCCAATACGGTGACGTACACCTTACCTCGAGAATGGAGGAAAGCCATCGCAGCAGTGAGATTGTTCGATTTCTTTCCCTCAAGTTCTCCCGTGACCTCAAGTCCCTGCCCTCGGTACAACTTCCGCAGTGTTTTGACAAAATGTATCAGAGGCTCGGTGCCAACTTCATCCAATCTGTTCTCGTTCAGACAAGAAGAGTAGAGCGCGCGCAACTTCTTTAGGAGTTGTTCGTCGTAATCTGTCGTAAACGAGGACGTGGCGGAAGGCGTTTCTAGGAAGTGCTGAATAACCCGTTTATTGTCCTGCGAAAGAGCCTCGAATTGGCCGAAACTGCCCTTGTCTGCAGGTAATGGATGGGCAGCAATCCACCCGCCGTCTAGGAGTGCCATCAAACCATGCAGTGAAGATTAATAATAATCACACACTTGAGAACTCGAAAAAGTCCTCGCATGGGTCTTTAGAGACGTCCAGGGAGGAGAGAATCGACGCGGAGAGTATTATACATTCAGAAGTGGTACAAGTTTGCTGAAATTGAATTCAGTCTCCGATCCAGAATAAAGAATAGAAGGTATGATACCTCTTCCGGAGGAGAGGTAGGACCAGGCGGGGCAGCGGTAGTGGTCACGATGGAGGTTGCAGTCACTGTTACAGTAGAGGGTCCTTTACTTCCGTCGCGTTCGTGTTGCTTCAATTTGCTATATTCTCCTGCAAAGAGACCAATGAAGACCTGTTGGCTTCATTCAACAGGGTCTTTAGAGTGGTGCCGCACAGCTACGCACCGAGCTAAGGAGCAGCAAAACGAGAGCCACGACAAGAAGAACTTGTGTCAATGGCGTCAAGGGTTCTTGTGCAATCGAATTGATGCGCTCGGCAAAAGTAGGTTGCGCATATTCGCTCCGAACTGCGTCATCTTCGTCGTCTGGGTCCCGAAGTAGAGGTGCTGCTTCTGTACCGACAGAGTGTTAAGTTGCGGATACTTAGTTGCATGTGCCAAGTGCTTGCCTTGGTCTGTGGAGTGTCTGGGAACACGGTCAACCATGGTATACGAGATGGTACGCACACACGCCCTGAAGGGTGGTGCTGGATTAAATAATGTAAAGCCTTGAGGGAGGTGCGAGGCAAACGAAAGTAATTGGTTTCGTTATCAAGTATTCGCCCAGTGGAGGCTGCTGCCAATCGTGTTCAAACAACCGGCGCTTCTCCCACGCTTTGTGCGTTCCAAGGTGTACTCAGCGCCGAGAGCCATGGGAAGGTGTCCGGTTCAAAATGTGTGGTGTTTCTTTCCGACCCTTTCTTCGCGGTGTCATACGAAGAGCAGAGGTAAGGACAGAGATACGACCATGATGCTGAGCCGGCCCCGGCATCTATCGGAGTTCGAAAGACCCTGTTGAAGTTCTGAACTGTGTACACGTCCTGTTACAGTCCGTCCAAGCAATCCAACTGCAGACGCTCGACTTCAAGTTAATAGAATGAACGAGTATCAGGCGACTTTCCAGAAGAATAGCGACACGGCGGGGGCGGTCTACTCTAGCGTCCGGAAGGAGTTTGCAGACTGGAAAATGAAGTACAACGCGGAGGGACTGAAGAGAATCGCGGGACATTCGGAATCATCCACCCCCGATGAGTTGATAACAGTCCCTCCTGGGGTACTTGATCGGGCCTCGTTCCCAGACACTCATGCCCAAGCCGACGATCAACCGTACATTTACGACGAGGAGTTCGATGAAGACGGTAACCTTCTTCCCGGAGAACTCGTACCTGTTACCGCAGTGAAGCCAGACTTCGATTGTACTCCCTATCCCCCGTACCAGTTTTGTACGCCCGCACCAACAAACATGACGGCACGCATGATTGATAACAAGTCGGCGCCGTTTGAGCCTTACCCTGACGATCCCACCTTTCCGCGAGACGAGTTTTTCGCCTGGTTCCAAAATGTTCAATGGAAAGATGATCACCGGGATCCAGACGGTAAAGTTGAACCCATTTATATCACCATTGCTTATATCTCTCAGAGGAAATCATTCAATATGAGATCGTACGTCGCCTCCACCTTGAACACGGTCTTTCCGCGGAGGCTATCGACGATCTCATGCAAAACTATTCGAATTTTCGTTTGCTCCGTGTATCGAATGAGAGTGGCTTGCTTTGGGATGTAAGTCAAAGGTAAGTTCTCGCTGGTTTGCCTGGAGGCCAAAAAATTGAGAACTGTTGCAGGGATCTCCTCAATGTTATATGGGGCGATGGCGTCCCTTCTTCAAGCAAACCTCAACTGTCACCTCATTTTGCGCATAACCCGGCGTTTTCCGATCCAAACGACGTGGTTTCACAAGTCCGCGGTGGATTTAAAAAATTCTGTCCAAACCTTGGCTGTATTTTGCATAATTGCCGAATCCACAGTAAGCCAGCGGTTTCTTGGTTTACAACTCTCCATGTTGAAATTTCCCATGCAAAGTCCTGCCCGATTGGAAGATTTTTGCTAATCCTCCGGCCCTAAAACCACCCCGCTTGGCCAGCGCAGATTTCTTCAAGCAACCAGGGCTTCCGTGTGGGGAAGATTGTTTCCGTCGCAATGATCCGCATGACATGGTACGACTCCGAGTTCTCGCTAGTTCCTGGCTGTAGAAACGGTAGACCTCATTTGTGTTTTGCAGGAGGAGGACCTAGACCTGTCAGATGAAGTTGTTTTCCTCCAGGGTTTTTTTAAATTGGATCCAAATGTACTGCCCTGCCATATAGCTGTATTTTGCAAAATCCCCTGTCGCCAGGTGAGCCTTATCCCCTTACGATGGACAGTGGTTCACCTGATAATAGATTTTTTGGCATCGCCAGCAATTCATCGACGATACTGATGTGATTCGTACAAAAGGCAAGGGGAAGCGCAAAGCAAAGAGGGTGATTTATAAATCGAGCCGGAAATCTGCGCGGAAGCTTGGTGAGAATAACCAAATGGTCGTCCCGAATATATTAATGTTTCCCAGTTCCTCGAGCGTCAGAGTAGGTGCATTGAACTTCAGTATGTGTACGCTCAAAGAGCACACCATAGTATGCCTCCCTGTATGCATCCGGGGGCGTGTGCAGAGATGAAATGTAATTGCTTCAAGAAGAAGATTTATTGTGCACGCAATTGTCGGTGTCCATCAAGCTGTGCGTATCTCGTTAGGTTGAAGACACCAGACTGACAAAGCATTCGAGGTCCCAATCGGTTCAAGGGTTGCAATAAAACTTGCAGTGAAGCCAAAACCTGCAAAAAGGGTGAAAGATGTGCTTGTCGACTCGCTGGTCGTGAATGTGATCCCGAACTCTGCACCTCATGTGATGCTCGGTACGCCGCTTTTGCGTATTCACTGTACTATACGTTCACGGAGAGATTGTAGAGACGCCCACGTACATTATCCTGAGGAGAGCCCGCCCTTTCGAACTCGATGTCACAACATGGAGCTTCAGAGACCTGAATTCAAGGCAAGCTCATCCCTTCTCATATATGATCACGACGACATAATGGATGATAGAATTTCGAGATTAAGGGCTCACAATATGGGCTTGGTGCATTTGCCACAGAGGATATTGATAAAGGAGATGTTATTGGTGGTACGCAAAACATACCCTTTATGGCAGCATTTCTTCAACAATTCTGGATGCAGAGTATATCGGAGAATTCCTGGACGACATGGAGGAAACCTTGAACCACCGGTCCGTAAACAACCTTTGAAGTTGGCTCCTCACACTGGCTGCATTACAGTGGTGTTCTTCATCGCCATAGCGGACTAAACTATACCTTCGAATTGGGCAACACCACTGTTGATGCCCAGTGGCTGGGAAACCCCACTCGCTTCCTTAATGACTCTATGCCCAAGAGGCCCAACTGTGAAGTGGACCGTACACAACTCTCTGTCTTTTCCCGCTCGGCCTCATGTTTCTCTTCCAGCACTGCACATAGTACACGATGAACGGCGATTGATTATGCGCGCTAGTAAGCATCATTTCCTTAACTTGAAAGCGTACCAAATTCTACTTAAGTAACCATTTCCTGTAGCCAAAAAAATCAAACAAGGGCAAGAACTCACACTCTCGTACGGGGATGCGTATTGGGGAAAGGACAAAAATACTCCAAAAGAACAATCCCCTTTGCAGTAATAAAACGAAGGGCGTGTTCAACTTGTTGAACTGGGCACGTGATTTCAAGAAAATTCAACCACGGACAAATAGGGACAAATTGGCCTCTGGACTCTACAACTTATGCATGTACTAGCAGTATCGAAAACCCTGGGAGAGTAATTTATCAATTCCGACCTTCTCCATACGCATCCGCTCAAAGATATCGCTTCCTCCCCGGAGCTCCTGGTAAACATCGTGAGTGTTCTCAGATTTCTCCTCCGCTGCCGGACCGCAATAGAGAGAACGCCCAAAGTCGATCACCCTGAAGCTAATCTCGCCCCCTTCACACGGCAAATAACCGCCCCGCATCCAGCCCTGCGGCACTGTTAGCGGTCCCGCCTGCATCATGATGTTGCGCTCCGCGACGGATTCGTGTACCCAATCCGCGTCGTGCAGCCGGTAGATCAGCGACCAGCACTCTTTTTTCTGGTCGGGACTTAGCATCGTCGCCTCCAACGGTGTCCCGCAATTCTCCAGCAGCATCACAGGACTGAGGTACCGCTTGTTTGCTTCATCGGGAGTCGGCTTTGGGACGTAGAGACCGTAGAACTGCGGCACCACTGCGTTGAGGGGGACGGGGTTGCGTGAGGGTGAGTGACGGCCCACGAGGTTGTAACCGCTCCAATGCTCGGAGAGGTGCGCGGGGAACGCCTGGTACACTTTGGCCTCACGCAGGAGGTGCGTGTCATCTTGGATTGAGAGTTTTGCGCAAACGCGCACGGTCGCTGTTGGAGGCCGAGAATACTCCCGTGCGTTGATGTCGAGCAGGGGCATGTTGCGAATATGGAAGCAATTTTTGCCGCGGCCGGGCGTCTGCCACTGCACTTTCGTGTGAACGTCGACGATGGGACCGTGGTACTTGCGCGTACGTTCGACCATCCGAGGCCGTACGATGCGGATGTCGGGCTTCCGCTCCTCGCCGGGCTTTGAAGGCGGTCCGAGGTCCACCACCGCCTCGGGGGTGATTTCCATCTCTTGGGTGACATAGCAAGACTCTTCAGATCCTGCGAGCGCCTCTTCAGCGAGTTTACGCAGTTCGCCACTCTCGCCCATCTCGGTGAGCTCCGCGAAAACACATTCCCGGCAAAATACGTCTGGCACCAACAACGAACGGGGCAGCTCCCATTCCGCATTGTAAACGGCCGAGTGGTGCCCAACGCCGGCTTTGCTGGCCGGGGAAATATAGAGGTGTGCTGCCGGGGTGCTAGTCTTGTGTGGGTACGGCGGAACTTTGATTCTGAGGTACGGAGAACACGGCCCAGCTGCTTTTCCAGGGTCGGGGTCGGATGTTGGAATAACATAGTCCTCATCGTGAATGCCACTACGAAAGACATCGTGTTGGTGAGCTGATTTAAGCAAACCTGCCTCCGTGGGCGGCGCGAGCTCGTATGTGTGCGTTATATCTGGTATTGCAGTCCAGTCGGTCCTTGTGTCCACCTCGGGTTGTTCGTGCATCGACAGAAGACTCCAAGGGTCATGCACGATCAGTTTTTTCGGGAGTAGTGTATACGGGATCAAGGTTTCGAGCTTGGGCAGGGGCCGGGATGAAGAGAAAGGAACGAATGGCCAGGGCCCAGGATAGTTTTCGGGCGCGATGGAGGAGATGTCGCAGTGCTCGCCGGTGGCAGGCTGTGCCAGGGGCACCTCTAGTACGCGGTCGTTCTCCTTGCCGCGTACCGAGCGAGCGTCAACCCAGTCCTCGCGCGGTTCGATGTCGCGGGCAATTTCTTCAGGTAGCACTAGCGGACGCGGGTCCTCCTCCCTGTCTGCCCACGCGATCTCTGGCGCGGCGGCCTCGAGTTCGCCGAGCTCGCGCATCTTCGCAGCCAGCCGACTCCCCGTGCTCGTCATCATGTAGTTGGGGCAGTCGGGTATGGGTTGAAACATGTAAAAGTCATAGAGAGTTGCACCCCACCACGGGATGCCATTGGGGGCCATTTTGCCGAGGGTCCCGAGATTTGCAGCGGTCTCACCATCCGATGCGCGGGGCCAAGTGCGGAAGATGAAACGCGTCTCTCCCTTGGGGTGCTGCTCGATGAGCCACTCGGGTGGTCGATGCGGATCGAACGGTGGTTCGTTCCCCTGTTCAGGCTCGGATTCTGGACTCTCCTCGCTACAAAAGTTCAGCGCTTGCGGAATCGACGCCGAGAAAACGTACTCTGAGCCACTGGTGGCACTATTGCATTCAACTGGGGAATCTGGCGCAGCGGAAGTGGGAGTTTTAGGCACTGCAGCTGGTTTGGGTTCAGGTGTTTTCTTGGTCCGAGTCGTGGATGAATTCTTCAAAAATCCGCGCCTCATTGTGGTGAGAGTGAAACAAGCAAGCCGCCTCAAGGCAGGTACACACAAAGCAATAAAATGTTCCTGGCACGCGCTTTGATGGCACCAGCACGTGACCGAGAAAGGTGCATGACGTCAGCAACCCACCTTGAATCTCAACGACGATGTCCACATCCCAAGTGCGTCGGCGATTTATTTATTGACGACGCTGACTCCAGCTAACCCCCAGGACAAAAGCTGGAAAGCGAAAGAGCAGGGCGAGGAGGCCGCGTATGTCCACAAGAAGGCAGGTTCTTCAACTTAAGGTTCAACTTGGAACTATCCCAGCTTGCGTCGGGTGGCCAAGTTCTACCTGGACCACCGCCGAATGGTCTCCACCACGAAAGTGAATTGCTCATTTTTTCCAGGAGCAAGAGCAGCTCGCCGCGCTGCGTGCCGAGATGGACGCTGACTCCGCCAAGACTTCGACGGGGACAGGGACGGCTGCGGCCGACGCGCGAGACCGCGACTTTGAGGGTGGCTTCGGTGGCCAGGAGGACCTCGAGGACCGTTACGCTACAACCAGTGGCGAGCACTAGCCTCCCACTCGGAGTCTGACGTCGGAAACAATCGAACCCATATCATATACTTACTATCTCACTGGGACACTTTCAGGCCGATATGAACGTCGTAGTTTTGAACTATCGTTCAGTAACCGTAAAATGGGCTCCCTATTCGCAACCGTTGACCGTCGCTGAACAAACATCGAACAACCGTAGGGATTAACTTCCTTGAGTATACAGCCTGACCTCAAATTTAACAAATACTTTCCACTAGAAATGGTCTACAACAGGAAGCCGAAGCCCCATTGGCTCACCAAGCGGGGGAGTCTTGAGTTGAATCCTAAGCTTGAGGCCACACATCTGCAGAGGAAGACAGGTGGTTTGTCATACCAGACAGTTTGGAAAGTTTAACTACTGATAGGATAAGTTACTTAGGCAATTTCAATCAAGAACCCGCGCATATCCTGTCCCAAATCAGACAACATGGCGGTGAGTAAATTACATTGAAAAAAGAGCGGAAAAAATCATGAAGAAGTGGGTATGGCCCAGCCTTGAATCGAACAAGGACCTTCTGCTGAATACATCATCCCTCCGGGTTTACAAGTAGCAAATGTGATACCATTTCACCACTAGGCCGTTACGAGATAGAGGAAGGAGGAATCAGACAAGAGACAGTTAAAGAGAACATAGCGCGGTTCAACCTGCGGTGCTGATGGAATCGTTACACCACCAGGTCGAGTCAGTGTAGAGTAGTCGTAAACGGTCTATGTTCAAGCAAAGTGCAAAGTCAAAAAAAGTTGAAGATCCAACCAAAACAGCCAGGATATCAAAATCGCACCGACACAAATAGCAACCAGCCAGAGCACGCACGAATTGAAAAGTCACCCATCATCTAATCGTGCGGCCGTCCGTGACACTAGTCTCTCATAGACATAGACAGTGCGACTACAACAACATAAGTCGCTCAGGTGTAGCGATTAAAAAAGGACGTCATGGAGAGCTTGGAAGAAACAGATGGGTCTAATAAGTTTCAAAGCGGGTCCAAGAGAATCCAAAACAATCAGGAGAGTCTAAGGAGATGAACGAAAAAAGAAATCAGAAGAAGAAAAAGACTGGCCTTCATTCGAACAAGGAACTTGTCAAGTCGTCCTGAATATGTGGCTTGCAAAATGCGAATATAGAATAAATGTGATAGCAGGCTATGGAAAGGAGGAGAAAGCGGGGGAAGGGTTAATATTGGAAGAGACGGGCGTTAAACATTAATTAATATGCAGGTAAAACACCTCGACCCAAGAAAGACAGAGCCAGAGGAAGAGGAAGAGAAAGACAGATAAAATGCTTGAACGTAGCCTTGACGTAGCCCCGAGTTACAACATCGCAAGCTTGCGAGCTAGCAGTTGTAGCCTCTGTTTACAAGAGACTGACCAGGGTCCAACAAGGACCTTCTACCTTTCAGATATCTTGTCTTCGATACATGCAGCAGACATGGCACCATTTTCTACCAGGCGGTGCAAGCATAAAGGCGAAGACACAAAGAATTTACGTGGAAGAATGCGGTGGGCAGAAGTTCCGGCGATAACACCCGTGAAACGAGTGTAAGCGCACGCCCAAGGAGCCAGTCCTTGTCCAAGGCGCTCGAGTTGCTCAGCATGCACTTAGCGGCCTGGTTTTTCCGGCGAGAAAGAACCGTGAAACAAAGGCGACGCCGAGCGCTCCGGAGGAGTCCAGCATGGAACAGAAAAGGACGAGAAAATAAGAGACGAAAAGCGTCTGCCTCTCTCGGCAAGTCGGCCCGAAGTCACCTAAGACAACGCGCCGGTCTCCGACCTCCAACCTGATAACCATCTCACCCATCTCACTCACTCTGAATCCACAGCAAAAACCCTCCAAAAATCAAAGCGTATATAACATAAATACCTATCTCTCTGTCTTCAAGCCTGCGTGCGGGGGTGGGTGGGTGGGTAACCAGTAATCGGAACGGGGTACGAGTAATCGAGAAATAAAATAGCTGTAATCTACACTCTGTAACATGTAGCGTGAGGTGAGCGGGAATCCGGAATCGTCAGGGGCGGGATGAGATGAAAGGGAAAGGAAAGGGGGGAGGAGGCGGGAGTGTGGACGTTAAGGGGCGGGAGTACGAGTACGGGTGAGGACCACGGCAATGGCAATGAATACGAACGAGGGGCGGGGCAACGAGGGAGCGGAATAAGGTACTTTCGTTGAAATGCGTGCGTACAATAAATCGATGTGGTGGTGGGATGTATATATGTAGATAAAGATACGTCGGTATGAGCCACAGGGTCAGTGGTGAGTCGATAGTAGGTGAGGTGAGATAAACAATCAGGTCAGCGAGCGGGCGAGTCCATCCAAGGTCCATGCAGATAAACGAGAGTGAAAAAACGAGCGGGAGGCGGAAGGAGCGCGGGGGTGGGAAGGAGGAAAATAATACAGCGGCCGTCAGAACGACGACACGGTGGGGACACCAACTACCGGACCTCGGGCGCCGGCGTAATAACTGGCCCCGCCGCGCTATCCTCCTCCTCCTCGTCAAACGGCATCCTCCTCTTCGCCGCCGCCGTACACAGCGGACTCGGCGGGCTGCTCGTCGACGCAACCCACGGGTCATAATAGTTGCACCCCCCAATCGGGCCCATCATCCCCGCCGTATCCGCAGAGTTCTGCCACCCGCTCCCCGGTGACGCCGTCGCCGTCGCGCTCCCGCTCCCCGTGAACGTCGGGCCGGGCAGCGTGATCGGCGACCCCTGCGGCGTGTACGTCGGCAGCAGCGTCCCGTCGCTCTGCACACTGTTGGGGAACGAGATAACTGGTGGCGGCCACGCGAGCGCCTGCGTGACACTCGCGGGGATAGCTCCCGCGCCCGCGCCGCCCGTCTGCCACGAAGCGAGGGGGCCATTGAAGGGGCTCTTGTTCCCGCACTGGCCCGCCGCTTGCCGGGGGTCAGTCGGCATCCACCCGTTCTCGAGACCTAGCTGGTACGACCAGTGGGGCGACTCGACGCGGCCCGCGGTAGAATTGCCAATCTTCCACGTCCAGAAGAAGAAGTTCTGCGAGGGCGAGGTTAATTTGCGATGAAGAAGAGAAGAGAAGCAAGCGTACCTGGAGCGCATCCATACTCGCCAACGCAAACGTCTTGTACCCCTTCTTCGTATCCGCACTCCACTGCTCCCAATTCGTCCAGTCGTTCTCGCAGCTCCCCAAATTCGGCCAATTTCCGCTAAACGTCCCCTCATACCGGATCCCCTGGCCCACTCCGTTCACATACAGCCCGCAGTCCGTCACGGCGTTACTGAACTCGCCCGCGACGATGAACCCAAACTCGGACATGGACTGGTTGAAGCCAGAACCCCATGCGTCACACGGCGTGTTCGCGTACGAGGAGATGGGGTTGGTGCTCTGGCCCGAGAAGCACAGGTAGGGGTGCGAGTCGAGCGAGGCGCGGTCGGCGTTGGGGAGGAAGCCATCCCACTGGCGCAGGCCGATGAAGCCGTCGTGGAAGGAGACGAGGGGCCCATTGCCTGCTCCAGTGCCGCTCGCGAGACGCACGGCGTTGTACGCCTGGAGGTAGCTGGGGGGCAGTTAGCAGCGAGCAAAAAAAAAGAGGGAAGAGAACGCGCTATCGCTGCAACACATCCAGCCCAATCGAATTGCCCTGCGGCTCATTCGTCACACCAAACATGGTGATCACATCCTTGTACTGCGGCTGGCTGATGAACTCGGCGAGGATGCGGATGTAGTCGAGCGAGCGCTGAATTAGAGATCAAGGGTCAGCGTTGGGAATCCAAAAAAGCGTCGTCGAATATCAAAGAAAGTGTCACGAAGACAGGAAGGGCGGATGTAGCATCGTGCGCAGTGAGTGGAACAAAAAATCTCGCATGCTCAAAAAAATCTCCGCATCGAGAACATCACGATGTGGCAACCGTCAATGGGCTCCACGGCCACCTTGTAACACCAGCATCTTCTCTCTCACGCGCATGAGAAAAGCGGGCGTCCCGCCAAACGTGCGCCCAACGCCAGACGCCCGTGTCCGTGTCAAACACCGACATGTCTGCCAAGCGCCGTATCCACCGTCAAGCGCCGGCTACATGTGGACCGGGCCGGGCAGCCGTTCCACCGCCCGACGGCGTCGCGCCAACGCAAAGAATTCAATCGTGGGTTCGGTGAAGGGGAAAAAACGAGAACGACGGAAAACCACGAGAACCACGGAACGAAAGAACGACGAAAACAACACACACCTGCGCATTCGCGATCCCCATCGGCCCAAACAACACCCCATAGCTGCCCAACCGTCCGGAATGGTTCCACCCGTTCTGACTCCCGGGGAGCGCGTGCAGGTCGAGGTTGATGCGGAGCCTGGGGGTGAGTGTTAGTATTTTATTTTAGCGAGATTTCCCACTCATCCGTCGCATTTCTCCACCCGGATGAGTGCGACTCTCAGCCGCCCAAGCGCGAAGACCACGCCGACTCGTGGGAGGAAAAGCAAAAAAAGAAACCACCACTCACCCATACTTCCTCGCCCACTCCACCGCCTTGAGGAAATACGTCCAGCTAACCTTCGGGAGGAACGACTCGTTCGGGAGCGTCTCGATCGCCCAGTAGCTGCAAAGGCGTGTTAGTATACAGATAGCAGAAAACAGTGTACGCAGAGAGGAATATGGTCCACGCATAGATGAATATGGTCCACGCATATCGGTTGAACGCGCGCGCCTCGCATATCCAAAGAATCAAAAAAAAAAACCACCCACCCGACCGGAATCCGCACATAATTCAGCCCCGCAGCCGCAATCTGCATAAAGTCCTGCTCAGTAATGAACGTCTTGTAGTGGTCCTCGAGCTGGTTCGTGCCCCCGTTCGCAGTGTCGAGCGCCATCGCCTGCACGAGGGTCCATTCGCTGGTGGGGTAGAAAGGAGTGGTTAGCTTTCCTTTCCTTGCTCGTACGCATACACGCAAAAGACAAACACGCACTCAATAATTGTGATCCCCGAGGACGTCGGCCGCGACTGGATCGTCTGGTACAGCCCGGGTACAATGAACTGCCAGCAATATTATATTAGTTGTCGTCGCTCGCCACACAAGGATAGAGAGGACAGAGCACTCACCGGCTCGGTCACCAACCAACCACCGAGATTGACACTGTGCGGGGAAAATAAGGTTATAAGCATAGAGTAATTTTAAAAGCGGGTCATAAGCATAGAGTAAAGGCGGTCATACGCATATAGCGTAACAGGCGTCGCGTCGTCAGGAACGATCGAAGGACGGCGCAATCAGACGTCCTGCACGAAGGAAGAATTGACGCAAGCATCGAAAGTATGAAGATTTGACGCAACGACGATTCGAAAGGACGCAAGAAGTCACACACTCACCCCCTAACTCTATCGACACCATAGTTAAACGACTCGTTGAGGCCGGGCGTCCACTCTTGTGCGCGTGCGCCGTTGTTGAAGGGGTCGGTCGCGTCAAAGTACCACTGGCCGCCATAGGGGTTGGTGTATTTGAATGTGGAGCCGTCGTCTGCGGTGACGACACTGCCGTCTGCGCCACTGACAAGAGCGACCTTGCCCGAGGCACCTGGAGACCCCGAGGCGGACGGGTCGGCGGTGTTGTCGGAACCCTTGCCGTCCTTGTCGTCGCCGTTGCCTTTCGTCTTTGACTTGAAGACGGTCAAAGCGAGGACGACGCCGATTACTGCGAGGAGGAGGACGATGATGCCGACGCCGATGATGATGGGCTTCTTCTTGCGGCTGCGAGGGGAGGCGTATGCGGCGCGCTTCTCGTTCCCGCGGGCGCGCTGACCGGCGACGGGTTGCTCGCCGACGAAGAAGCCGGGATCGTCGCGGTAAACCGAGTCGGAGTACCCGCGACCACCTGCTGGGGGGTGTGCGGGCCCGTCGTTCAAGCCGTAGACACTGTCGGCAGTGTAGGCGGATGCACGGTCGTTTGAGGGGTATGTGTTGTGGGACGAGGCGTACGAGTCGCGCACGCTGGGCCCGCCGTCGTCGTACAATGCGCGACCAATGAACCTGGGCTGGGCTGCACCCATGGGTATGCCCATATCGTCTGTGTATGGGACGCCATCCTGGTCCTGGGTGGGGAGATGGAAGGACGAGTCGTTTGGAGCAGGAGACGGGGGAGTGTTGTAGAGGGCTGTTTGTGTGTGGTCGTCGTGGGTGAGAGGAAGAGGCTCGTAGTCGACGCCTCTGGTCGGCGTGGGCTGGGCCATTCTGGGCTGCGGCGCAGATGGGAGGGAATAAAAGAGAAGGAAAGGCCAAGAATGGAAACACACAAACACAACTCCTGTGCTCCTGCCAAGAACCAGCCGACGTCCATGTCGCTTCAGTCATTCTCCGTCAACAACATCCTGTTGCCATGAGGTGCTTGTGTGCTCTTGTACTCAGAAGTACTCTTGTGGCTCTTAGTATTTTGTATTCAGCTGGCAGCATCCTCGGCTTCGCTGCTTCGATCACCTCTCTTAGCCTTTCCTTTCTCTGAGAGCTCTCCTTTGAATCTAAGCAACCCGCAAAGCCCAGCCTCAGCCAGCGCTCGCCACACCAACTCGTTTCACGGCCATTCCTTCCCGGAACTTCCGTCACCCGGGTCCCACTCCACAGCGTTCCGTTTTCCGTACACGCACATACCACGCATCCTTGCAGTACACGGCTCGCATCTGCACAGGACGGCGTTATCTTCTTGTTCATGTTCGAGGTGACGCCGTCGTACTTCATCTCTATTTCATTTTCCTGTCTCTAAGTATTTTTAATTCATTCTCAATCGGCGTTTTACTCCTTTCGTCGACCTTCATCGACCGCCTTTGTGTCAATCCCCTTTCGTCCAGTGCATATTAATATGCGGGACTGTTCATCATCTTGCTGTCCTGCTGCTCGATTCAGAAATAATCAACGTCCTCTTACCTTCTTACCCACTCCCTCTTCCATGGTTACACGGCCTGGTGGTGTAACGGCTAACACTTCTGCTTCATATATGGATGACACTGCAAAGTTAAGCAGAAGTTCCTTCAATCCTTGTTCGAGTCAAGGCCAGGTCATGTGTGGACATGCAGTTTTCCATTTTGTTTTCTTTTTTCATTGGTCTTTTCTTGCTTGCGATGGCCTCCCTCCCTTTACGTTCTATCCTCCGTCTCACTTGACCTGCACTCCATCAAAGAACATAACCTCACCGCCGCGCACCGGACTCAACATCAGCACTTGGTACTGTTTATTTCATTCGGCGATTTCACCCGACTTCACCCGACACAGTTGAATCACCTCTACGCCCTCTTCCTCACAGGCGTATACGGGGTATTGATATATCAAAGGATGGGCAATCTCCCATGTGCAATGATATATCAGGCTGGGCAGTTGTCGACTCGCCTTAATGCGTTAAACCCAGGATCAGACAAAGATCAGAGGAAATCAGAGCTCGTATCTCCTTTCTGAGAGATCTCCGCGCGTACGTGTGGCGCTTCGTGGCGGCGTTGTGTGCACCGACTGGTCCGTGCGCAAAAGCCGCTTGATGTCGCATCACAATTGACTAATCTGATTGCCCTTGTTAGGATCGCACTGCTTCTGCTTCCCGCCACCACCAGCTGCCACGAATCGCTTTCCTGGCCGCCTTTCGACCGCTACCTCGGCCCATTCTCTGTACCACTTGGCTCAACATGTCTACTGATGCTGTCAACAACCAATCAAGCCCTCAATTGGCCTTCTTTTCGGGCTTTCGATAGAAATTGCACCCGGCCCGTTTATCGTCCCTCGCTCCTTTCTGGCAGCTAGTTGTCTGGTACTTCATGAGAACGTCCCGAATTTACCACGGATATAGCGTGATACAAGGTCCGGCCTCAAATTGGGTCCCCGCGTCCTGAAACTTCAGCAACATTGATTTTTTAAATCACTGGGTTCTGTGCTGCTGCGGGCTTTCAATGTGTCCAGCCTAGTCTCATTCACAAGAGGTACTACATTCTCAAATCGTTCTCCCAAGCTCTGTGCTTCTGATCAACTGCTGGCCCTGACATCGTTGTTTTTCGGTCACGGTCCCCGTACTTGTCCGGCCCCTGACAGCGCCAAGTCTTTTACACGGCTTACAGCTCACCGCAAGCCTCTTACTATCCTATTATCCGCAAACGCCGCAGCTCTATTGATTTTTTGTCCGCCCACCACACTCATAGATGCCCCGATAACCACCCCTGGCGCCCGCCCTCGTTCCGGCCACGATTCTGGCAGGCTATGACAACGCGGAAGTATCATGTGAATTGCTGCTGAGGATTATGTTAGGTCCTGTTGCTGCACGGCTGTCACGCGTTTTGTTCTGTACCGCGCCTCGCTCCTGTACACTGTTTCAATGACCACCGTTCCCAAAAAAACGAGATACCATCGTCAACGTTATACTCTCGACACCATGCACAGCGAATTCGGCGGCCCTGCTTGGACGGACGGGCTTGCTATACTGGTTTCTGCAGATCCACGCTCAGTACTGTACATGCTCTATCTGGCTTCATATACTGCTTCCACCTATGCAGTGTGTATTTACTTTTCCCTTTGGATGGACTACTACCCCTTTACCCGTGGTTTTGTGCTCCTTCACAGTGACACATTTTCCAGCTACGCCTGCATTCCCGCGCCCTCCCGCTGGTTGTAGATCACATGTACAGGTGGACATCATCCAGTATCAACTCTCCATCCGTATCCTGATTCATTTTATCAGTTACAGCAACTACCGACAGGAATTTCGGCTCGTGCATGCCTCAAATAGATCTGTGTTTAATCGTCCCCCTCTGTTGGGGTACTGGATGTTTGCATAGTTTGCATTTTTCCTATGTACTATGGACCTAGTTCAGACTATTAACATATGCTTGACACCACTTTGTCCCGCCGGGCACCCAAATCTCGAGTAAATGCTTCCGCGGCTATTTTGGGCACCCAGACAAAAAAAATCTGGGAGGCTTCTGGCTTACTAGACGGGATGTGAATCAATATGGATCGTATATCTGACCTATTCGAAACGTCTTTTCCCTCTTGAGACGAAAAAAATGATATCAAACATCTCACAGTCCGAACGATGCTCTGTTACCATACTGGGTATCTGCTTCTGATCATACACTGTTCATGCAACTTTTCATTCAAAGGTCTTCAGCCCTCGAACCTATATATTTTCGGAAACGGTTCGATTCCCTGAGGCCTTCTACTATGTTTAAACTCACCTACATAAATTTCATTGACCCGATAGAGCCTGTTCTTCCGGAGGCTGATAATTTTATTTTCAAATTTTAACGTGTTAAACATACGGATGGACTCTTTGTTGAATTATATGAAGTTCTGCAGGCTCAGATCGCGTCTAACGCGTCTCAAGCTGTCGCACACAATCAATTTTGCTGGTAAAACACAATTTTGTCCCAAGCTTTCTACGGCTGCCCGAAAATACACAAAGACGCGTCCGTTCGAGAAGGGTTCGACTTTATGAACCATTTTATGCAGCTAATCCTGACATGCCAAACAGTGATTAGCTCGATCGAGGTGATTCTTTCTGCGGCTGATATTTGAATGACGCAATTGTAACGGTTTTTACATACCAATCGATTTGGTTCGTAGTTCCAAGATGTTTTGCCGACTCAGAATCATCGTAGCATGCCTCAGGTGGTCAAACGAACGCCAACATTCCGAGGCTGATAATGATTTGTGTCTGTTTGTGGCTTATGTCATAGGGAATGACTTCACCTCTTTCTTTCTTCCCACCACACGATTCGAAGGGAACCTTGCGCTCCGAGGCTCTCTTCAGTACAAAAAGACGTCGAACAATCCCAAATGCTTTCATGCGCGTCACTGAGAGCTCCGAGACTCTCTCGGACGGCTTTATCCGGCTGTCGGTGCCTGACTGCGTAGCGCACAGGAGGAAACAGCCAGGGAGTGGGCTACAAGGCAGACGCAAATGCATCTTTTGGATATTCCAGTGCGTGCTATATACTTTTCGCCCCAAAAATGTGCTGATTCCAGCATACATACTTTCCGTGGGCATACCAAACTCCAAGTTGCTTTGACCTAGTGTGCCGTTGGCCTGCCGGTGCGACCTGCGGTCAACTGCGCTCATATGCTGCCCGTTTCTCTGCAGCTCTCAGGTGCGTAAGCCTATAATGGCCCTGGCCCTAGAACCCGGGGCATGCATATACCCTGCATTCACAGGTACATCGGGAATACCAGCATGTGTGGATGCGTCCGTCTCGAACAAGACCTGTGGACAGCGCGCAGATTTTCGGACCCCTCCCGATATGCTGCAAGGAGGGGGCTTGAGCTTGCATGGGGGACGGCCTACAGCGCAAAATTGTACCAGTAAGCATTGACACGCACTAATTTTTGCGTCAAAATTGATCACCGATGAGGTCAACTCGGACGACGCCCTCCCAAACGACGCGCTGCTCCTCGCTACGTCCCTACCATCACGTAACCCGTGCTCTGCGTGTACTACCGCAACAACGCGTCCGTGCCGTACCCGGCGATCGCGTGGCTGATCATTGGGGCGTGCTCAATTAACCCCTTATTGTGCCTGTTTGACCTCTCCGGCTTTTCAACAGTGCATTGTGCGTGCGCCTAAAAGCCGCAACGTTCTTGGTGCGTGCACTAAAGTTTTGATTTCTGACTGGAGATTTTCATCTACGGTATTGAATTCGAGTCGTGTGTATCCTCATAATTGTCCGCCCAATCCATATTTTTTCCTCGATTTTACCTGCACTTTTTATGCTCCCGCCGCCGGCAACGTCGAGAGGTATCTGATCGCTGTTCTCCGAATGCGGATAAACATTCTTATCGCGCCGCACTGTGGCGGCAGCTGCAATCAGCTAGGCAATGATGCAGAACAGTTCAGAACTCCCTTCGGTATGTTCGACAATTGATATATCATTTGCACTTGGGCAACTGCCCACTGTGATATATCATTGCACTTAGGGCGCTGCCCAGGGATGATATCACTGCCCCAGACTGTGGTGTTCCTCATCTACCACCACCTCATACCCCCTCCATCGTCTCCCCTCACCAGGCCTGATGGTGAAATGGTTATCACGTCTGCTTTCTATGCATTTGCCCGCAATTGGTGAGCGGAGGTTTCCTTGTTCGACTCAAGGCCAGGCCGTCCCTTTTGACCGATCTTTTTCTGGTTCGCATTTTTTGATCGACCTCCTCCACTCTTCGTTACTCCTTTCCTCGTATCGTTGCTCCTTCCTAAACGAGCAACGTACTTACCAGCGGATACAAACATAGACGGGAGATGTGTGTGGTTGAATTGAATTTTGATGGGCTGGTTGAATTTTCTTTCTTAAATCACCTCTTACCGCGCCACCTCATAGTGTATTACACGGTCTGGTGGTGAAATGGTATCACATCTGCTGCGTGTCTGTTTGCATTGACGGCCCCTTTTCAGCAAAAGTCCCTTGTTCGACTCAAGGCCAGGCTGTCCAGGACGTCCTTTTGGAACGATCTTTTTCGCTGTCCTTAGACGTGTCTTTACCTCGAGCTCTCTCTTTCTTTAAATTTTATTCGTCCTCCGTCATTCCTTCTCGTAACTTGACTTCCTCCAAGCAGTAACGCCCCACCAGTTGGGATGTAATCAAAGACGGGCCAAGACATACTTTTTCCGTGGTTGAATTAAATTGTGATGGGCTGGTTGAATTTTCTTCACGACCTCTTATGCCACCTCGTCTCCACCTGTACGGCCTGGTGGTGTAGCGATATCACATCCTCGCTCTATATCTACTTTTTTCTGCTTCAAATTGTATTCGTCCTCCGTCATTTTTTTCTGGTTCGCATGTTTCATTGCATTTTTTATCGCCTTCCTCTTCTTCCGCTTCATCCACCCCTTCCTACGAGCACGAGTACAACGACTCAAGTACTCAACTTCCATTGGATACCTGACTTATTACATAATTGCTGGATAAAGTTCTTTGGTTCAACCTTTACTCTCCACCTTCGCAACAAAACAACTCCACATGCTACCGCAGCCAACCACTCTGCAAAGTCCCGGAAAAACAACACAAACACCCCACCCAAAAATCGATACATGTGTAGGTACACCGTATTTGTACAGCTGATAAAGATATTTTGCTAGGCGCACTACCGCGCCAAGCCCCCACCCCCGCCAAACCAAACTCAACATCTCCGCCAAACCCGACTCACCGCGCCCTGAGTCACACACAGAACCACCGCTATGTACTGCGCCGCAAAACCGAGAGACCAAGCCACTGCGCGGACCCCTAGCCATGCTGCTGATTCTGATTCTGCTGCTGCTGATGCGCCTGCTGCTGCTGCTGCTGGTGTACCTGCTGGGCTGTTTGCTGCATGTGCGCAATCTGTGCTTGCTGCAGCTGAACAAAAAATAAACGTGGTCAGCGCCTGCCGACGCAGAAAAATTTACCCAGAAAAACGAATCAAGACAAGAAAACCGAATATACGCAGAAAGATGAGGGATGAACGCACCACGATCTGTAGTTGCTCTGGGGTGTAGCCTTGCAGATTCAACCCTGCCGCAACCATGTTCATGTTCATGTTCGCGTAACCGCGCGGCAGTGCATTCCCCGGCACCACCGCACCGCCGGCTGCCGGTCCCGGTGGCCGGGGCGACGATGTGCCCGGCCGCACTCCACCGTTGCCTCCGCCCGCCGCCTGAGCCTGCTGCTGATGCACGAGTGCCTGCTGGTGGGCAAGTGCCTGCTGGGCCTGCAGCCGCGCCTGCTGCTGGAGGAGCTGGTGCTGTTGTTGCTGCGCCGTCAGCACTCGCGGCCCGCCCGCCATCGGCGATGCGATCCGGGGCTGGCTCTGTTGGCCCTGCTGCTGCTGTTGCTGCGAAATATTGACTCCGGTCCGCCCCCCTTGTTGCGCCATCCGCTGCAGCTGTTGGATTTGCTGCTGTTGCTGTAGTAACTGAGCTGGGGTCTACAGCGCGTTTGCTAGTCAGTTCTCAGTTCAATGCACAGATGATTAAGAAACCCACCGGCGCTTGTGCCTGGGCCTGGGGCTGCTGCGCTGGGGCGGGTACGGGTTGTTGTTGCTGCTGTTGCTGCTGCTGCTGCTGCTGCTGGGCTTGGGCTGCTTGCGCAGCCTGAGCCTGTTGAGCCGCTTGTGCTTGTGCTTGGGCTTGCTGAGCTGCCGCCGCTTGGGCTTGCGTTTGGGCGCCAGGGAGCATGCGCTGTTGTTGAGCCGCCCGCGTCATCTCATCGTGCTTCCGCCGTGCAGCCTGCATGTCTTGCTGGTCCTTCATGTCTTTATCCGCCTTCATCCGACTCAACTCCGCTGGCGAGTATCTCGGCAGTCGGGTGTACTGTGTGTGGGTCTCGTGTACCGCAGAAGGCTTTCGCTGACTCGCTGTAAAACGCAGGGCATTAATAATAATATGTCGGGCAACAAGAGCACCACACACCAAGCATTTTCTGCGTCTGCTCTGCGCGCTTCTTCGCCGCCTTCCGTATCGTCTCTTGCACGTACTGATGCCGCCGCCGCTTCTTCGCATCGCTCCCAGAAGCCGCTGATGACGGCCCTGATACGCTTGCACTTGCTAAACGCTTCACTCCCCGAGTCGTCATGCTAGGTGTCGGGGTCGGTGTCGGTGTTGACGGAGGGGCAGAGGGAGTGGGCGTCGAGGGAGGCAGAGACATTCCATCGTCCGTAGTAGTTGTCTCCTGCGGCTTGGGCCTAATCTCCACTTCCCAGCGCTCTTTCCACCGTTCCTGACAGTCTCGCGGTGACCGCTTGTCAGTTGAGAGCGTCAGCCGCGACGAGTTGTAGCACTCCGAGATGAGCGGCCAGTTGTTCGGATACTTGTCAGACAACGACTTGAGTAAGTTGTCGTCGGCGGAGGTCCACATGTGCACGGCCCGCGGGCGTGGCGGGGTCTCCTTCACCTCCTTTGACTCTTTCCCCTCCTTCCCATCTTTTTCCTTGAACTGCTCTAGTTCTTTTTTGAACGATGGGCTCCAGAACTTGGGATTGAAGAGGTCTGCGCAGGGTTAGATTGAATTAAATGATGTTGACATTCACAACATACCGCTCGCGCTGTCGTCCCGCTTGACAGGTGTTGCGTCTGGGTCCGGCGCAGGACAGTCGTCTGCATTCAACCAGCGCCCATTCCTCCAGCGCTTGGCCGGCTGCAGCGGCCCAATAAGCGTCGGCTTCGTGTACATGAACCTGCCGACCGGGTACAGCTTCGTGTACATCGTGTCCTCCATCCGCTTGTTCGGGTCGTCGCGATCCGTCCGTTTCTCAGACTTCTTGGTCCGCCCTTCCGGCGCATTGCCAGCGGGCGGCGCGACATCCAACAGCCCTAGCGGAGGCAGATCCGGAAATATTTCGGAGAGATCTGAAGGGGGAAACGCGGGGTCAGCACTAAGTTCATCGGCAGATGCGTTCACGACAACACGATCCAAATCGTTCAGATCGAGAAAAAGTTTGTCTGTGCCTGAGTACGCAAGGTGTTCCCGCAGAGGCCCGTAAATATTGGGTTTGACGGGCGGCTTGCAAGGCGTCGCTGAGACAGCAGGTTCGCCGAGCGTGCTAATAGAGTCAAACTGCGAGAGTGGAGGGTCGCTAGACGACTCCTTCAGTGCTAAAAGGGCCTTCTCATGTTCCTGCGCAAGTTTGTCATCGGTTTCCTTTTTCACAGCATCGTCTGCTGGGGGCATTTCAGCACCACCTTCCTCGTCCACATCCATCTTGCTGGAGAGCTCAGATACCGCCGAAGGCGGCTCCTCCGTATCCTCCCCGCGCTTGAATTCAACGTTGTTGAATCCAGAGTCTGTGGGGACAGCCGGACCCTTCTCTGCGGCCTCAAGTGCATCGTCTAATATCGAGGACGGCTCAAGAGCGTCCATGACGCTTTGTTTTTCCTGCTCGTCATCATCGTCATCGTCCGATCCGTAGTCGACTGCTAGTAGGGAGGCAGAAGTAGGAGGTGCGGGAATGGCATCGGGACTGTCTTCCATGGTCAAATCCATAGGTTTCTCGAGAGGTAGAACATCTTCGTCCATCATGAGCTCTTCTTGCATAACATCGCCACGGGGTCGTCTCCAACCAACACATATTCCTTTCGCCACTCGTTCTGCAAGGCTACCGAAGCAGTGCCATTCAAGAACAGCGGTCGAGAGATTGTAGGCGAGCGCCAGTTTCCACCTGCGCTCCTCACGGAAGTCGATTCGCATCCATTTCTGTAAAGAGTATGAGGAACGGACCAATGAAGCATTTAAAGATGCACGTGCCATCTCATCCATTAGATAGTCCCAGTGCGTTTTCGTTAAACCCCCGATCCCCCGTTGTTTCTTTGGCTGCCGAAAGCTCCAGCGACCCGCGTCTTTCAATGACTCGACCTGTTCAAGCGCACGTATGATCCGCACTTCAGCCATTGCAACCTGTGGACTGTATTTGAATAACCGCAAGTGGAGAGAACAGGTGTGCACTAACACCCCAGTCTTTGCTGCTGAGGCACTTTGGCGCACGCGCAACCTTGGGATGAACCGGATTCGCACGCAGAGTGGCTCCCCATCGACTCACACCCAAGGGTGCCCAATCATCCTTGTCCTTGCCTTTATCACCGTTCTTCTCACGCTCCTTGTGCTTGCGCTGCTGCTTCGCCGGTTTGATCTTCCGGCTGAAGTCCGCCGGCAGAGATTTGAGGGGCGGTAAGGTGTATGTTGGGTGATAACCATGTCGCGAATGAGGGGGTGTGGCCGGGGTTTCGGGTAAAGTTGGCACGGGCGACCCCGGCGCAACAGGAACAGAGAAGTCGAAGGAAGGCGGTGGAGAAAGAGCCGAGACCGGTTCACGGATAAAAACCGGTAACGGCGGTGCCTCGACGACGATGGGCTGAGGGGTCGACTCTTTAGCAGAGTATTTAGCGTCGAAGCCGAGCGGTGGAGATTCTATTGGCACCACGATTTGAGGTTCTTTCTGCGATCCGTCGTCATCTTCCTCATCGATTATCATGGATTCAGCGTCCGACAAAGGAGTTTCTGGGCGGGCTAGCTGGACGGGCTGGGCATTGTCTGTCTCTAGCTGATCCTTAGACTCTTCCACCTGGATGGGGACGTCATCACCCATCGGCACATCTTCAGAAGCTCCGGTCTCTACGTGTGATATGCTATCGGCCGGAATGGCAAACGCAAGTTCAGGAGAATCGCGGGTGGGCTCGGGTTGTTCATATGCAGGTTCGGGTTCGGGTTCGTGTTCGGTGACCGGGGGGGGAGTCAATTCGTCATGAGCAGAAAAGAGATCTTCATCATCGACCATGTCGTCAGCGTTTGCAGCAGGCGCTTCATCGACTTGAGACGACGCCACATCAACCTTGGTCGCTTCCTCCGCGGCGACGTCGTGCACGTGAACGGCATCCGCCTCATTCAAACTCGACGGAACCTCGTGCGGTTCCTCCGACACCGGCTCATCCAGCACAATTGGAATTTGGGGTGCTGAGCCTTCCAAAGGCGGCTGGATAATTTGAACGAGATCATCCTCATCTGTGGTATCTCCATCCACCACGATGATTTTTTCCACCGCCGCAGAGTCGTCGCCGTCGACCATGATGATTTGTTCGGGTGCGGGGGTTTCAGCAGCATGAATCAACTCGGAAGGAGCTCGAGACTGGTTGTGTCCCGACTTAACAGACACAGCGGGGGTACCAATGAGGAGTTCGTCGTCCGATTCTGGAGCTGGCGAAGGTTGGACGGGGACGGAGCTTGCACGGGATATGGGCACAGAAGGAATGTTTTCAGTGACTGCAGGTTCAGTAAAGCTGACATCCTGGATTTGCACCGGTGGCTCTGGTGGAAGAGGAGGTTCTTCGGTTTCGACGGTTGGTGCCTCACTGTGCCGCGGACTGGGGGCGGAGGAAGGCGGACGCGGGGAAGGGACGTCTGGCTCTTTAGCGGGTGGCACAAACAAATCGTTATGAACGATGTGATGAATGCTTCCAGTTTCTGGGCTAGAAAAGTAATGAATTGAGTAGAAGACAAGGTGCACAGAGCTATCACGCACTTTTTGGACAAGTCAAATCTGTCCAAGAACTCTGCCAACTCATCATCGCCTTCCTCGTCCTCCAACTTTATAATGGAGCCCACATTCTGCCGTCTTTGAACCATGTGGAACATCTGCCGAAGGAGCGCATTTCTACGCTGAGAGATGACTCTGTTACATACAAACTTTAGCTAAATCGGCCGCAGCATAAATTGGGCCATACTGGAGCTGTGCGACACGCTCTTCAACCAACGATTCCGGCTTCTGGTCCTCCATTACTGTGCCACCCCACTGGAGACCACGGTTTACGGTGAAACTATCTGGAACACAACGAGTTCGCGCAACGTATGCGCACAGGTAGTTTTCCGAGTTGCAGGATGGAGAGGGTGAAAGAGAAGCCGGAGTGGAGGAATTCTGAAGTCAAGTCCAAAGCAGAGCTTTCGATTCCTTTTCGGGGCGGCCATCAACTTCTGAAGCAAGCATGACCAAAGCTACCGGAGGAGGTAGAACTCATGTTGAAGCGTCTGTCCAGGAGAGACTAGACCAAAGCGCATCCAAACTAAAATCGAACCAAAGGAAGTTTCAACATTGAAGTATGTGGCCTTTTCAAAATAGGTTTTCGAGTTTACAGCTCTTTGCATAATTGATGACAGTCAGGAGAAAAAAAAGAAAGAAAGAAAATTTTGATCCCAACTTGTTTTGCTCATTTCTCATTCAATTCTTGTCCATTTGAGCTGGAAATAGAGGCAATCAAGAGGGCTTTTTGAGGCCGTCATGTCCATACCCTATTCATTTCCCAATTCAAAGACTCAAGGTAGGTCATTTTCCGGGTGTAATTGATGAATTTCACACATCTTGGATCTTGTACTGCAGATTTCTGACCCATTTCTGGACGGTTTGCCTCGAAATCACAAGCATATATGAACCCCATGCTTTCTCCATCTTTCCATATACTTGTCGGTATGATTGTCTTCCACATCTGTGTGCATTGTGTAAATATGTTGGTGGGCTTTCAGTGGCCCAGGGTAAAGCCCACCAACATATTCATGTAGTGCACACCAATGTGCAACATAACCATACTACGAGACACACCAAAGGCTTCCTAACATCTGGGATTCTTATATGCACCCAGTTCCACGCAATTCTTCAAAGGAATGAGGGAGAAAACATCCTTTTTCCTCAATTCCGATAATTGGACTGAAATTCTTTCAATTTTGGAACACATCTTTCTTGATCAACTTTGGACTGACTGGAGTGGGACCACATGTGTATAGTACTCCCTGATGGATAGAATGCATTGATGCACTCATCACTATCAATTTATTTCAGAATCTTACCAAATGAGTGAATATGTCAGTGGGCTTTACTTGGGCCACCGAAAGCCCGCCAACAGATTCATAAAATGCACACAGATGTGGAGAAAAACCATAGTATCAAGTACATGGAAAGGTGGATGATGCATGGGACTCATATGTGGTTGTGATTTCGAGGCAAACTGTCTGGAAATGGGTGAGGAATCTGCAGTACAAGATCTAAGATGCGTGAAATTCATCGATTACACCCGAAAAATGACCTACCTTGAAACTTTGAATTGGGAAATGAATAGGGTATGGACATGACGGCCTCAAAAAGCCCTCTTGATTGCCTCTATTTCCAGCTCAAATGGACAAGAATTGAATGAGAAATGAGCAAAACAAGTTGGGATCAAAATTTTCTTTCTTTCTTTTTTTTTCTCCTGACTGTCATCAATTATGCAAAGAGCTGTAATCACCAGAAGAGCGATGTCTCCCATCAATCCAGCCAACTATCTTCCAGTCATCTTAGAACGTCTTGTAGTTCTTCCACTTGAACGTTTCAAAAATCAATTTATCAAATTTGAAATTGCTACACTTACTACCCATTACAAGTAAGTACTTAGTAACTCAAGCCCAAGTTTATTCCCAGCGATCTCCGATATGATTTCCAAAATCAAAAGCTCTTGTGGTACCTCTATATATTTCAATTTCTCGTTGAGTCCAACTTCTTATTCGTTGTTTATGATTTCGTGACGTTCTTTCCTTAGAATGCATCCAAAATTAAGAATCAGATTCCGGAGAAATTCTCCTTGCTCAAGGTTCAGATCAGTTACTTAGTTTCTCGTGTTGTGAAGAATACAGGTTCAGTCACAGACTCAGTACACTGAATTGTGCCATAGTACTACACGATTCTAGGAATGTAACGGTTGAATTTCTGCTCTTAATTCTGGTATTAAAACACCAGGTTTAATAAATTAGTTCTCGGGAGCCGGCGGCACGGCCAAACAAACGCCTCGCATTGAGTTTTGTGACCCACATCACGATTACCGCAGTTACGGTAATATAAAAACCAACTATTTGACCGAATTATGTCTCTCTTCCCTCCCCGTCATTGACCTTTCTCGCTCGTTCTCTGCAGCGCATTTTGAGCGCATTGCTATATATAACACTACCGCCCATATGCATCACATCACCCATATCGAGACCACCATCAGTGATCATCGCCTTCTTGGGCTCCATTTGGATGGTCACCGCTCGATGTACTTCTCAAGCACTTATTTATGTTTTTCTTAGTTGAGATATTCATTCACCATTCATGATACATGTGGAACATAAACGCTCTATCCTGACAATTCAAATTTCATCATACTTGGGGGGATCCGGGGTAGGCTCCCAGGACCTGCGCACCTGGTTAGCACGATAAACAACAGCTGGAACGTACTCACGCGGGATCTTTTTCAAGTGGCGTCTTCCATCCGCAATTTTCCGTCGTGCAAACCCACAGCGCCTCTGCGTTCGATGACACAGGGACAAACAACACGATGATCTCCTTCGTGCTCGTACTTGAGAATACCGAGGCTGTTAACCGATCAATCAGCCATCCGCGATGCACCAGCAGACAAATATGTGAATACCCTGTCTGCACTTGGGGCATACGTGCGCGGTTTGCTCCCCGTTCGGAGTCACCTGTGTTTCATAGCCGACGATCACTGCGCGTTTCAATGGGGACTGCATATTGAGAGGACGCAACTTACATGGACGTAGAGGGTTAGACATCGAGAGGGAAGAGATTGACGATGGAGATTAGGCGAATTGGGGAATTTAACGGAGGCTTAAGTAGGGTATCGTAGCACTGCGGCGCAGCGCGGTGGTTATCATTCACCGTCGACGTATACAGTGTATGTGGATTCAAGGATCACAAGGGTTGTGGGATTTTTGATAGCCCTGTTGACTTGCCTGATGTTCAACACAATTTCAATCTTGACATGAAGACAACATCAACACCGAAGCCTCCTAGATATAGATAGAGGCAATTCAGTAATGTTGCAATCATCCAGAAACTTAGCTTTCTGATATCGCGTAAATAACGTCGATGAGTCCAAAAACCTCCAAAAAGTCTCCGAAAGCCAGTGTTGAAAACGTTTAGAAAACGTAAGTACGTGTACATCAGTGCTAATACAAATATAGCGGTGGCAAGGAACAATCATGTCCGACATGGATACAATTCTCACTTCTGTTGCAGATAGGTGGGTTGGTAGTTGTTCGGTGTGGGCTGGGCGTAGCCGGTCTCGTAGTTTGGCTGTTGATAACCACCGTAGGCGATAGTAGGTTCCCATTGGCTGATAACGGATAAATAAATAGACGATACCAAGACAACTGGAGTCACAGACCCTGCACCGTGCGGGGCCATCCAGTGGCAAATCTGGCATATCCAGACATGCTTGCTGGACAGGGGAACGAGAGGAACGAAAAAGAACTCGAACCACGTCGTTTTCTTAGCCGAAAATACCGCAGCTGCATGCTCGCGCAAGTCAGAGATAATTTGAAGCAGACAGCAAAGAGGCACAGAGGCGCAAACCGTTGTGGCAATTGGGACAAACACGGGCAGTGAAGTCGCCTTCTGGCTTAATCTTCTGCTGGCAACCAACTGAGAATACACCGTCAGCAGAGGGAAAATGAGAGCGACAGATTGAAATGATTGACATACTGAGAATAGGCAGACAAACTAAGTACATGGAGATCATTAGTACGAACGGGCCCAGAGGAGCAAACACGAAGGCTCACAGAACATGGTTAGAGAAATACAGTGAAGAACAAATGAGAATGAACGAAGGTGAGAGACTTGCTAAGAGTGCTGCGCAGCACAGCCTTAAGAAGTCCCCACACCTCGGAGAATGCCGTTCATATGTCAAAATCAAGTCCAACTCGAAGAAAGCAAGGGACTAAGGCTTCTAGCCTACAACTTGGAGGCAACATCTGAAAACTCACGGTCTGGGGTCCACAAAAGTTCTGTGGATCGATGGAACAAAAGAAAAGAGTCAAATAGAATTGAATACGGCCTGACCGCTGGTTCGGCCGGCCGGCCGGGTGGATAATTTTCTCACGGTTGGAAAATCAGTGTTGAAGTTCAAGGACAAATATTATTATTACTATCAGTTCAGTCCCGCTGCAGTCGCTTAATGGTGCGGGATCTTGTTGCGTCGGTGTCTTAAATCGGGGTGAACGAAGGGCAGGATAAACAGACAAAGAATCATGTGCGTGTGCGGAAGTACAGTGTATGAAATGAATAAGAAATGCCCGACATGCTTTACGCAGGGACGTATACAAATACCTGAGAAGTGAGAATATTAGTGGCGTGAAGGAGGGAAAATAAACAAAGTAGCGCACAATTTGCTGCACCGGTTCGGCGAACCTCTGATGGAAGGCTTCGGGGTCTCCAGATAAATAGATGCTGGAACCGTGAATGAATGGAGTCGTCGGGGCCGGAGCTGCGTCAAACAATCCAATTAGTAGCCAGATCAATGTCGACTGAAAGAAGACGCACATCCATCTGGATTGATCCACTGTGCCTTCAACGAGCGCGTCTCGGGGTCGATCGTCCACTACAGATACCAATGGTCAGCCGTCGGTGAGAACATGGTAGTAGAGAATCGACGGACCACAGCGCTCTCCGCAGGGTGAGTGCCACCATAGACGGTGCTGAACGAGTTGCCGACGTTCTGGGGAGTAGCGCCCGGAGAGGCTGACGTGACATTCAATGAAGAGCAGAAAGGACTTGTGAAATGAACCCACTCCGCTCGGTGGAAGCGAGATACAAGTAGTTGAAGCTTCCTTGAGCAAGAACTGAGGATGTATCTTCGCGGCCCTGAACGAGGCCCAGGAAACCGGGGGATGGAATATCCGAGTTCTGCGACCTTAAGTCAAGGGAGCTTCCGAGTTGAGATTGAAAACAGAACGCACCAGAGTGAGGAGCCTGCGATCTCCGGTTGGTCCGACCAGGAGGGCATTGTCATCGAGAGACGACTGCAAGATATATTGTGTGTGGTCAAGCGTGTTCTTGGAGACATATCCGAGGACGCTGGTGGGGTTGCCGCTGCCGTCAACGGAAAGGATCTGGATGTATCCGCGACTGTAAGGAGAGGCAGCCGGGGACTGGACCGCACGACGAGCGGATGCTGTAAGTTATTAGTAGGAACAATTCTGAGCTAGGCGAGATGCGTACATCGGCGGCTGGGGGGCTTAAGGGGCAGATGACGCGCAAGTCGCTGAGCGTTGGTGAAATCAGCTGGAACACGCTCGCGAGAAGGGGCCTCAGGGAGGGAGCGAGGAGTGCCGCGTCGGAGCCTACGGCACATTTCAAAACCGTTTCGCTCTGTGCAGTCAGGAATGATCTCGCGGACAACGAGGCCAGGCTGAGGCGAGGCGAGGGCGCCACTGGCAGAGAAGGCGGCCACGGCGAGGAGGGAGAGAACCTTGAAGAGGGAGGGCATTGTATCGTAAAAGAGCGTGAAAAAAGAGTGACTGGTAGATTTGGGTTGTGGTGGTAAGAGGCAAGAGAGGAAACGAGTGGCCAAACAAACCGACGCGTCTTTTAAGGGCACGAGCTGTCACATGTCAGCTGCCGCGGAACCACATTTTACTTCCGCTCACTCGATCGCAGCCGACATGAATTCCCTTTAGTGGCCTTGAGTTCGTTGGAAGTGGCAGCGCTTATTTCCTTCAAAAGTGAAAATATCAACAACTTTTCAAGGTTGCAAGTCACGGATGGCGATCGTTCGCAACAAAGGCACTGGGCACATTCATGTATCTACCGAAAATCAGCGCCATTAACTGCTATCGATCCGTCTGAACTTGACGTAGCAAGGATCCCCAAGGGGTTTTGCCTGGATGTACCCATGAGTGCGTATTTGTTGAAGCTGGTTCTGTACATACATTTTGGATATTATTCCTATCAGGTCGAGGAAGAGACTGGGGGATCTTTCCGGCGTCATCTACTAAGCCGTAATCAAATTTAGAGAAGAAAAGCGCGATGGCCAATTTCATTTCCAACTTCGCTGCCCGCATTCCTGCGCATGGATGACGACCTATACGAGTCCGTAAGCCGTCGATAACGACGAAGCTCAAAGAAACCCACCGGCGCCCCATCCTAGGAATGGAAAAGCAACCTTATTTTTATCCTCCCGCCCTTCGATGAACCGGGCGGGGTCGAAGGAAAGGGGATCAGGATAAATCTGTCCGTCGAAATGTATGTCGCCCAGTGAATATGCAAGGAAATCACTGTCTCGAACGGTCCTGTGTGAAATTTGAATGTCTCCACCAACATTCCTTCGCAGCGCAGTTCCCGACATGGTAAAACGGATGGTTTCTTTGATAACAGCATCCAGCACAGGCATTTCTTCTTCCCATGCGTTAAGAGGAACCGATGAAAAGCGACGATGAACGGGTTCCGAAAAGGTACTGTGGTTAAGGAGGAGGGCTCTGACTTCATCGGCAACTTTTGCTCTCCATTTTGGCTCGTTCCCTAGATGGACAACAGTCCAACATACCATCATTGCTGTGTTAATCACGCCAGCAAATATGATACCCAAAGTATACTGTTCAAGTTTGACGCATTCAGTATTCGAACACAAGTTTGAAATGGTGAAAATCGCTCACGTGAATGGTCGTCGTGTCGTCATAGCCCGCCGCTATGAGCAAGTCGATAGCATCGGTAGACTGTATTTTAGATTTCCGTCGCAATTGAATATAATGAGACAAAATATCAAACAACCCCCGTGTAGCTTTCTCTTTGGTTTTCTTAGCATTCCCGGGAAGCCAAGGCAATAAAAGTGAAATGGGGGAAGTAGCCTGTTCGTGAAGCAGGAATAGTTCAGATAGGCGAGCAGTGGCCTGCGGGTCGTCTGCCAGTTCCCGACAGGTCCCCATTCGAACAGTCATTTGAAACACAAGCTAGTTGCATATAAATGAATATGCATGAGTTTTATAGCGGGGCACAGGCGTACATCATGCATGTCTTTGAACGGATTTAGAACTCCGCTCTCTCCCCAATGTTCCATTCGTCCGTTGATATCCTCGAGAAGTTGCGGGATAACTCGGAAGTATGTGAGCAACATACGATGACCATTGAGGAGCAGCCACTTACCATCCATTATCCGATTTTTCCGAAAGAGGCTCAGTACATGTTTGACAAAAGGCCCAGCGTTTTCTTCGACGGTTTTGATGTTGAGATCCCGAGGGCTAGGCGCAGGACCTCCGAGAATCTTGTACCCCTCTTCCATGTCGAAATTCTTCTCGCTGAAGAAAATCTTGCGACCTTCCTCACCGGAAAGTGCGACCACATGGTGCTATGTACTATGCGTGAGTTGAAAGGAGGAGAACTCGAGCAGAAGACCAACCTGGAGCACACGAAAACGGAACATCTTCTCTCCCGTTCTTTTGAAAGTGTCGAACATGAAGTCATACCGTTTCGTGAAAAAAAGCCAGGCTGAAAGAATCGGACATCCTCCGAGATCGTACATCCTGGAAGTGTTTTTGTGATGGCGGGTCCAGCGACTCGAGAAAACCCAGAAGATAACAACCGACATGCCGACGAGGACTGGCATGGTTGTAGGACATGTTCTAAAACAGCCCCAGAGGGCCTCGAATGGAGAGAAATACGGGGCAACCATGATTGCAGTTGAACAAGCTGTACGGCGGTACAGGTAAGTATTTAAGTAAGCTCCGTGGAGCGTGAGCGCTCCATGGAAGACGAGGAAGACCTTTTGCTTGGGAAGGGGTAAGGCGTATGAATCGCCCGAGGACGCCATTGAGAGACACTGTCAGATCAGGCGAATAGATGCCTTGTAATTTTTTGGACGCCGCCACATTAGTTGAAAACCTCCAGGCATGACACAGTTTTGAAAGCAACGTAGCAACCAGTTTTCACCGCCGCGGGGTCCACATTCTTGGCGCAGAGGGCAGTAGACCTGGGGAGATAGAGATATAGAGAGAGATTTGCATCTACCCCCTCATTAACTGCTGCTGGTCAGTACCGTACAGAGAATGGCAACTAATGGCAATGAGACGCATAAGCGAGAACGTAGGAGCGAATACAGCGCAAACACTGATCAGCTTTCTTCTTGCGTTTTCTCGCGTCAAGATGGCGGCTAGAAGGCGTGCCACCGGCTGAAGCGCTCTGAAACGACATTGTGAACGACAACCAGGATGCACACCAAAAGGCTTCTGGATGATCTTTTGGCATTATGTGACCTTGGATTCGGACGAGAGCACAAGATAGGTGAGGCAGTTGACAGAAATGGTTGAAAATGGGAAACCGATCAAAACTGGCTTGCCGATGGAAGCGTGGGAGTTTTACCTTTTCTTTCACACGTCCAACACCTCCTTACAAGTGACTGGCAGCTACTACCTTCAATAGTTTAGGGCTCTTGCCTATCCGTTGCCGGTCACCGGTGAGGACGGTGAACTAAGCTCATCTTCGAATCGTCAAGACACTATCGGTTTTTGTTCTTCTACTTTGTGGATTGTGCCTCGACGTCTGTCACCCTTTCGTTTCGAATCCGCGCTTTACAGCAGCCAAATAACGACGAGTCGGACATGGAGTTACGTGAAACACAGTTCGATTGCCTTGGGTTGACTAGCCTTCTTTTTTTGACTACCAAAATCTGGATCAGCATTCGACAAATCCCAGTTCTCTTCGGATTCGCCGCAGTTAAAAATCCTACTCTATGCTCTCTCGTTCCCGAATTCGAGCTATGCAGTGTCTCAGCCCGCGAACTTGAGATTTTTGTTGTACGGTAGTCTTCAGAAAACCCGCCCGGTACAAGTAGAAGGGCTGAAATCAAATGAACTTCTATTATAACTAATCGATATGAAATGCTACAGGTTAGATAGACAATCGTGAATCTTGGAACTATGTTATTTTAGAATTTGGGATTCCTCTTAGCTCCGCTTTGACTTCCTACTGGCAGCGACTTCCAGCAGGCACAGAGTCAAGATAAGGCACGTTGCTTCAACTTCTCCCTAGAAACCTATTGCACGACGCTCGTTCGTTCAGTGTGTAGGAACAGAAGAAACCAAAAAGAGCGGCCATAGATAGACGTCCTAGATAGAGTACATACCGGCGCCAATTAAACTATCTATTTTCTCGAGGCGCGCACTAGCCTCACCAGCCCAGTAATTCTCTTCCGCCATCCGTCGGCATAGAGGAAGCTCACGAGGCCGCTCACAAATTCCCTGCGGTCACGAGTCAGAGAGGAAGCACTTAACAGTGGGAGAGAAAGACTCACCAGCTAGAAACGAGGGAGCGTATCGGGTAGTCGAGGACAGGCGGGATGCCGGTCTGTGCCATAGCGGGCCAACGATCGACCATGATGGCTTTGACATTCGTGAGCGCTCGGAGGCCTTCGGGACCGCCTAGTGGACGTTTAGTTTGAGTTGAGATATAATTTTAGGTACGTACCGAAACGGCCGTAGCCGCTGGCCTTGATACCTCCGAAGGGAAGATCCTGGCTACATACGATGTGAGCAAAATCCGCGAGAGGGTGCCGTGTAAAGCAGCCTACTTGAGCTAGTGAGATTAAAATTTGTTGTGAGTGTGTAGTAAGAGGAAGATGGATCGGGCACTCACATAGAAGACCCCAAAGTCGTTGACGGAGACCATCCCACATTCCAGCTGCTTGGCGACCTTGACACACAAGTCCTGACTGGGGCCGAACACACTGGCACCGAGTCCGTATCGGGTGCCGTTGGCGATCTCAACAGCCTCGTCGAGCGTCTCATATGGCATGAGAGTCGCGACAGGCGCGAAAACTATTGACGATCAGTCAGCACAGACCCCGAGGCAAATCGAGAGCGCAAACAACTCACGCTCTTCCTGCGCAATGCGCATGTCGCGCGTTATTGGACCAACGATAGTGGGCTGGAAGTAGTAACCCTTGTCTTGGTAGACGTGGTCGTACTGCGCGCCCCCACCGTGGACATCTGCGCCGGCATCATGGGCTTCCTGGATCACATTCGAAAGGCTCTCAAAACGTTCCCGGGAGATCATGGCTCCGGAGTCGACCGTGGTGACGAACCCTGTATCTGTGGGAGCAAGGACCGATCCCAAACGCAACATCTCGACGCGCTTCTGGAGCATATCGTACAGCTCATCGTGTTGGGACTGATGTACTATTAACCGCTCAATACCGATGCAGTTTTGGCCGACATTTTGGCTGTTTTTTGGCGTCAATACCGGACGAAAACAGAACCGTGAATGAGTGAAGCGTACAAGATTCCACGCATCCATAAGCTTGCCCATTTGTTGAGATCGGTTCCCTCAAGGATGATCGCGGGGTCCTTCCCTCCCAACTCAAGTGTAACCGGCGTTAGATGCTCTGTCGCTGCCATTGCAATCTAAGGAAACCTTGAACGACTGCCTCATGTAGATTATAAACCATTCACCTTGCGACCGACGGTTTCTGAGCCAATGAAAGTGATGTGTTTAATGCGTGGAGACCTTGTAAGAGCGTCGGCTTGCTCTGGGAAGCAGCAAACTAACTGCGGGATTGGTATGTGCTCAGCCGGAGGGAACTTGGTTCGAACTAAGATGCAACGAACCTGTACAAGCTCTGGATCGTCACCGCAGACCGAGAGACACCTTCGGATGGCTCCAACAAACCACTGCGTGGACCAAAAAACGCTTTCAGAACATTTCAGGACGATCCCGTTCCCCGCGAAAATAGAAGCGATGATGGGGGACCAAGCATTATGCAGGGCTAGGGAAATGTGGGCGGTCGGCCAAGTGGATTGAAAAGACACGCACGATAGTTCCACGAAACAATTCCCGCAACAACACCCAGAGGTTCGTAGTGAACCTTGGACGATTTGTAGCACAAAATCAAATTGCTTCTCCGGCTCTCCGGACGCAACGCCTTTTCTCCATGGTCAATCAACCAGCCCAGTTTTGAGCAGGTGGTGATGATTTCTCCAAGTGCAGCGTCAACCACTAAGTAATCACTGGTCAGGTAATAGGGGCGCTGCAATCCCGACGTGACGTACGCGTTTTCCCTGTATCGCGACACGCGATACGCGCACACACGTCTTGGTTCTCCACCAGCCACTTGTTTAAGCTTCGCATGACGCGTCGTCGGCGGCCAAAGCTGGTCTGCCGCCATGCCTTCTGTGCCACGCCCGCGAGCGCAATTTTGTTGGCGATTTCCTCCTCGCTGTCAGCCTTGAGCGTCGCGAGGTGGATACCGGTCGCTGGGTCGAAGCAAGTTATGTACCGCGCGCCCTCGACCGACATGGCGGGAGCGAGCTCTTCATTTTCCAGATGGGAATTCAGGTGGGCTTTGTTAATTGTAATGGACTGGTACGTTGGCTCTGCGGCCTGTGTCGATGCTTAGAACACCACTAGAATTATAATTGTGCTACCACGTACGTCGGGCGACGCGTACTTGAAGGGTACGGCAGCATACTGAGCTTTCTGGTATCGCTTGACCACAAGCCAAATTCCGAGCGCAACGAAGGTTGTGAGAGGGTAAATGATATCGAAACCCCGCCCCTCGTCGACATCGTCAGACCACGAGGGACTGAGGGAAATGAGGGGGTTCAAGAAAAACGAGATGAGGGAGCTCATTGCCTTTTTGTGCACACGAGGAGAACGTCCTTCATCCGAGAAATTTATCGAACGACTCGGATCGGATCAAATGGCCTATTTGGCCGTGTGTCATCTGGAGGCCATTGCTGTTAACCACTTCAACAGGCTGACGCTGCGTCGGGTTTGCAGTTTTATATATTCACTCTGTGGCTCGGCTGGATCTGCGACGTGTCTTGCAACACTCCAGAATGCTTGTCCATTGCTTCTCAAAGATACCCGCGCAAAGCCCGTGATGGACCAAAACAAGCGGCGGATTCGCGTTGACTTGTGAATACAAGTACCACCAAAAAGAAGGAAGATTGCCTGCGAAGTGAACCGCCTGTTCAAATCGCGAAATGAAACGCCGTGGTGTCCGTGTTCCGTGTTCGCGTTTTCGGGTGGTTCCCCTTGAAAACGAAAATCCCCCGCGACACTAATCAATATTGAATCTTCCTCGTGGATATCTCTTTCGGTGCGGGCAATTAAATTCCCGGGTATGGCCCGGGCTCCCAGCGCGCACACATACGCGCCATCAGGCCCTACGGTAACGCCGGACGGGGTCAATTTCCGGAAGCCCACTTGGGTTGTAGTTGCAGTTGCTGGATTATAATGGCATCCCCTTAGTCCACTTGCAAGACTTGTTCTCGAGTTGTATACGACCCCATTAGAGCTAGAATTCCATATCTGTTTGGGCGCAAACTGTAATAGAAGCTTATGTATGTATTTGTGCAAGTTAGTCTGGGAGCTGCACCACAACGGCTCTCTGCTCTGCTCGTCATGGGCTGGTTCACGAATCTCTTCACCGCTGCTGGCTCTCAAGACTCGCGCAAGGGCCAGGCGCTCAACTCGACCCACGATGCCTTTTCTCTCCGCACATCGTCCCCCGTCTTTGGCGCGCACCCCGACGCTTTCAATCCAGATACTTTGAATACTCCCGACCTCGAGTCTGGCGCAGGCCCATCCTACACCTACCCACCCCAGGGATCCCCCCAGGGCTCTCCGGCGTACGGATACGTCCCCACGTCGTACGTGTTTCTCGCTTTTTAATCTAGTGAAGAGCCTCATCACTACATATTGCATATACACAGCGCCAGTTCACGACATTCTTCCCTTTTGCCCACCCATCACGATGCGCTGCATACGCCGCCATACCCACCGCTCACGGTCACCTGGAATCGTCTCCGTGCTTGGCTGGCGCGCGAATATCCCGAGTTGGGCGACACTCTCAATTACGGCATTATGCCCGAGGACCTCGCCCAGCTCGAAATGCAGTTCGGCTTAGACCTTCCTCCCGTCGTGCGTGAGTCGTATCTCGTCGTCGACGGCCAAGAGGCAGAGTCCGCTGCCGGCTGCGCAGAGGGTCTCTTCTTTGGCCTGACCCTCCTCCCTATGGAGGATGTCCTGGAGGAATGGCGGTTCTGGAGAGAAGTCGACGACGACCCTTCTACCGGCGCCAACGCCCAGTTACGCGACTCCATGCAGTCCATCCCGACCGGCTGGGTCCGCAAGGAATACTCCCAACGAGGCTGGATTCCGCTCATTGCCGACAAGGCTGGCAACTATGTGGGTGTCGACCTAAACCCGGATGAGGGCGGCTCCATGGGTCAAGTCATCGTCTTCGGGCGCGATTTTGACACAAAAATCGTCTTGTGGAATGGCGATGGCCCTGCGGGGTGGGCCAAGTGGCTGGCGTGCTTCGTGGAAGAGTTGGAGAACGGCGAGGGGTACGAAATTGGCGGAGGAGATAATAGCGAAGAGGACGAAGATGACCTTGGCTACGAGAGCTATTTCTACGATGGCAATGGACGTGGACAAGGAGACGGCGGTGGCGACAATGGCGCGGGTGGTGGACTGCGCATGTCAGGAGAATATAGAGGGTGGAGTGTCCTGGAGGCTTGGGCAGACCGGAGCATTCGAAAGTGGTACGAAATGGGTGTCATTACTGAACCGCTAGGCCCTCCGGTTGACGAGAAAAACGATGTAAGCTTTGGTTCCCTTCTCGTTCTTATCACCCGACCAACCATCCTTGAATCTTGAAGGATAAGCCAAATGTTGGCCTAGGTGTAGTTCTACCTTCTGACACAGAGGTCCCGATACCCGTCGTCAGTGACGATGCTACCACCCCCGTCACCGCTCGGCCCTCCCTCCCGACTATCAGCGTCACAAAACCCCCCGCACCGCTGCCGGTCGATCTCCCCACTCAGAATGACATAGACGTTCCCCCCTCCCCCACAGACTCACCGCGATCTTCATTATCATTCCGCGACGATGATTTAGAATCTGGGCGGGCACACGGAATGAAGGAAATTTCGCCACAACCTTCGCTCATTTCGAGACGATCGCCCAGCTCACCTCCCCACCCGAACGCTCAAGCAAGCGGGTCTGTTTCGCCGCCCCTGGTCGATGCTGCTCCTCCCCCCGCTCCCGCCGACATTCCCGACCTCCTCGCCGACTCTGCCCCTCCGATGGATGCAGCTCCGATCGTTCCGTCTCCTCCAGGCGCATCTACCGCAACCGTCCCTACACTTGAGCTACTCCCCGTCGAGGCGCCGTTAGCACCATCAGAACCTGCGCAACCAGAGGAAGATGATGTTGATCCCGATGTGACCATCCGACTGGTTGGTGGTGGCGGTATCGCGGGTGTGTCGGCGGAGGACGCTGCCATTCCCGATGGGGAACCGCAGACTGACGGTGAGGTGGATACGGATGCTGAATCGGTCGCCGACTCGGTCAACTCCGAGACGTCAACGACGGATCCCGCGAACAAGAAAAAGAAGCACAAGAAGACGCTGAGCGGACTTGCTGGGCTAAAAAAGCTGGGGAACCTGGGTCTGCGGAAAAAGGACTCGAATGCTAGCGTGAAGGAGGCAGCGGCGGCCGCGGCGGTCGCAGTGCCCTCGACCTGATGCAAACAAACTCCCAATGGCGGAGACGCGTAGGCAATCATATCGTCTCATCTTGATGTCGTTGTCTCGCTCTCCTCGCGTTGAACCTAGTGGACGGACATTTTTGTGTTTTTGCCCGTACCTGGTTCGGTGTCGTTCGTTTGCCACACATTCACGCCTGTAGCCGCTGCATTTTTCGATACTATACCCCGTCTGCCGCAATACATATATATTTCAATCCCATAAGTCCGATGTCTACAGCCCGTTAATATCAATAGAACTGACCTCCCTTACACTGCGTTCTTGAATTTTTTCTTCTTTTTTTCTTTCACTTTGGTAAGTGGGTCCTCTCTACATGTCAATGCATAAGTATGTTCTTTCTACATTCTTAACTCCTGGAAGAGGCTTGAAGTTGGGTCTCGCAGAAATATGCCGCGCCCCGAAAAGAGTCAACCCCTGCTCTCAACAAAACAGAATCACTAAATTATCTATATGCATCCCGCACTAATCAAAAGCAGAAATTTAAGAGGCGGGGATTTGCAACTCTATCCGAGACCCGTACCCAGTTTTCAATCAAAAAAAAAAAAGGAACGCCCCTGCTTTCGACAGTGCCCAATGCCGCGACTGGCAGACTGTTTGAACAGAATCACCATCAACATGCATCGTGTACTTGAGAACAGAGGCGTTACTCCTAATTGTCGCTCGCAGAATATCAACAGATCAATGTGCTGTGTTCGTCGCTCAATTTTGGCCCCTACCAGCGCCAACATTTTAGTATAATAGACGCGCAGCCCCGGCGTTCAGCAAAGCGGTCGCAACAGATGGTACAGTCCTAGCGTTTATTTACGTGCAGCGCCTGAAACCTCTCCCGAACAAAAACTGGGGGGAAAAGACAAAGGAAAATCCATGTTAGATTACAGATGTGTTCATCGGATGAGGGCTATGCTACAACTTCCCTAGGTTCTCCCGAACCTTGAACTCGCACCCCGTCTTCGCCTTGACCTCCGCCAGCGTCACGCCCTCCGCCAGATCAATGAGCTCGAGCTCACCGTTCACGCGATCGACATTGAAAGCACAAAGCTCCGTGATAATTTGGCTGACCGTCCTAGCCCCAGTGAGCGGGAGTGTGCATTCCTTGAGAATCTTCGGGCTTCCGTCTTTTGCGCAATGCTCCATGGTCACAATGACCTTGGTCTTGTCGGGGTTAGAGACGAGATCCATAGCGCCTCCAATTCCTGTTTAAGCAAACTTGAGTGCGGGAGAAATCGAATGAAGGGAAAACCAACCTTTCACCATTTTGCCCGGTATCATGAAGTTGGCGATATCTCCGGCCTGGGAAACTTGCATAGCCTGAATGAAAGTTAGTAGCTGCACGCAGGACGCGGGATAACCATGCGTACACCGAGGATAGCCACATCGATGTGACCACCACGAATCATAGCGAAGGAGTCGCTGGAATCTACGGTTGATTAGTGGAAGACGTGCGGATAATGGTAAAAAAGCCCACCGAAAACCGAAGCGCCTGGAAGGAGAGTAACCGTCTCTTTTCCTGCATTGATCAAATCCCTAATGATTCAGGCTAAGTGATTGCCAGCACCGAGAAGGGGAATGCAAGCATACGCATCGAGCTCCTTCTCCGTTGGGTAGGGACCCATGCCCAAGATACCGTTCTCGCTCTGTAGCCACACGCTAACACCCTTCTCCAGGTGCTCCGGCACGAGTGTCGGCATGCCAATACCCAAGTTGACGTAGAAACCATCCTTTATTTCTTTTGCCGCGCGTTTAGCGATACGATGTCTCTGTTCCTGTGCTGCCAACTTTTCGGGGGACAGCGGCTGGGCTGAAGACGATTTCGAGGGGTCAGAAGCAAGAGTGGTGACCTCGATCAGCTTAGGCGCGGTTGCAGGAACGATGCGATCCACATAAACTCCAGGGAGGTGGATGGCGTTGGGGGATAGAGAACCGACAGGGAGAATGTTCTCCGCCTGCGGATGGAGTCATGAATCGGGATTCTTTCCAAGTAGATTAACCTACCTCGACGATGGTAAGTTTGGCGTTTCTGGCCATGACCGTGCTGAAGTTGTTCGAAGCGTATCTTCAAACATAATGGTTGGCATTGAGGACGAGATAGATGGAGGATGACTTGCCGGAACACACAGTTTCCAGACTCGTCGGCCTTCCATGCCCGGACAAAAGCAACATCGCCAGCAAGGGCAGGCTCCAGCACGTATCTGCGGCCAGCAATTTCCCGCGCCTCCTTCTTAAGGCCGGGGATTGCAATTCCAGCTGCCATGCCTCCGTCATTGTAGCGGATGGGGATAGAGCCATGTTCTACGGCTGTGGACGCGCCAGTTGGAGTGAAGAAAGCAGGTATTCCGGCGGCATGTGCGCGAAGACGCTCTGCCAATGTGCCCTGCGGGACCAATTCTAAAGAAATTTGACCTTTGAGATACAAGGCCTCGAATTTCTTGTTGCTGAGACGCAAATGGGTAAGAAGGCGATGTAACAAATAAGTAGGGTTACTGACCCGCCGGGATACGACGCGATGATTTTGCCAAGTTGTTCCGTATTTAACAGTTTGGCTACATCTACGTCAGGATCTGAAAGTTTGCGACGGTGGACTACAAACCAAGACCCGAATCGCCAGACCCCGCATTGTTTGACACACCAGTGAGGTTATTGACATCCTTACGCTTTGCAAGCGCTCCGAGTAACGTGTCTTCGTGTACGGATCAAGATCGATATATGCAGTGCTACCAGTTCAATTCCGTCATACCTGGTATACCCGCTGCTCCAAACCCTACATAATAGATGTAATCCATTGTATCGTGTGTATAGATTGAAGATACTGACCTGCGCAAAGCAGAACCTGACCCGACTTGATATCCTTGACGGCTGCATCCGCAGAATCCCAGATTTTAGATTTCTTTGGTGGTTCTGCGGGCAACTGAGAATATTTCCTGGACAGAGAGGTGAATACGGCCAGGCGCAGGGTCGGCCTGCTCGAACGGCACGCACGGACAACGAGCATGGTGGGTAACCGGTTGTGAGAATATGCAGATCCACCGCCTAAATATGGGGACCCGGACTTTCGGAGATCCGCCCCGCATATTCCCCCGGATCAACGATATTCCGAGAGGCTTCCATATCTCACAGCGCCAAACAGCCTCCACTCACCTTTCCCACCTTACAAAGAACTTTCGCAGTTACTAATATTAATGTGGTCTCCATCAAGCCTCCCTCGTTCTTTATACACCTGGCAGACTAGAAAATGGCCCGGCTTCTGCTGACAGGCGCTTCAGGATACATGTTGAGCACAAATTTAACTTTTCGAACACAGCTCAGATACTTTTCTGCAGTGGTGGCGTCCTACTCGGCCAAATTCAATCAGAACTCCCTGACATTGAGCTTTACGCGCTGGTCCGAACCCCTCAACAGGCGGAGAAAGTCCAATCCTTCGGCGCACATCCCATACAATTTGATCTCGGAGCCAACTTACCCCAGATTTCAAGAGCCGTTGTGGAGAATGAAGGCAAGCATACATTCGTCATTGCCGTTGTATTCTGTGCCGACATAGCTATGCAGTCAACATAGTTTTGCACACTGCGGATGCCATGAATTTTGGCCCTGCTCAGATGTTCATTGAAGCACTTGCCGAAGTCAAGCAGCGAACGGGTCAGCCCGTACATTTTATTCATGTGCGTTATTAATAACGGCTCTGTGCAAACGTATCCATCGCTCATGCGTCGTGCGTGTCTTTTTCGTAGACTTCGGGAGCGAAACTCTTTTCAAGTCACGCAGGTGTTCCTTCAGGACATCCCATCATCAGCGACGCCCAGGACGTCTATACGTTGCAAAAGACCTTCAAATCCCCTCATCCTCTAATGGATCAAGTGCGTATTTGCATCAAAGCATTCCATGTTCTCATCAATGAACCAGGGAATAAATACGAACATTTCAATCCTCGATTTCTCTGAATCTTTGGATGTCCGCTCTTACATTCTCGTCCCCCCTATGGTCTGTTCGTAGCCATAAGCATCCCCATTGACTTTTCAGGATTTTAAATCTGCCTCATTCTTTAGACGGGCCCGGCACGGGTTTCGGAAACAAAATTTCCATTCAATTCGTCGCCATTGTCCGCATTGGCGCCGCGCTTCAATATCTGCCCCAGATACCAGAGAACGATGAGGTCTCTGCTTTCGCTAAATACGCTTCGTGTACTGAAACAGCCTCAGACATGGGCCCTCTGCCATCTTCAAGACCTCGTCTCTCTCTACATGACGCTACTCACATCGATCATCGCCGGTAACAATCCGCCATCTGGGAGAAACTATGGATATTATTTCGCAGAGAACGGTGTGTTCAGCTGGAAAGCACTTTACCAAGGCATCGCATCTCGACTGTTCGCCCTGGGGTATCTCAAAGGCTCGGTAGCCGATGGGGAAGTCACACTGACAAAAGCTACTGAAGAAGACATCCAGCGCGCAAGTCAAGTTTTGAAGGTCCCACCTAAATTTGTCCCCGTTTCTGTGGCTGGAAGGTAAGCTGCCAGACCACGTCTGTCAACCTTTTCTAATGCCGAATTAAATTCCTCAGATGTGCGGGGATCGTGGTCGCAAACTTGGCTGGGAACCCAAGTTCGGTGTTGACAATCTGATGGGCGTAATCAGCGAGGAAGTGGACTTCATTATCAAGGAAGATAACTTACGCCCCGCTGGTAAATAGCGCGGAAGCCGGAAGGTTGAAATGTGTTTACACCTGTTTCTAAAATGTTGAATTTCAGTAAATGTCAAGGCCCACAGATTCAATAGCGTCCACACACACAAAACTTGACTCGTCAACGCCACACCACAAGTTTTCGCCTCGGGCCAACTTGAGAACCATTGCCGTCCAGCTTGGAGGATATTTCCTATGTGAACCGCCACCACGTGGGTTTGCCATCAGGTGGTCGAAGTAAACACGCGCCCACACAACGCCCACAACTCACAAGTTACGACCACAGCGAGAAAGACATCCTCTTCTTCAAGTTCAGCCTCACCGAAAATATCATGGTCGGATGTTTTGAATGGCGCTCGCCAGCCCCTAAATGCAAAAGCAAGAGCTTAGACTTCAACAAGGAGACTAGCGCTGATAAAGTTCGAATCGATGTACGTAAATTTATATTCCTCTCTGTATATATGTATGGCCAACCTCTGAACTGGGACAGGCAAAACACAACTACATGTGGAGCGGGACGAAGGAATCGGAATCGTCTGTGGAGGATGTCGAGACCAAAACACTGCCCTCCTTGGATACAATCGCAACTCGGATCGCTGAGGCCATTGGTCACATTCCGTTGGCTATTACCCTCATGGCCGCAGATGCACTCGGTCGGCGTACGGAAACATTACCAACAGATTTGTTTGAATCTTCAACAATGAGGTCGTTGCAGAGCATTGACCGGGCAATCAGCAGATCGGTGGATCTAGCGAAGAAAGACCCCAAGGCGCTTACCCTTCTCGCCATTCTCTCGATGCTCCCGGCAGGCACAACTCGTGAAAACCTGCGCTGGTGGGCGCCAAACCTGGCTTCCGCCATTGTGACTCTCCGTGCCACCAACCTCATTGAGACGGATGGAGAAGACTTGGGGACGTCTCGTATATTTGCCCGCCCCATCATTCAATCCTACATGTTCCGACAGGGCCGTATATTGAGCGAGGTACACAAACAGGTGCATGATGCCTGTTATAATTTCGTCCTTGAACACAAGTCAACTCCCGATGACTCCGCATTCCAAGGCGATATGGAGGCTCTATCGAAAGAAGAGACCAATATCCAGAGTCTGCTGATGGCGATCAACGTCAAAGACCCCTGTTCCAAGGCCATTGATGCCCTAATCGCCTTCAGCCGTTATCAACTGAGGACGAAACCCAGCATCCTGGTGGCCCAGCAGGCACTGGATATCGCACGAGCTTCCAGGGATGATCATCGCGTCGCTGAAGTTCACGAATGCTTGGGCGATATATGCCACATCCTTGATCGGTATGACGAGGCCTGCCAGCATTTCGAGGAAGCGCGCCGCTGCTACAAATCCTTGCCCAGTGGCCCAAATGTTCGTCGTGCTGCAGAATGTTCAATGAAACTGGCCGAAACGTGGATGTATATGGGCAAGCGGTCAACCAAGATTGTTCCACTGGTCCTAGAAGCTAAGGACGAACTCTGCCACGATGAGAGCGACAGGTTTTCTGTCGCACGGGGTTTGCTTGGATTTGGCTTTTTTCTTTGGTATGACGTTGAACCAGGTGCAGCTCTTGAGGTGCTTTTCTCTGCAAAAGCCTTATTCGAGGAGCTGGCATGTCCAGCTAGCACCTCCGAGTGCCTCTTCCTTGTGGCACGGACTTACGCGTGCAACGACAAACACGCAGAAGCACTCATTGTTGCCCGGCAGGCATTGGTGGAAGCCGACAAAACTGGCGACGGGGATCTGATTTGTCGCGTTTTGTTAAGCATCGGGGCGTACCTCATAGTTCTGTCATGCTATGACGAAGCGTCTGAAATCATTGAACGTTCACTTTTGAAGAGTCGGGTTCTTGGTCGGCCCCTTGCGATAGCCCAGAGTTTAGAGGAGCTTGGGTATAATTGTGCTGCGAAACTGGATCTCTCAGGAGCCCGAGTTGCATACGAAGAGGCCCGAGCACAGTATGTTCAACTTCCATCCAGCAGAAGCGCGAGAACGGGTGAGAAATTATGTTCATATAATCTCAAGAAACTCAGCGGCTTGAAAAATATCGATCAAAGGGCTGTCTCAAAGTTGAAGATGTTCCAGACGTACTAGTACTGGCTTTTCAATAATACAGATCAATTCGTCGTTGAATTGGTTCAACTCTTCCATTTGTTTCTTCTACACCTGTATGTTAGCTGTTTTCTGTGATCGGCGATGGCAGACAACAAGTTGCAAGTACTTAATAAAACGGAAAGGCCGTAAATGAGCATAAATTAACGCTCACAGCTAGTAAACAACACGTTCAGACTCGACTCCTATCTAATGGTTCCCCAATGACCATGTGTTTGTACGTGTTTCGCAAATGTTGAACTCGCTCAAATGAACTTACAACAATGAACCGAAACACAAACGAGCTGCTGACTATTGGGGACAGTCCAAGTAAAATATATGAGGCAATTCTAGAGACGTTTATGGAAGGGAAGAACTTTTTATATTTTGTGCAGATTCTCAGACTTCGCAACGTAGCCTGCGAAGTTGCTGCGAAGTGCAGATAGTGTTGACTTAGACAGTAACAGAACATGTAGAGTCTGAGAAAGTAAGCTCTGCAGATATTTCTGCTGGTTGTACGGTGGCTGCTGTCGGACAGCTGTGTGGTCCAGAACAGATATGAGTTGTGGTTTTGATTTTTGAACCGTGGGAAAACGGATCAACCTATAAATAGCACCATCCAGGCGATCTCGGAATCGTTAGCTGTCTGTGTATGCAACCATGCCTGGTGAAGAAAAACTAGAGCGCGCATAGCATGAGTATCGCAACCGCGAACTCTCAAACCCAATAAATCAAACACAGGAGCACTAAATTTAACGGGGTTGTCGTCCTTTGCGGGCGCGCTTTCCCTTCAGTCCTTCCGCCGCCAGAACCCGTTCAATCTCTTCCCGAATTTCGCCAAGATTCACCCGCAGTGTCTTCGCGTCTTCGAACTTACGCTGCGCCTTGGCCTCCTCAACAAACGTCTCTAGCAGTGCCTCCTGCTCGAGAAGTGGCTGCAACGCAATCGCCGTCGCTGATGACGGATCGATGAAGCTCGCATTGTCGTCGTTCTCTTCCACAGCCGTGTGCGATGGGGTGGAGCTGGCGTGTTTTGGTGTCGGCAGAGACTGCAGACGAACATATGTAAATAACGAACACTTGGGAGCAGATTACGCGACGAACCTGCAGCGGGAACATGTTCTTCTGTAAGAACAAATTCGCGCGCGTCATCACCGCGATCTGGACGCGGTCCTGCGAGCTGCCGGGCCCGTTGGGAGTGGGGAGGCCCCGTATTCGCTTGGCAAGCGAATCGTACTGTGCAAAAGCCTCCAACAGCCGTTTTCGCGCGGCGGAGGCTTCTTTAGTGGGCTGTGAATCGTGGCTGTATGGACGTCAGGTTTAGAAAACATATTCATCTCGAGCGACACACTTGAGTGTGAGAATTAATTCCTGGAATTGGGGTAAAGAGTCCTCGATCTCTTTTTCGAGGATAACAAATGCCTCGTAGAGTTTCACGAACGTCGGGACATGCATGCCCTGCTGATGGTACTGTTGTCGTCTAGCGAGAAATATGAGCATTTCCAGGAGAAGCCGGAACCAAGAAAAACATACAACAGCACAGGCCTGCACTGACTGCATATCCGAACCCCTCGGAGGAACTTCTCCTCCTCTGCCGCTTCCTGTTGGAGCTCCTTCGCCCCGCCTACGCTTCCCGTCCGGCGTTTCCGCACACCATAGTCTACGCCCTCACCGACCTCTTCGATGTTTCGCGTCTTGGGGTCAACGACGAACAACACCGAGCACAGCTGCGGTCGCTGTGGCCGTTTGACCGGCAGTGCGCAAATAATCTGGCCACACAATCGGCAGTGGTGTTTTCGATTTGTTAGTGGGTGGAAGTTTGTCCTACAGCAAGTCAAGCAATGTGTCTAATAAGGATAATAATTCCTTACGTGCACAAGGGGCATTTACTGACGGTCGAATCTTCCTGCCACGGTGTTATCCGTTGTTCAGCCGCTGCGCATCATAAAGAGTAAGTACCAAAAGCAGAAGACATGAAAGGGCGTACTCCGAACATCTTCCTTCCCCCCTCCCAAGATACTCTTCAGGTCCAAGTCGAAGAATGACGATGCGCGACGATTCGCATTGGCAACCGGGGCTAGACTCGGTCGCCGCCCTGCACCCGTCGTTGCCTTCTCCTCCTCGGGAAAGTGTAGGGCAACGAGCTTTTCGAGCCGCCGTTCGAGCTTAGTGCGCTCCGCGGACGCATACCCTGCGGAGATAGCATGCGCCTTACGGTGCGCCATAAACTCATCCGTGCGTGGACGGTACACCCCTTTCGGCTGGAATCCAGGGCGATACGGTGCTGACGCCTGCCGCGGAGGCGTTGCTGGGTGGAGACTGGAGGGTGAGGGAGGAACGGACGATGAGACCGGGGCAGGGGTTGTTTGGCGGGACGGAATCGAAGAGGGCACGCGGGACATGGGGGCAGTGGAAGGCGGGGTGGCAGCCAGGGATGAAGTCCGGACAGGTGGGACAACGGACATCGCAAGCGATGCAGCAACAGCGTCGGCGTTGAGCGGCGTTGAGTGTCGCCGGTCCCGGGAGCTGGTGTCTTCGGAAAACGAGGGTATCGCAGGAGGTCTCCCGCTCGTAGATGGGGATGAAGAAAGCGACTGGATACGATGCCGGGGATCCATCAGCATCGATGTTGGTCTTTGCTGCGTGTAAGATGGATGTTCCGACGGAGGTAGACTAGGCCGCAAAGATGATGCGGCGGCCGAGGAGCTGGACAGCGTACGGGCGTGACCGCCAGCTAGTGGAGAGGAGGGTAAAGGAGCGCGAGCATTTCGCGGGACGCGACGGAACGTGGATGTCTTTCGCGGACGAGATGCAGGGTCTTCAGGAATAGCCGATGATGAAGCCACCGCAGACGAGGGCAATCCGACAGAAGTCTGGGGTGGACTTTTCGTTTGCCCAGAACCAGAGGCAGCGCTCCCGTTTCCAACTCCATTTCCGTTGGGGTAAACACCATTGACACGAACCGTCTCCGTTGCAGCGTCAGCCGACACCTTCATCGGAGTCTCTGATGGCTGAGTTACTCCGGGCGACACTGGGGGACTCGGTGATCCATTGGACGCAGGTGGAGAGGGATCAAGTACGATGACGGGTAGAGGTGGCGATTGTGGAGATTTAGAAAAATTGAAGGACGTCTGCGAATCCTTTTCCAAGGAACCGTAGCCGTTTTGGCCGTTCTGAGGCGGGGGAGTGGTCGGGATTACGACACTGGACGGCCGAGAGGGCGGAGGAGACGCCACGTTTGGTGCATATCGCTGCTGCGGGTTGGATGGGTTGTGCGAGTGCCGCTTTGACTGCGCAAGTTGAGCTAAAATAAAAGAAAGAAGAAGCTTGCGTACTCTATATGCCTGGTAAGGGATACCGGGGGCGGTCTCCGACATTGCTACGGCGCTAAGCAAGCGATAGAAGGTACCACGGCGGTATAAGAGGCCGCCGAGTGCTGGACTAGCAATTACTAGTCGACTAGGGTGCAGATAGGGTACAGATAGATGGTTGTGGTGGTCGCTAGCAGAGAGACATAATCGAGGCAATGTAGCAGGAGATCAAGTCCCAAATAAGCTTTACTTGAGTTGACCAGAACCATGTCGGCAACATCTGGCATTGGCGTCAGCCCAGAACTCAGTGCAGAATTCTCGCGCGCAGTCGACGACAGACAGACTAGATTCATAAAGGTGTCTATCCAGAACGGTGGGTACACCGCTGCCCACCGGCCCTCGTTCTTACACCGTCTGAAGAGTCTCTTGTTCATGACCTCTCGATTCCGGCTCGCGGCTCGCTCCAGGAGGATCTGGCACAGCTGCAGGACTCGGAGAATATCATAGAACAGAATACACCAGCCTACCTCCTCACTAAACTCGACGATCCGCCCGCAGAATGGCTCGTCATCTACTATGTGCCCGACACCGCAAAAGTCAGAGATAAGGTTTTGCGCGTTCTATATCTACATCGCGAGCTCTGAACTTCGTTGCTTAGATGCTCTATGCATCATCCCGCGCTCAGCTTCTCAAGTCTCTCGGTTCAACGCTCTTCTCCGACTCCATATTCGCCACGTCTAAAGCGGATCTGACGGCTGAAGCTTATGCTGCGCACCGCAGACACGTCGCTGCGCCCAAGCCACTCTCTGCCAGCGAGCAGGAGATGGCCGATGTTCGCGCTGCGGAGCGCCAGGCGGGCGGCCTCAGCGCGTACCAGGGCAGTCGCGCTCGTACCAGCCATATCGGCAAGACCATCGGAATGCCCTGGGCCTCAGGCTTGGAGGACACTGTCAAGGGTCTGGGAGATGGCGACGATTCGGTTCTTGTTGTCCTCGTATGTCCATAGCCTGCGCTGAATTCCGCCGCTGACTGGCAACCAGACAATAGACATGACCTCCGAAACCATCGTGCTGCACTCTACCTCTCCCACAGCTGCCGCTGACGTCGGCGCTTCCCTTCCTTCCGAGGGCGCATGCTACGCGTTTTTCGCGTGGAAGCACGCCCCGTCCCGACGCGACATAGGTGAGAACTCAATGCACACTTTCACATAATAAACTGAGCTCTACTTCAGTGTTCATCTACTCCTGCCCCTCATCATGCCCCGTCAAGCATCGCATGGTCTACGCCTCGGGATTCAACGCCGTGTTTATGGTAGCCAAGGGACTCCTGGCCGACGCGCCCGCGCCGTTACACACACGCAAGATCGAGACCTCCACCCCGGCAGAGCTCGACGAGGCGTACCTGCGTTCCGAGTTTGACTTTTCCGCTGGACAGGGAACATCGAGGAGTGAGACGTCGACGCCTGGCGTGTCAGGTAACGACGACGAGAAGAAACCGTTTGCGCGCCCCCGCGGACCGAAACGGCGGTGATGTTATGTAGATCATCAAATTGTATGTACGATCATTTCGATGCCGGGCTCATGGCACATCTCTCTTGAGCTAAAAATTTTACCAGTAAAAACCAATAATTGATGCTCACTGTGGTATTACCTTCAACACATGTTTAAGTTGATGCAAACCTTGGATCCGCTAGATGACGAGAGCGAAAACAATTTGGTTTCGTGATCCAAATAGATACGGTACACGCTAGCACGCAAACGCTCCGGACATCGCTCTCGATTGAAGAGGTGTAAAATGAAGTTAATATCAACACAGCGAAGTTTTTTAACGCGTATTTAGTTTATGCGCGCAACTCGGGGCGAAGCCAAATGCACGCGCACTAAGCCCAGAGCCCAATGATGGAATTCAAGCTCTCATTGTCCGTCCCGGAAACACGCTTCCACGCGTCGCGCAACGTCCCACTGAGGTCTTGAACGAGGGCTCTTGAAGAATCTCTCGACGGGCTTGATAAGTTTTGCTTGAGGTCTTGAACCACAGTCACACTGTGAATGTACAATCGTGAAAGCTGGCCTCAAGCCCAGGGTAATGGGGAACGGATGATAGCGGTTAAAGAAACAGTCAAGGGGTCTAAAACAGAATTTTGTGCACGGCGGAAAACAAACAACGCGTGCGTAGGAGTCGAAGTATTAAGGCAGTCTACGGTCTTGGGGCAGTCGGGACTCCGGTGGCCGGCTGGACGCGTGGCTGTTGTTTGAAAATGGTGGGCATAGAGATGCTGTGATGCAGAAGAAAGAGGTAATTGTGGCTGACTAGATTGGACAAGATGGTCTCGGTCTGAAGTCGCTCGGCAAGCTGCCGGCTTTGAGTTTGGTGTTGCTTGACTCCCATCAATTGCACATGATCGCGTTTTTCTTGTTCTATTTCTGCATTTTTGTGCATTTTTCACCGCAACAACCAAGTGAATTCGAGGACGTGGTCGCTCAAGTGTCACCTTGCAAATAATATAAGAGTCCATACAACATCAGTTCGTACATCCCACGAGCAATTTCCCTTATAAAAAATCCAACAAACGTCCGTTGATTAAAAGTCCCCAGTTCCTCTGACCCTTTCTATGGCACCCTTGAAACCCTTCGCCCAACTGAATCTGCCGGGGTCAACACCGATCACGTCCTGTGGCTGGTTACCGTTTTCGTCCCTCCAAATACCGTCCGTTTTATCCACCGGTCCATACAGATGTGTATTCTGGTTCCGCCTAAGCCCGTCGATCCATCCCTTGCAAACCGTCGCGGAATCAAACATGACATTGATCTCCTGCGAGTGGTACCACGACTGCGTGTCCTGGTTCCCATTGCCCTGGATTCCAATGTGCTCATCGACGACCATGACCTTGACGTGGCACGACCGCTTCTTCTTCTTCGCGACGATCGGGACGGTCTGGTCCGCCCCAATGTACCAATAGTAATGCAGCCGCTGCTTGCCCTTGTCGGAGAGCGTCGTGTACATTTTGTGCACGACCATCTCGTTGGTCCCGCCCTGCGCAGGTAGCAGCTCGCCCGAGTCGTTGTACCCAAGGCAAATGTAGCAGAAAACGTCGATCCCGCGCTCACAAGCCTCGATGATGGCGGGGACGAGCGGCGCGGCGTTCAGCGTCGGCGACTGGATGAACACGTTCTTTGTAGCATTGCGGAGAGCAGAGAGCCAGACCTCGTTCTGGGGATTGTATACAGATTCGTGCGTTGGAGTGCCATGGGGTTCGCGGCACACCATGGCCATTGGGAACGGGTCCGAGGTCGGGTGCGCCATGTAGGGGGTCATCTCCTCGCCCGCCCCCCGTGAAGGTGCGGACCCCGGGAAGCCAACGTTCTTGGTGTGATTTAAATGCTTCGTTATGGCATCCATCCGGGTCAGAATGGGAGGCTTTGGTGATACCGACGTCTGCACTCGAGCAATTTCGCCGGCGATGTCAACATCATAATGTGGATCGACGGTGGTGTGCTCCGGAAGAGGATCATCTTCGGGCGATGGGTGCGCGATCTGGGCTTTACTTATGCCTTGTTCTCCTGAATACAAGAAAGCTTTGGTCGCCTCGTCCGGGCCCTTGACTTGACTTTGATAGTTAAGCTGATCGCCTGTGGATTATCTTTAAAAGGGGACTGTATAGAGAGGTAAACCTCCTACTAGATGTGTTGTCTACCATTTCCTGATTTGCTTGGGAAGTACTCATTCCGACGGGATGCACAACGCTTTCAACAGTAGTAGGACCCGTTGCCACGTCTGCACGTTTAGTTCCGCTTTCCTGGGTAGTTGTTGAGTCGCCAATGGAGCCCAAACCACCATCCACCTCAGGATGATCACTACTAGGCAGCTTAGGGGTCAGTTTGAGGTGCCAGGAAATGAGCGCCATGTCATATATGGAGTCGACGATTGGACCCTCAAGGTGCATCATCATTTCGAGGTTGTCATTGTCCTGCGCGCCTTCCATTACTACCAGTCTGATAAAATGTTGTTTACGCACCTGTATATTGTTACTCTGCAACACCGCGTATTTTCTGTCCACGACCATGTACTTGCAATGGAACGTGCCGACCAGGGGACGGTGGTAGTTCATGACTTGCAGGTCGATGTTCGGGATCTCCTCCGGAGCAGGGATCCCAACGTCCTTGCCCGTGTATTCCTTCTGTGAAACCATATAATGAGGTTCGATCAGCTGTCTTGGGCTTCCTCGGTCGTAAATGATCTTCATGACAATCTTCTCTCCCCGCTCCCCAGCCCTTCGTGAGAGCTCTTTCATAGCATTCGTGATGTATTTCGAGGCAACAGAGTTTTGCCAATAGTTGGTGGCCAGGAAAATCTCCTTCTCAGCGCGGACCTAAAGGAACGAGCTCAGAACACATTGGGCAAGACAAACAAGTCCGTACGATCATATTAGACATGTGGCGCATAATATCTGGAACACTTAAAGGAATTTCAGTCCATACATAACATGTTCGGGGACCGCTCAACGCACACAGAGATGATACTCAATGGAATTGTGCCGCACGCGCCCATTAATGGCGGACTGACCATGGCAGAAGCGACATTGTGGTCGAGAGTGCAAAGGGCGTCATGATACAACTGAATGAGCGTTAGGTCGTAGGTCCCAGAGGATGTGCAATGTGCTCACTTTCAAGAACAGTTCACTAGGTTCTGTCGGACCCCACTTCCCGCATTCGCGGGCTCTTTTCAAGTCTGCAGGTGTGCTTGTGTCACGATTCTCCCGCGCTTTTGCCACGGTTTCGTCGCCCCCAGCAGTATGCCCTCCGTAGAGTTTCTTCCATGCATCCCCGGGCGCGAGTTCGGGATCTTGCGCAACGAGCGAAGAGACGGTTTCTGTGCCAGTACACAGCTCGTGGACCTTGAGGGAAATCATGACTTTCAGTTGTGGGGGGGTTCCTGGTTGTTTCGCAGCAGGACGGTAGACTCCAAGGAGCACTTATATTCTAGGTGATCATATCACTGACTGCTTTAGGAAGAAAAGGATGACGTTCGGGGTCCTTGCTCCCACAACTGAATCCTGGCTTATGCGCCGAAGAATAAAGCGTCGGAGATGGCAGTTGAGAATTGAGGTCCAACAGCGCTGAGATTTCGTATTTTTCGAAGCCAGACTGGTTGTACGCGCAGTGTGTTCTGCAGTCCAATGGCTGAAAGGGAACTCCTGGAAGCACAGCAGAGCACAGCACGTCATCAGCGCCGTTGCCAAAAATAGCAGATCACGATCGAGTTCAAAAATAGATATTCTGAATTCATGGTCGTCGACTGAGCTCAGTGGGCATGCCTCCTGTGGCAAGTGCAGGCCAAAGTTTCATCACATGGACCAATTAAAAACAAGATTGCACACAGCTGAGCAAGGGGGGAAAAACAGAAACCATTTCGTAGTTAAGAATAGCACACCTATTTTAGAACTGGGACCCCAAGTTCAATTCAATCCAACATGTGTTGTATTTGGAGAGTATATATAAAATATGTAAGCACAACACGACAGTGCTACCGACGAACAACCCCGCCCAATGTAAGGACCAGCTCCAGACATAGAGCAATCCCGTTCAGCATCAGGTAAAATAACATGGGGATCAAGCCCATTATCAAGTTCCCGAGCAGTCCTCTGCGAGTGACAGTATCCCAAAGTTCCGTCTTGACCGTATCCGGAGCCACAGGGGAGCGGTAGGGGCCCATTAGGCGATAGAAGGTCGTGAAAGCCGCACCAAAGCTGAAAACAAACGCGTCATGGTGAGGGAAGGGCGAAGGAGTAAAAATGAATCTGACCTGTAGCACACGGCGACGTGCGTCCCGTGCTCTCGCCAGAGCTCCCAGAGGCCCGGAGCTGCGCCGACATCTTTTGCGAGTGTGCTCATATACGCGGAATGGTCTACTCCGTACTTGATCCGTGCCGTGTCCTTGACGAGCAAATGGTAATGCGGAGGCGACAGGGGTTTCTTTACTTTGCCTTTGAGCAGAGATATCCAGAAGAATGCTTGCATCTCAGAGATAGGCGGTATTGCACCTAGAACGCGGATCAGTCACCGAATATTACAACCTGCAAGCTACTGACCAACACCAGGACGAACGAAGCCGATGAACGCGACACTTTCGTCCCCATCCTTGACCACATTTCGCACATCAGCGTCTCCCGGAGTAGGATAGCCTCCGGAGCTGTCAAGGAAAGAAAACTCCTGCCGATATCCTAACATCATGAGCAACATGTATAAAAAAAATAACATAAGCATACCAGTCGCGTAGATGACCAAATCCGGCCGAACGTCGCTCTTCTGCATCCTTATTGCGTCCTTTCGTTTCGAGGCCGGGAAGACAGCGCGTCCATTGGGAAGAAAGTGCGTGGGAAAGGGTGCGAGGTCTACAGTAAAATCGGTATGCGGCGGCATGTCTTGCGGGGGATCGATATAGCGCGACATATACTCGAGTAGGAAGTGCCGCGACTTGTAAGGACGGTTGATGTACGGCATTGCTTTATGCGACTGTATGCAGTGAAGCCACAACGCGGAAGGCGCAAACACATGCAGCTACCTTATTGAGGAAAACATATGCCCGTCCAAGTCTGTCGGGCTCCAGCTCACCCACCTGAAAGAGTGAGCCGGATGGCGCTTCAGAAATGATGCCCTACCCATTGGTTGCATCCCGCTTGCGTGCCTGTTGAACATTATAGTAGGAAGGAAAATTTTACGAGAGGCTTTTCCTACCGGTCAGGAACCATAGCAGGCGTTTGATGACGAAATCGGACACGCTGTTGAACTTTGAGAGGGAACCAGGAAAGGAAAGATTGAGGGCTTACAACCACCGGATATGGGAGGAGGCCACCCACGGATGCTGAGCATGTTAGACGCCAGTGACTGAACAAAACAGGAATAGACTCACGACATATGCGGTCTCTCCCAAATTCGTTATCAACGAGTCTATCGGCACCGCTGCTTTATCCGACTTGAATTTGTACCCGAAAATCTCAAAATCATTCTACCGGAAGATGAGCTCGCCCGTGGCAGCGAGAATAGTCCGACGACTCACGAGCGCTTTCGGGAAGGAAAGAAAACTGCGAAACTTCGTTATATACGAAAAGTCATACTATTAGAATCAACTCACCCGGACCGAGAACACAACACGACTTCTTTGGCTCCCGCTTTCGCACTCTCGTACGCCAGATCCATCCCGGTTTCGCCTGTACCCATAATCATGACCCGCCGTCCGGCCAACTGAGCGCGCAATTTGTATTCGGTCGAGTGATACGCGGCAGGCGGCACAGCGCCAAGCTCGTGGTTTTCACGGTTCAGGACATGCTCAATGCCGGAAATATTTGGGATCGAGGGAATAACGTGCAGGCCGGTGCAGAGCGCAACGTAGCTGGCTTTGATCGTCTGGACAGCTGCGTCAATGAAATCAGTGGCTGTGCTATGAAAATTAAGCGCCGCCGCCGCACAAGCTAGGTGACGCGAGCCTTGACGCGAGCGCTAGCTCTCTGGTGAATGTATGCAACTCACTGGATTCCCATTCGCCCGAAGACGCCTTGGTCACGTAGGACACGACATGCCCGCCAGCGGGATTGCGCGCGACGTTCACCACCTTGGTCTCGAGCCGGATTCTGTCGGTTATCCCAAAGTTTTTGCAATATGCACGCAGGTAGTCGACGTATTGCTGGAGCTCTTTCGTAAGGATGGGCAGCGCAACAAGAACAAGAGAGGAACCTCGAGTGTCAAATGGTCAGGGTGTTCAAACGGCAGCCGGAAGTCGGAAAAGCTAGCAAAGCTCAGAACAGCGTTCAGTTCAAGTGCCTCCAAGATACCTTGTGAGTTGTTTCGAAGAAACAAGCGTCGCATTCTATGCACAGAGGTAAGCATGCGTGATGAGTTCTTGGCATTGAACGCACTTCATACGTGCGGTATCTGAATGTCCCGCCAATGTCCGCCTCCTGTTCCAGCACAATGGGGTCGAAAGGAAAGTCATCCGAGGCATATTCGAGCAAACTCTTGCAAGTAACCAGACCAGAGGGCCCAGCACCGATAATAACGACCGTCTGCATGTTCACGCTGCGTGTGATCCCATCATCGATGGGGTTGACACTACGAGGCTCATGGAAAGCAAAATATAAGACAAATTATTGTGACTAGAATACAAAAACCCAATAATAGTAGTATCATCCCGCCTCCCCAACCGTTGAACGGCCCCGTCGAAGCACAGGCGGGACTTTAAACGACTGGGAGGGCAGCGCACTGCGCGGTTGCTCCTGAGATGGCGGGAGCGCAAGTTTCGAACTTGCAGAGGGCTGCGCGGACCGACTCCGAGACAAACTGGAGCCGACGCGGTACTCCTCCGGGGGACCGAGTCCAACATTCGAGATGGTGCTCAGCGCGGGAGACCCAGGCATCGGCGAGTAGGGTCGCCCGTTGGTGGATGGGACAGGAGAGAAGGAGGACACGTGGAGCAGGATGGCGAACTCCTCCGTGGAATTGGTGAGTTTGACCAGGTTGCTGCGTAGCGTAGAGTGGGCGCCACCGTATGTCTTGATGACGTTGGACAATTGCACAACGATCTGCAGGTAAAGAAATCATCAGCAATGTCATCCATGAAGGAGTACACGTAGCGCACCTTCAAAAACAGATTAGAGTCTTCACGCAGCACCTTTCTATCTACAGGTAAATCCCCGCCCTCTTGCATAGCCCGAGTAGTATCAGACAGCCGTCGCGTAACCGCCCTTGCTCGGTCCAGACTCTCCCGTACATCCGCATCTAACGCGTCTCCCAACGTCTGCTCCATCATATCCCAAACCGTCGGCGCAACCTCTACGGCTGCCTGAATCGCCTGCAACGCCTCCTTGTCCACCTGCGTCTTTGAAGACGACGGCAGTTCCAAAAACGATGCCTTCGACGGTATGGACGGCGATGAGGATGCTGAGGCTCCACCGGACAGAGAAGCAGACGAAGACGATGCCTGTAGAGACGCTTGCGAGCCCTGCCGCGAGTGACTCTGCTGGTGATGCCCGCGCGACGAACCCTCGCCCATCGAGCTCGCCGAAGAGGGGCCCGGGAACCCGTTCACGCTCCCATTGGGCGATGCGACCATGATCGAGCCATTGAACGGCGCGGGGAGGTGACGTTTCGGCGCGCGTGGTGTCGGCGTGTGGGTCGCGACACCTGAGACGACACCGCCGGACATAAGGGGCACATCGTCGTACGACGGCAGCTTCTTCCCGATTTCCACATCCTTGGAGCTGAACGACCCCGCGTGTCGTCTGGCACGGGCACGCCCGCCATTCACACCGAGGCCAGTCGCTGAGTGCGTCCGGAACACGGGCGGCGGCGACTGCTCGGACGACCCAAGGAACTGATTCCCCATCGCCGGCGCGGAACCGGGGTACGCGTCGGGGCTCCCAAGTAGCGGCGACGGAATCGGGAAGGTCTTGGGGTGCAGCAGCGGACGGATTGTCTCAATCTGCGGGATCATCCCCTGCCACGCGACGGCGACCTCCGCCGTCGCACCGTACAGCATAAGCAGCATCGAGCGCAGATACCTCACGTCATCTGCGCCGGAGATGACCTTAAGCTGCAACGAGAGCACGCCAACGGCCTTGCCGAAAGACGCGACCGTATCACGACAACTCTCCACCACACCGCGACAAACAGTGTGCGGCGGCAGCATCTTGCGGCTCATCGCGTCGAACCGGTCAAGCGAGTTAATGAGCTGCATCATGTCCGCGCTCGCAGGGTCGAGCACCTTGCGCAGCACGGACTTGAGCCGGTCGTCGGGTGCGTGGATCGTGTAATGCTCAAGGCTTTGGTAGACCTGGCACATCGCAAACAGGATACTTCGCGCGGAGTCGATGAGGCTGAGCAGTGCCTTGGGGAGGGTGTTGGAGATGGTCGCGGCAGGCAGCTTTGAGAGGCGCCGGAAGTACGAATTGCGCTCGAACGCCATGGAAGGTACAGGAGGCACCGCACGCGTCGGCGAGCCCTGGGCGGGGTCCTTCGTGAACGGCCGGACGACAACGGACGAGCTGCCCGAGGAGTCCGAGTCCTTCCGCAGCGACATCGGGGACGGGAACGAGTCCTCTTGGTTCGGGCGGCTTCTTGGCGGAGCTGGGAGCTCGGGAGCGTTCTTGGAAGAGAAGTTGAGTTTGGCGGTGCGCAGGTCGGGCATGCTCTTTTTGCCGGCAAGAGTGAGGCCACGTTCGCGACTGCGAATTCCGCTTGCATACGACGCGTTGCGCGCGTGCGCTGTGGACTCGGGCGGCGGGTTGCGAAGTGAGTCTTTGCGTGGCGGGTGCTGCGTGGTGGGCTCGTCGAAAAACTTGTCCGAGTCTGCGGGGCTAGGAAGATAGCTCTCGAATGAGTGGGTAGGCGAGTTTTGAGCACTGTAGGAGCCGAGAATGCCCAGGTGTAACGGTGGAGGCCGCTCGGCCTGGCCATAGGAGGAGGATGCGGGGCGGTCCTCCTGCGCAGACTCGGACTCTGCGATGGACGACACGGAAAAGTTGGAGTCTATGGAGAATGAGCGGGCGTGCGGGGTGACGCCGGCATCAAAGTCCTTCTCCGTGACTGGGTTGAAGCGGGTCCATGAGTTGTAGCTGTCCTCGCTGCTATCACGTCAGATAGATCCGGGCTGATGCACATGAGAACGCACATGTTGCTTTCAAGCTCCTGCTCGCTGAAGCCCGAGTCGTCATGTACACGGGGACGCGACGTTTCGACCTCTATCCACTTTTGCACGTTGCGAATCCAGTCGCGCATAGCCTGGGGTGTCTCGGGCACGCGAGCCTGGCTGACGACGGACTTGGGTGGCCATTCGAGGGGGTTGCGCTCGAGCTGGAGAACATCGAGTTTGTAGAACTTGGAGAGGTAGATTGGGAGGCGGGTGAGCTTGTTGCGTGCGAGACAAAACACACGGAGGTTGAGCAGCTTGCCCGGCTGAGTCGGGAGGCGCTTGATCTTGTTGTGGCTGATGTCGAGGGTGTCGAGAGCGGGAAGGAGAGTGAGGACGTCGGGAAAGACGGAGAAAGAGTTGCTCTTGAGGTTGAGGTACCTCAGTCGCGAAAGGAGCGCAAAAGCTGTAGGGAGCGTTGTCAGTCGATTGTGGCCGAGTGCAATGCTGTTGGAGATGTTCAGTGCAATGTAGACTGTCCAGCGGTCTCTCCCACCGTTCCACCAAGCTCTCGTCGTCGGGGGTCTCTCTGCCGAGCGTTGCAAGGTCCTCCGCCGCCTCCTCGCCAATGTCGGTGAGATTCTTCTTGAGAAAGACGAGAGTGGCGCCATTGTCGGTGGACTGGGCGAGGGCATCGGCGATGAGCTCGGGGGACAGCGACAGCGATGGCGGCGAGAACGAGAGGCGCTTGGGCCCGTCGAGCGCAGCCATTACTGCATACCACAGAAAGTGTAGTATGTAAACAAGTCACAAATATCACAGTGACACGAAATGATCTAGCACAGCTACCACCACATGGAAACAGAGAAACTACGACACTCGGCGCGCATGGCGTGCCACCATCCAGCTGGCATGTACAGCAGATCTCCAGGCCCCAAGCTCCCTGTCATCCCCCGCACCCCCAAGAATTTCGGGCGATCCCTCTGATCCGGCGAGAACACATCAACTCCTGCGGTGTTGCCCGTGGCGTACATTCCGTCGCTGCTCTCCGGCGGCGCCATCCACACCGTCTTGCGCCCAGCGACCTGCACTGCAGCACGCCGTCAGAATCGCACCACCAGAGTTCCGTAGGATACGCACCGTACATGTTGAAATAAGGGTCCTGAGAATAGGCCGTTAATAACACTCTGATATCCGAACAGAATTCTACGGACAGTGTGCGCTGGCGATACGGTGTTTTTAGGTCCCAGCCAGGCGTTGATGACCAGCTGCTCGTCGTTGGCGGGTGGCTCCTCGCATCCCGGTGGCCGGGGCAGTGCGGCATACACGTAGTCAGGGACCTCGATATCGGCGCGGAGAGCGGGAAACTGCATTAGCAGACTGTGCTGCGCCAAATAAAGCGGTGTGTCTCCGTCGTCGCTGTCCAGGGAGTCGAGGAACACATCCCAGCTGATGAGTTTCTGGGACCAGTCGTCGGTGCGGTAGTCGTGGCCGACCTCGACAGGGACAATACGGCCCTGGCCGGCGACTGACCGCAGATAATCACTAGATGCCCAGGGGTGCTCGTTGAATGCCGGCCATTCTTGCGCATAGCCTCGCAAGATAAACGGCGCTTTGTATTTGTCTGACTGGAACGCAGCGAGCGAGGGCGGTGTCGCCAGACATGTAATTGGGAGGCCAGAAAACGGTTCCGGATCTGGCACCTGGGACACAAAGGAGGCTGCACGGAAAGCGGGGGATGGGAAATGTTCCGCTTGAATGTGCTGGATGATGTCCAGTATCAGATCGAGGCGACCAGCTGCGCCAGAGACAATTATAGCGGTATCTAATTTAGCTATCGCGTCCCGAGGTGGAGAAACGAGGGCGTTGAGGATGGACGCGTCGGTGTGCCGCCGTCGCCAGTAGTGCAGAGATGTACGCGCCAGAGTTTCGTATGCGGCTGCCACAATGGCGTCCAGTTGCTCGCGGCCAATTGTTTGCAGCAGATCCGGTTCGCTGTCCTGGAGCTCTGCTCGGACCGTGGCCAGAAAGTCGGCCATTTGAACGTCGACGAAAACGAAAGAAGGTACTTTGAAAATGCGCTTGATAATTGATTACCGGGGTTACGCGCAATGTTAAAGTGGCCGAATCGAGAATGCGCCTTTCTGTCCTTTCACAATCCGATTGTATTTGCACAAGACCTCGCAATTGATTACACGGCTCGTCGATCAGCGCTCAGCTTTGCCGCTGTGACTTTGCTTTTCGCGCTGTACCTTTGACACTGGTGCGCGTCGGGCCGTCGGTTGCATACGACGCGTTTATTTGCCGCTACGACGACGCCGAGCCGCCCGTTGAACGGGAGGCATAATAATGTGTCCGTGGGTCTCTGTCTGTTACTGCTCAAACGCAGTATCCTCCTCTCCTAACTGTGCCGTCAATCCCTTGCTGATCCCTGGACGGCATCCCTTTGTCGAAAGACATATACACAGGAGGCCATTAAATCGGCATATGAATGCATGCCCCCGTGGTATCGACGCGTCTCGTCTCTCCTGGGCTATTGCGGATGCGAGAGAGTACAATAGACCAAGAGTGGTGCGTGCAACGCGCTCTGACAGTCGTATTCAGGGCATGGAGGTTCCCACAACCAAATTCATGGTGTGCAAAGCTGGTCGGCGCAGATCATCGGCCTCCTGGCCATCGTGTCACAACAGATACACGTCGCTCGCGCGCGACGGGTGAGAGTGAGTGCTTTCTTTCTGTGGACCGTGCACGAACAATTGATGGATTGCAAGTCCGCGATCACATCTGTGACGATATGTCACTTTGCGATCACATCTGTGACCAGATGTCACACACGGCCATTTGCTATAACTAGGGCGACGCGTACAAACAGCAGCATCACTTTTTTCCCTGTCCTCTAACAAAAGTCACGTCCGGCTATATTCCGGCCCGGTTCCGGCATGACATCACGGTGGGATGATTGCCGGGTTTCCGAAAGACAATCTCTCATTCAATCTGTTTTCAGGTTGGACCGGCTCCTACTCCTTCTGGACACTGGCTCCTCGACCTCCGTGAGGAACACCGCCGCAAAGCAGCTCGCCCAATTGGCTGCAAAGAGCGTCATCAGCGATGTCGCCCTCGAAGAGGACATCAAGAACACGCGCCAGCATGTCTCTCAGGGCGACCCCCAGGCATGGGCTGAACTCATGGCCGTTGTGGCCCGCGTACGCGTTTTTCAAGAAAGTAAAAATAAATAAATTGAAATACAGTCTCGCCAGATAATTCCATTTTTACATTCAAAGTCATTTGACACTCGCACAGCGGCATCCGTCGCCCTGTCGCAAATATTTTCATTGGTACCCCTCTGGCAGCCCGAATCAAAGCCTTCAGTCGGAGAACAGCATGAGCTGCCCGCGCCCGAGTTTCCCAACTTTTCCGTCCAAGAGCTCATCTCCCAGGGTAAATTATTACTTGCCTCGTCCGGTAAAGAGTTTGCAAAGCCCGCTGGCATGCTCGCGACTCCCGCGGAGGTCAAGAAGGCGCGCAAGGCCGCCATGAGCCGCCTAGGCCTCGATTTTTTTGTCGATGAAGACGACCTAGAGATCGAAAAGGAGCTCGCGGACGAGATGGACGTTGACATCGAGGGCGAACCAGAGTCTGTGCCCGTCGCGGTTCCCGTCAAGTCAGAGGACGGCCCCGAGTCAGACTGCGCTCCCTCCCTGTCACCCATGGACGTAGAGACCAAACCGAAGCAAGAAACCACGTCTGCACCTACGACGCGCTCCGTGACTCCCGCAGAGACGTCGCCGACAACACCAAACGACCCCGAGGGTGATCTGAGTGCACTGTCGGCCCGCGAGCGTAACCGCCTGAAGCGCAAGCGCAAGCCCGGGAACACTGCCTTCGTCGCGCCTCCGCCTCAGAGCGCCGGCGCCAAGTACACCGCGGCACCCGTAGCTGGAAACTTACACAAGTATGCCTGGGTGTTCGTTCGCATGTCGCCTTGCTGATATCCCCTAGAGCTCGCCTTGTCGCCACCGACGACAGCAAGCCGCCGGTGACCTCGCGCCTGGCCACGCCCACGTCTGAGAAAGTAGTCATCGACCCGTCCAAGGGCGGCGCGGTGTCGCCGAAGGCCGCGAAACAATCGCGTGCGCTCGACGTGCGTCCGGGCGTGTGGATATGGGACGGCGTCGTGCGCGTCCTCGAGGTGGATCTGTTCAGTGTTGCGTGGGAGGTGCGCCACGGCGCTGCCATGGCTCTTCGCGAGCTCCTCAAAGTGCAGGGCACGTGCGGCGGGATGCGCGGTGAGCCTCCTTTCATTCTCCTCACTCTTCACTGGCTCATTCCCATTCGAGACGACGCGACGGTAGCAGAGAATGCGGTCGCACACGAAAAGTGGTGCAACGACCTGTCAGCCAAGTTCCTGTGTGTATTTGTGCTCGACCGATTCGGCGACTTCGTGTCAGACCAGGTGGTCGCACCTGTGCGCGAGACGGTGTCGCAGACGCTCGCGTCGCTGCTCATACACATGCCGCGCCGCTCCGTCTCGCATGTACACGCAATCTTGCTACAGATGATCCAGCAGGATCTACCCCCGCCGCTAAGCAATGGGAACGCCAAGGGTCGTGCCAAGGCCAAGGCCAAGCCTCAGGGCGCGGATGCAGAGAAGACGCACGTATGGGAGGTGCGCCATGCGGGGCTGCTCGGAATTAAATACGAGGTGGCTGTGAGGAGCGATCTGTTTGCTACCAAAGAGCGCGTCAAGGCGGAGGGCAGCGGGGAGGCAATGGCCGTGGACGTGGAACCACAGCAGCAAGAGGCGGTGAAACAGGAAGAGACTGCAAAGGTGGAAGAAACCGACGCGAAGATGGAAGAGCCCGACGCGACGGTTAAACGCGAAGAGGAGAGCTACGGCGATTTCGATGAGACGGGGAGAGAGGTGCTCCGGGGCGTCGTTGAGGCTGCGATCCTGGGGTACGTCTCGTCAGCTTCGGCCCTCGTTCTTATATTGACGCTGGATTCTCAGTCTCGGTGACCAGGACGATGATGTGCGCTCCGTCGCCGCATCCTGCCTACTTCCCGTCGCGGAACACCTTGTCGAGCAATTGCCTGAGGCACTTGACCGTGTGCTTGTCGTCCTTTGGCATTGTTTGAGCGATATGAAGGATGATCTGAGCTCCAGTGTCGGCGCTGTCATGGATCTATTGGGTACGTTTTACCGTCCTTTGCTCCAAACACAAACTCATCACTTTTACCACTTTCTCCCAGGCAAACTAGTATCGTACGAGAAAGTCATCGCTATTCTCGCAGATGAAACTGTTGCGTAAGGGCTTCTGCTTGCTTGCCTTTCCCAAAACTTATGAAAAAACAAACAGCCTCCCTCTGACCGCACTTGCGCCAACGCTGTTCCCTTTCTTCCGCCATACCATCCCCAATGTGCGCCTGGCCGTCGTGAAAACTCTCTTATCCTTCATGGCAGTGCCGACCCTCCCACGCGACTGGATTGCGGCGCCTTTTCTGCGGCTGCTTTTTCAAAATCTGATTGCGGAGGAGCGCAGCGATATCCGCGATGCGAGTCTCGCGGCGTGGCGAATGACGCTGACAGTCCTCACGGAGACGCCAGGGTGGCTCGAGACAGTCGTCACGCAGCAGCTCATCCTCGAGTGGTATGCCATTATGATGACGCCGCTCGGCGTCGCCATCGACGCGACCGCGTTCTATCGCCCGTCAATCGAGACGGCCGGTAGTACAGCGCCGGAACGTCACAATGTCGACAAGAACATGCTCGCACAGGACCCATCGCTCATCACGAACGAGGTCACGTTAAAGGCGCGTGTCGCAGCGGCCACTGCCATGGCCCAACTGATCGTCTTTTGGCCGGTCAATGTGGGTTGCGCCGCACGTTCCTTTTTGCATTTGTTTGCTGATCGGATTCCCCAGGCGCAGTCCATCGAGGACCTCTTCCAGCCCATCCTGATGCACTATATTGACTCGGCCAGCATGCTCCAGAAATTTTTGACTGCCGTCGTCTCGGAGGAGTGGGCGCGCGAGCATGATGCCCTGTCAGACATGCCGCCGCTGATTGAAAAGTCCGCCATGGCGCAGACCCTGAGCTCAAAAACACTCGCATGGCTCCAGGGCACACCGCCCGCTGCCTACCACGAGATGACTCTGACTCTGGTGCGGATCCACGCAGACTGCATCGCGTTGCTCGGGTCGTTCTCGTCGGACTGCAAGCTTCCCATGTCCTCGATCCCATTTCTTGGGAACGAGATCGATGTAACTGGCACCAAGGAGGGATGCTTCACGATCGAGGTTGCACAGAATGCTGTGGGGCCGCTTTACACGCGTCTCAAGGACAGCCTCGGACGCACGAAGAAGCGAGAGCTGGCCGTCATTGGGGAGAAGCGCGTTAAAATTATGGCCAACATCGCCCGATATGTCGACGTCAAGGCACAGCACGATATTCGGGTGTCGGCCGCGTTTGCCGCGGCCTTTGTCGCGTTCAGAAGCACGCCCGACAAGGTCAGCCCTGTCGTCAAAGGCATCATGAACGGGGTCAAGGTGAGCGGCGCATGCTCTTTTTGTACGCGGCGTCTAATAACAGGAGTAGAACGAGGACAATGTCGACCTTCAAACACGCTCGGCTGTGGCCGTCGCTTCTTTCATCGAGTTTTGCACGCGCCACAACATCTCGCAACCTCCCGATAAGATCGTCAAGAATCTGTGCACATTTCTCTGCCAGGATGAAGAGCAGACTCCGCCATTTGTTTATACTCGAAAGCACTTGGACGGTATTCTTTCGTTCCAAGACGCTTCTAAAGCGGTGGCGAATGGGAAAGATGCGGTGAAGGAAAAGGACAAGGTCGCGGAACTTCCTAAACCGGACGATATTGCTAAAAAGCGACTTTCTCGCCGCGGCGCAGGTCTAGCATTTGACCAGCTTTCGGCCAAATTTGGCCCCCGATTGCTCGACGTTATCCCAAACATGTGGCAGTTCATGGCGGGTGGCCTGATCAGCGCTTTCCAGCCGGGTAAGCACAATTTTAACTTTGTTCCTTTCCATTCCATCTCATTGGTTCTTTAAAGATTCACCAGGTGAATCGGACGACCGCATCCAGAAGCAGTTTGGACAAGACGTTATCGACTCCTTGAGCGTTTTAGAAGCCGTTGTTCCCACATTCCATCCAGACTTATGGCCAAAGCTGGCGGAGACGTTTCCCATGATGCATGTTGCCCTCACCAGTCGATTTGCCATCATCCGTCAATCCGCGGCGCGTTGTTTCGCCACTCTATGTGATGTGATGACTTCAGAGGCGATGCGATATGTTATTGAAAATATTGTTCCATTACTTGGAGATCCACTTGTGTTGGCGAACCGTCAGGGGGCGACAGAACTGATGTTTCGTGAGTGGTTGCGTGCGGTCTAAGCTTTCCTTCCCAACTCAACCCCATTTAGATGTTGTTCAACGTCTCGACATCAAAGCATTGCCATACGTCATCTTTCTGGTTGTACCTGTCCTTGGTCGAATGAGCGACTTGGACGATAATATTCGCTCAACCGCCACCAATACCTTTGCTTCTCTCGTCAAGATGGTGCCGTTAGAGGTGAGTAGCCTCAAAAGGAAATGGATGTATCACGTGCTCAAGTACTTTGAAGGCCGGTTTGCCGGACCCACCGGGTTTTCCCGAGGAGCTTTTGAAACGGCGCCAAACTGAGCGCCAGTTCTTAACCCAGCTGCTTGATGGATCCAAGGTCGAAGAATATAAAATACCGACGACTATCAAAGCGGAGCTCCGTAAATATCAACAGGACGGTGTGAACTGGCTGGCATTTCTTGCCAAGTACCAGTTGCATGGCATTCTCTGCGACGGTAAGCTTTCTGTGTTTCACCGATTATTCATCTGATGGGGCTGGTAGACATGGGACTGGGGAAAACGCTACAGTCCATTTGCATCCTATCGAGCAAACACTTTGAGCGCTCTGAGCGGTATAAAGAAACGCAGTCACCAGATTCTGTGCACCTACCCTCTCTTATCGTATGTCCTCCAACGCTTACTGGGCATTGGTACTACGAAGTGCTCAAGTATGCGGAGAATCTGAAACCAGTATTGTACACTGGCAATGCCCGGGAGCGTACCAAGCTGCTCTCCAAGCTGAAGTCACACGACGTAGTCATCACCTCCTACGAAGTTGTGCGGAACGATATTTCCCAGCTCGAAGCGCTCAACTGGCTATACTGCATCCTTGACGAAGGGCATGTAATCAAGAACGCCAAGACAAAGCTTACCAAGGCCGTCAAATGTATTCGCGCCCAACATCGTCTCATTTTATCAGGAACTCCAATTCAGAACAACGTTCTGGAGCTATGGAGTTTGTTCGACTTTTTAATGCCCGGGTTCCTTGGCACCGAAGCGTCGTTCAATGAGCGCTTTGGGAAGCCCATTCTCTCTAATCGCGATGGGAAGGCGAAGAACGGTGAAGCTGGTGCGTTCTGGTCTTCTCTAAGAATGTCTGTGCCTTACGGTACTTTTCTCAGCTGCCTTGGCATTAGAAGCTTTGCACAAACAAGTTTTACCTTTCTTGTTGCGTCGCTTGAAGGAGGACGTCCTCCATGATCTGCCTCCTAAGATCATCCAGGATTATTACTGTGAATTGTCGGAAGTGCAGAAATATCTGTACGACGATTTCTCTAAATCGCAGGCACACGCTTCGGCAGAAGAAGCCGTCCAGACCGCCGCTGGCGACAAGCAGCAGCAGCATATCTTCCAGTCCCTTCAATATCTCAGGAAGTTGTGCAATCATCCGGCATTCGTCCTCAAAGACGATGTTGAGGCTGTTAAAACAGCTCTAGGGAAAGCAACCGGCCATTCCGACAACCTCCATGATATCAACCATGCGCCAAAGTTGCTGGCCTTGCGGTAGGTTGTATTTATTCCGACCTGTCTCTCAGCTGATTTCCCTTTTCAGTCAAATTCTCACCGACTGCGGAATTGGTGCTCTTGCCAGTCCGAGCGTCGACTCTGGTAAAAGTGAACTGATAGACACTGAACCGGAGCCCAGAGGTGCTTTCTCGCAGCATCGTGTCCTCATCTTCTGTCAGATGAAGCAGATGCTAGACATCATTGAGACCGACCTGTTCAACAAACACATGCCCTCTGTCACATACATGCGGCTCGATGGTGGAACCGACTCCAGTAAACGGCATGCTGTGGTTCAGACATTCAACTCGGACCCAAGTATCGATTGCCTGCTCCTCACCACGCACATCGGCGGTCTGGGTTTGACGCTTACTGGCGCCGACACGGTCATCTTCGTCGAACACGATTGGAATCCTATGAAGGATCTGCAGGCCATGGATCGCGCACATCGTATAGGACAAAAGAAAGTTGTAAATGTCTACCGTTTGATCACGAAAGGCACACTGGAGGAGAAGATTATGGGGTGAGCATCATTTTCTCTTGGTCTAAATTTCGGCTCATAACGGATGTAGCTTGCAACGATTCAAACTCAACATCGCAAACTCCGTCATTACTCAGCAAAACTCCGGTTTGGCCTCCATGGACACAGATCTGGTGCTCGACCTGTTCAGGCGTACCAGCGAGGAGGAGGATGCCGCCGCTGCTGCGAAAAAGAAGGCCAAAGAATCATCTGGCCCTGTCAGCCAGAAAAATCTTCTTCAAGGCCTGGATGAGTTGCCAGCGGAGGACGAATATCAGGGACTAGATTTGTCCAGTTTCATGGGCTCACTTGGGAGATAACGTTTTGGTTTATATTTTTATTCTTTTGTTTGCATTCCATCCACGTCGACTAGAAACCGCATAAATGTACCCTTGTATTTCGTAGTCATATCGTCATTGTACTATACTCCATTTTATTCCTCTTTATGTTGTCCAGTTGATGGCATCCCCCGTGGCCCTTGACTGCCTCCTCTGTACAACACAGTGCGTCTGATTCTGGTTTTGATTTTTCTTTCTTTCGATAAAGCATCCCCCTGTATCGAAAACGGCTTGAACACACTTCAATCTTAGTTCGAAGATACCGCGAACTTTGCAACGACGCCGATGATTCTTTCACTGAAATTTAGAGGGAATGAGGTTTCAGTACTTCAGTGTTATATATAACACTACCGCCCATAAACCCATCAACCCATCAACCCATCAATGATGACTCTTCTCATACTCCGTTTGGAAGGTCGCCGTCATGGAGGGATGATCTGATCATCTAAGACTAAAAGCGTTGACTGTGTGGCTCATTTCCAGTCCCTGCTTTTCAAGCCATTCCCTCCTCCTCAACACCGTTATCGATATCGAACATTGACGACTTCACTGCATGTATTCCTCCTGCCAGGATTCATTTCCAGATCACACTACTTATAAAAAGCTAAGAAGCGACGGGAAGCGACGGGAAATATGACCTTGTAATGCCTGTTATGATCATGGGCGCGTCGTTCAGCGCTGGGATAGTTTGAAAGAAGAATAAGAGCTCAAAGCGCTCGAAAACTTTACATAAAAGCATCCCAGTTTACTTGCCGTCCTTGAGAAACCAAGACGCTCTGCCTAGTGCCAGAGTGCGAGTGGTAAATTTCGGTGGTAACATTGGTTTGTGGCGGTGAGAAGTGCTGGAAGTAGCTCGGTAAATGCTATTTTTTACTGACACCTGCGAACTGTGTCGTTATTCAACTTCGCTCGATTGATTTGTTTTCACCGCCTGTACTCAAGGCATCGACTGGCTTTACCAGCTGCGCCTTCTCTGCATGAGGCAGCATGACCTCACACGCATCGTTTCTGGTTGACCTCGAATCGGTGGCTTAAGGCTAAGTTGGCATCGTGAGAAAAAGTGTTACGTAATATCGCATCAGAAACGTCTTCTCTCTAACGCGGCCATGCTTGATCACTGCTCAATATCCCATAAAGGTCCGCTAGGCTGGCCACTTTCTCGCCGCGTGCTCATCTTTTCGCAGGAGGAATAGTGCTGTGGTCCCGCTCTTTTACGCCGGATGCGTCTCACTTGGCGTCGTCTTCGGCTTCACCAGTCAATTCCCTTATTCGCGAGGCGTTAATTGAGGGCAGGACCACCGATGAAAAATATGAAAAGGACGGCTATGCAGTCAAATGGACGTTTGTGAATGATCTCGAGCTCATCTTTGTGGTACGCGATGCCCTCCCGTCCTCGATTTGTCTTATGTTTTCGCAAAATGTGCCCCAGGTGGCCTACCAGCGGATCCTTCAACTGACTTATGTGGATGATCTTCTAGCGGCCCTAAAAACCTTGTTTGTCAAAATGTTCCAGCCATTTCTGGCAACATTTGTCGCGTCGCTGCATGCCATCAGGAGCGGAAAGGCCACAGTCGTCGAAGCTGCGAGCGCTTTCAGTTTCGCGGACGCCTTCGATGGTTGGGACAAGATGTTCGACAAGCTTCTCCGCAGCCTGGAAGAAAAGGCGGCCCAAGTACGAGGCTTAATTTATGTAACACAATTGTTTTCCGGCTCAATGCTAGCGATAGGATCGGAAATCACGTCTCCGTCCAGTGGTGCGCGCATCCCTTGTCGAAGATTCTAGCCCACCTTCAGAGGATTTGGAAACGCGTAAGCCGCCAAATCTTGTGTACGGCTCCATCCCGTTCATTCCTGGTAGTCCCGACGCAATCGTCTGATGCTCCACAAGACGAACAGCAAATCGCCCGGAACGTACAGGCACTGAAGAATCGTTTACGGGGACGAGGTGGAAAGCGCGGGGGGAGAGGAGGAGGGAGGTCGGATGCGGGCAGCGGACGGGACAGTGTTCCCGGCTCCGAGTAAGAGCATTTTTCACTAGTTCAAGACATCCCCTCTGTCTAATATGGTATACACAGCTCCGAGTCCACCGCCGTCAAACGGAAAGTAAAAACCAAAGTCCAGCGCAAATGGGGCGATGAGGCGCCAACCGAGACGGACATGGCGTCTCTTGATTTCAGTGCCGATTCTGCGGGCGTGGCGGGGAGCTCACAAGATCTGGGAGCGCTGGTAGACCAAACCTCACTTGGAACGCGAACTAGGGACGGCATGTATGAGGTCAAGGACTGGGAATTCTCAAAAGACGACGACAGCGCGATCGCCAACGCCCTTAAGCCTACTGACGCGAAAGTGACTTCTACATCTGGGTCCCTTGGAGCGCTGGGGTCACTCTTCTCCCGTTTGACGGGATCCAAAGTGCTCACGGAGCAAGATTTAAAGCCTGTACTCGATGGGATGAAGCAGCATCTCATGAAGAAGAATGTCGCGATGGAGATCGCAGATAAGGTCTGTGAGGGTGTCGGCGAAAGTTTAGTGGGCAAGAAAGTCGGAGGGTTCCAGAGTAAGACACCCTCTCACACCCGGAATACAGCATTTAAATTTTATCCAGCCACCAATGCGGCGGTTCGACTGGCACTCTCAACGTCCTTAACGCGTATTCTGACCCCAAAAACTTCCACGGATCTCTTACTTTCGATCCGGACGAAGTTGTCGTCACCTTTGGCGTCAACGCAGCAACGAATGCCGTACAGCATCACTTTCGTCGGCGTCAACGGCGTCGGGAAGAGCACTAACCTGTCCAAAGTCTGTTTCTGGCTCATCCAGAATGGTCTACGGGTGTTGATTGCTGCATGCGACACTTTCCGGTGAGTGACTGACGTACACCATAGGCAACCGGAATCAACTCAATGGATTGATATGTAGGAGTGGCGCAGTTGAGCAGTTGCGCGTGCATGTGCGCAACCTCAGTATGCTCGGTGTAAACGGAGCAACTGACAGTAAAGGGAGAGTGGAGCTGTTTGAGCGTGGGTATGGCAAAGATGCTGCTGGTATTGCACGCGAGGCTATCGCGTTCGGTATGCACGATTTTTTCTTTCTCATGTTCGTGAGTCCTAACTTGAGCATCAGCCAAAGACAACGACTTCGATGTCGTGCTTATTGACACTGCTGGCCGTATGCAGGACAATGAGGCATGTCCGTTTCTTCGTGATGGAGATCCTCACTGATCGTCGGTTAGCCATTGATGCGCGCGCTTGCCAAGGTACGCGCTTTGACAGCATTTTGATCCGCGAACCCATCTCGCATTTCTTTTAGTTGGTCGCGGTCAACAAGCCGGACAAGATTATCTTCGTCGGCGAGGCCCTTGTGGGCAACGAGGCAGTAGATCAATTAACCAAGTTTGATCGCGCCCTCCGCGATTTCTCGTCGGCATCCGGGGCAGGCAAAGGACGGGGAATAGACGGGATGCTGGTCACCAAATGGGACACTGTTGACGACAAGGTACCTTATTTTTTTATTTTCCTCTTCCGCGATATATTACAATCCGTTCCCAGGTCGGCGCGGCGCTGTCAATGACCTACGTGACGGGGCAACCCATCATCTTCGTCGGTTGCGGCCAGGTAAGAGCCCTGATCTGCGTGTATCCTGACTGGCTGATATGTGGCGTGTTCGATATAGACTTACACTGATCTGCGCCAATTGAGGGTGGGAAACGTCGTTCAGGCCATATTGGCCGACTGAATGCATGAGAAATGATACGGGTGACTCGGACGTGTGGATTTAGAATATTATCATTGATCGCTGGTCTGGACCGGGGTGGGGTCAAAAGTACATACAAACTACATGCTTTGTCAATTATTAGAACCTGATTTGTTGTGCACAGGCGGGTATCGCAGCCAACGAATATATGCATACCGGATGCCGTAAAGAATGTTCAAAGGAATGTCTGGTATGCTACGGATAATTCATCATCGGCTGCGGGTAGTTGTTGCCATACTTCTCGGCAGTCAACGAAGGCGCAGGTTCAGAAAGGCCGCTGCGGAAAGAGGCGGCGCGCGCGAAAGGTGTCTCGGGCGGGTACACGGTGAGGAACTCGGCGGAGGGCGCGGTGTGGTTCTTTCGGCGGCGGAGAAAGAACAAGATTCCCAAGACGAGCAGGCCGAGAAAAACAAGTCCGCCAATGACCCCGCCAGCAATTGCGCCTGTATGAGATTGTGTACGGGCTTGGGTGTTCGCGCTGGAAGCAGAAAGCGCGGATGCAGAAGGCATTATTATAGTACCTGCTCCCGCCGAGCCCAGCGACGGTCCGCTGGGTAGAAAGGTAATGACTGCAGAGGACGTTGTTTCAGTCGAAGAGCCGAACTCCGCCTTCGATGAACCACCGCCGCTACTGGGCTGAGAAGTCTCGGGGGTAGAGCTGGAAGATGGAGAGGTAGTTTTTTTGTTCGAATTATCAACAGGGAGACCTGGTTGATGGCCCGCGTTGCTGTTACTGGTCGTTTCTGTACCATCTGGAGGCGACTCGGAGGGAGACGTCCCAGATGTTGCCGCCCCGCCTTTCGTGGCATCGGGTGGCGGGGCGGAGGGACCGGTTGGTGTTGGCGACCCACCCTGCGGGGGCTCATTCGGTGGTGGCGAGCTCAGCGTTGCCCCGCCGCTGTTACCATCATCTCCCCCTCCGTTGTTATTATCTCCCCCACCACCATTTTTATTGCCGTTTTTGCCGTGTTTCCCGTCGTCCTTCCCATCGCCGTCGTGGTGATTCCCATCACCGTCGTGGTCATCCTCATCGCCGTCGTGGTCACCGCCATCGTCGTCGTGGTCATCGTCGCCTTGACCGTGTCTGTTCCCATTGTCCAAGGCGGAAGTAACTGGCGGGGGCGAGGTTGTTGGCGTGGGGTCCGGATGAGCCAGGTCAGCCAGGTGGGAGTTAAAGGCCTTGACATTATCCTAGAACGTATAGATTTATTATTTGGCGCGCAGGAAGGCAGTTTTCGGCATACCGCGATTCCATGGATTATCCCACCGAGCAGCGGCTGCCTGCGCATATACGAAGGAGAAAGCGCGGGCATAATTCATTCGTGTCCAGCACAAGTCGGAGAAGAAGAATAAAAGGGTGGTGGGTGCGAAGGAAAGAGGACGCCGAAGCCATGTATACGGAAAGTACAGCTTTTGTGGATACAAGATCCTGCGGCAGGTCCAAATGGAGATAAGTTATGCTACCGTTCCGTCTCTCACGCGCCTTTTCAGTCGCCAGCAGAATGCAGATCGTTCCGGTCCGACTCGACACACCAGAGTCAAACTATGCCTACTTGATCATCGATACAGAGTCCAAGCAAGCCGCCGTAGTCGATCCCTACGATGTTCGCCCTTTTCCTCCGTTCCAATTCAAACATTCAAACTCGACACAGGTTAGCAAAGTAACCTCGGCAGCTGACGGAGAGAAAGTCCAGATTGTTGCAGGAATTACAACCCACCACCACTCTGATCACAGTGGAGGCAACCAGGTTCGTTGTCTAACCCGTCCGTCGTCGGAAACTTGATACTCATCCAGGTTTTCGTATGTGTGATCTCCCCCCGGCTCGTCTCTGCATCGAGTTACATTCGCTTTCCAGGCATCAACTTACCCGGATGCCGCCATATATGCAGGGTCCCACGAGGCGCCAGCGGCGACCCATATTGTGAAAGACAGGGATGAGTTTACGATTGGCAAGAACATCCGAATCAAGTACGCGCAGAAGCCAAAGAGAATATATGTCCTCAATTTTCTAGGTGTTTGGCGACTCCCTGCCATACGCAGGACTCGATCTGCTTTCACGCGACGGATGCGTCCGACGCGAACCACCCGGGCGCCGTCTTCACTGGCGATACCCTCTTCATTGCAGGCTGCGGCCGCTTCTTTGAAGGCACAGGCGAGGAAATGGACAAGGCGCTTTCCTACCTCGGGACGCTCCCGGATGAAACGCTCGTGTATACTGGGCACGAGTATACCGCCGGGAACCTCGCCTTTGGCAAGGCCATCGACCCAGAGAACGCCGACATCGAACGTCTCGCGGAGCTTGTGCGCACTTCCGCGCGCAAGAATGAAGGAATAACACAAGGGTTGAGCACCATCGGCGACGAAAAGGCATGGAACGTTTTTATGCGTCTGAAAGACGCCGCCGTCCGGTATGTGATATCTCGCCACAATTGCCCACTATTCCTGATATGCGTAGGCGGGCGGCAAAAGCGAGCGCGGACACATCAAATTCGGCGGTGATAAATGCCCTGCGAGAACAGAAGAACAAGTTTCGCGGGTGAGGCTCCACGAACTAGCGCACTACTTTGACAGTGCATGATCGTCACATATTCAGACGAACCTCAGCGTACCTGTAACAACAACCTTCCCATTCTTTTTCCTCTGCATGATTATGACTCCACCATCTGTAATACACGCCGCCATGATAAAATATATAAGAAATTCCCAGAGCACATATGCAGCATAAGTTGATGTGGGCAAATATATACAGAACGCGCGGATGCGTGTCTTGTGTTTTGCAAAGTTCTCCAAGCTCAGCCGAGACCGACGCCCTTCTTGACCGCAGCCCGTGCCCAGGGAATGTACGAGAGGCTGTACCAAGTATACGCCAAGTACTCGATGATGACGAACACTGCGCCGGAACATGGTCAGCATCTCTGGATCAGCGTGCCAGCAAAGGGTTACCTAAACACAAGATCTGTGGCAAAGAGAGTACGTTCAGAATAATGGCCGGCATTGGGTACATTATAACGGACCTCGTTGCCCAGGACGAATGCGCCCACGAAAACGAGTCCAATAGAGCCTAAAAATACAAGCGTTGCGACGATACGCACGGGCTTGAACATCTACAAATGTCTTCGGTGAGAATTTCACCCATTCGGGCGTTGGTACGCACAAGTTTCAACTGCGAGAAGAACTATTCATGGCATTAATTCGTGTTGACATTCCAAACTGGAGAGAGCGCGCACCCCGATCAAGAACCCCGTGCCCGCGAGGGATATTACCGTCCCGAAGCCATACAGCGCTGCCCGTGCGTGAGCCAGATGACAGAGAAAGTATTGGTGGTAATTGCTACTCACTGGCGAAGATGGTTATTTGCCCGAGGAAGAGGACGATGCTTCCGAGAACACTCAGTAAGAACCCAATGCCTAAACTGGGCGCCGCCGTCAGCTCGGTCACCCCAACGGCAGAGACAGCGGGAGTCACCATGCGGCGAATCCGTAAAGCCGCGTCGTGCGTGAGAGGCCGAGAAATTTGAACGCAGAGTCGCCTTCAAAGTACTGCGTCTCCGGGATGTTTGCACCCGCGGACTCGAGATTGAACCAGCCCTTGCTAGCCATTAGAGTGATGAAACTTCAAGTGATCACGTAGGAAACTGTCGAGGCCGAAACAGGGCGAAATGAAGAGGAGAGGGGTTAGTAGTCGGGGATGCTGTCCGGGCAGCAGTCGTGTTGCTTCAAGCTTGCAAAATAAACAAGAAAAAACATGTCAATCATTTTCGCGGCCATGTCGGTTTGGCTTTGGTTTGGCTCGAACTTGGCCCGAAGCCAAACCATCCAGGAAGCGGGCCAACAAGATAAAATACATCATGGCTGATACAAAAAAAACAGGCCCCATAGATGGACACTATACGAAATACATGGAATAGTCCGAATTTACCAAGTTTGGGTGCACTTGTCGAAAATGAGATTCATAAAACTCGAACTGCCTGTTCATATAATCCGGGTCGTCAGCAGAGACTGACCCGTCGTCTTCAAAGTCGACATCTCCGTCGTAGTGGAACTTGGCCCGACCACACACGAGCTGGCAGCAAGAATGAAGTCAGTGGCTACAAAGACAAATGAAAATTTGAGTAAACCAACGTCGGCGTCTGAAAATTGCATCAGGTACAAGCCAAATGACGCAGACTGGAGACCTACAGTACACAGGGGCAGGTATCTTAACAGATCTGGTAGCCCTGGAATAACAATAGCACAGGGTATATCTGTATTCGAACGATCAGTGCTATGGATGCTAAATTGAAATCCAGCTCACGTAATCTGTTGAATCCTGCTGGGGGTCAGAGAATTGAAAGATTAATTAGTGATGGGGCGCACATATCCATATCCCATGCCTCATCTCTGGCCAAAACGGTGTAGTGGCAAGGTCGACTCGCTTTCACTGGTATCAGAAGATTTCCAAGCACAATATCGGACACCTACTTCCTTGCAGTCCCTTCTGAGATTGAAGGTAAAAGTCATCGTATAACGGGTGCCCAATATCTAACGAGTACAAGGAATTAATAATGCGCGAGTGGATGAGCTGCTCCTAAGGGTATCGCTTACCGCGATCACCAATGAATCCCGCTGGAAAATTCTTGTTGCCCTTCGGGTCTGCGTTCTTCGAATCTGGGAAGAACCGAATGTGGTGCTTTAAGGAAAGTCAGTTCATGTTCATACATCAGCAAGTGACGAAAAAAAGGGCCAAGAAAAATAAAAATAAAAATACTTTTTTCCCACATATAATCAGGGTAAACTTCGGAGGAACCTCAAAATAGCCAGACTTTAAGAGTGCTCCTATCACCGTGTAAGTTGTGACGTCGAGGGCAAAATGAAGAGGATACGTTTGAAAGATTGTCTTTCCGCGGTGTGTACCGCATTGAACTGCCCCTCAGAAACTCCATCCCGAAAATATATCAGCCTCTTGGGAGGGTTTCCATTATTGTTGTGAACGAAGGTTTTGATTGCTTCCAACACCATCGCTTCCAGATCTTGTATGATTTCCACCCGGGAGGTTTGGAGACGCACAGAGGCTGTATATTTGCAAGCATACGGATCGTGCGAGGAGACCAAAGCAGCGACAGATGGTAAAGTACTCCCAGGGCTAGGGTGACTGACATCCGCCCCTGTGCGCTTCGTAAGTATTTGGGAAGGGTGGCATTTCTTTTTTACCCAATATCATGGTAAGCTGACTTTGCAGCTCCTTCATCGCGGGGTTCTGTGGGGCGAAATTGATGCCGCCCAATCGCGTATTGATTCTAGTGGGACCACGTTCAGAGGCCATTCCATTTCTCCAACAAAATCTTGTTTACTTCAATAATAGATTATTCTGTGTAAAGCGTAAATGAGATCTTCCCGAATCACCAAGGTCTAGTATCAATTACCTGGTACTGATTGCGACGATTTGGGGTTGCATTGCGTAGCTTGGGGGACCAGCGCTGGTGAAAGTGAGAATTGGCTTCGTGGAAAATGACTCACTTACAATGCACTGAGTGGCGATGCCGCAATCTATGTCGCCGAACCGTTTGACGCGGATGTATAATTCCGGAGCCATATCTGGCAGGAATACAACCATTAATTTTGGGTTTCGGCCTCGAATTTCCTCGGTAAGTGTTCTCTCAATGGTATTGGCTTCAGCCGAGACATATCGCGGGCTTTGGCAAACTGTTGGCGTCAATTTGAGGCTCAACAAGTTAACGATCGAACACACCAATCCCTGAGAACAGGTAAGCATCAAATTACACCTTTGAATCGGCACTCTCACCGCGATCAGACATCACTTGACAGAGGTCTCGAATAAACTCTGTAACTTGGGGATCTTTGGTCCCTGTGAAATTAACACAGCTCCAGACTTCAATGGGGTCAGCCGCTATCGCCATTTCCGTTTGCTGCATGTTCCAGGTTCCGCTTTCCTGCAGCAACATCAAGTCGAGGACAATGGGCAAGGAAAAAAGAACCCACTCGGAGTCTTTGAGTCTGTTCTCCTCCTTGTACTATGGTTGGGGAGGGGAGTAATCGTCCCTTTACTTGCATTGGCGATGCCGAGGGCATGAAATCAATATTTGCTCCTTGAAGGAATTGCGAGTGTTTATATTCTAAATCATTCCATGCCTGGGTGATTTTCTTCAGCCTGCTCTCGGGGTTGGGTGGCAAAAACTTGAGGACTTCAGGTGTGAATTCGGGTGGGATCTTGTTCTGTTAATGCGGATAAAATCTGGTCTTGTCGCAACCGGGGTGCGCACAAACCTTATAAAGTTGATTCACTGTGCGGCAAACTTGAACCGGAAATAGTTCATGGTTTCCGACCCTTATACCGAGAGATTGAGGAGGAATGATTATGTTGTTTGCTTCGCGGAAGTGGCTCTAAAAATGATTATGTAAGTTCGCTTTTTAAGCCACAGTTGTCGATCCTCACTGCTACCGTCGTTGTCTGGCCCGATTTTTGGGTAAATTCTACATTCCCAACATCGCGAACGAGGTCCTTTATTTTGCCCGTTCGTTCAGGACGGCCAGCATATTTGACGGAGATTTTGATCCCACGCAAGAAGGTCCGCAATGATTGGAAGTCGCGGTCGCTTATCTGTGACAAGCCGCTAAAGGGCTGGTCTCTGGACCTTGCTCCCTGTCGATTCGGTGTTCTCGTTTGGAGGAATTTGAGGAATTTTTCGCAGAAAGAGTTCAGCGATTCGACGGGTACACTTGAGCGCATTAGCGACGAACAGATCAGCGGATTGGAAATATTCACACCACACCGACTGTTGTGTCCACGTTGATGACTATTCTGTCAATTGTCGGGCGTACGCTCCTAACGCATGGTCAGGGATGCAAAAGGTCTGAATGAAGTAGCCCCACTGAAAAATTCCCATCCAAATTTCCAAGGGCTGAATGGATCCTATCCCAGCATCAGCAAAGGCATTTTGAAAAAAAAGGGGGGAAGGGCACTTGTGTCCTTTTCGCCATTGGAGGCAAAAACGGTATTACCACCATAAAGGCTCGGAAATCGACTAATCATGGACATATGGTGTAAGCTTGTGGGACGTCGATAAGATTACCCACGTTTTGGGGTTCGTCTGGATGAAAACATTCAACAAATTCAATGCACTAAGGACCGATGGGTCCTCAGTTCTCATGGACTTCAGTCGCCGTAGAACACTAATCAGATTTAGCAGACATCTGACTATTTAGGCGGAGTTACAAACTCGAGCTCAACGATTCTAACCGGGGTGACGACCACCGAGACTTGTTTCGGCGGTGGACGAGATTTACGAAGATTTGGGTCCGGAGCATCGAACAGGACAGTAAACTATAAGCTCGATATTGGATCTGATCTGATCAGCAGACATAGAAACAAAACACACCCTCCTTCCAGGAAATTCATAATCTCTGAAGGAAAACAAGTTGGCTTTTCCGTCGTAAGCTGGGAGGAGTTTTGACACGGTAATCATTATTTAAAGAGATATAACTGGCCTCCGATTGGCTGGAAAGTGGCCGACTCTTCGGTTTGCAGCCTGCCCACGATTTCTCGGTTTTTGGCGATCCCTGAGCCGGCATAAATGGTATAAGAAGCAGGAAGATATTCAGTGCTCCTGATGAGGCGGAACCACCCACCGCTTACCTATCTTTATTGGGGATTTTTGCTGCCACAGAGGCTGGATGGCTGAGAACTGTGATGAAGTTGCATCAGGAAAGCGAGGGATACCACAAACCGACTACATGGGAGTGTGCATGTTTGAGCGCGAAAAGTCCAGTTTAGTCAAAGGCTGTCAAAGGACTTAAACGCACCAGAATAGTGGAAGATTTGTTGTCCCTTTGGCCAGTTCATGGGGAGGTCAAATACATTTACGGTAGCCTCCACTGGGACCCCAGCTGTTCCATATCTCATGCGATTCACGGCCATGTTATCCTTGATGATATCGCGCCGGCGAAGGTAAGGGATGTCCGAAAAAGGTAATCCGAACATTGCATGACATAATCCCTCACGTGAACAAGTCCCGTTGGGCGAAAAGCAAGAGAAAGCATCATTTCAAAACTTAGATACAGTATTTAGCAAGGTCAGATGCATCGTTAGAGTGTCGTTATCATACGGGTCCCATTTTGCGCCGCAGAATGTCCTGGACTTCCGTGATATTTCGTGAAATCTCCATAGTTGGTGGGTTGCCAGGAGCAAGCGGAAGGCGCTGCTTCGTGGCGATCAGTGAGTTCTGAACTCCAGGTAGTACTCGCGGAATAAAGTCAGTGATGAGCTTGTCCTCAGGACGAAGCACAGCCGATGTTCGTTGCAGCCACCAAAGGGCGTTCTTGAATCCCTCGTCGTTGGGCGGAGTCTCAGAGATCACCGTGGCAAGCTGGTAGTTGGTTCAGAAGAGACATAAAAAAACCGAGGAAGAGAGGGAGAGCTGACCCTGGAGATCAACGTCAACGTGACGGCCTGGCTAACGAGTGTAGGACCATTCAATGGCATGATCTGTTCTGGGTTCGTGTGCAATAGGAGATCTCTGAGCTTGGCCGGATCCTGCGTGTGAAGAACTCCTAAATAAATATCATCCCACTGGTCCGGCTTGATCTGCGGCGACCGCTCCTGCTGAGGCTGCTGCGGCGGGGGAGGTTGGGGCATCGTGGCAGGATGCGAAGCCTGCGGAGCAGCAATCGCAGGTCCATACCATGCCGGGTGCATGACCGCGGGGGGTGGCGGCTGTTGGAAATTATGCGGATAGTTTTGCGGCTGCGGGACGGGGGGAACATTTTGCTGCCGAAGATGAGGCTGCGTCATATTGCCCGGCTGAGCGTGCTGGACGCTAGGGCCGGGCGAATTGTGGACTTGCTGGGGTTGTTGGAATTGGTGGAGCGTAGTCGATGGGGCAGCAGAATTCATACTTAGGAATTTCACCTGCTCGGTCAACGTTCTCACCGCATGCTCAAGCTCCCTGATCGAGTTCTGGAGGAGCGTTAGCGGAGATGATGGAAACGTGTCATTTATATTTACCTCTTGACTGCGGAAGGCCTCCCCTTGCCATGCGGTCAACTCCGTTTTGACGCTGTGAATTTCGGAGCGAACTTCACGAATCAAATCCTGGTGCATAACCGACGATTGCTGGGAGAAGGCAGGCATAAGAGATTTGGTCACGGTGTCCTTGACATGTCGGTCGATCAGGGGCGTCAGGTTGGAAGATAGCATCTGCGCAAAATGTGCGGAAATGTCGGGACGAAGAAGTAGTTTCTCGATCTCGAGCGGCAGATTCTGAAAATCGAGGTAAATCGAAGCTATACGATGTGGGACGGATACTCACCTGAGTGATGAAATCCACGAACCCAGAGCTGACCTGATCGTTCAAGGCAGCCTTGACTTCGTTCTTGGTGATATTCTCGAGCGCAGGGAGGACCGAGTTTTGAACTTCGCTCTTGACCGCCATCTCTACCACACGCGTGGTATTCCGAGTCAGCTCTGTGGAGATGAGCTTTAGAATCTTCTCCTGACGGGCAAAGTCTTCCGACTGGTCGTGGGCGCGAGCATCCTCCAGCCGCTGGTCTGCAAAAGGGTCAGATGGTTTTGCAGGCCCCGGCATAGGATACTGACGTTGCTTGTCCATTTCCTTGCCAATGAGACGACCAATGCGGGTGTGCAAACTCTCCTCCATCTTCCGGATCTCTCGGCTGAGCGCCTGGCCCAGCGCAGAGTCATTGATCAGCGCAGCGTCACTCGTCTTGGGATTCTTGTCTTTGTCCTTGCCATTGTCATCCTTCTCCTTCCAGTTAACGTTCTTGCCTTTGGCGCCCTTGCCTTTCGTCTCATGAAGTCGCCCTTCTTCGCGGGTAGCGTCCCCCTCGCCATCATCAGAAGGAGGAGTCCTCACGCGCGGAGGGGGGTTGACGGGGACCGAGGAAGCCATGGAAATCTGAGCAGGTTGACGGCTCTTGGGCTCCGCAGGCGGTAGGTGCGACGCGGGTGGGAAAGCATATGCAGGGAACTTGGAGGGGACGGTAGACAACGCGTTCTCGAACCATTCCTTGCGGATGAGGATCTGATCGACACCGCTCGAATGAACGGAGAATGCCACCAGGGCGAGGTCTCCGGGCACGAGCTTCGCAGCAACACACGCAGCGTGCGCCTCGTCGCCGTTTGGATCCGCGTCCGCAGTCAAAATAACAAAGTGGATTGTGGGCTTCGGGCCAGCGAATTCGACAACCTGGTCAATGTACCCCCGAATGGCCTCTTCACCGCCCACCATCGAAGATTCAAGGTGGATCTTCAGAGCGATCAGACTTTCACGGCGACAGTTGGCCACCCAAAGGGTTTGGATCCGAGAGTCGTAGCTAACGTGTCCAAACATGTCGGGATCTTCTGTGCTCCCATTCACAAACTTAATGGTGGAAAGAACGTTCTTGGAGGTTATGGAAAGAAGTTGGAAAATGGTCCCATTTTTCCTCCCCACAACGATACCTCCGTCAACATAGGTGAGGGAAGACGGGACATCTTCTCCACGAATCTTGTGCGTCGTGTACGGCAACTTGTCGTGGATGTTCCAGATGATCAAGCTCGAATCCTCCGAGATAGTTGCTAGAGCGTAATGCAGGATATCAAAGTCGAAAGCGACCAGAGGCTGAAAGATAATCAAAAATAAGCACATGACGGAAAGGCTATACTCACAGACGGAATGGAGAAAGCCTGCGAGATGTGAGGAAGATCCGACTGGGGGATAGGTTGGCCATGCAAGGAGTGGATGTTGGTCAGGTCAATCAGATATACTTTGCTTTGGGAAGCAACAGCCAGAGTGTCGGGCTCCTTGGGATGCCACTTGACGGAATGGAGCGCATCTGAAACGGAGTCCGAACCGACCGGAGGCACGCAGAGGAGGAGCTGTCCCCTGGATGACAGGTGAACCGAAGCTGATAACTGGAGGATAGTGACTTACGGAACATCGTCTGTGATTAATTCGGGCAACTCCCAAACAACAAATCCACCGTCGGAGGTGACTCCAGCAAGCCGGTTTCCATAAACAGCCATGTCGCTGACACTGGATGAATTCTGGAACGTCCCAGGAGGGAGCTGAAGTAAAGTGCGGTCACCACTGGACCTGGAAATAACGCGCACACGACCTTGCGAAAGTTCAGTGTATGCCAGAAATTATAAAATGCGGAACGTTTTCTATACCTCTCGTCATCGCATACGCGACCCAATGAGTTGCTCCGATAGTGGTACCAGAAAGGAAAACTGCGTCTTGCTTAACCAGCGCGATAGCCGTCGACTTGACGGCGTCACGAGAAGCTTGTATTTCGTCCAGCGGTTGGGAGACGTCGAAAACGATATTCTGAGCCTGGGGACTGGGCACGAAAATTAGATATCATTTGACCAAATCAAAATAGAGAAATACCTAGGGCTCTGGTTGTTATTTTTGTTACCCTTGGCTTGGCCCATTCCCTTCCGATAACCCCCACGTGGCCCTGGGGAACTTTCCTTGTCCCTTCGGTTATTTCCATTTCCTGAGGGTTGGGAGCTGCCCTGTTGACTTGCGGGTGACTCGACCACGCGCACAGGTGCACGCTGGGCGTGCGTCTTTGGGGGTGAAGCACGTGGAGAAGCCGTGCGGTTGGGGACAGGTTTCGGAGGCAGCGGAGGCGGGGGAGCCCTTGTGGGCTCCGCCTGCGAGAAGTCGTTGCCGCCCAGATACGAGTCATATGAAGGCGGTCCCGAAATCTGTGACGCGGTTCCCCTCGTGAGGTGTTCTAACAGGTTGTCGACGGACTGCCGCTTAGGGTCTGACAGATTCGTCCAACTCGATTCTTCGGTGCCGCTGGAGACACTGGGTGGCTGCACCGGGACGGGTTTCTTCTTGATGGAACCCGTCGCGCTGGACAGCGCATCGAAGGGGGAGACAAAGTCGAACATCGACTTGCGGGGAGACGGCGGCTGCTGCTGCTGCTGGGTCGCAGTCACAGGAATTTGGGTCCGCTGGGGAAGGTCGGGCGAGGACTCGTGCTGGTATGACCTATAGTCGCCCTCGCGTTGCTGGGTGGTGGCGTAAGGCGGAGATGGTGCGGCAGCGGTGACGAGCGGGCCTCGCTGGGAGTCCGAATAGTTTGACATCGGGGGGTTTCTGGTTTGTAGGTCAGTTTCCTCGAGGCCTTGTAATAAAAGGGACGCATGGAAAGAAGAGTATGCGATAATCCTCGTGTAATCAACATGAGGCAGACATTCGGTGTAAAATGCCATTTCCATTACGCAGATCCAACATAGAAGGCGAGAGACTCACCCTGACATCAACTGCTCCAGCAGAATCTTCCCCTGCGTCTCGTTGTGAGTCGGCGATGCACCAGATCTGGTGGAAGCCGACGGGGGAGTGGGAACTTGCTGAGGATTGGGACCAGGAGCCGCGCGCTGAGTCGCGGGTGGCCCGAGAAGAGACAAAAGGGCACTTTGCCTATCTGCATTCGTCGAGGTGGATATGGCCGAGGGTGGTTGTTCATCGTTGGAGGACATGACAGGCGTTTCAGGTGCGGAATTGAGGTAGGTTTCTGGCTGGTGGTCGGTAGAAGAACTCAGATGGTGGAACAGTGAGTCAATCTGGTTGGGAGAAGTGTTGTGGGAGCTGTTTGAATAACCTTGTAGGGATGGCTGGGGAACAATTGGAGGCGTCGAGCCGCGCGAAAAAAGGTCTTGCATGGGGTTATTAGCGCGGGTATCCATGGAGGCGAGAGGAGAGGACAGTCTGCGGAGGATAGAAGATAACTTGAGACGTCAGAGACGGTCAAAAGCCAAAAGATCCAATTATTTTCGCGAAGCACTATCCTCCAGCACGCTGAACACACGAGGCACGGCTATTCCCGCCCATCATCACAAAACAGTCACGATTCGTCCACGGCCTAGGAAACTCTCCACGAGCGTGCGGGATTCGGTGCAGGACGGCGGTTCAAATTACATATCTCCTCGGCACAGTACAAAAAGACACCCATGTACGAAAGCACTTTGGATTTATTTTATTTTATTCGAATCCCCCTGATCGCTAGACGACTCAGCTCAATGCACCTTACAGATAGTACGGATGGCGCGTAAATGGCTCTCCAAATCGGACCAGGTAAGCCTAGGATCAGATCCGTGGTTGAAAGTTTGAGGACAAAGACCGATCCCAGCTCGAGCAGTCTGGGCAGGCGATACATGCGTTTGCGGCAAATGAGCCTCCAAGGAACCTTGAGTGGAGAGGAGCTTAGGGAGCACAAGCTACGCGGATCGGACATCAGGCTTGTGCGATTCCTTCCGCGGGGCAGCCCTTCACCAACGCAAGTGACCGTGAGGTCTAGAATTAGATACCCAGAGCAGAACACCTGTGCTGGACATCAAAATTACCCACCAAGGCCCACGGCAGAGTATCAGGCGAGGCAGGAGCCATAGTAATGCCGTACGGGCTCAGACAACAATCGGGATTAGCAGTTCCCAATGGCATGATAGATGAACGATGAAGACCCGTAGAGGCACATTAAGACGATAAGCGGAGCAGGCCGAGTTGTCGGTTAATCATCCAGAGCAGCCATGATCTTACTCAAGTATTTGGAGTTGAAGAGTGTTCTTGGATATTAGAAGTCCATGGAGCGGCAAGCTATTGGTTCAAGAATCGATTGCGAAAGACGGTGCATCTCGGTTGGCGATATCGCCCAGCCCGTTGACATGATTTGAATTGCGTCCGCCGAGGAGAGAACCAAGCAGCAAGCGACTGCTTATTCAGTACGTCATGCGCGATTTTTTGAACCATTTTCCGCTCGGGTAAATCCGGGCCGGTGACAACAGGCGCAAACACAGTTCCCCTATTTAAAGGGCATCGCAACCACACCGTTACTTCAGCACCCACATTAACCAGCTCCTAAACAACCACTACCACTCACCAATCCACAATGTTATCTGTCGGTCCCTCTCCCCATCCGCCACCTGGCTGCACTGACGCTTTGAAATAGACCACCCAAGCCCCCGTCTCCCAGGCGAACTGCGGCAGCTCCAGCTGTGGTTGCGGCGCTAGGTGCGTTCTCAGCGCTCGCACAGCTTCCAAAGACAAACTGACCTGGCTCTTCAGCTGCGCTTGCAAGCCCGGCGAGTGCAAGTGCTAAATGCCTGCACTCTTGACTGTACACCATGAACATTTCCCTGCACGCTATCGTCGTTGTAACTTTGAAGAAGGAGAATGTATGATAGCTGTTGTTCGTTGGCGCTGAATCAAATTATGCATTTATTGTGACATGCTCATTTTTGGTCCGCGCGGTGAAAGATGTAAGATCATCAAATCGATTAGGAATGGTTTTAAGAACAGGACTTTGACTTCGCTACAGCTGCTTCTCTGAGAAAGAACCACCGTGAGCATGGTGCGCGGTCGAGGCTGCTCTCCGACTTACCTATATCTTCGTATCTCCGTCGCCGTGCCGGATCGAGCACCCGAAGTTCGCTCAGAAGGCGTCGGCAATCGTTCGTTAATTCTTCGTTGAACGATGAAGGATGCTTTTGTAGCAGCAATCGCTTGTAATGGACGAGCGATTCCATGCACCCTAAACCACCATCAATGATAGCCATGCGTAGCAGAATAAATCAACACAACATTTACTATCGGATTGCTCATCCAACAGTTCCTGAATAACCGCAATTTCTCGATCCAAAACTTCTTTGTCTTCGCCTGTGCCGGATGTGACAATTGTACCCGCAACATGAACCGAAAACTCGTACCTGCCCCCATGAGCCATCGGTGATATATCCATACGCTCTGGTCATTGGGATCTGTGTACATGGCGTTCCTTACTAGCTCGAATTCTGAAAATAGGCCAGAGATTATCATCTAGTCCCAAGGAAACGACAAAACACATGACTTTCCTTCTTCCTTGGATTTGGTGTAGTCCAATTTCCCGCTACCCCATAAGGAGGGCAGGAGCTTGGAGCGTTGGTGCCACGCGCTAAAATTGGAAAAATTCGCCTCAATTTTACGAGTGGTGTACGCAAGTTCGGCAAGTTCGGGCCTCGCCAAAGGCATATTCGCGAGAACGTATCTCCTATACGTCCATGCGTGGACTGCGGAAGCCGAACGTGATCTCATGTTAGAGACATCACGGCAAGAACACTCACAATTCCGCGAGTCCGAATCCAGCATCTTATCCACCACGAACATCTCTTGCTCCCAGTACTTTTTCCTCCAGCCGTTCATATCTCCTTCGGTATCGGTGCCTGGACCATCGGGCACGTTCGCGAGGCACCATCTGCGATGATTCCAGATCCAGTAAACCTTGGGGTGAAGCTTGAGGGCCACAGTCGTCATGGACAGATCCTCGGTCAACAGGGAATTGATTTCCGCAGGTGAACTGAACAGTGAGTTGAGCGGACGGACGTCTAACGCGGCGAGCGCCGCACCTTCCCGGAAATATCCCGTTTAGCATGATATTCCTGCGATAATTCCATACCGTATAGAACTCTGGATTAACCTGGAGCATGCGCGTCGTCACATCGAACGCTTCGCGAGACCAATCGTTGAGCGCTTTCTAAGCGCCGCAAAGTCAGGCTGTGCCGCCTGAGAAACAGTCGAGCTCCAACCTTAGATAGCACGTCCTCCGTTAATGCAAGATAATCGTTGATTTTGGACTTTTCTCGTAGTTTGCTGGCCGCGGCCGCTTCTGGGGTTTGCCGGACGCGTTTGACACCATGCTGAGAGATAATAAGGTCGGCCGCATTGCAAAGAGAGTATTAAAGTCTCAGACCATCGTGGTAGCGCAATAAAGTGAACTGGTCGCGTAATATGGATGTTTGCGGTTGTTGAAGTTCCAAGTCAGTCAACGCTTCCAACTTGACTTGCTCACCAAAATGCCGTCCGTGGCGCCCAAGCTGCCGTCGCTCGACTCTTTGACGGCAGACTTCCCCCTCACATTCCCGGTCCCAAATCCAGCTACCCACCCGGACCTCATCTCCACCAAGGATCTCCAGCGCGAAGAAGACCTTCTCCGCAATCCGTCCTCATTCCGCGCGTGGTGGACGGCAATTAACACCACGCGTGAGGCGTTCAACACCCAGCAAAAGCTTGAGAAGCCCTCAGAACTTCCCGAGGAGATTGCAGCTCTTCTCGGCCCTCTAGCAACGCCGCTCTCCCGAATATCTCTCCAACGGCTAACATATCTCTACGAAGCTGCTCTGGCCCAGTTTCCTAATTCTTTCAAATTATGGAAGTCTTATCTGAACATGCGCATGTCGTTTGTGCTGGGCCGGTTAGTGGTTAAGAAGAAGGCGGGAGGAAAGAAAAAGTTTCCGGAGATGAAGGACGCGTTGGAGGAGGAGAAGGAAGATCTGGAGCAATGGGAGGGCGGGCTTGACGGTATTGTCGGATGGGAGGAGTGGAAGTCTCTCGTGGCGACATTTGAACGCGCCCTGATGTGGCTGCCAAAGGTGCGCTTTAGTTCATCCTTCACTCCTACGCGTCTAAATATTGCAATAGCTCCCTCGTCTATGGCTGACATACCTGTCCATATTTTCACATCCCCTCTGTCCGCCGATACTGGCATACACGCATGCACGGCATACCTATGACCGCGCTCTGCGTACCCTTCCTCCCTCACTCCATTCGCGCATATGGGTTCGCTATCTCCTCTGGGCGGAGTCCAAAGGCGGCGCGACCACGGTAGCAATATATCGCCGCTACCTCACTGTCGACCCCAGCGTAACGGAACGTTACACAACCCTGCTCATTTCTCCCGCAAATTCTACCCCGCGACCACTAGAAGCTGCAAAACTCCTGCTTTCATTGGCAAGAAAAGCATCAAGGGGGGAATACACGAGCCCGGAAGGCAAAAGTCCATACCAGCTTCTCGGCGACTGGCTTGATGTGGTCGAGAAATTTTCAGACGAGGTTGGCTTAGATATCGACGAAACTATCGATTCCAATACTGCCGGAGCTAAAGCCGATGCTGAAGCGGCTTCCGCAGACGCAGCGGAGCCGGTGTCCGTTGACGGCAAACTCATCCGCTTTGCGGGACCCTCTGTTCCGGTTCCTGCCGATGGCAAGACTGCACGGCCTTATGACGAGGACGAGGATCCGACTAGTTCCCGGAAGCTCAACATCGAGCGCATTGTTGAAAAAGACGGTCTGGCTATGTATAAAGACCAGGCAGGTCGATTATGGACAGGATTGGCCACGTATTGGATCAAATGCGGCGAGTTCGATCGTGCAAAGCAAACGTTCGAACAGGGCATAGCTACGGTGTTGACGATCCGGGATTTCACCCAAATATTCGACGCGTATGCTGAGTTTGGTGAATCGCTAATCAGTGCGATGATGACGAGTCTCGAGAACGACGAAGACGATGAGGATGCGGAGGAGATGCAAAAGGAGCTCGATGTACGGATGGTGGACTTCGAGGATCTGATGGATAGAAGACCATTTTTGGTCAATGATGTACTCATTCGAAGAAATCCGCATGATGTGCAGGAGTGGGAGAAGCGGGTCGCACTCTGGGGTGAGGATGACGAAAAGGTGAATTTGACTTCCTTCCGCTAATTGTATACGCTTACCCGAGTTTGCAGGTTGCGGCCACTTATACCAAAGCCCTTGAAACTGTCATTCCCCGCAAGGCTACCGCTAATCTGCATCGATTATATGTCAACTTTGCCAAGTTTTACGAGGAGGGCGGCACTACTGGCCAAGCAGAACCAGACCTGGATAGTGCGCGTAAAATACTAGAGAAAGGCACAAAGGTGAACTTCAAGGCGGTGGAAGATCTTGCTGAGGTGTGGTGCGAATGGGCTGAATTGGAGATCCGTCACGAGTAGGCTTCTATTCCATTCTTGTTACGAATTGGCTGACGCTGGCACAGAAATTACGATGACGCTATCCGAGTCATGCAGCGTGCAGCAGCAATTCCGAAAAACACCAAAATAAATTATCACGATCATGTTTGTAGACCTTCTATTCATCTCAAACTCCGCTCACGCCCTGTACAGTCACTTTCTGCCCAGACGCGACTCTTCAAGTCGCTCAAGTTATGGTCGTTTTACGTTGATCTTGAGGAGTCCATTGGGTCTGTCGAGACCACGAAAGCAGTTTACGACAAGATTTTGGAACTCAGGATTGCCAACGCTCAGATCATCATAAATTACGCTGCTTTCTTGGAAGAAAACAAGTACTTTGAAGATAGCTTCAAGGTATCAAACCCTCATCTCCTTTTTCCTGGGCAAATCTCATACTATCTCAGGTTTATGAACGCGGGGTGGAACTCTTCACTTTCCCAGTATCGTTTGAAATTTGGAATATCTACCTTTCCAAGTTTGTAAAGAGATATGTAAGTAACGCTAGGATTCGGTTTTACTTCAGACCTTGAAAGCTAAGAAACGCATAGGGTGGCTCCAAACTTGAACGAGCGCGTGATCTGTTCGAGCAGGCGCTGGAAAAGTGTCCACCGAAGTCATCTAAACCTCTGTTCTTGATGTACGCCAAACTGGAGGAGGACTTTGGCCTTGCCAAGCGTTCAATGTCGATTTTCGACCGCGCGACTCAGCTTGTTTCCGACGAAGACAAGTTTGAGGTATGTGCTCTGCCATGTCATTCAAAGGAAATATTTTAACAGTTTCATTCAGATGTTCACTATATACATCGCCAAGGCGACTGCCAACTATGGACTGCCAGCTACTCGACCCATCTACGAGCGAGCTCTCGAAGGTTCGTGAAGATTATTGAGGTCTGGCTGGTTCACTAAACAAGAACTTAGTCCTTCCCGACCGCCAAACCGCTGAGATGTGCCTGCGATTCGCCGCCCTTGAGCGCAAACTGGGTGAAATTGATCGGGCCCGCGCCATCTACGCGCATGCCTCCCAATTCTGCGATCCACGGGTCAACCCTCAGTTCTGGAGCGAATGGAATACTTTCGAGATCGAGACTGGCTCAGAAGATACGTTCAGGGAGATGTTGCGGATCAAGCGAAGTGTACAAGCCCAGTTCAACACGGAGGCGAGCTACCTGGCCGCTCAGACCATTGCAGCGAAGCAAGGGTCGAAGATCGCGGAGCAGGAGACGGAGGCGACGGATGCTATGGCTGCGGCTGAGAAGGCAAACGGACCTGCTTTTGTTGCTGCAAAACAAACAGCGCTACCAAGACCTGAGGGGGAGACGAACGATGTCGTTGCTGCGGCGAATGTAGATGAGATTCACATCTCGGACGATGAGGATCTTTAATGTACTTTGTGTATTCCTGTTGCTTTCGCGATTTTCTTTTGCACCGTTATTGAAACTAAATGTTTCCTGGTTCGGCAACATCGAGCAAGACTTCGGAAATTGATCCACTCACCGGCCACAACATGCGACATGGCGCACCAAGTCGCCGCCCGCCGCACTTTAGAGTCTGAGCCAGCTCTGAGCTTCAAGTTCTCAACTACGCCTACGTGATGTTGCTCGTTTTGTCAACGCTCTCTGGTGTTCTGTCGTAGTGCTGGGAGGGCAAACACCCTTCACCGCACCACAAATGCAAGCAAAAAACTTCCGCTATCGACAGCTCGACATCGCTCGTCGTCTTCAATAACCTCTCAAGCCTCTAGACGCAGTGGTGAGCTGGTTCCGAGTTGATGGCAATCCGTAATTCTCAGATTTTTGCACTAGGTCCAACACAGTGCACGGCAATGGTCATTCCACAGACGGCTCCGGGATTGACGGGAAGATTGGCGCGTCGGCGGTATTGTACCGGGATGGAGTGGAAGTGAGGGCATGCAGGAAAAGACTGGGATCGGCGAGGAAGCATACCGTGTACGAGGGTGAAGGAGTTGGCGGGAATCTCGGACTTGGATTGCTATGGGCCGAACGGCACATCGAAGGGAACGTCACAATCGCTGTGGACAGCACGCCGGCAATTGACGCTACACAGAACGTGCGTCCTAACCCGTCACACTGGATATGGGACCTCTGGCACAAACACGCGAGGATGGTGCAGCGCAAACACCCCAACATTCAAATCACCATACGCTGGACGCCCGGACACCGCGACATCGAAGGGAACGAACGGGCGGACGTCGAGGCGAAGAAGGCAGCTCAGGAGGCTTCCTCTGAGAGCACCTCGATCCCTCCGGCGTTTCGCACACGTCTTCCCTGGAGTCGCTCCGCGGTACAGCAGGAATACAACGCGCAGCTCAAAAAGACCATTGCAGCAGAATGGCGGAAATCTCCCCGTTATCGTCGCATCCGGGACTATGATCCGTCCTTGCCGTCAGCGAAATTCATCCAACTCACGGACCGCATGCCTCGCAAACTCGCTGTCATTCTGGTTCAACTACGCATTGGCCACACCATCCTTAACAAGCACCTTCAACGCATTAAACGTGCTGACTCCCCGCTCTGCCCGTGCTGTCACCAAGCCGACGAGACGGTTACCCACTACCTCTTGCACTGCCCTGCCCACGCTAACGCCCGCGCTGAACTACATCGGACTGGCGGCAGAGACAGTCGTGTCCTCAAAAAGCTCCTCACTAAACCCAAACTACTCCCGCTCCTATTCAAGTTCATCGCGCGCTCGGGACGTTACCGGACTGTATTCGGGGACATACCTGAGCTTCCGCCCCTCGCGAACCCAACGCGCAGGGAACGCATCGCTGAACTAGCAGCCGTACCGATGCCCGCAGGATTGCTGCCGCCACAACTCCCCCGCGGGATTGGGCCTGACTGGGTTCCTCCGCAGACGCTATGAATCCTCCAGAAGTCAAGTGCATTTCTTTACATATATTACTTACATTATTACCGCTACTTACCTGCCATCCCCATACCACATGCGGGACACCTCGCTATGGGCAGGTCCCAAGGGGCAGCTCATAGCTATGCCGATTCAATACCTACACATCGCGCCGATTGGAAACATTAGTTAGAGTAGTATGCCAAGTAGTACAGAGAGGTCCCTAACATATCGTACGCGACACAGGGTAAATAAACTTGATTCAAAAAAAAAAAATTGTCATTCCATCGTACCCGGGATATTGCATCCTTATACACTGCTCTATCATGCCCGCGAAGACCCTTTACTGCCACCATTCCCCGAATGGATCGCTTGGGATCCTGAGATAAGCTACGCTATCATGGTCCCTCGAGGTGGCCAGACACACTTGGTCACTTGCCGCACTACCCGTACGGCAAAGATTCTATACTTCGACGGCATGTCTGCTTACTGGGGTAGTGGCTGGCTCCATTCACAACACATGTTCGGCTATGGCATGTCCAAGAATGGCAGCAAGAATATTAGCTAGTGGGACGATTATGGTCGTGCTGAAAAACTATGCGACTGGGCGAAACCACGCGGTATCGAGGGTTTCGTACGTTTAAATGCTAGGCTTGCAAGTCGTCTCCTATCAGCCCCCCAGTCATCTGAGTTGATTTATTTGTTGGTAGCGAAATTGTCTGGTGCATTGAACGTGTCGTTGAGATGCGAGGACGTATGTCCGCGAGATGTAAGACAGTCTTTTTGATCCCTTCCTTCACTGGCTTGTGCGATGCCCCAGTACGTGTGTTCTACCCCGCTATGGCCAATTGCATGGTACAAACGACCTGGAGAGCAGGGTCCAGGCGATGCGGAATTCCTCAAGCCTCGGTGTATGCGGATAGCAGTTTGAGTTTCTCTGATATCTGTACTAGATATTCATTTAGATGCGTAGATTAGAGTGTCGAGACCCACCTTGTACCGCGTAAAGTGTATTTGTTGTTAGTTTTCTTTCCCTTGGATCTGTTATCGGGCTGCGTCCCACCGCTCGACTTCTGCGGCACACAGATCATCCCATTCTGCTTCCCAGCCGGCATCTTCGAGCCAAGGTTGCTCCGCCCATTTTGCAAGCGCGTCACGAGCATCTTCGAATGACACTGAATGGCTGCGCAGAATATCGACCAGCTCAAGATGGGTGTTTAAAGATCGGTGATAAGGAATGAGGAGGCTCGGAATGGAAGTGACTGGCAGTGAAGTTAATGCGAGATCTAGCCTATTTACTTGGAAAGAAGACGTACCGAATTTTTCGAGAGACCAAGTAACCCACAAAGGCTCTTGGCTAGCCCATTGCCATCCCTTGGCCTTGTGAGCTTCAATGAGCAAGGCTTCCATCCCGTCTATCACAGAGTTCATCCTTCGAAATTGTTTTTGCTTTTTTTTGCGTCAAGATCTGACTGTAACAGAAAAACTGGTCTTACCAGCTTCGCTGTGACGACGTCCAGCTCTGCGATCCGTTTTTCCATCAGGGCAAGCTTCGGCCCAACGAGACGGTACCGCGGCTGGCCATCGGGGATGAGCGCAAGCGCGTTGCTGGAGAGCGCTTGAGGTCGGTCTGGGAGGCATGGCAGCGGAGTCAAACCACCCACTCGAGGTCCGTGCGGGTGTCTACGAGGCTGCGCGCGGCCTTGAGGCCATCGAGAAGCACAAGGTCGTCCCAAGTTTCAGTCATGGATCGCAGCTCCTGCAACGCCGTGCGTGTTTTTCGATGATAAGTGGATTCGATGGGCCGAGACGGAGACCCAGGCGACTTGTGCTGCTTAGAGGCCACAGGAGAGGAAGACGGCGTGGAAGGACCTCTAAATGACGCGAGGCGGCTCATGTTTGGTGGAAGATAAAGGAGAATGATTGTCCTTCAATTTGGGACCGCACAGGCAAATCCTCATCCTCATCCTCAACCTCACACCGGTTGTACATACAACAAAGCTACACTAGCCCGTGAAACAAAATCCTACACAAGATGAATACAATAAATTAGATGCTAAAGGAATGTCGTGTAATGAGTGGTCAGCGAGTTTTGTATGCTGGAGATCACAGATGCTTCAAGTCAACTTTCAAACGTCCAGTGTCCTATTCCGGTTCGTCTGTTCTCCGTTTGGGACGGTAGAAATCCCACCAAACCATGAAGACAATGAAAGCCGCTGTGGTGAACCCGCCACAAACGATTGCCCCTCCTACAATCCCCGCCTCCGCCGCCTCGCCTGCACTGAGCATGATGTTCGCGGGCAGGCACACAGTCCCCAGCGCGCCTGCTATCGCGCCTAGTATGAGCATCAGCACCGCACCCAGCGCATAAGTCCCGTATGTGGCCAGCGGCTCTCCTGTGTCGTCGTTATCATCGAAAAAGTCTTCCGGGTCTGGTGGTTTCGTAGGGAAGAGCAAGAGGTAGAGGAGGGCGGCAAGTGGGATGGAGAGGATGGCACCGCCCGCGGCAGCAGCACGGACAGACGATATTAGGGGAACAGAATCGAAGTGCGCTGAATGTGTGGCGCGCAGGACCGCATGCCCGGAGGCCAGATAAATTATAGACAGGACTGGCGGTATCGGAAGGAAGGCGGTTAGGATGGAGGCTCCCTTGAGTGGGCCGGGAACACCTCGTTGGGATCGACGGGAAGGCGGTCGTCTTCCTGCACGACTGTCGTTGTCGGGGCGGGTGGTGTGAGCCAGTGCCGACATGGGCGCAATGAAGTCACTCTCTGACTTTGGGGACGCCTTGGATGCGCCGTCAGTAGAGAGGTAAGACATCTAACGCGCAGGCCGACTCCCGAGAGGGAGAAGGGAGAGAGAGAGAATTATTTTTGTGTGTGAATCATCAGTTGATGGTTTTGAAGGTTCGACTGCCACAAGAAGCTTATTAGAAGAGAGTATATCCTTCTTATGGGAAGGCACATATATAGATAGCTTTAGGTGTTTGCATTTAGACGTTGCCCAGAGACGACTCCTGATCATGAAAGGAGTGAGAAAAATGCCAGATTTCTTGGAGTCCGTGACGGAGCATCGCAATAACACGCGCGTCAAGCCGTCGGAGAGGGTCCGTCGCGGTCGGTGGCAGTCTGTTGGCCGTGAAACCATAGAGATGAACGCAGCTGCAGATGATGTTGCTTCGGAGTGCCGAGGACGATCAAAAACCTCTGGCATAAATCCCTAAAGGGAAGCACCTCCATTGGAGCCGGAATAATACACAAGTATGTAGCAATGTCCGTTGAAAGCAGACATTATAATTAAATCAGAATACGTTGGCTAGGTGATACAGAAAGTCCCACAGCACATGTTCAAGACAAGAAGATCGAGACGATTTCCTTAGACAAAGCCCGCCATAACCAATGCCAGCGCAATTACTGACACAAGCATTGAATCCGGGGATATTGAAATCGCACCAGAGTGAGATCCAGGCGCCGGAAGGAAGTGCGAAGAATCCGCTTTCTGTTGCGCAGTAGAATCCTGAGCGACGGCTTGTCAACCATGCTCGAGCTTGGAAACTAAACCAACAAACCTTGAATGCGGCTAAGCCGACCAGGACCCCAGCAGCGAAGAAGATGAATGCCTGGATTAACCAGATAACACCCCATACTATTACAAAAAGTTTAGCAGAGTAGGAAAAGCACGTGAAAATCGGACCTTGGGAGGGGAAGCATCCACAGATTCGAGCAAATGCAGAAGCGTCTGACGAGTTTACTTTCCTGGCAATGGTGTCGTCTTCATGAGGTTAGTATGCTGAGACGATGGCCTAGAAGGAATCCTAGCGAGCTCACCAATGACATCCCACAGGACATACCTGGGTGAATTAGAATTAGATGGAGCTTGGACCAATAGAAATAATTGCGATGAGTAAAACATGGAGGACAGACGTACATGCAAGACATGACTCCAATGAACAGAACCTAGGAATTGTTAGATGTTTGGAAATGGACTAGTTGCAGCTTACAAGGAATCGCAATGCCACGCTCTCCGCGACAAACCAGAAAAGAATGATCAGGCCCGCCATTCCCAGAATAAGGACCCATGTTCCAAGCAGGGATATCAGCGACAGAGTGGAGGTGAACTGCTGGGACTCACAATATATTACGTCTAGCCCACCACAGTGTAAACAGAAAGAATACGCCGAGAATGATCGAAGCAACTTTGCTCGCGTTCGTGTCGAAACCGCATGCTATTAAGGCGGCGCCAATGAAGGACGAGCCGAGGTAGCCGGCAGGAAGCGTCAGCCATGGAATTCCACCGGACATGGACGTTGCGCCGCCCTCATCAGCTGTTTTCAGCTGAGTCGTCTGCTTGACCTGTAAGATGACAAACTCACGGTCCAGTTCAATTGAGTGAATCGTGGCACATGTGAGAACCCCCATGAAGGCATGGCTCATCTAAAACGCGTCAAACAAATAGCCAACTTCTCCGCGAGATCGCCAACCTCATGAAAACCAACGGTGAGTAGTCTGCGGATACATGAGTATACGGCCAGACGCGTAAATGAGTGCTTACTTGAATGGGTATACTAAGCGGGTACAACTCTGTGAGACTTCGGACGCGGGATTTCATTCGGGAAACTCACTGATCTTGTTCAGATACGGGACATGCCTGCAAACGGTGAGCTCGGGATTGACTTGTTGCCAAGCCCAGACGAACCATAGGATGGCTATGACAATGATATACACTCCCGCGACAATCAAGGTTGTGCGCTGGGTATCGGAGGGCATCAAGGTGGAGGAGACATCTCGTTCGTAAACTGCGGCGGGGGACATGGAAGTAAAAAGCCAAGAGGCAGGCTGTGCTTCTGTGCGCACGGTATCCAAAATAGGAATGCCAACCGACCAGTCGAAGAATTGCTTAAAAATTAGTCCAGGAAGGCGAAAGAAATCGGCTGGAGCAGTGGTTTTCAAAAAGTGGAGCCATGGATGTATTAGAGACGCGATTCTCCAAGTACAACTTGAAGGAATTCAAAGGAAAGGTAATCGAGCACGTGATTCCAAAATTGCCTCTCTTTTTCATGGCGCGCAAACGAAAGAATAGAACCCACCTCAAGGGCGCCGCACCAGCAACTACAACTGCAGAGGGTGCCCCAAAGTCGTTTATTATAAAACATGGCCAAGTTGGCCATTCTATTTCCCAGCTTGTTCGCGACTTCAGGAAAGTAATGGAACCGAATACCGCCAGTCGTCTCAAAGTCTGTTATTTTTCTCGTGACGGCGCCGGGGGGCTCATAGTGGCCTAGGAACGCAACAGGAATAAGCTCAAGGACTACCTCACTCTTGCACCCGCATTGCAGGTCACCCATTTACTTGCATTCACCCTCACGCCGATCGCTCCCTCCTTGCGCATAATACGTTTGTCTTCTGGTCCGACACTCAGTTTCAGAGTCGAGAGGTACAGTCTCATGAAAGACATACTGAATACGACTCGGAGAACCCGGAGTATCGGCATGGAATACCTCAGTCCGCCTCTTGTGAGTCGATCATTCAGTTTGCAATTTTTTCTATCTCCAGGTCTAATCATATAAAGCTCGTACTAGCATCCTTCCCCGCGCCGTCTCCGACGACCCCTCCACATCTCACTCTCCTCATGAAATCATTCCAGACGCTGTTCCCGCCGCTTTCCCCCCACACGCTCGCGCTCTCGTCCGCTCGGCGTGTCGTTCTCATCTCCTACAACGCCGAGCGCGGTACCGTGGATTTTCGGCACTACGTCATCACGGTAAAGCCTTACGGAGTGTCCAAACGCGTGCGGCGCGTGCTCGAGGGTGCGCAGAAAGCCTCGGGCGGAATCCTTGACCTCGGGAATGAGAAGGACGTCGCAGACTTCTTGCTCAGAAAACGAGGCGAGGCAGGGCCGGATGGAGGCTATGAGAGCGCCGCATCGTCGACCGAGAGCGTAGCGGGCGACGATGGGGATGCCGTGGATCTGGCGGACGACTACGTTGGCCGCAATAATAAAAAGGGTCAACGGAGAGCGGTAAGGCTCGACGAGGTTGGCCCGAGGATGGAGCTGCGGCTGGTGAAGATTACGGAGGGTGTACCGGGAAAGGAAGGCAGCGTGATATATCACGAGTTTGGTGAGTCGGTGTATCCATCTCGCTTCGGGCACTTGCTGATGCATGTTTCAGTGAAAAAAACCAAGAAAGAGGTCGCAACTATGCAGGCCGCCCATGCTGCCAAAGAGAAGCTGAGAAAGGAGCGGAGGGCAGAACAGGAACGCAATGTAGAAAGAAAAAAAGCAGCAAAGGGCAAACCAAACGACGGAGAGGAGGAAGATGACGAGGAGGAGGGAGATGAAGATGTCGAGATGGAAGGCGAAGATGAAGGTGACGATGAACCTGAGTGGGACGCGGAAGAGGAAATCAGTGATGGAGAAGACGAGGAGGCGGACGACGCCAGTGCGCCGGAAAGCAGTGATTCGGACGAGGAGGAGCAAAAACGGCCGGCTAAAAAAGTAAGAATAAGAGGCAAACGTTAGCATCTGTATTTTTTCTATTCGTTATATTATGAGTGGGTGGGCGGTTTTAATACAGGTCGCGGGGAAGTTGTGCTGCCGAACACCTGGGCCCAAAAGAACTGCGTTCGCATTTTGACGCCTTCCCAATTATCAAATGCAGGTCGAACATCGAGGTAGAAAGATGGCCCTGCGCCTTGACTTTTGCCCGTGTAGAAATCGATGATATACCTCATCTTGAGCCCGCACCTATCTACGACCCAATCGTGGCGGTCGAAGGGAGCCGAGTAGCTGAACGCATGTCAGAGCAGGGATGGAACCAAGAGGAGCGCATTACCCGAAGAGCATTTTGCAGCGTGCGCGGATACTCTTCTCTCCTGGCTTGCCCTTGAAATTGACCAGTTTGACTCCGCCACACGCCTCGCCGCCTCGGCCGGCCTCCCATTTCATAACCTCTCCCCAGGCTCGCTCATTGACTGCGTTGTGGATCGGCACGATGGTCTTCATGTCCGTAGCCTGGGGGTCGTGGTTCTTGCGTGCCATCGCAGCAAAGAATTGAGCTTCGGAGGGATAGACCCAGTTGCCATCTCCGGCTTTAGGTATGGATGAGACCTCGCGCGTTTTCGAAAGGGAGGAGGAGGATGCGGAAGTCGACTGCTCAGAAGTCGAAGGGGATGAAGAAAAGAGGCGCGACCATGCCGAGCACTGGGGGGTATGATCCACGGGGCATTTTTCCTTCTCCTTCTCTTGGGAGTGGTCAACGGGGCACGACATGGGCAGAAGCAGGATGGCAATAGCCTCGATATGACACAGACGCAAGCAAAGCGCGTCCAACTTCTTCTTTTGGAAAGTTCACCTTTGCTGAGATGAGACCTTGTATGAAACCTGTCTTTCACCTCTGCGGAACCTGTCAACTTTCCGCGAGCGGATGTTATGCATCCGCAGAACGATTGGGTCTCAGTCGCCTTTTGGTCGCCCTCCACCGGCAGTATAAAGCTATCGCGCTTCTGGCGCTTTCCTTCTTCATTTTTCCCTCTCTGCTTTCACCTTCACTTCGCATTTTGCTTTGAAAATGTTCACTTCGCTTTCTAAACTCGTTCTCATTTCGGCCCTGTCCATGGACAATGCTTTCACCGCTGCTGGCAGCAAAATCTTTCGCCGTTCTCCTGCCAAGGGAAACAACACCATTTTGCAGGTTGGTCTCTCCTGAATCATTGTACGATCTTCCGTTAACCAATGCCTCTCTTCTCTCTAGTTATTTGAGTGGCCTTGGGACAGTATAGCGGCTGAATGTACCTCATTTATTGGTCCCGCTGGGTATGGATATGGTTCGTCCAAACCCACAGAAACCTACGCGCGTTATGACTTACTCTAACGATTTCATCACCACAGTTCAAGTCAGCCCGGCTTCTGAACATGGTAATGTGGAGCCAACTATGCGCTTTGCAACCTCTAACGAATGTTTTTCAGTCACTGGTAGCCAATGGTGGACAGACTATCAGACGGTCTCTTACAAGCTGATTTCGAAACGCGGCTCGAGAACCCAATTTGCCAACATGGTCTCCACTTGCGCGAATGCCGGGGTCGGTGTCATCGTAGACGGTATGCCGCATTTTCTGAATATCATGAATATTTACTTTGACTCAATCCTTTCTTCTACAGTTGTTTTCAATCATATGACCGCGTAAGCATTGCATCTCGGAATGAATGCACTTGTGTCTTATCCATCTTCTTTCAGTGGTTCTGGGACAGGATTTGCAGGAAGCAGCTACAGCAAATACAACTAGTGCGCATTCCTTTTCGTTTGCACCATTTTGCTCTATATTTAACTTCGTCGTTATTTTAGTCCCGCCGTTCCGTACAACTCCTCCAACTTCCATTATTGCAACGGTAACAGTGCATCGAACATCAACAATTACAAAAACGCCTACAAGTATGTTTTCCGAAGTTTCCTCAACCACGGCCCGCGTTGCTGATGGTATTTTTTCTTCAGTGTTCAGTTCTGTGAAGTAAGCGACTGCAGTTTTGACCTAATTTCAATTTTGTCTCATCCATCCCAGCTTGTCGGCTTAGCTGATCTTGCACAAGAGCAACCCGCGGTCCAAAAAATCATTGCTGCCTTCCTGAATGACCTCCTTTCGCTTGTCAGACTTCCACCTTTTTTTTCCACTCAGTGTATTCACTAATTTTTCTTCTTTTAGGGTGTAGCAGGATTCCGTATTGACGCCGCCAAGCACATGGTTGATGCTGATATCGCCTCTATACGCAAGCTCCTCAACTATCCATTCTATGACACCCAAGTTCGTTTGCGACGTGTTTTTCCCTCGAACTGCATCTGACTCTTCATTTAGGAAGTCATATACGGGTCCGGGGAAGCGGTTGAACCATCCCAATACACTACCACAGGGTACGTTCTCACTCTAAGTGCCGTTTAAACTTGGGACTGAGCGACTGTTCCAGAGATGTCATCGAATTCAGAGCCTCGGTTTCTGCCCAGACGTATTTCACGGGCGGCGCTGGTGTGAGTCCCCATCGACTTTCTTGGTTTCCAAGGTTCAAAATCTAACTATGCCTTCTCTAGATTGCAGCATTGGTCACTCCGACACGTTCGCTTTTTCTCTCTACCTGTTGGCTGTTGTCCTGACTCTTCTTCTTCAGCCATGGGTGCTGCGTGGGGATTCGTTGATTCTTCCATCGCCAATTACATCATGGCGAATCAGGATACGGTGAGTCCTCCCATTCCACTGCATCTCTGAGGGTCTCAATACCTCTCCAGGAACGCGGTGGCACCTCCCTCAATTATAAGGCCGCCAACAACGCCTACCTCCTTTCGGCTGTTTTTATGCTCGGGTTCAATTATGGAAGGCCCACAGTGTATTCAGGGTCAGAAACATCCATTAAAGCACCGACACTTTCACTGACCAACTGCTTCTCAGGTACAACTTCTCGTCTTACGATGCTGGCGCCCCCCAGGACTCAGCTGGGTACACCAATCCGGTCACATGTTCCTCTAACGGCTGGCGATGTATTTGTTCTAAAGACGATTGAGCTAAACAATGACTAACTGATCCATAGGCGAACACCGTTGGCCGGCAATTGCCAATATGGTCGCGTTCCATAACGCCGTTGGTTCCGCTGCCTTGTCCGACATTCAAAAGGGCACCAGTCAACAAATAGGTATGCAATTTTCTTTTTTCGACGAGATGCACTTATCCTAATAAACATCCCGCAGCTTTCGGGCGCGGTGGTCTCGGTTTCTTAATCATCAATAATGACGGTTCGGTGTGGACGAAAACCTGGAGCACTTCACTGCCTGCTGGAAACTGTGCGTCATTTTCCTTTGCGAATGATTTGGAATTAATTTCCCACCAGACTGCGATGTTATACATGACAACAGTATGGATCCTAGCATTTGCAACGGGCCATCCTACGTCGTTTCGGCTTCGGGCACGTTCTCTGCCTCTGTCGCCCCCCGCGATGCTGTGGCGTTGTTCATATGTGGGTACATTTTACTTGATGGGCTGCAGCTCGCTGACTTTACCCTCCAGCGTCCATGGCAGTTGCGGCAAACAACACGTGCGCTTTTATCCTTCGTAGTAAAGTTGCAGTACTGATCATTCATGTGTTCAGCGGTTCGACCACCACCACGGCATCGCCTCCGCCCTCGACGACTTCCGGAAGCAGCTCCGTCCCCACAACTACTTCGACCACCGCGGCCCCGCCTCCGCCGGCTGGCACAGCGGTGACAGTTACTTTTGTTGAAACCGCAAGCACCGGGAGCGGGGATGTCATCAAAGTCGTCGGCTCTATCGCGCAACTTGGCTCATGGGCTACTGGATCGGCTCTCCCACTCGCACAACCGTCGGCGAATGCAGACTGGAGGTTTACTGTTTCCATTCCGCTGGGAACAAGATTCGAATATAAATGTTTGAACCCTTCTTCGTGATACGCATTTGTTGATATCTGACTTCCATCTCAGTCATCAGAGTTTCGAGCGGCGGATCGGTCACTTGGGAGTCTGGTTCGAATCGTGTCTACACCACTCCAGTAACGGCGGGGTCATACGTGACGCTTTTTGGGATTTTTGGGTAAGTCTGACTCTCCCCCCGTCCAAATGTGGATGTTTTCACTGACGTCCTCCGTACCAGTTCGACGACGAGCAGCACCAGCGTAGTCACTGCCGCAGCAACAGACAACGGACCCGCACCTACAGCAACGACCGCAACCCCTACGACCTCTACGACCACGACGACCTTGCCCCCAATGTCCACGGGCGCCACTGTCACCTTCAGTGAATCCGCGACAACGTCCTCAGGCGAAGTAATAAAGCTCGTTGGATCGTCAAGCCAGCTCGGAAACTGGGCTCCAGCCTCTGCCATCGCTCTCTCAAATGCGAACTCGGTGTGGTCGGTGACACTAGTACTGCCTCCCAACCAGGCATTCCAGTACAAATACATTCGAGCCAAGTCCGGCTCTACGAGTGTCGTGTGGGAGTCAGATCCGAATAGGTCTTACACGACTCAGAACCAGGGCTCTAGTGTTACCCTTTCGAGCAGTTTCCGTTAGCCCATTCGCAATTCTTCAGCTTCTGTAACCTATCTATTCATAATGGCATCGATTGTCATTAGCACTTCCCATAATGCGAGATCGAAATGATTCCACGGTGAGGCGAAACAACCGCGCCGGGTCAACGTTGCGTCCTATCTATTCAGTATTCTGAAGATTGACTTCAATGCTAAATATCCCCCATCTCGCTACACTGTTAACTGCAACGATCGAATATCACATGGTTAAATTGTTAAACGATCAGACGGTGGCCGAATTTGCCGAATGTCGCTTACATAACTCCCTCACCGTATCTTCCCCTCCTACCGGAATCCTTCGACCTGCTCAGCCACATGGCTTTGCTCACCTTCAGCACCGTCCTTCGGCGTTGGATCTCTAGCCTAGACCCACTCGGTACACCTGCTTTCATTGAATCTGTCCGACTATACTGGTTACATTTATTTCCTCCATAGTAAAAGTACACTAAAGCGTCCGCGCTGAAACCATTTTACAGCTTAGCTTTCGTGACAGTCAAATTGGTTGCAGAATTCAAGCTCTTTTCGGCGGTGATCACGAGTTCGTCGACACTAGAAACCCAGGAGTCTCAGCGACAGAAAATAAAAAGTCCGAAATATCTACCCACATTTCTTTCGCAGGCTTGATGTCCTTGATACTAGCGGCGACCTTGCCCATTAACCCTACAAAACGGTTGAGTGACTGTTTTCGCCATTAAATTAACTATCATTGCTGCTTACATGCCATGCCCTCGATGGATCTTCCTGGGTTCTTCGCCAGTTCGGTATCGTGGGGTACTTTCCCGTCGAAAATCAACTGGTCCTGCTCGACTTTGCGGCCAGTTTCCCTGCGGCCCTCAAAATTAACCGGGAGAAAGTGCAAGCCAGAACCTCTACGAACCATTCATTGACATACGGCGTTTTTCGAACGCTCATCGGACGACCACTATATATCAGCGTGCGGGCGACGTCATCGTAACCGGCGCTGAGAACCATTTCCTTATGCGTCTTGTTGGCACCGGCTTCTACACTCGCAACGAAGCGAGTGCCGACCCAGACACCCGAGGCGCCGTATCTGTCGTTGCGCAAATGAGCCAGTGAGCTTCAAAAGCGTGTAGTAGTGCACGAACGCGAGAGCTGCAGCCAAGCCACGACCATCTAATCAGGAAGGTAAAATTTTGGCGATGGACGATGCCATTGTGCACTGACCTGCAATCCCCCCCGCGGCCACCACAACGACGGGCTCGCCCGTTAGTGGGCTCTTGGCGTTTTTGCACAGGTCCACTACGGCGGGAATGAGAATTGAGAAGGCGGTATCCCCCGTGTGGCCGCCTAACCGCAAATTAGTGATGCGCAGCGCATTAGAAGCTGTACCCGCCTCCTTCTCCGCCTTGTGCACAAATGATGTCGACGCCTGGAACAAAGATCAGAAGGAATGACTCAATTAGTGATCAACGTCTTACCCTGTGCGAGTGCTTTCGCGACATGCTGGACGTTTTTTTAGTATTGCAACCATTGCTATTTAGAGCGAGGCAGATATACCTTGGGATGCCCGATCATACTATTAACAATTAGCGCACGCCCGTGTCACTGCTCATCCACTCACTTCATCACAGCAATACCAGCGGAGTGCAATTTGTCGACTGCCCACTTTGGAGGGACCCCAACTGCGCACACAAAGAGGGTCGCTTTGCCTTGAATTATCACGTCGATTAGTTCAGGTAGCTGACCACCCGTGTAATCCTTGTTGGTTTTGCGAGCTTGTCCCCCAATCTGAATCGAGACACTGAAACATGAGGACAGAACCAATTTATCAACGAGTATAAGATGATATAGACCTGAGGAATGAGTAGATCGACCCCGAAAGGCGCGTTCTTGTCTTCGAGATGGCTCTTGAGCTCGTCGATTGAACCCTTGAGAAACTTGGGGCTCTGGCGGACACCGCCAATGACACCAATGCCGCCTAGCCACACGTTCAGTGTATCTTTGCCACAGAAAGGTCACGGAAACATACCGGCGTTCGTCACGGCGGCAGCAAGTTTCGGACCCGCTGCGACATTCATACCTGCCCGTAATGAAATCAGCAACCAAAACATCGCTGTGTAGAGCACGTACCGGCGAGCATTACAGGATGGTTTATTCTAAAGAGCTTAGTGAGCGGCGTAGAAAAAACGGGCTTCGAGGACGGCATGTTGGTGGAAGAAGAGAAAGGGTTGAGGAGACATTTCTGACATCACGGCTGCCGCGGCAAATGAATGACCGGTTATTGCACCCGAACCGACATGTGATCGCGTCCGTTTTTGTCAGGCGGCATTGTCAATGTCAAGTCTTCTGACTCTTCAGCGCTTCAGCTTTTGCCAATGTCTGGCAGCCTCAGTCACTCTGACTTCCTCAGTCCGGCATTCGACGTAGTTCACCCGAATCGTCGACGCCCTAAATTCACTCCGCCGACTAAACCTACTTATCCTCGGTCTTGAATCTCGTAACAGGAAAAGACAGGCTGAAGATAAGGCTCCTCGATAGAAGACTTGCAATTATGAAGAACACACAGATCATGAGAAAAGCCAATCCTTGGTCAGGTAACAACAACAACAACAACAACAACAACCACCACGCCCCACGCCCCGCGCCCATTCCTCAGTCACCCTCGCTCCCACTGCCCTAGACTTCCTACCATACTCTTCTCCTCACTCCCGCCTTCCGAAATCTCCGGCTTAAAAGTTTTTTCACCTCGTCAATTTTTGTCTACGTCGCCTTCTTGCTGCCGTCCTGATCGGCCATCATGGACGCCTCTCGCGAGAAGCCTGCATTCTCACCCCGCAAATCTAAGCGCTGGGAACCTCCTCCAGGCGAGGACGACGTCGGCTTTGAGTCCGTCGGCCCGGTCCTCGGAAACTCCCTCATTATCCGAAGTGTCTACACCCCCGGCTCTCCCATCACCACCACCAGCGCCGTGACAATCGTCAGGCCCTTGGTCGCCAGGCTGCTCGATGCGAACGCTGACCTACCGTTCGTGACGGTTCACCAGTTCTCAAACCACAAACCATCGTCAAGCTGTTATCTCCGCATCCTCAATGATCCAATGGACCCGGATGACACTCCCCGTTTTGATCTGTTGGAGATGTGGAAGGAAACCATCGAGGTGGAGAAACCGGGCTGGGAGATAGCATGGCAGCCTATGTCAGACGGTGGGGACAAACGGATGACGGTGAGATTCCCCGACGCTGGATTCAAAAAAGCTAAAGAGGATAAAACCCCGTGTGCGGCGCTCGAGAAAGTCAAGGCTGCGCTTGCGACCCAAGGCTCTATCATCACCGACTCTTACTCCACTCCCACCTCCGGCTCCTACATCACCCTCGCTGACCACACCCAAGTCGACAGCCTCATCAGGGACGGCTTCCTGAGCATCCCCGCAGTGTCCCCCAATCCCATCTCCGTCGCACGCTGCCGCCAGATAGAGGTCTTGCATGCTTTCGAGATCGTCATCTCCGGCCTTGCCGAAGGTGAAGGCGCTCAAACGAGTATATGCCGCTGGATTTCGAAAGCCATCCGGGACGTGATCGACAACTCATCCTGTCTTGCTCGCGGCCGGGCAGGAACTGTGCGACAATTTCTCAAAGTCCATCCCCACCCTTCATCGACCACAACTCTTGATGGCGTACAACAACGAGGGGCTCTATCGGCCCAAGACAGTCACGGAGACGTTCAAAGCGGGCGCAGACTCCATGGGCGAAGCCCTGAAAACTGTGCGCGCTGAGCTCTCCGAACTGCGTCGTGAGTCCCGGGCCCAGCATGAGTCAACCCAGCTCTCGGTGAACGCCCTGTCCACCTCGGTGTCCGCGCTCTCGACCAACGTCGACCAGCTCTCCGTTCGCATGTCAAACCAGGCTGCCGCCCTCCTGGCGATGTCGTCGGAGAGCATGATGCGTAGCCAGCTGGCGCAGATCCAGATGATGATGTTGCAACACCGCTCGACCATCAAGTTTGGAGACACAGAGGATCACGAGGCAGCTAAAGCTGAGTTGGCGGTGCTTAAGCTCGAGGAGACCAAGCTGATGCAGAGCTTAACGGCGAACGCGGGCAGGCCCATCGCGCTGCTGGGTGGCACCGTCGCGACGGTTATCCCTCCGCCTACAGTCCCACCAGGTATTCCGCCTCCAATCACACCTACCTCCTCACCTCGCAATGACCGTCCTAACGACGACGGCGCGGGCAATGGTGCGACGCCTGCCAAAAGAGCGCGCAGAAATGCCGCTGACAGCTCATCGGGTGATTCTAACATGGCTGATACTGTGAGCTTTCCACCTACTTTGCAAGGCTGTTTACTAATCGCGACTCGCAAAGCCGGTCTAAATTCTATGAAGCCGTCCTCAACCCGGGTCACCGCCTGTGCTTCTCCCGCTCGGGTTTTTCATGGTGTTTTGAGCTTTGTGGTGAAAGATGTGCCGAGATGTAAAAAGCGACGGTTAGCGAGTCGCGAAAATTCTGTTTCCTCTTTAGATACACAATACAATTTCCCTCCTCCCCTGTTTCTCTTGTTTTTGGTGCTGCTTACCTTCGTCAACATCGTGTCTGCTGCTTCCGCCAATTCTCCTTTCTCGTTCTATGCTCTCAACATGAATGGCATCGGTGGACCCGCCAAAATTCACCATGTCAACTCGGTCATCTCTATGAGAAAGCCTCATGCTTTCGTTATTACGGAGACCAAAACGAGTGAAAAGCTGAGTTCCAAATTACCTTCCTTCGAGTACAACATTTTCGAAGAGGACGGTGTACCTCTCTCCCATGGCAAAGCTCACAAGTGGGGTGTGGCTATTGGGATTCGGAAAGATGTCCAGATCGCGCAGCGCGTAATTGTGTCCCAGGCTTCATTGCGTGGCAGGCTCATTGCAATCGATGTCATTCTGCCGACTGACTCTGGTCGTGGATTCGTGCATAGGATCATCGGGCTCTACGCTCCGTGGGATCCTGGTATCAATAATGTTGACCCAAACGCTCGCGAGTTCTGGGCGGATGTAACTGTCTTTTGCCGGAACACACCAACATCATGGTCCCTAGGCGGTGACTGTAATGCGACAGTGTCAGCCTCTGAACGAGCGGCTGATAAGACCGATGCTCGCGCTCAGTTCAACAAATTTCTGAAAGACTCTGACGGGCATGACCTGTGGTCTGATCTCCCAAACCGTGACCGTCGCATTTGTTGGACGAGTCGCGCCCGTGGAGCGCTCGGTGGCGGAAATATTATTGACCGCATCGTGTCGTCAAAACGAATGCTTGTGGATTCAGAAATCGGTGTCGCTGACAGATACACTGACTTTGTACCTGCAACAGACCACCGTGCAGTCATCGCGAAACTGGTTTACTCACCTCCTTCTGCCTCGCATGGATCATTCACCATGATCCCCGAGGTAGCACAAGTATTCAATCAACCCCGGATTAAATATCCTGTCAAGTCGGAGAAGCACAGGTTTGCAACCTTCAAGGATGTTGTGGATGCCCGCATTAAAGCTGAGGGAATACATTTATCCCCTGTCATAGATGACGAGTCCTTCATCAATAGATACAATGCGCTGACAGCGATCCTGATACCCTGTGCTGAGGACGTCTTTGGGCGGACTTCTCGGTACAAGAAGAATCTCGCAGTCTCGTCACCAACTATCCAGGCGATAGTATCTTCGATTCACAGCCTGGGTGGGGCAATTCGCTACGTCAAGAGCGATTACTCGGCCGCGATGTCATACACGTCGATGAAGGCCTTTAACCATTATGCCGCTGAGTTTTCTCGCTCGTGTTCTTCTTCTTCTCCATCTGTTTCTCTCCTTAAATTTCTCATTGCGGCACGGCGTCAGCTGCATAAAGATCTCTACGCGCAAAAAGTCGCAGAAATCTATGCTCGTGCCAAGCTGCAAGATCGCAACCGCATGATCGCTGCGCTGCGTGGTGGCTCTACGAAAAAACTGGCTGCGACAGCGAATTTTGTATCACTTCCGCGCTCAATCTCTACCGCCGATGGCTCCGAGGACCTCGTGTCTGAGCCAGATGCAGTAATGGAGGAGACACGAGAATATTTTTCAACGCTTTACGGCCGTCTTCCTCCTGTGGATGCACCCAAACCGTGGCTAACGACACCGTCGGTGCTTCGGGTGAAAGACCGGGTGGAAGCAGACCCCTTTTTGTGGCCACATCCGGCATCGGTGGATGACTTCCGGGCGCTTCTGCGCAGAGGGAACCAGAAACCATCACCAGGCCCTGATCAGTGGGAGAAGTGGTGCATTAAATCGCTTTCAGATTTTGCCCTCTCCCTTGTTTTGGATCTTCACAACTATATGGTCATGAACTCCTGTTTTCCTGGTGACTTGAAGGATATGTGGATTACCATGTTCCACAAACGGGGCCTACTCACTGATCTAACCAATTGGAGAGGTCTTTTCCTATCCAACTTCCTTGCCAATTCACCCATATCCTGGCTCACTACGAGATTAACTGCTTATTGCACGAGGCTGGGAATTGTCCCAGACACCCAGATAGCAGTTCAGCAGGGTGTCCAGACACGGGACCTCATGGGATTTCTTGCGGAGGTCCAGACATGGTCTGAGCGCCACAAGGAGATGGTGATTGCGCTCGGGCGCGACCAGAAGAAGGGCTTCGATTATTTGTCGCCGGAGGGGTTCTACGATGCGCTTCGTGCATATGGCCTGCCAACGAGCATTATTGACCTGGATCGCGCTGCTCAAACCGATACTAAATGCCGCATCAGGACCTTTTACGGGCCAACATCCCCCATAGTTGTCAGTGGTGTTACGAAGCAGGGAGGACCTGCGTCCCCACTGAAAGCCATCCTCACGACAAGCCTGGGTCACCGTTACCTGGACGACGTCGCGTCGATGGACACAGAGAGTCTGGTAATTACCACGCTGAATGGACTCAAGGCAGATCCGCATCTCCCCGATGATAATCTCAGTCTTGCAGTCAATATGGTTGAGGCTACAGATGATTCATTTATATTCGCTAAGTCAATTCGTGCTGCCCAGACCTTCTGTCTTCACATGGAGCGTTTCCAGTTTGCCTATGGGTGGTTGACGAATTGGGGCAAGACATTTGCGTACATTTTAAATGACGCAGACCCAGCTGCCCCCGAAAAAATATCCATGCCATCCATTACCATTAAACCTGGCGTGGATCCATGGACCATTTCGTATCATGATGTTCCCGTGATACGGACCGGTCTGGTATTCCTGAATGCAAAGGTGGATGACCCAGGTGTGCGCTTCAACGAGATGAAGGATATAATTGACGCATTCGCTTTCCCGAGATTGACAGGGAGACTCCCCATCACCCTCCTGCGGAAAATGGTCGCGCAGAACGTCATATCACGATGTCGCGCGCTCATGTCCCTGCAGCCAATTAAGCAGGTCGACGCCGAAGCTCTTGATGCGCGTGTCTCCGGGAAAATTCATGCTATACTTGGCATGCCGTTTGCCCCGAGCTCAAAGATTCTGACTCTTCCCGTGGCTCTTCATGGGCTGGGATTCCAGTCCCTTGCGAGAATCAATGCGGGAATCGTGGTCGACGGACTCGCACGCGACTTGAATCACCATATCGCGGCTTACAGGACGATGGCCAGGATCACACTTGCCGAATGGACATGTAATTTGCATTCCAGTAAATGTGTATATCCTCTCGACGGTCTGGGACTTGCAAAGGCATATACTCCATACTACAAGAAGATTCCAGCTTCATGGATCACGGCACACGGCGTAATGTCCGCGATGTCTCCGCCGCTCGCATTACGCGTCACCGATCAACACCATCTGCTGCTCGGTGATGTTTCCATCTCGCATGTTTTGAATCTGTGTAGTCACCAACACCCACAGATCGCAAACGGAACAGACGGGAACACCTTACGCACCCTGCGAGGCAAAGGAATCCGCACGTTAGCCGATATCGGCGGTTGGGCGGCTACGTCAAATGGCGAACTGATTTTCGAGATTGATAACAGCTTGCGAGCTACCGGTCGGTGGTCTACAGCCCAGCACGCGAACTGGGCAAAGACCGTGAGTATATTGCAGTCCATGACGGCGTGCTGGCTCTTCAGCGGCCCACTGGACTTGCTTGCATCCCGGAGTACCAGACGGTTCTGGGCAGAGGAGCAAATCCGGAGCCTCGTGCCTTTCTGTGGATTACCACCATCGCCGACTGCAGGAACACAGCAGCTTTGGGCGTCAGACGGCTCGATGCTTCCTGCGTCGGCGAGTCTTGGCGTCCATCGCACGGTCACCGCAGCGGTAACGGGGCCAGTGACGCTGATACTGCAATTAAGAGATCACAATCTCTCCATTTTACATGGTGAACTAATGGGTCATGTTCTAGGTCTTATCCTCAGTGACGGCACTGACCCCCGAGCACATTTTCCGCGCTTTTACTCAGACCACCAGAACTCAGTGGACTTGGTAACTGATATCATGTCCAATTCATGTCAAGAATCACGACTGCGCGGCATGAACGGCAGATCTCTCTACCGGTGGATCCTGCAGCTAGTGCGGGAAAAGCGGGCGGTGCTGACATACACCCGAGGGCACTCTGCTGAGTTGACGGTCCCTTCTCAAATGAATCGTGAAGCTGACCATTATGCTTCCAAATCGCAGCGTCATCTTGACTTGGTACCGCTGGCACCGGTGCCGACGTTCACTATGGACGCGTTCACATTCTACCGTAATGCCGACGGCTGGATAGAGAGCAACATGCGCTCTTTCATCGATTTCTTTCTGGCCTCGGAAATGGCCCAGAAGTTAGCGCATGGAAACCGTATGCGTATGCTTACCTGGACCCACGATACACTCCCTCCTCCGGATTACCCGTATACGCGTGCCGTGTCCGCGCATTCAGCTGTAATCCAGCTGTATGCTCGCTCGGGTCAGCTTCCAATCGCTGAGACGCTAGAGGCGCGGTCGAAGATGGAATCGAGCATGTGCAGATTGTGCTCGGAGGCCATCGAAAGTGCACACCACTTGTTTGTGGACTGTTCCTACTTCGCAGACTGGCGCCGTGACGCCGCTATCGAGGTTGCAGATCGGACTGGAGTTAAGCTGACGGATGCCGGAATACCTGTAGAAGACCAACAGCGCATACTGCATACTACAGCTAAGTCACTTTTCCTGGACGACCCCGCTGTTTGGCCTCTGAAAATCACTCAGTATTATCACGGCCAGATACCGAGCACAGAAGCGCTCATAACGAGGATTCTCCTGCCCAATACCATTAATCGGAGACGCGTCTCAAGTCATATTGCGTCTGAATGGCACACCAGCGCAATCCGCTTGGCTGGAAGGATATTCGGCAGTGTGCAACGTACTATGGCATCCCGCGTTGTGTCATAAGCTTCCCCATCTCTGTCGCTTTTCCTCGTGTGCGGATTTTTCCCACTGGGTGTTGCCGCACGCAGGTTTTTCAGCTTCACACTCCCAACATTCCTTCATGTGCCGATACGACATTTATGACTCTCACGACACAACACTCTTTTTGTTCTCATCTCATAACCTTCCCCTTGGGTTCGTCGAGGTACCCGTACCTAAGTAGTATCTACGTAGACGAATATCACATTGTTAAATTGTTAAAGTGCGGTAGCGGATCGGGCGTGGCGGTAGCAGGCTTAGCGGTGTTTGGCCTTGTATGGCAGGGACATCCGGGCACGAGAGCCGGTTTTGGGCAGTAGACAGACGAGACCCTTTTCATCCTCGCGTCTTTGGAGGGATTTCCTCTCGACACTCGCCAGTTCATCCAGAGAGCCTGGCCCAGTAGTATGGCTTGCGTGAGACACACTCTTATCCACCGACTATGAGGACCCCCTCAACTGAAGCTGTACTTTACGCTATCTTTTTGGTTGGCGGGCTCGCGTTTTTATTTCGCAAGTCCGTATTCAGCGGAGGCAACAACAGACTTCCCGACTACTCGGTTCTCACAGGCGTCCGCGCACCTCTTCCTCTCCTGGATTTCGATATAGACACCGCAAAGCCTCGCCCTTATCGACCGTTTCGATGGGAGTACCACCAAACCATGAGTGTGCCAGATCGCAGATTCGCGACCCTCGCTGACTGCCGATCCACAGGTCTGAAGACTATGGATCCTGATCGTTGGATTGAATTAGAATCGACGTACAGAACGCGGATCCATCAGAGGACGCAGCTCTATATTAAGCACGGGAAGAAGATCGTAGACTGGCTCCCTGGGTCTGAAGGCGCCTGCCGGGAGCTTATGGAGATGGTAATCCAATTCGTCTGTGCTCGTTATCCCCGCCAATTTTCGTACGCGTCCGGAGTATTTTATAACAATATCTTGGATCTCTCTTCCGACACGAGAGCCGTCCATCCGCTGTTGGTTCTCCTCCAACACATCCCCGAGGATTTCCTGATCACTCAGGAAGACAACAAGACTGGTCTATACGCATTCCGCGCGGGAGTTTCATGTTCCTCAGTTGGATGGAATGTGTCGACCAAACTTGGGCTAAATTTGCAACAAATCCACGTCCCTGTGCCCGACTATAAGGAGAAAATGGAGTTTTCAATGGATAGGTGATGATGGAACCTGCCTCCGCCCCGCCATTACATGATTCTAACGCAGGCTTAGATATTTTAGCAAGGTTCGGGTTCGGGTTCGGGCTCTGAAGCCATCCTAATTCATAACAGATGCCAACCAATAAACCGATACAGAGGGGCTCTTGGAGCATAGAGGTCGGACAACCCCTTTTCTTACAGGAAGACGACACAGCATATACAATTTCGCGCGAGCCTGGTGCGGCTCCGGACCTTGAGGTTAGTAAAATACCTCGATTGTTATGCAGTTGGTGGGTTTGACATAAAAAAGCAAAGATTAGTGAAATCCATCTTCGAGTCGACTGGCAAACACTCCGACGATTGCCGCGATCTCGAGCTATTGTGTTCAATTTCAAAGCGCTCTTCACGCCGATTGAGGAATTCAGAAGCGAGCCCTATGTGCCCAGATTGCTGTTGAAGATCCTGCAAGAGAGTAAGCCATCCTTCTTGAAATACAAGGCTTTCGCCCACGTGGAGCGCAAAGTTCTTCCAGCTCTAGAGCAGTGGGCGACCGAGCAGGAGGACAAGGGTTGGGTTCCTGTGGACTGGAAGGTGCGAACCTTGGCGGAGGACCCGTTTTTCCCCGGTTGGGAAGCGAAGTTGTAGCCTTTCTTTCATGAATAATACATATGCGGCTTTAATCTGAATCCAGCAGCTCTGCCAATTCTCGCTCTTCCTCTTCTGTCATCTCAAATTTAGAGCCAGTTTGAGATGCAGGTGTTGGTTCGACGATTTTGAGCGGTTCTGCCCGAGGAGGGGGTGATTGTACGAGAAGTTCTGAAGACCCTGTGAACTGTTGGAATGCAGAACAGGCACGCAGACACATACCCGCCAGTCGCCACTTTCGAATCGTGCCATCCAAACTAGTACTGACTATCCAGGGCTCAACCCTGGTCTTTCTGTCCTCCCCGACGGATGATCGAACCCAAAGATGAAGAGCAGTGACATCGTGCCAGTGGGCATCGACTTCATTAATGAGCTCGGGTTCTTCGAGGGAAGATACGTCGTAAACACGTATCACATCCCCCGCTCCGGTGATTAGGTACGGCTCAGCAAGGTCGGTCACTGAAAGTGGGAGGATGCAGCGTACTGCGGCAGGATGGGTTATGGAGACGGGAGGTTTGGCGGTCGGTTGGTGTTGGATTGGATCGGGGATAACTTGGGCAGAGTCGTCAGAAGACGCTGTAAACCTTGATTAACGGGAAGGGTATCAGGCAAACATAAAACTCGCCTGTCCAGAGGTGTCCGCGACCGAATCTCATCTCATTGATGCCTGTACGGTGGTGGTTCAACTCGGCCTTGAGGGTACTCTTCCATCGAGGTGCGACACCGCTCTCCTTGACCAAGTCCCAGATCTTGATGGCACCCATACTATCCCCAGTATATAGGATAGCGGACGTATCCGACAGAGCCACTCCATCTATACAAGAAAGAGGACGAGTATGGACGGATATCGATCCAAGACTTGTCAAGGGTTTGCCGGACATTGCGTCGGACAGATCCCTGTTTGTGTTTTCTCAACAAATGTAATGAAACCATAGGTAAGGGGCGCAAACCAGAATCTGACGATCTTGTCTGAGCTGCCCGATACAAGAAGCTTCAGTGAAGGAAGCACAAAGAGGCATTTCACAAAATCTGAATGCCCTTCAGTTGAAGAGATCAGTGCTTTAGTCTGACTTGATTATCAATATGACTTTCTCGGGAAGACACTCGAAGCAAACACACGTCTGTATCCCATAGTTTTATCGTCTGTGAAAATTAGTTGCAAAACGACGCAAAGACGCGGAGGGAGTCACTTTGTCCCAGGAGCCAGTGATCAAGATGCCACCATCGCGAGAGGAGGGATCTTTATCGCAAAAGGCGACAGATGTAACGGGTCCCGTATGGCCTCTATAAATCTGAAGAGTGTTGCCAGTCTGTTCCGTATCTTTTCAATCAGCAGCCAGCAACTGCGCATTGCACGGCGTTCCGACCTCCAAATCCATTTTGCGCGTAACGGTGGTGTTTTCTGCGACCCATGCATATCCTTTATGGATTTGAATAGCAAGAGCCTTTCCTGGAAGCTGGATGGGTTCGCCGAGCGTCTTGGTTCGCTCGGATTTTTGTCTTCTGGCCTTCGGGATCGAACTGAGACGGAGAGAATATTCTCAAATAAAAGACACACTTCGCCGAGGACGAGCTGTGCTTCTGCAACCAAAAACTCTGGGGTCTCTGGATTGGCCATAATCGAGCAGCGTTGAGTCGCGTTTGATGACATCACGAGTGTTTGATGGCATCAGTGCTCGGCCGAGCGCCCAATTTGCGCCCTCTGTAGCGCTCAACGACCACCTGAGATTCCTCCAGTTTTCTCTGTCATCTGCCGGACCCGAGTATTACTGGCGCGTCGCAAAACTAATATGGGGTGAGTATTGCTTGAGCCAAGCACATCTCTCTCCTCTGCCGGTGTCAAGCAGCGCTCGAAGAGTCCGGACTCGGTCAAGTTCGGAGTCCTCGTTTCCAGGGCTTCCACCCTCGGTTTACAAATTGGGTGAAAACAAATTTCACGAACTTCAAAGCGCGAATAATCCGCTCCACTTAACGCGACGGGACCGGGGATCCGAATAAAAATCCACAGGTTACTTCGAGTCTCTGTCACTGTCTTCCCTTTTATACCCAAAATAGCTTCTCACTGCGTTTCACCGCCGGTTGCCACCCGAATCAGGTCGGCAATGATATCAGTAATTATACCTCAGGCATATATATACGTCGGGTGCTTCAGTGCTGGTCTTTAACTTTCCGATGAGCTCCCCGTTTACCACTTCGCACTCGCCATCCAGCTCCCAGTCATTACAGATGGAATGGCCAATTCCACCCCTCACTCCGCAACCTTTCTCTGACTATCTATACTGTGAGGAATGCCTCGGAGATTTTACCTCCCGTATTGACGTGGTTGCAGTTTCTGCCTCTGCCTCGGCTCCGGACTCGCCGCCCCTCAGTATCTCATCCATTTCGCGGTCCCAGTCAAATCCTTCTTCTCCCGACGCTGTGCACGTCAGTTGCAACGTACCCTTGGTGGCTCCCAAACCTCTACCCCACCATATCCCCGAATTCGCCGGTTTCGAGTTTGGGGACAACATTGATAGCGGTTCTAGCGTATCGTACCGTCGATATTCCCTGAAACGCAGACGAGCCGACGAGGAGGAACGCCATCAACGCATTTCCCTCCCGCGTTCTGTCCTACTAGCGCCTTGGCGGTCAAACCAGTCGGATAGTAAAAACGGTCGTCCTTCTCGTACCCGAAATCGACACCGTGCAAGGAGCTGAGCGTCTCTCGCCCACAGTCATTGTATCAGACATCCCATACGATTCGAACGCTACTACATATCTACTATACAATTTACTCCATAATCTTCGTCGCTTTCCTTTTTTGAGCTGTTGTTCAAAGGAAGTACATCAGTTTATCATAATCGGAGGCCCCGCTAACAGGTCTGTAGGCCTGCTTCCAATAGTCGAGATCGAACTCCTCAGCTCCGCTGACCGTGGTGGACGCATCAAAGTCGACGCGGGTTGGATCAACGTGGAATTTGGCACGCGCACAAACAATCTAAAATCCAGTTAGCATCTGCCCCAGTGATGAGAGGCAAAGACGATGTACATCGGCATCTGTGAAGGCATATTGAGTTACATATATGCAACGATGAACAACTGAAAACGTACAATAAACGGGGGCGGGGATAGAGATTGAACGTGTAGCTTTCGCATAGACGTGACATAGCTCAAAGGAAAGTTGTTGTATTCTGTAAGAAAAAAAGTAAATACTTGAACCAAATCATACAGGATGTCCAACATGGAAATATCATTGTTGAAGTTCTGATCCAGAAGAACCGAATAGTGCCCCGACCTGGAAGCTGCGATGGCGTTGGAAGAGAACAGTTGACCGGAAAGGTGAGCTTACTGCCTTTGATCGCGCCATGAGACAAAAGGTAGAAATCGGAAGCGAAAGGACTGCGTAGCGCATCAACAACCAATCCAGCGCGGCAATTTCCGGTCCTGCCATCATTCACGCTGCAGCACAAGCATCAGCATAGCTCCCAACTTGAAAACGGAGGCATATGTACTTGTTGTCGTTTGGGAAGAAAACGGTGTGATGCCTCTTAACCACGATAATTAGGGTTAACTTAGGGAGAGGCACTTTCAAGCCGGTTTCTTTCCACAGCTCCGCACAAGCATCTACAAAACAAGTTAATCTCTGATATGAAGTGGATATGGGATCCTGCCCACTCTGAATCGCAGCTAATTCGGCGGTCTTGACTGTCTCTAGTTCCCCCTCACTGACACCATCCCGATAGAAAATGATACGTTGTGGTGGAGGGTTTTTCTTCCCATATTGCCGAATTGCGCGTTTTACCATTCCTTGTAAACCGGCGATCATCTCCTCCCGTGGTGCTTGGACATCCGAGTAGGCGACGTAGCTAGCAGCTTCGAGGTCATACGACCAGACAAGGCTTGAAATAGAGGGTCTGGAGACACCAGGACCGGGGTGAGAGACGTCGGCCCCCATTATCATGAACGGAGTCTTTTGCAGCTCCTGGATCACAGTTGGTCTCTGGTTCATTGGGTATCTGGGTAACGCATAGTGGCCTCCTAAACGAGCGTTTATCTTGATTGCGACCTGTGACGCTGCGTCAGTTCTTTGCATCTCTGCGGAACAAAAGTGCATTGCATTATTAAAATACTGATTCGTAGCTCTTTGTAGCTTGTCTTCGCGGAGGCACGAAGTGCGGATGCCATGCTATTTCATTATCAGGACTCAGGAGTCGTAGTTCGTAGTTCGAGACTAAGGTGTGCGTACCTTGGCATCGCCCCAGAACTTCACGCGATTCCTTATTTCTTCTGCTTTTGATGGAAGAAGGACTAGAATCAAGTCGACTCTCCCGTGTTGACGAAGAACATCATCTAGTGTCTGATCGGGCTGTTAAAGGAATATGCAATAGAAAATCAAATTCTCAACCTTTTCGGTAGAATGTGCTTCGCCTTGATGAATTGCGACGGGGTCCGCAAGAGCTGCAAACAAGTTTAAACGCGAAAATGATGCTCGGAGCTCACTCACTCATGCCTGGTGGGAGCAATAAGCATTTCTGTCAAAAAGGGAAGCAGCACATAAAAAGGGAGCAGACCTAAAATTCGGCAGCACTTGGTCAGTTCAAATATAGTCCTATTAACTAAATTTTCGCTGATCTTCCCGAAAGCGTCGAAATTCACAACAGCCCATGATCTCATCTGTTTCGGCACTTTAAACTGCACGTTCATCACGTTCCACGCGCCATTTTGTGGTTTCTGTAGTCAAATTATGTGAGGGTTTCGGAAAACAAACCAAAAAAGGCGCACCACATCTGAGTTTCCGAACCTCATGTGAGGATGGGCAAGGAGTTTGGCATGCAGCGTCAGTGGCTGTGGGTCGACCCTCATGCCTGCGACACATCAGATGAATGTTGTGCAGTCTGAACGTGTCAATTCTCACCAGCATCAACAACGAATTCAGAATTGTTGTACCCTTGAATCTTGACGATCTTGTTAGAAAACAAGTATACATAATACGAATTTTACTTACTGGTGATTGAACCCCATGTTGATGGCCACCCGTGATGACTTGCATACGAGTTTGGGGAGCCATGGTAGCAAAGTCCACGGCCGCAGTGGTAGACGATACTGGTATACGTTTTTTGTACAGCTGCCCAGGTAGAACTGCGCAAAACTCCGCTGGGACGATGACTGGAAACGGTGCGTTACGTCCAGACAGCCGAACCCCAAAGGTCCTCGGGTGCTGCAAATTAATGTTGTAGACCCTATGATAATGCTCCTGAAGAAGGTATCAATACATGTGAAAGAAGTAGCTCAGTTTATTTACCGCAATAGTGGTAGGCGCGCCGTCCTTTTGAAAAGGATAGCTACCGATGGGACCCTCGACGAGGGCGTGGATCGTTTTGGTACGATCTCCCGTGGTCTTTGTTTTTATCAACCGATTCTTAAAGTGCGCCTGCAGTTTGCGGAAGTTGGGGTCGCGATTGTCGTTTAAATAAAGATCGCGGGTGTTATTACATCGGAGGACGTGCAAGGCAACGTCCATTAAGGGCCCGCTTTCATACCTAAGAGAATAATCAGTGTTTTGCTGCGACCGAAAACAACAAAAAATGTACACGGCGGCTATCGAGGTGTCGATCGTGATTAGCATGCGCCCGACTGTTGGACGGACCGACCTTGATGAAGATTTCGTTCACACTAGAAAAACGACAGTGCAAAAGACCTTACTGGAAGAAACCGCGCCATAGTTCGATGCCTGTGCCCGGAAGATCCTTCTTGCCCGCAGATGAGAAATACGCACGACCATTATTGGTCGGATTGTTCCTGGGACATTTGCTTAGCGTTCACAGCTGCGAAAGGGTCTATGGGCGTACTGGTTTGAAGACTGTCGGATTAGCAATTGAAGGAGGTTTGTCGCCGTTGCTGTTTTCCCATTGATGCTTTGTCCATTCTGGATTAACTTGTTGAGGTCCCTGCAGGCCACAGCGTGAGCGAATAGTACTACGAATATAATCCAGGCATGTACGTTGGTCTGATTATATCGCTGGCCGTGGGGGATATCAAGACCTGTACATCTCCTGGGGAACCCACGGGGGCATTCGGGTTGTTCCCGAGATGAACCCGAAACTGTGCCAATCAATGCCTGCACAAATGACGAGCGTGGAGTTTACCTTGCCGGCTCCGCCCGACAGATTGAGTCTGTGCGATACATACAACAATCGTTTACCATCGTACACCCCACGGGGATGAAAGAGTTCTGGAGCGATGGAAGTTTGTAGAAGATGAATCACCCGTTGCCGCTTGTTGGCAATGGGTTCATCGGGTTGGAAAACTACGCAATTTTCTTGACAGTGGAGAAAGAGAGATCAATTGACTTACTGAGGTCGTACTGATAATACTCCTTGGTCGGAAGCCTGTAGGACTGCGATAAGCAAGCAACTTGAAGACTTCTGCCTGAATTCACTCGCCTAGAAATGACAAATGAGTTTGTTACGACGCTAACGGCGGTAGACGCCATCGCTGAATGTACAATTCTACCCGGGGGATATACAAGTATACAGATATACAGATGGTTTGCAGGAACGCTATACTATTATAGGAGCGCGAAATTGCAACCACGGTCACGTGTGAGGCCATGTGATGTATTCGACTTGAATTCGGCAGAACGGACTTGCAAAACCTTGTCAAAAGATGTTTTTTGTGTAAGGTACCAATACAGGGTGGTGTCGAGACGACAAAAAAGCTACATACACTAACCGGGTCCAAAAGAGGGTACTGATAAGTATACAGTCAAGATAGGCAAACGAATGTGAACATCATACACGGGTGGTGGAGGATAAAGTGATACAACTCCAGATATAAGGCCGCGGATGGGGCGAGGGAGAGCGATTAGTATAGGAGAGCAGTAGTGTTAGGAGAGAGAGATAGTAGTGCTATATGTGGGAAGATGCGCTGAATTGTGTCGGGAGAAGAAAAAAAGGAAGATCGAAAGAGAGTGGGGCCGGTAAGTTCTTGGCGTAAATTAGAATTCAAGGAATTGATATGCGATGGGATCAAATCTTTCATGGACCGGTGGAGGCTGTTCCTCTCGGATGAGGCCCGGCATTTCGTCTGCAGGAGGAAGCGGGAGGTGCAGAAAGTGTCGAGTGTCGTCTATTGACGAGGTGTGAGGAACAATCGGAGCCTACAGAGCCGAGTTAAGGGATGGGGTCGCACATCCAAGAAGCAAAAACATACATTTATTTCACGGCGCTCCAAGGCGTCCCAATCGACACCTCTGAACCACGGATGATCCAGGATATCTTGGGGACCGCCAATCATGTTCCCAAGCCGCTGGGTGCGGTCAGGGTTCAGGAACGCCCTGACCAGCGTACGGGAGAGCGGGTCCATGCTCCTCGGCCAGTGGATATGGCCGTTGAGAATCTTCTCATAAATGCCATATGGAGACTCGTCAAAAAATGGCGGGTATCCAACAAGCATCTCATAGCAGAGGACTCCACAAGCCCACCAATCGGCGGCCTTTCCATGCCCATCGGACTGAATTATCTCAGGCGCGAGATACTCGGGGGTGCCGCACAGCGTCCAGGTACGATCGTCGACTATCTTGGCGAATCCGAAATCCGTGAGGCGCAGATATCCACGAGAGTCCAAGAGGAGATTCTCTGGCTTAAGGTCGCGGTAGATGATGTTGAAGGAATGCAAATATTTAAGGGCCAGAATGATGGTCGCGAGATAGAACCGTGTCACATCCGGGGTGAAGCGTTGTGCGCGCCGCAGGTGGGTGAATAGCTCCCCGCCGGGTACGTAGGACATCAACATATACACGTTGAGGCTGTCTTGGAACGTGGCGAAGAGGTCGACGACGAAAGGATGATGGACTCGGGAAAGAATGTACCGTTCTGCGTTTACATGCTCGACCTGACGCAACCGAACAATGTCCGTTTTGCGCAAAACCTTCATAGCGAAGTGGTTTTGGGATCCTGGCGACGCTGGAGTGCGGTGGCGGACGAGTAGAACTCGAGCAAAAGTTCCGGTACCTGGTAATCGAAGGGCCTCAGCATCGAAGGAAATGCAACCCAAAACAAGAGAGTGACGAACCAAGGGTGCCTCTCACTTCAAAATCGGTGAGACGCAGACCAGATCTCTGCAGATGCACCTGTTCGTCCTCGAGCAGTCTGAGGGGGCGCTGTGGCGCAACTGCCCGCGGCGAGTGCGGTTCGACTTCCATCTCTCCGAAATCGCGAAACGGAACTGAATCCGACCACGTTTGGCGTGCTGCGGAATGAGGCCCATGTGTTTCGGGCCCGCTGTAGCGAGGCTCGGCATCTATCACGATAGAGTCCTCGCCAGACTCGCTGTGGCCCGGGGACATTGGCGGGGTCATGGGAGCGTCTGGAACAATTATCTGAGCCTGAGAGCGGCGGGACTGGATGAGAGGGTCGCGGATTCCGTCGGATGAGTGGGGCGGGAGTGAAGTTGCTCTCGACATTAAAGGCGAGGACATTGCAGTACGACCTTGATTCAGCAACGCGCCGCCGAGCGAATATATAGAGCACAAGCGGTGCTACACTGTACTGTAGAAAACCTGGGAGAGAACGGAGAGAATATTATCCGTCGGAAATGAGAGCAACTGAGCGCAGATTTGTGCACTGCAGATCCTCTGATTCTGAGGACAAGCGGATGCTGTGGCGAAGGCGCCTGCGCTGACAACGCAGAAAGAGGAGGTCGTACAGACTGAGATGGTTGCAAGACGAAAGGCGGCCAATTTTATTTACTAACACACGTGGAGAAGAAGCTGATCAATCAGTATTCCCGTCGCCAACCCGTCGCCAAACAAAAAGCAATATATTCATTGTCCACAACAACCGCGACATGCGATACGATATACGCCAATATATGACACAGTTTCAGACTACCAGAGAGTCCAGAGGTGTCCATGGCCCAGGTAACCTATCTGGCGAATTTCATCCAGAGTTTCAAATCCTGTCAAGCTAAAGTAACCATGCAAATCCAACAATTGAACAATTCGATGCCGGGCACGGAACCTCGGTCCTCGCTCAACGTCAAGCAGCCGGCTCTCACTCCCCCGGACATCATTGGCACAAAAATCAAGAGACCGCCTCCGTCGGCGGTGCAGGTGAACCGTGACGTCGAGTAAATCGGCCATGGAACACACTCCGTGCCATCGTGTTCAATGCTTAATGAGCCCCTACGTGTCTGCCCTCCTGTGATTCTATTTTAATTCATTTGCGATACATTAACACTTTGGGATCGACGGCTAGAAATACACTTGCACCTCTTCCGGCACGTCGTCATACAGTCGGCCAAAGCAACAGATCTTGAACATCATGGTGGCAGTGTGGAGGATTGCGAGGGTGTGGGGTGTGCCAAATATAAAGCATGGTCGTTAGGTTTAGAGCCCAAATGCTATCGTCTCACATCCATACATGTCCGCGATAACTTTAGTGTTTCCCCCCTCACCAGCTCCCGCCGCAACATATAGTGGGATGAAATGTTCCTACACAGCTGGCGGTCAGTCCAAGGCCATAACCAGAAAGTCGTGCAAACCTCTCGTGGGTGAGCGGCCCGGAATCCGGGATGTTTCGTGAGATTCATCATTGCATTTTTGCGCTCAGTTTCCTATGGCAGCAGAACAAGATGAGTGCAGCGAACACGCATAAGATAAAAACAACACCCACATCTGCAACAGTAACCGACGCCAGCATAGCTTTGTCAAACGCTTTCTGAGACGGTTTGGCGGATGTCGGTGCGACGGACGGCAGGTCATGAAGGTTATGAACGATCAGGCCTCCAGACAAGACCAGGATTCCTTCCTCCCTGAATCGAATCGTAAATAACTTTGATTGACAGGACGGGAACACCCACCTGAGCTTCGCGACGGCTTTTCCAAGAGCCCAGTTCTTCTCTGTGCTTAAGCTCGAATCGATGGAAACTTGTACGATCGGGATGTCCGTAAACTCATCACCGAACATCAGTCTGAACGGCACGAAAACACCATGATCGAGGCCCGGTCCTACCAAAAAGTATGACAATCAAGGTCCCAAGGACTTGACGGGGACGTACCTGAGAAACCGCGCCCGTCAGATCCACGCTTCTCAGTCTTCGGGCTCAAACGAGCGCGTTGCCCGGCCTGTGTTACGGTATAAATCAGTAAAGGAAAAACCGAGGTTGCGTGAAATTCACCTGCTTGTAGAGCTCAACGACGCGCTTCGAGAGCTCCGAGTCGCCTCTGGACTTGAATTTCAATTCATAAAGTTCTCGTTGAAAACCTAGGGTGAAAGGTAAGTCGCGTTACCATGACGATAAAAAAGAGCGCCGACCGAAATAATCCATAAGCAATGGGTTTTCGTCCCCATAATCGGTTACTGACGGAATATTAGAGGGTCGGATTTCTGAGGTGAACTACTCACTTACCAAGACGTTCTGAGTTGGTTTCCCAGTGGGCACTGAAAACCACAATGCCTTTGGGCTGGTACTTCTTTAACAGAGCGGGCCCAAAATCCTTGAGAAATTTAGCCAAGGGGCCGGTGGGGCCAGCCCATCTGTGAGGGAAAAGTTAGTTAAAATACACTGATCGGCGTTTAAAGTGGCGTTTGAACAGTCTAAGCTTTCGAGTCTGGCCTCCCCGCAGCGTGTATGAGGAAAGAAGCACGAACCCGCTGCTCCGAAATGTCGGGATACAGGGAAGGAAGACAAACATACGCGATAAGTCCCCCTCCGAAGAAATCTCGATCGTTATTGGCAGGAAACGCAAGGATGGGCGACCCGTGGCCAAAGAAGAACGCAGGGATTTTCTCGGGCGTAGCAGGTAGTTCTTCCAAGTTCTTTCTCCAGTTCTTCTGAAAAGCTGCGACGTCTGTCATATTGTTTGCGGTGGCGGTAGATCTCAGAAATCGAGCAGAGAGGCCGGAGAACAGGGCGGGGATCTTGCTTCGGACAGCCGACGGTGCGAGGTACAGGGCGGATAGGACACTGAGAATGAAGATAGTAGTTGATAGTAGCAGTTTGCGAGCGTGCATAGACCGTTTACAGGCGCTGGCTGGTGCTTGTATACCAGCTGAAGCACCGCGTAAGCAGGCTTATGTGGCTGACCAATAGGTGGGTGTGTATACATTTTTCTTGACGTTAGAGGCCTGACGAGTCTATTCTTGCGTTGTCGAAATAATATCCACTTGGACCGCCGAGGTGCTGAGTGGCAGTGAGCGCCATGAATCCCTGTGATAGTTGGAGAGCCTAGCCAAACACCACCACCGTACTGTCATTCTGATCTCGGTAGACTAAAATCCGCTTACTGTCTTATACTTGTCCGTTAACCGACTCTCGCAGACCAAAGAACAGAGCCTTTGGCTCACTGCGCGTCATGGCGAACCGCATGAATTGGTTGCAGGGAAAGACCGTGCGGAAAACCAACCCTGCTGCGTCTCATTCGCGGTCCTCTTCCACACCACAAGTGCAGAGCACTTCATCTACAATATTTGGTGGAGGCGTCAAGGATCCTTCAGGCCGAATCACAGAGTACTCCGTAATCACTCTTGTCTATTCTTTGCTGTGCCCTTTTCACCTTGAGACAGTCAGAAGATGACCAATGTCCCGTATGCAAGTCTGACAAGTATCTCGAAAAGAAACTACGCTTACTCGTTAGCTCTTGTTATCACAAAATGTCCGTGCTTTTCGCTTCCGAGTCCACCTTGTTTACCCACTAGACCTAGGTGCGAGTCATGTATAGACCGGCTGTTTACCCTTGGGCCGGCACCATGTCCAATCTGCAATAAAGTTCTCCGCAAGCTAGCTTTCACCCCACAGACGTTCGAGGATTTGGGTGTAGAGAAGGAGATTGCCATTCGGAGGAGGATTGCTAAAGAGTATGTCGTCTTGATTTATTGCCTCCCATATACCTCATATCATTAATTTAGATTCAACAAGCGGCTGGAGGACTTTACAAGTTTGCGTGAGTTCAATGATTACCTCGAAGATGTCGAGGATATCAGTAAGCTGGCATCTAATCTCACCGCCGGTACTGCTGAAAAGTGTATATTTTAAGCATTCAATTTAATAAACGACGTTGATCCCGTGGGGACCGAATCGCGTATTGCTGCGTACCGGGAAGCCAACGCCGCGTTAACGCTTCTCAACACCCAGCGAGAGGAAGCATACATACTTTCTCTGCGACAGGCAGAGGAGCAGGCGCGCAAGGAGAAGGAGATGCGTGCGGAGGAGCTGCGGAGAGAGGAGGAGGAGGAGAGGGAAGAAAAGGAGTCGGGCAAACGCGAAATCATCGAGCGGCTGGAGCGTGCTGAAGGTGCCGATGCCCTAGGTGTCGTGCGGCGCACAAAGCGTGAGCGGGCAGAGAGGGAGGCAAGTCGTAAAGGCGTCGCACCAGGGAAAGGTGCCCAGGCTTTACTTCGCGCCCGAATGGCGGCCGCTGCCGCTACGGCCGCCACCAAAGACACACCACATATACCCTTCCAAGACGACTACTACGCTTACGACGATATGTTCGTCTTGCAACCCACGTATGTGGACCCAACGAGTGAGGCGGTTCGAAAGGATCGGGAAGGCATTATGAGAGCCGGTGGGTACAGAGTTGAGGAGGCTTGGGAGAGGGCTTTACGGTCGGCTGTCGCTAGCTTGGATCTACCCCCTCTTGCTGGCACCCAGGATGCGTTTGCCATAGATAAAGGTGGGGATGTGATCATGTCCACTGCGTAACCTTGCGACTTGTAAAATTAACACCGAACATCTCTATGTACACTATAATGTTAGAGGAAAAATAACGTTGTCAAGAAATATTGATATTTGTCCGTGCTAGGAGATCTTTTCACCGCACACATTACTCTCCCGAGCAACTCGTTTCTCCAAATCGGTCAAAGGTTCGGACATGGGGAAATAAAGGACCTGGTACGCTTTCTTTTTCCTATGAAAGGACTTGAGTGGGTTTTGTCGCGGATGGAAAAAAAAGAGGCGCACTCTAGCTTCTTGGGGTCAAGTCTAAAGAACTTCAAAATATCAGGGGTCGACATCTTGTCCCCGTCCTCTGCTTTCTTCTTGTCGCGTTTTGGACTCGGCTTTCCACGGCCTGAGAGATTCTCGTCACGAGAGTCGGAAATAATCACGACTTCATCGTCGTCATCGTCCTGATCAGGGAAATGGTCCCTCTGATTATCGAAACGAGAGCGCTTGAGTGGGACGGGATTCTGCAAGGACAGCGGTGTCGCCGGTCGTTTCCCTGACGAGGAAGCGATGGCATTTCTTGGTGCGGGTATCACGTCGGGTCGCGAAGGCATGGAGGAAAACGTATCCAGTCCGGTTTGGCGAAGACATTTGTTTGGGAGTCTGAAAGAGGAGGTCAATCAGAGTTGGGTCTCCTCAGTGTGTAATGATACATACTTGGAAGGATCGAACACGAGGAGGTTGACGAACCCGGTTTTACTGACCTCATAACCCACTATTGTTCGCGAATGTCCGGCATGCTGTAGGATGAGAGGCATGCGGGGGGTAACCGTGACTGCGGAAGCACCGAGCAGTGCATCATTGACCGTCTTCGGACGTCGGTTTACAACGACTTTGTTGGTATCAACTGAGCCGCGAGGTTGCGAAAAGTACTCGACTACCCAATCCGTTAAGATTTCTGCTCCTGAAGCCCAGTCAAGTCGCTTGGCTATTGGAAAGAAATTGACGGTATATACCTCTTGCATTCGTCTTTAGATCAAAGTCCACCAAATTCGCTCTGGTCCAGCACTATGAGTTCTTTCTTCGTTTCATGGGGAGGAAGACACCCACGGTATGCCACGGGCTGTGAAGGCGACTTGCAAATCTGAAGTTCCAATCCATTTCCTCGTCCCCACCAACTTTTTCAGTTCCCGCTTCCCCTCTTTGTCAAACCCCGCGTCCCATGCATCTGCAATAAGATCAATGACAGGCAGGTTGTGAACAGGGTTCCGGCACCTTCGATCCACTGTTGCAGGTTGCGTACACTGGGTGGAAGCGGATAATCCAGCAGTCTGTTCCATGTCAGAGCATGTACCCATGAATGAAGACGGTAACTGACGGAAAATACAAGGGCTGAGATGTTTGATCCATTAGCGATGCACATGCCATCAAGAAATTCCGGTAGCTGCTGGAGCTTCAGCACTGGCGGAGACAAAATAGATAGAACACACCCGCAACCCCAGCTCGCGTCCCACACCTCCCGGTTCACAAGAACAGCTCGGTCATAGCATAATGTTGCCCTGCAAGGAATATACCTCTTACACCAAGCGGAGGACTGAAGCGGGAACCGTACCGACGGGTGTTTCCTGCTGCGTGCGATTTGTTTAGATGGGTTTTCAGAAGGGGTATCAAGCCTGTAAGCCCCATGACTGTTAATTGGTGCTACCCATAAGAAAGGGAAGGTGGCGAAAACCTGGAGTAAAGTTGTGCGGTGCCAGCTCGGAGCTTTGGGCAGGGTACCAGAATTTATCCTGTCCTTTATGGTAGCCCCAGTCATTCCAGCGACTGGACTTTCTGGGAGAATCGGACTCTTTAGATTTGCCTGGCGCGTTGCTCTCGCCCTGCTTGCGTGGCAAGGAGCCTGAGGCAGCCCCGGATCTGGTGCCATCGAACGGTCTTTTGCTGGATGAGGCTGTAACCAAATCAGACTGGGTAACGCGGGATTGAGAGTACACGCACGAGTACCCTTTGGCTCGTCATTGAAGTGCTTGTCGTAATGCTGGGCGCGTTGCGGGACAGAGAGATGATCAAGGTTTGTGGAGCAAACCTGGCATTGCACGCTCCTTATTATGCAAAACACGGTCAGAGTGGCACGCGGAACACGCAAAAACGCGTACTCGGAAGTGGTTCTAGTACTGTCTATGCGCCCTCCACTGAGGGTGTACGACATCCGGTCAAGAAAGTTACTGTGCTAATTAGCTTTGGCCAAAGATAACTCCGATCACGTGGAGAGGTTTTTGTACTCTAAACTGAGACTCCCGAGTGTGTACTAATTTCAGTCTACCGTCGCATCGCATTATCGGTATCAAAAACATGTTACATCTTAGGGCTACTGCACAGGAGCATCGGTTGACCCAGCCTCTGCCTCTGCTCGTGAAGCCATCGCAGCCTGTCCCGCAGCCGTTGCCGCCAGTCTCGACCGTTTTCTTTCCGCCTCTGCAATTAAATTAAATTATGGGAACAATTCTCCATACTCCAGAATAGACAAAAACTTACCAGCTTCCTTCTCCCGCTCAATTTCGGACACGATGGCTTCAATCTGAGCCAGGTCAAGGTTCTAACGCGAGGATGAATAGTCACCTTTCGCGAATAGATGAGAAACGAACCGTGACTTTGCCATACGACTCCATGACACTGATCTCAATGTTCTTTGCCCCAGTTTGCACCACCTCTAGAAGACTCTTAACGGTGAGCTTGATGCTCTCCTCGCGGGTGAGGTCGTCTTTGTGGTTCTTTTCGAGGAATTCACGGACGGTTTTTGAGGACCGCCCGATAGCATTGGCCTGGAAATGTATATGAAGGGGACGGTGGATACAGTGTGGTGAGCGGACACACCTTCCACGCGCTATATATTCCACTAGGTTCGGTTTGGTACAGTCGCGGTCTGGAGTCGTGGGGGTCGAAACCGACGATGAGAGTGGATATGCCGAATGGCCGAACACCACCGGATTGCGTGTATTTCTGCTCATAAGATACGCAATTGCACAGCAGGAATAAAAATAGGCGCACCTGCTTAATGCCCGCAATATGCTTGGTGATATATTCCACTGTCACTGGGTCCTCGACGGTGAGACGATGACTTTGGCATTCTATCCGCGCTTTGTCGATGAGGACGCGACCATCGGCAGTCAATCCTATGCGACAATTGAACGTCGTCATTCACCAGCAGGGCCAGTACGCACCAGCAAACGCGAGACATATGTGGTCGTCCAGCATAACGACCTTCCGCACGGTTCGCGGATCCTGTAGCTGGAGAACTGACTTTTTCTCGACGCCCAGAACGACCACGTCTTTGCCGCGTACACCAACCTGGGGAGAACGTAGTTAGCGCTCGTGTCCCAGCATCCGAGAGAGGCACAGACAGCACATGTTCCCTTCCGTACGGCTTCACCCGCATATTCTACCTGTTGTAACACGCGAATAAGTATGATTGGACGCCAGGCGTGCTGTATGTATGGTACTGACCTGGAAAAGATGGCCATCGGGAGAGAATACGGTCAGAGCTAGAGGGCGCGCATTTGAGTATATTGATAGCAGCAGACGGATAGCATACCGCGATCGTAGGACCTGGACATGGTATCGTAGTTTGTTCACAAGTGCAAGTCAATGGACTCCTTGGACGCGCGTTGGGATGCGTGAGAAGAATCACGTGACCAAGATGGGAAGATAGGGGCTCTGGGAATTTCGTGATTTGCAGTTCGACAACATTTTACTGTGTATAGAAACCGTTTCAGTTACGGGAAAGCGCTTTGGTTTGCGTAGAATCTTTTCCAGAATTTTCTCCGTCTTCGTGCTGATTTCTTAAAGGACTGATTCCGGCTCCTTGATTGACAGTACATAGTTTAGAACAGCCGGCATGGCCTCTCTCTGCTCTCAGAGTCAATCGAGACCAATTTCCTGGCGCGCTAGGCCGCAGAATAAATCGCAGAAAAATCTTCAATATATCAAGGCTCTTTTTAGACTTGGCTTCCTTTAGAAAGCAAAAAAAGAACTGTTACCATTATCTATTAGCTCACAGCGTTAGGCCGCGAATGACGCGGGAAAGGAAACATTCGTGATGTCATCCGTAAATGTCGCTTTGACACTCATCGCGGGCGTCTATGTTGGAGTGCATGGAATGAGATAGGATAGGATAGGACAACCCTACGGTGTTGACGGAATTTGGGACCCAGATACAGACATACATAGATACAGTATAGAGGAGCGCACCAATCATATGTACATGGCGTTGTGGTGGGGACGCCGTGAGTCGAGTCTATCGTGAGTAATGCTTATCATTACGCCGCCTCCAAATCGTCTCGACTGCGCTTCAGCGAGCCAGAGGTCTGCTGGGGTGCCTGAGGTGCCTGGGCGGCGCCGGTAACTCCGACGACCAGCCCCTTCAGCCAGCCATTCTCCCGCCGGAGGCCCTCGCACTCGCGCTCCAGCTCATTGACGCGTCCCTCGAGTTCTTTGGCTCTGGTCTCGAGAGCGGCTTCTCGCTCTTTCTTCTTCAGTCTGAAGCGCGCCGACGCAGCGGTGTTCCGCCGGCGCTTGTCCTCTGCCACACTAACCGGATTGGCGTTGGGATCCTCGGGCGAGTCGGCAACGGAAGCAGAGATGGACGGCTTCCGGCTGCGCGCACGCTTCGCAGAAGGATAATCGTAAGATGATCTCTCGGTGGTAGACGGCTGCTCCTGCTGGGGAAAGGATGGTGCATTTCCCTGGACGGCGGAGTGAAGGGCAAGGAGCTGGACGATGGAGGGTGAAATAGTGGCTGGGGGCTGGCCAAAAGTGGCGAGGAAATTGCTGATGTCGAATGGCTGTTGCGGCGAGGGCTCGGGCACGTTCGTGCCCGTTACGACGTTAACATGGCCATGGCCATGGTGCAACACCGACTCTTCCGCCTGTCTGTTGGCCTCGAGCTCGAGCTCCTCATCGGTCTCGCGCACATGTCTTTTGCCGTACTTGTCGTCGACGTTGGGCTCGTCTGAATCAAAGACGAGATTGGTCCACAAGAGGTCGGGGAACGGAGGCCCCGAGAGCAGGTCCTGGGAGTTGGAGGGACTGTGCGGGGGGTGGACTAGGTTGAGCCCATGGAGAGTCGATGGTGCCATCGTTGCGTTCCGCGCACGGGTCAAGCGTCGAAAGGCGTAATATAGAGGTCGAGGAGAGAAGGAAAATCGGTGCGGATCCGCCTTCATATGCCTGACTAACCGCATCGGCCCGATGCATTTCCTATAGACCCATATGGCACAGGCACCCGCCACACCGTACAACGCGAATGAAACACGCGTCCAGCAATCCCAGCTCCCTCGCAAAACAGATTGAGCATCACCATCGCAATATCTACCAGTCACTGCAAAGAAAAAAAAAGGCAATATTCTCGTACAAAATCCTCAATGCAATGTCCAAGAAATCGCGCACGCAATCGGCATCGCAATGTCGCAATGCGACTCGTGATTCCGCATCAGGATTCGCGTCTATTCGCGTACCAACACCTGAAAAGGACGAGAGTTTATCCACTTCAGGCTACTGGGCTGCATGGAAGCAATCATTGGTCCATCTGGTGCACAATAACAGTGAGCATGTGTATCAAGGTACATCCTCTATAGCGAGAAAGAGAACGCGAAGCATGTGCCGAGACGGGCACGGGCGGACGGGCGGAACGGTCATCTCGAATGCTTCGACTTCAGTGCCGTTGTTTAGGCATCTCCGTTCGAGTCCGAAGAAAAGCAGATTTCTTCTCGAGTCTACGGACCGGGTTGACGATGATTTAGCAAAAAATGCTTCTCAAAGTCGTCAGCCCGAGTCGAGTCTGAATGGAGACAAATTACAACGGTCCCGAGGAGTTTTTAGAGCCACGGAACCTGTTCGACGTGTTCAAACGTATAGCAAGGCGTGGCTCAACATGGGCGGAGGAGCAAAGAATATCCGTGTTTGGAACAGAAGCCGCTGCCAAAACAAACGCGTCGACGTGTACTTGAGTCAAAAGTTTATTCCCGCCGCCAGCACCGTGATGGCGTCGTCCGACGCAAGCACCCATCCCCGCAGGACGGTGTCCCATAAACATGTCTTGTATTCGGAGATCCTTTCCGTCACCTCTGCAATGCGCAAAAATTCACGCTGGGCTTCAGCAACTCACTTCATGAATGCGCGGGATTCTGCCCTGGGGAGCAACCTGGGCCTGCGGGTATCCAACACCTCCCAGTCAGCAAAACGGGTCAGTAGAGAGGCGGATCTCATGCTGGGCTTCGAGGACCTCAAAAGAGCGGTCAGAGACATTGAAGGTGTGCAGTTACATTCCCTTGGTTTGACGTAGATCTGACCCCGCAAGTCAGACATAATGACGGTACCTCTAACGACTTTGTTGGCTCCATTCTTTGCCATCATACGTTCTCCCTTGTCCACTGGACCCATCACGTCAGCTGCACTCGCTTCCCTCCATAGTTTCTTCATATGCGGCCTTATATCTTCACATTCGCGCTCCCTTGAGACGGCCTTGATTGAACTGAGCAGCACGGTTTCGCACTGCAAGTTCGAAGCCAGTGATTCCTCAGGCGACGAGGTCGTTCTTCTCCGAATCATGACCGTCATACATGATTGTTTATGTGGTGGGGTAGGCGGCGGACTCGGAGATATTGAGGTGTGCGAAATGTTGGAGACGGTGTTAACAACCTGCTGTCAAATGCGTCTCACCGGTGAGTCCGACTGTGTTATAATGTATTTATCTAACGATCCCAAGAAACATTGCGGCGGTCGGCCGAAAATACTATGCATTCTCTTGTTCGCACTGTATTTTCTCGCCTGCATTCTCTAGACCCCAGGATTGAGGAGGAAAAACTGCTCATAGCCGACGAAGATGCGCCAGACGCCGAAATCCGCATGACGGTGTCCACAACTGAACCTGATTCAGCAACTGCGAGCCTAGAAAATTCGCAGGAGATCATTGTCGAACGTCCTGAAAGTTCTGGAGATCCCGAGGATGCCGATCGCACCCCTTCAGCCGCCACTATTGCGCGGCCTGAATGTATGTGCGTTCTAGATTGCTTTCCTCCCTCCCCTGCTTAGCTTGGAATACAGATGGGCTTCCTTCTATCCTAGAACTGCTCCGCGTTCTCATCAACGTGTTGGACCCAAACGATCACCAACATACGGACTCTACTCGGCTGGTCGCGCTCGGAATCCTCAACGCAGCATTCGAAGCATCGGGACCGCGAATTCCAGATTTTCCCTCTCTCGAAGTCCTCATCCTGGATTCGGGCTGCAAATTCCTCTTCCAACTTGCGCGCTCGGAAAATATCGCCGTCCTCCACTCCGCGCTCCGCACAATCTCAACCGTCTTTGATACTATGCGCCAGCACCTGAAGCTGCAGCAGGAGCTCTTCTTGGCATTCACGATTGACAGACTAGCGCCGCCGGCCCCGCCGCCGGGCAAGAAGGGCAACAACGGTTTATACACTGGATCGCCCAGGCCGGGTACACCCGCTCCCTCCACCCCAACTTTCGGGCCGCCGGAGGGAAAACAGGATCCTGAAACGGGAACCACAACGCCGTCGCGGGTGTTGGTTGCTCCCGCTCGGGGTGAACCGCGCGACTTGATCCTGGAGACCCTGAGCCAGATTTCGCGCCATCCCAGTTTCATGGTTGACCTATACATCAACTACGACTGCGATATCAATTGCGAAAACCTGTTTGAGCGTCTCATTGACTTCCTCACCAAGGTGGGGAAACGCCGTTTAGCGTAACATCGTTATTAACATATTTCCAGGCCGTGTATCCCTCACATTATCCCGGCGGCCTCGACGCCCGTCAAAGAAACGTTCAGTACCTTTGTTTGGATCTTTTGCTTGCATTTGTGAACGATATGGCCGCCCGTGCGGATGGGGTACGTCCCTTATTTTCCGGCAAACGGTCAATTTTGAACTCCTGTTTGTAGTCTGCCCAATCCTGGCCCACGGTCAGTGCAAGACAGTGCTTTCGCCACTATTTCTCATCAACCATCATTAGGGCTTTCCAGAACCAGAATCACTGATACAAGCCAAGTCCCAAAAAAAACTCATTGTGACAGCGGCGGCTCGTTTCAATGATAAACCGAAGAAGGGCGTCGCGTTTCTCGAGGAGAATCAACTGATTTATTCGGACTTGCCCCACAACGCGCCTGAAAGTGCGAAAGCGCACAACCTCGCCGTGTTCCTCAAAGGCTGTGCTAGACTCGACAAGCGGCTGCTGGGCGACTATCTCTCCAGAGAGGAGAACCTTCCTTTACTGAAAGCCTTCGTTGGTCTCATTGACTTCAGGAATGTCGGTTTTCTCTCTCTTGTCATCTTGTCTCCTCCTTAATTATTGTGGACAGAAACCGTTCGCAGATGCTCTCCGGGAGCTTCTGGTGACTTTCCGGCTCCCTGGAGAGTCTCAACAGATTGCACGCATAACGGAAACGTTTGCATCCATCTATTTTGCTGCAGGGCCTGGTGAGCATTCTCTGGGTTTATTGCCCCAATTTTTCTGAGACGCATCTTGGTAGATGAGATTCAGAACGAAGACGCTGTCTACGTTTTGGCGTACTCCGTCATCATGCTCAACACTGACCTTCACAACCCGCAAGTCCGAGTACGCCTTCGCCTATTCTTTGTTTGGAGTGCAGCTGAACCTGCAGTTCAGAAACGTATGACCATTGAGGAGTATCGCAGAAACCTTCGAGGCGTAAACAACAACAGCGACTTCTCTGAGGAGTTCCTGGTGTGTGCCACTGTGGTGTGACGACTAACGCTTATTTTTTTTCTTCTAGCAAAACATCTACGATTCGATACGAAAGAGGGAGATTATCATGCCCGAAGAGCATTCTGGACAACTCGGTTTCGAATACGCCTGGAAAGATCTCCTCACTCGCTCGCGCGATGCTGGCAAGTTCGCACGTGTTACGCAAACTAAATTTTTTTTGACACAATTCCCTTTTTAGGAAATCTGATAACTTGCAATTCGGCGCTGTTCGATGTGGACATGTTCAAGTCCGTCTGGAAACCCGTCATCTCAGCGATAGCATACGCCTTTATTAGCTTTGATGACGACTACATCATCCAGAAATCCGTCGCTGGCTTCCGGCAGTGTGCTACACTGGCTGGGCATTTCCAGCTTCCCGATGTTTTCGATTTTGTTGTCGTTTCTCTGTCGCAGGCCACAAGCCTTCTGTCAGAGTTTATCTCGGGCCAAGTGCCCAATTTCCCTGTGGTCGATGTGGAGGGACAGTCCGTCACCGTGTCGAATCTGTCGACCAAGTTTGGCACAAACTTCAAGGGCCAGCTCGCCGCTGTCGTATTGTTCAATATCGTCAATGGCAACGGCAATGCCCTGCGAGAAGGGTGGACTCAGGCTCGTGTTCTCCATCTGACTAACTGGGATTTTAACCTTTTTTTATCAGATTTTCGAGATGTTCCAGAACCTCTTTTTACATTCTCTGCTTCCTACACGGATGCTGCAAATGGAAGATTTCCTTGGGGGCGTCTCGATGATTCCATTGAAGGGCGGCCATCCGCCACGAGCCGCGCCCAGAAGCGACGGAGGATTATTGTCCGCATTGTCATCGTATCTGATGACGCCGTACGGCGGTAGTTCTGATGCCCTGGTTCCTGACGCAACAGACTCGGACGTGGAGAACACTCTCTGCGCGATTGATTGCATTACTTCGTGTCGTCTGGATGAGCTGTACAGTCAGATTATGTTCGTTTCCATCTCGGATTTTCTCGGAAAGTGACTGAGCCAAGCGCTAGGAATCTGGACGTTGAGGCCCTGATTGCAGCCGTTCGTGCCCTGGAAGCCCTGGCCCACGATCGCACTGTGGCGAGGCTCAAACAGGGATCCGACGACGACAGTAATCACCCAGCCGTGGATGATGGGTCATATTCCTTGCCTTATGATCCAGCCTCCGTATTCCTTCTGGAGACTATGGTCAGTATCACTTGTCAGACCTCACAATATATCGAAGACCTTTGGTGAGCGCATGATATCATATGGGTATCACAAAGTGTTTTACCTTTCAATAGGCCAATAGTCTTTGAACACTTGTCGGCTCTGCTTAACACTTCGACACAGTACAGCTTCCTCCTCATCGAACGCGCGGTGGTGGGCCTCCTACGTTTGTGCTTAATAATAGCTGGGAAGGTAAGTTTCCATGGATCATATCCGCCACTTGTAATTGATGGTCATTTACAGCCTTCACTCCGGGACCAAATTTATATTTCATTCGATCTTCTATCGTGCTTGCCTCCTTCTGTGGCAACTTCTGTTGCAGAGCAGGTTGTTTCAGGGGTTCTTCTGCTTGTGAAGAACCACAAAGACATTATCAGGTTTGTTTCCTAGTGGTTTGTCATGGCAGCCTACTGATGCACTGTAGTTCTCAGACGGAGTGGAATCTGGTGTTTGCCCTCCTTCGCTCGACGATATCGCATCCTGAGGCTGCACAACCGTCATTCGAGCTGCTTACAAGCCTTGTCTCGGACGGTTCTGACCAGTCTGTGACAATAGACAACTTCTCTGGCCTTTTGAATCTCTTGGATGAATTTGCTACTGGTGCTGGTGCTGTAGTAGAGGCTCAGCAGCGTCAAGGACGTCGTCAAGAACCTTTATCGTCTGCGAAGTGCGTCCACGGTCTTTTGAGTGGTTCGCATGACTAAGATAACCTCAGTTCCCCTCCAATCGAGCGAGGGAGAAAGGCAATTGAGCTCATTGTAAACCTTAAGGCGTTTATGAGTCCTTTGGCGGAATCGGCACACTTACCACAGGGGCTCGGTATGTGTTACTTTCCTCTCGTTGCAAGTCATTTATTGGGTTCCCAGCCTGGCGACAATTATGCTTGCCCTTAATCAGCTCCCTTAGCCGACAATCGACAAGTGCTGCCCGCGAGGTCCGTCATAGCGCGATCAGCCAGCTACAACGAGTGCTGCTGGGCCCTCATATTCTCTTTGACGAAGCGGATTCGGAGCAAGTGGAAGAAATCTTTAACAGGGTTATATTCCCATTACTTGACGAATTACTGAAGCCTCAAGTGTTCCACCGTGATCCAAGAGGGATGCCTGAGACGCGACTTCGTGCATCTGCGCTCCTTTGCAAGGCCTTCATGCACTTTGAAGTGCGTGAGAGTCAAGCCAAGGCAGACATTCGGATTCTGTGGATCCAGATTCTTGATTTACTGGATCGATTAATGAATATTGACAAAGGCGACCAACTGGTGAGTTCACTATTTGTTTTTATTCGCTCTGGTCTAAGTCGTTGAATACGCTGCAGTACGAGGCCGTTCCAGAGTCTCTGAAGAACGTTGTGCTCGTAATGCATGCTGCGGAAATACTGGTACCGCCGTCGGCTGACGACAACCGAGATGATAGGCAGCGGACATTATGGACCGCAACTAACGAACGGGTGGAGCGTTTCTTACCAGGTTTCATAGCATCGGTAATACCCCAAGAGCCGTGATACCATCTTCGAATATAAAATTGGAGATGTTGTAACACAACATATTCTACAAAAACTTCATCTTCGAGGGCCTGAAGTTTTGTTAATCAGAGGCGGAGGGCGGGCCGATACGGCCAATAGCATACCTGAGTCTAATATACACACCGACGACGGCGGCGAAGGTACCCAAAAAATACGCAATTACACGCATGCCAAACGGGCTGTATTTCTTGCCCCAGCCCGACCACGCGCCTCCGAGATGCGCGGTGAACATTAGGAGCGCAAACAACACATATCCAGAGAGCCTACGAAGAGCTGAGGATGTGTACCAGATCAGTCACAAAATACGCGAACCGATGATACTTCCAAACGGCTTTTGCTTTGGCCCCTCCACCGAAAGCAACCCCACCGAACCAAACGCTGCCCCCTGTTAAATCTTATAGTTGGGTCATTTGTGGAATTTATGATCGGGTCCGCACCTCCCAACAATACCTGGATAACAATCCAAGCCATGGTCGTGATACCAAGTTTCTACATATGATGAGATGGATGCAGGGTCGGAAATACTTGCGACGCACTCCATGCCAGCTCTTAAAATGCTGCGCTCCGTGCGCATACTTGTTGTACACGACAGCGCCGGTGCCCGCAAAAATGGCAGGAAAAGCTATGAATAAAATCGCGTATTGATGCCTGGTCAGACCAGCAGCTTTTGTCTTTGATTGGGACGTAGGCTGGAGCGTCATTACTCCTGTTACTGTATTTCAGTGACTTGTTAGGGAGGCAGGGACCAACTTGCCGTAGGTAATCATCAAAAGCGAGAGACTTTGGAGTAATGGGTGCAGTGCGAACCACCCGACCGCAAGAGGGTCATTGATCAGGACGATAACCCATGTAACGACTGCAAAAAACTAATGATTGTAGGTTGAATAAGTGAAGTAAGGCGTGCAGTATAATTAAATAATTACACCAGCGCCAGCCTTAGCGATGGGCGAAGAAATCAGACCTAAAGCCAACACTGCAGCTCCCATTGAAGCTCACCAAGGCGAGATACCACCCAAGCTGATCGCCCCTGCGGCCCTCCCCAGGCAGCTGGTCCTCATGTTTGGCGGACTTGTTCAACTGCCCAGACTGTTCTGATGGCAGTAACAATTCATAGTCTTCAGCGTTGGGATCGATAGCCATGGCCTCGGTGAGAGTTCTCGAGGAGTCTACTAGTCGTCTAGCCGTTCTGGACATCAGGACCACGTCACTTGGAAGCTGGTTATCATCAAGCGCGTACCGACCTCGAAGGAGGATATGAAAACAGACAGCCAATAGGAGCCAAACATATTACTCAACCGCTCTCACATCAACTTTGGCCGGCAGTTCCACCCGGTCTCGCCGACTCTTGTTGGCGTGTACCCGATTCTCACAGCTTGCAAGGCCGGTTCGCTGCCGTCCAGCTCAGGGGCGTGCAATTTCGAGACTTGTCAAATAGTAATAACTAAGCTTGGGTTATTAGATGAAGAGGTAAGGTATGTGCAGATGTAATGGTATAGACGGGACATGTTCAGCATTAATAAAAACCAGGGCAGATCAACCGCGACGGGCAGAGAAAGTAACCCGCTAGGCATCGAGTACTGGCCAACTTCCTTCTTCCTTCCATTTGTCGATGACTTCCTTGACTGTGGCGTGGTCAAGTTGCGGCTTTTTTAGCTTGTAGCCGGTCACTTCTAGAAGCTTGTTGTTGCTGAAGGCAACGACGTGCTTATCCAGGGCGTATTTGTCCATGTACGCGGACAAGGGAGTGTTGGGAATAGGCGGATTTGATGTCGATATCATCTCCGTCCATCCTCCGACGTGATGTTCGTTGATTTCCTCCACAGCATCGTTTTTCAACTGTTGAGTGTTGTAAGCCAGGAGTCGTGGCAAATAACAGCGAACGAGGTTACCTTGAGAACGGTGTTCTCCATAAGATTGAAAAATTCGAAGGTCGTGCCAAAGAACGATGTAACAGTTTGTCCAACACTCAGCAGCGTGCTGTTGGAGTTGTCGACCTGTGTAAATGATGGTAGCTTTGAGCATCTTTCGGATATGAAACAAGGTTCCGCTCGTACCAGGTTGAACAGGGGGGCGATTAGTTTCTTGTCCGGGCTAGGCATGCCCTCGACCTCGGTGGCCTTGCTTCTGTCGTTATGGAATATAATTGCCTCACCAGCCAGGCTGTCGGCTTCCTTCCTCCCTAATGGGGCCATCCATTGAGCGCAAGCCCACATACCACCGGCAACGTCATCGGTGTGGACTGTGTTCGTTGGGTTCTTGCCCGGCGACCACCTGAGCCGTAAATCATCACTTGCGGGAAACACCGAAGAAAAGCAGGACGAACATAGACTTCATGGGTTTCTTCATATGCCCATATACTGATGCTACGGTGATGGCGGACGCAACTGAAACGGCTCAGTCAGCGTCCGTCAGAGAAAAAGATACACAAGAAAACGCACCACCACCAAAGTTGGTATACGGCCCATACACGAGTCCGATTCGCAGGATGACTAGGTTGAGACTGCCGACCAACGTTAGTTGGAGATAAGGACAAGCCGAGCAGGACGAACTCCTCAATAGCAGCGAGCATTCGGAGTGTCTCGTGCCACCAGATCCCAGCAACACCATAGGGTTTAATGTCCTCCTTCTCATCATGATTGCCCTTGGTCGAGGTCTCGTAGTACGGTTGCTGCAGCCGGACATAGGACTTGACTTTGCGTTTCGCGGCTTCAAGACCGATCAACCGAGCGACCTGGCACGTCCTGTCGATCTGAATCTAAGGCACGATATAAGCAGCGCCGACCGCGAATCCGACGTTTCCGGTACCAATTCTGTTCGGTCGAACTGGACTTCTCCCGTAAAATCAAAGACATAGTCGTACGCCGATTGGCCCTCTGGGGGAACGAACATGGAAGCAATCGTAGCTGGCAGATGGAATGAGACGCGATGTCAAAGTGATGAAGAGCTCGCGACTCACCAGCGACGGTCAAGTTTGCTTGCCGATACTCTAGCTCAGGTTTCTTCAAGAGCTTGGGGAATTCGGCACCGATGTAACTATGTCAGAGAGGGTCCATTAAATCAATTGGCGCGAGTTGGTCGGGGCGTGAGTCCACGCACGTCGTGGGAGGGTCAACGGAGAATTTATCGACGACGCGCACATGCTAACAGCCGGGGCGTGAGCGGACGATGGACGACGATTGGGAACGGGAACCCACCGAGACCAGAGGCTCGCCATCGAGTGGGACAAGCAGGCCAACAAGTCCTCGCGAACATGTGTTGAGACCGCCTGCAAAGAGGACAACATGAGGGAAGCAGGAAGAAGAATATGGTGCACTGACCGAATATGAGAACGGAGGGGGCAGAGGCAGACATTAGTGACTCTGTGATTCGAGCTCAACGGCCGGGACGCGGTCTCAGTACAAGTAGAAATTCGCGTATGGGCAGCGTGACGTGACGATGAGTGCCGGAGCGGCATCACTTTTCGTTGCGTGGGCGACACATTCTCCACGCGAGCACTTTTCCTTCCTTGACTTTTCCCCGCGTCTGTCCATCACGGCGTTACATACGCGTCGTCTCTCCGTGTCTCATTTTTCTTGCTGTTTGCCAACAACGGTATTATACATTCGTTTTTTCCGACGCCAACAGGAAGCGGTACACAGAGGAAAAATCTTTCCGCGCATACAAGTCGGGATGCTGCTCGATCATGCTTTTGTACAGTGTTCTCGCCACGTCCCCGAGGGGAAGCGCTGTCCCCGTCTGTATCGCGATGTCGCTGGCTAAACCCATGTCCTACACGTACCGGCGTTGAGGCCCAAAGTCACGAAAACCCGGGTACTCACTTTTTCCATCAGGGCGGAAGCAAATCCGCCCTCGTAGTCCCGTTCGCAAGGAGGCGATTTGTCGGGTATTGCACCTGGGACTGGATTGTTGACCGACATCGACCAACAGCTTCCTGTTGAAGACCCCACTACACTGCTTAGGACAGCAGGATCGAGCCCCAGCTTTTGCCCGAGGATCATCGCTTCAGCAACAACAATCTGTTGTACTCCCAGGATGAGCTGGGCAAAACGCGGAAATGAAGACCATGAGATCGATGGTATAAAAACATATGAATGAAATCTCACGTTATTGCATAACTTGGCAGCTACGCCTCCGCCTGTTTTTTTTCGCAAAATCTTCAACTCTCGCGGCAAAAAAATCAAAGTTATTCTAGACAAACCTGCTGGTCCGCAGTGCACTATCCGTTGGCCCATCAAAGAAAGAATGGGATGTACCGCTTGAAAGGAATCTTCGGTTCCGCCGACAAGAAAAGCAAGAGTCGCTGCTTTGGCACCAGTTACTCCGCCCGATACAGGAGCATCAACTTGAAACGAGGTCATGATTTGCTTTCACCATATGGTTAGTAGATGTACCCATACGAGCCCCAGTTGCAATCACGTCCTTGGATACTTGGCGGGAGACAGCTACATCCAGAGTGGTCGAATCAATGCAGAGGGTGTTCTTTGCCAGATCACCAGGAAGAGTTTGAAGAGCCGGGATGATGGAGCCGCCATAGACAGTTTGCACCTGTGAAGACGAGGGAAGCATGGTGACGATCGTCTGGGATGTAAGAGTCGCCCTGACGGGATTTAGTCCCGCGGAACAAATGCAGGGCCGGAAATGAAAGCTCACTCTTCCGGAGAAGGAACAATTTCAATGATAGCCCCGGGAAACTGTGCGGTGAAATTGCGACAGAAAGACGAGGCGGACTCGGGGAGAGCATCACAGACAACGAAGCGCGAGTCCGATTTGTAGGCGAATTGTTTTGAGAAGAGGTTGTACCTGCAGCGTCAGGGGGGCCAGATCAGCGAGAGGTTCAACGCCCAACAACAGTGTTTGAGGTATGTACGCCATTTCCGAGCCCATTCTCCCCAGTCCGATGAAGGAGGTGCCTAGAATTCAATGAATGACCGGCCCCATGGGCGGTGAGGCTCACAGTACTATTGGGCCGCATGGCAAAGCGTTGCGCCGATTGCAGACACCGCAGAGATGCTCTCATCTTGATAATGCTTGTATTCTCGGTGTCAGGTTCGGAAGGAACGCCTCGGGCTCACGTGTTACGCGTCGCCAATGAATGACATTGGGTGGCTGTGCTTCCTGGCATAAGCGACTGGATAGCTCCCGCCGTGATTAAATGAGCGAGGTCAAACAAGCAGGCGACCAGTAATGGCGACCATCGCGCTCAGCGGCCCCCGACACCACGTACGTATTAATTCGATCCCCGCGGCAAAGCATTGTTGAAAAAAGCCATCAGGTACAGGGCGAATAGCTGTTGCTGTTCCGTTTAAAGAGACAGTACATTATAAAATTATTTGGCTGGATCTACTTTGATCACTTTTGTTCGCACTACGACTGAGCATAGCACGTTGATTTACAAGGACACTCAGAGACACTCAGTAGCCGAAAAAAATCGATAGGAGCACGCTGGAGCACGTCATGATAATTTATTGACAGTGCTGGAGCCGGAAATTCGAGAAAATTGCTTGACGTTCTCCAAGTTGAGCAGATATTCGTGGATTTTTCATAAATTTTTTGGAGGACAAGTTGCCCGATCATGTCAACTACCAACTAGTATACTTGCGAGGCGTGTGCAACCGTGACTGATCGCGTGACTGTCTATTGGACTTTGATTGGACTGCTTTCACGCAGCTCGACGACGTGGTCTCCGTCGCGTAAAATCTTACGCTTGACCCTAGTACTAATCTTTGACTTGTCTGGTCCCAACTATGCTTGCAGCTGCAACGAGCTTTTTCGCCCGCACTGCGATATCGCAGTCGTACAATATCGCAAGCCCTCCAGGCCCAGGAAGTCGCTCATCAACTCCCGGACCCAGTGCATCTTCCTCTGTTCCCGTACCGTTCTCCCCATCCCTAAATGTTGGGCTGTGGCGTGTTCAATCTGCGTCGCACAAGACTACGAACAAGCGCGTCAGTGTCTGGTCGTTTGATAAGCGGAGTCCGGACATGGAGCGCTTGCGTCCCCTTGCGAGAGAACGCACGCTGGAGATCCTCAAAGCCGAGGTAAGATATCTCTTGTCTTTCGATTCATACCAACACTCAGGATAGATGTCCTCGTAGGCCTCTGCACTCACGCGTTTGCGGCATCCATCGATTTTAGGTCGGTTCAAGTTGATCCAGTATCTCGATTATCCTCATTCGCCTGCTCTCAAGAAATGGTGGAACCTTTGGAGGAAACCCGGACGGAATTGATATTCGCTACGGAGCCAATTTTGTCATCCCTCGAGCTTTCCATCCCCGGCGCCGGTCGGCGCTCGCCTCTCGTTGAGCTCGACGAGGTCGAGGTGCGTCATTCATCGCTATACACAGCGTCATTTCACATCTCCGTTTAGATCCAAAAAGGCGTCTTGCAGATATGCAAGGGTCTGTCTTTCCTGCATTCATCTGCGCAGCTCATACACTCAAACATCGGGCCGGAGAGTATCATAATAAACAGTGCCGTTCGTACCCTTGCCTCCGTGCCTGTTTTCAGTTGAGTTTACGATGGTGTGTATTTAGGGGGACTGGAAGATCGCCGGCCTTGGCCTAACAATCCCTCTTTTAGCGCAAGGTGGTGGTCCCACGAGGTGGGAATTCCCCACATTCGATGGCCATGTTCCCGCGTATATACAGCGCTCATTTGATTACATGGGTACAACTTATTTGCTAATTCCTAACTTGTCACTAATATTGGAACAGCGCCAGAATATGCACTGGACGAACAGCTCGTCACCGCGTCGGACATGTACTCCCTTGGCTGTCTTATTTATGCAGTCCACTGTAAAGGGAGCACGCCGTTCAAAAATCACGGCAGCCTGGGCGGGCTTCGCGAAAATGCAGGCCGGTCTCCACCAAACATGGAAGCATTGGATGGAGATCTTCAAGGTGTGTAGGTGGGTCATATCTCGTCCGCATCTCTGACCGCTTCGTGCAGTTCTCCTTCGATCTTTGATCACCCGGCATGCTTCTAATCGGCCAACGCCCACCACACTCCCTTCTCACCCATTTTTCTCCTCACTGCCCATTTCTACCCTCAACTTTTTGGATCGCTCCAACTTTACGGCCAAGACGAGGGAAGAAAAAATATCCTTCATGAAGGGCCTAACGAGTGTCCTTGACAAGTTCTCCGAGGGATTGCGGACCAGGAAAATACTCCCCAGTTTACTGGAGGAAATGAAAGACACACAACTTCTGCCCTACATTCTCCCCAACGTGTTCTCCATCTCGACCGTTCTTTCGCCTACGCAGTTTGCCAATCTTGTCCTCCCCAGTCTAAAGCCGCTTTTTGTCGTCAAGGAGCCCCCGCAGAATATGTTGACGCTTCTGGACAACCTTACTATGCTCCAGAACAAGACAGATAAGAATACGTTCAGAGAACGTGAGTCGTATATTACTCAGGCAATTATGTGTGCTAATTGGCCCTGAAGAGGTAATGCCGCTCGTATACAACGCCCTCGAGTCGGAACATGCCGCCGTAAATTTCATCCACCTCTTATGGCGTATATGTGTAATGTTACCTGTCATAGGTCCAAGAACGCGCTCTGCAGTCCGTTCCGGATCTATGTGAAAGCATAGACTATGCAGAAGTCCAGGGCGTGCTATTTCCCCGCGTCGCAGTTCGTTCGGATGTATTGTTTTATTTCCTTTGCTCTAACCTTGGTCTAGCGTGTATTCGGTATAACCAAATCACTGTCCGTAAAAGTCGCGACTTTGGTGACGTTCCTGACTATGGTCAAGACGTTGGACCAGGTATGCTGATTATATCCTTAACCGCTATTTAACAGGCCCTGAATCTCCTCGCTGTGTAGACGAGTCTAACCCAAAAGCTCGTCCCATTACTCTCAAAAATCCGGACAAAGGAGCCCGCGGTAACGGTGCGCGCAGCCTTTCGTTGTTTTTCAGACCACTTGAATTACGTGTAGATGGCGACACTCAACGTCCAAGAGGCAATGGGCCTAAAGGTCGATCGAGAAGCCGTTGCCACACTGGTTTTGCCGCAACTATGGGCAATGTCTATGGGTCCACTACTGAACTTGGACCAATTCCAGCGTTTTATGGCCGTCATCCGTAAGCTAGGTGATCGCGTGGAAGAAGAGCACAAGCAATTTTTGCGTGACTCCCAACGCCTTGAGGACCGCTCTGCAACGGCAATAAATGGTGTAGCGGGAATGCAGCCTGCTGGTGGAGTCGATTTCGCGAGTCTCGTCGGTAGGGCCAATGGGGCAACGGTCAAAGCCGATACCGTGATGGATGCGAAGTCATGGGATGATGATCCGTGGGCTAGTATTTTAAACGATAATGTAAGTGTTTTTAAACAAAAAGTCTTTTCATGCGATAATACCTCATAGGTGCCGCCTATGCCGACGCCCCCTGCGTTTCCAGCAGCCTCCACAAATACACATCAAACACACTCACTTCCATCCTCGCCTCAGCAGTCGACCTTCCAGCACCGACCATCGCGGCTAGGGGCATCGCCTGTTACCTCATCGTCTTTCTCCTTCCCCTCGCCACCCGCACAACGTCCTTCTTACACGACGACTGGTTCTACTTCACAATCATCCATGCCTGGATATCCCCAGCCAGCGACGTATACGCCGCCTCCACCACAACAACACAAACCGAACTACAACATCTCATTACCAACAAGCCCACCCCTGCAAAACTTTGCGGCCTCCACGCCGCCAATAGCCATGGGTTTTTCTTCTCCTCTGATGGCTACCCAACCTGTGATGGGCGGTCTTCTTGCCCCGTCCAAACCTCCCCAACCATCTTGGTCGGCCAAAAAGCCGAGCAAGGATAGTTGGGAAGATTTCGATCCCTTAGCTTAAATGTACTCGCCTTTCAGCACTGATGTGTAGAGTAATTTATCGACTCTATTGTGTATCAGCTGGTTCCACAGTGACTCCCGCCATAGTGCCGACGCCTGGTGGGTTGACGATGGTGTCATGTCCTACTCGCGCATCCGTTTGCACCGGGATGCTCTCCGGATCGACGACTATATCCAGTATTCCACGCAAGACGAGCAATGCGCCGAGTTTGGAAGCAATCTCGTTCTTCTCTCGACAAGCCGGACTCAGAATACCTATTATTAGAATCACGGTGAGATGTCGCTCGATTTGAATCGAATTGGACGACGGACATTTGGTGCAACCAAGATCACAATCACATGCATCAATGGCTTGCTCTGCTTTACCCAGCAGCTCGTAGACTTTTATGCGTTCAATATAACAAAGCAGCCAAGTCGAACATGAGCGCGCACCGTTGTCGAAAGCTCGGGTGCTGATACCACCTCCACGACCTATGGTGTCATAAAATATCAACCTGATACATGTATCAGGGACGGAGGCAGAACGAGCATTTCGCAAACCTGGCAGGCCGCTTTCTTGAGCTTTCTTGCACTTTATTCTCTTTCTCGGGCGCCTTGCACTCTGTTTTGACGTCCGTCAGCCCAAATCTGTTTAGTAAAGCATGCTCTGCCGAATGAATGGCGGCAGCTGGCTTGAATCCTTTTTGGCGGAGAAGCTCAAGGATGGGAGTGGGGACGTCAATCCAAAACCTATTACATGAGTTAGACCAGTTCCATCGTAGGAAACGGGAAGTTTCACCCAGTCGTTTCATGCTCCCTATTTTTATTGCAATTAATTAACTCACATTTACTTAGAGTTGCGATTACTCACCAGGGTTCATTGTCAACGGAGACCGTATCGAGAATGCTGTTGTTCCTGAATAATGTCTGAGTCAAACGATCTTTTGCGAGACCTTGGAGAAGTAACGACCGTATTTTATAGTAGCCTGATGCGGAATCAGAATCCGGACGTGTAACGTGGAACGTGCATACCGTAAACCAAAACTTGGACGTCAACCCCTAAAAAGACCGTTTGTTAGACAGGAATATCAGGTTTCTTGATAAAATTGCCAGACGGCCGTAAAATGCCCGATGAGGTGAAGTTTTGATCTCTTTAATGCGGTACGTTTGGATAGCATCGATGTTGCTTGGAAAAATGAATAGCTGGAATCGAAAAGGGGATGACATGGGCTCACGTGAAATCCCTTGACGAGTGTAATTTAAACAAGTCAAATGGATGAATACACCGTACCTGGGGGAGGTGGTCCAGTTGATATCTGCTCGAATTACTTTCGCCATCTTTGAGTCGTGGCTGACCTCCTTGACAATATAAGTCAATCCCTGAATGAACATATCGTTAAAGCCGCAAGAATCTGGGAGGACGGTTCCACGGACCTGATGGATGAAAACGCCGCCTTCGTATATTTCGAAGATGGCTCGGGATATCTCCAACTCTTCAAGTAAATGAATCGATCCCCCGGGCTGGCCGAGCCTCGTCACGTCAACTACAGTATACACATCTTCTTGTATGCCACCTATAAAGCGTATGAGACCCAGATTCGTTCGAATTTGATGAAGGCGTATTTACGAATGGATATGAATTTGGACGGAAATGGTAAGAACTTGGGGTGCGTGTGGAACCAGCCATCTTTGTCGACTTTGAGACGAGTTTCGCATAATTCCTGCATCAGAGGGCCAAAAAAAGCACTGTCGCCCGGTGATATTGGCATCTCGTGGGCGGCGCACTGCAGGTGAGCTTTGGATCAATTGTGAGCATCGGCTTGAAACAGTTTCAAACTAAAGGACCTTCTAAAAGTATTTTGTTGTCGAGATCCACGACCAAATCTTCCACTCTTCCTTCAAACAGCTGTTCTGGATTCTTTACATAGTACTGATCCACGGGAAGACACTCGGCAATGAAAACAGCAAGAGAGTCGCGTACACGACGGCCGGCTCTTCCAGCTTGTTGCCGCTACATACAGATGAGATGTGATTAGGGGTGGAGAGCAAGCACTGACCAAACTCGCAATGTTTACAGGAAATCCGAGTATAATCACGGCTACACTCGTGATGAAAATAGGAATAACAGAATTAATAGAATGGTAATAAAGACATACCATCCAAACTTCCTATGTCTACACCGAGTTCCAAGGCGTTGGTTGCAATTATTCCCAGCAAATGTCCCGTAAAGGCGTCGTGTTCTATGCAGCGTCGATCCTGTGAGAGTTGAGAGCCTAGCAACACGCTAAATGCTACCACGTACCTCTTGAGAGTAACCTATGAACTCTATCTATCAGGTTTATCCTGGTAAATTAAAAGGATAATCAACCTCCCCGGTACGATTTGACACGCTCCAAAATGTCAAAACGTCCTTCATTCGTCAAGTCCAAGCGGAGATTCTTCATTGCCTGCCAGGGAAATTGAGGAATAACAAAACCTATTTCTATAATACTCACAAGCTCGCATACTTTCCTTATCTTCGTGCGTTCTTCAGCAAGGCAAAACACAGAACAAAGGTTGACCAACCTTGCAAAAAAGTATTACTCTGACGCCGCGTTGCATCAGGAACTTCATGAGCGTTGTTGCTTCTGATATGGTGCTAACAGGTCGGTCTGTGGAAACATTAGAGGGCGGATTCCATATCACGAAGTCTTTGCTTCCGGATGGTGCCCCATCTTCGGTGACGACCTCAATGTCTGAGATATCAATGCCAAATATACGTTGCATGTGAATGGCTGGATTTGATATTGTTGCACTGCAAGAAATGGATACCACGCGTCTGTCTATTCAGACAAGATGAGGGAATGTTGGTAAACTTCGCAATTAACAGACATACTTCCGAGGGCAGCCAGAACGCGCCGAAATCTCCTCGTTATTTGTGCAACGTGACTAAACCAGCTAAGTAAGTCCAAGGTTCGCCTAAGAAGCACATACCTTCCAAGGACCCCTGAGTAATAATGAAGCTCATCTACAGCAAAAACCTTCCGATATTGATTTCACCCATGCGCATCGAGGTTAACGAGACAAGAAAAACCCACTTTCAAATTCCTCAAAAAGCTCCTCCACAGATCCTCGTGAGGAAGGATTGAGGCGTGCAGCATATCCTTGCGCACCATCAGCGCGGTCAACAAACGGTGGTCGTCAACGAGCATACAAAATTTGTGAAAATTACGGAGGCTGTTTCCCGAATGCCTACATATTTACAAATTTAGCGAGGACGAGATCCAAAAGAATGACATTCACCGGCGCGACGTTCCTGAGGTGTATCGCCGTCATATGTGGCGATCTGAAAAAAAGGTCTTATCGCAGAAGACGTGATTGAACACTTCTCACTTTAAGGTGTTCCAACGGACAACATGCTGCTACCAACTGTTCCAAGGCAGCCCGCTGATCTTGAGCCAATGCCTAGACCATCCTACATGATCTGCCGGAAATCACACGTGAGTGACATACCTTCGTTGGGTACACAAAAAGAGCGGTCGAGCGGGAATCTGCTTCCAAAAATTGCAAAACAGGTACCTTTTCTCCATCAATTAAAAAGTGACGTGCACAAAGCAAACACACACTTGATAGATAACACTCTTGCCGGAAGCGGTTTGTGTACTGACGATAACATTCAATTTGCCAGCATTGATTGCGTTTATGGCCGAGGCTTCCCCTTTTTTCAGTACTGGCATCGTTTAGGTGGAAGTTGCTCGATACCTTGGTGACTGTAGAGGGAAGAGATCTTTCTGGATTTTTTGAGTGCGGAAGCGATAGTCTCTGAGAGCGGAGAATCCAGGGTTCCTATTCCTCCGTTAATTCCTGGCACGAGGACCAGATGTTCTTCCGAACCTATTTGTCCGGTTTTCGCGTCGATGGTACGTCTGTCTACAATCTGGTCCCTATACGACTCCTGATGCATGATTTCCGCCAAAACGACATCAATGGAAGGTCGATTATTTGATTCGGGTATCTCAAATGTGGGCCAAGATGCTGGCTCGGACGGATTGATTGGAATGTGATCGCGTGCAGCAGATTTCAAGAGAGCCACTGGATCATCTTCGATTCCCGTAGCAAGTATGAGTCTTGCACATCGTTAAAGACAGCGTAGACCAGCAGAACAGGTCAAACTCACTCGTCGACTGCCTGAGAGAACCTTTCATTGCGTTTTTTGATTAATTTCTTCATAGCAGCAGGGGTCAACGTAGGGGGAGCCGACAGCATTTGTGTATCGAGCGCTTTCTTCCCATTGGATTTGTCCACAAATTCCAGGATGAGGACATGTTCTTCTGCTCTTTCATTATCCCCTGCTTCGGGGCCGCTCATTATCTGGAAATTCGCTCCTTTGGAAGGCTTGTGAACCAAGATTTCATTCCGTGGCATGTAGGCAAATTTTATCAGCTCAGGAAGGAGTGTCCTTGAGAAATGGGATGAGTTGCCGCGAAGTGAGCTAGACACATCGCAGCCTCACTTTAGTTCTGCGACACTCTCAAGGTCTAATGGCCTGGAACCCCACGTTACCTCGTTAGCGACTTTGACTTATTCAGTGTACAGATTCCGTATAAGTACCGTTTTAGAAGTTTCTCTACAGACGACCGAATAACGCTGAAGGAGGTCGCCAACTGCTTTCGTGAAGAAACAAAGGCCAGAACTGTATTTAGGGCCTTTCGAATCCTTCACTTTGAGAATGCGAGAAAAAAAGGGATCTATTTGGCTACCTTATATATCTTGAAGAGCTATGCAAATGATCTGAATCATACGGACTAGCCAGAAACTAGCTGAAACTTACATCGTGAAAATATTGTGGCCACTGAATGGTAGGTTTAGCATGCTTCAAGTTTTTGAAGGTCCGCTGTTTTTTCGATACTGTCTCTCGTCCTGGCGAAGACTCGGATGTGGGTCCTGCTTTACGTTTTTTGCTGGATTCAGACATGCAGGGAGAGTTGAGAAAGGGGTGTCGTCATGTGACTTCAGTCTCCTCTCCGTCGTCAACAAGTGCTGTTGGGCGGACCGACAAAATGCGTCCTTCAGCCATCCGTCTGGTCAGAAAAACGGCCAAACCCATTCAACCTAGCATGCAGGTTTTTGCTCGACCAGTAACGGCCTATGCGGATTCTAAACCTGCCGTTCCGCGCATCGTCCCCCGAGCGAAAATCACACATCGGGCGTCCATTTTACCAGCTCCCACCCCCCGAAACCACGAATTAAAGCCGCCTACTTTAATTGAAAATCTCATGGCGCGAAAAGGCACCGCAGGAGACGAGTGGCCGCCAAATCTTCGGATAGAACCGTTCATCACCCGACAGACCTGGGCTCCCGTTCGAAAAGGACTCAGGTCCAAGTTGAAGAAGATGTTGAGAGAGGATTGAAAGCGTTACCATGCCGGTAAATGGGCACAAGTTCGTCGCGATCCTCCATAGATGTCTGTTTCCCAATTCTTTACCTTCTTTCAAGTGGTAGCCCATCCTCGACTGTTCTGCGGACCACGCCAGGATTGACTTCGAGTGTCTTGTGGGCGGGGAGCAGAAGTCCAAGATGGCAATAGTCAAGATATATCCATCATACGTCTCGGTGTGGAAGGATGGTGCTTGTCTAATGCATCGTACAGCCGTTGTACCGTCACTATATGTAGCTGCATGTCCCAGTAACTATGGACCTTTCTTATAGTACGAAGATAGACATGCATGTGAGCCCCTAAGTACGAGCCTTCGCTGCTGGCGTCGCACCAGAAGTTGGAACTCTAATAATGTCGTTGGTAAGGTTTCCAGAGAGTGCCGCTATATTCGGAGATGCGTCCATATATCCACACCACCCTCCTGCGGATTTTTCCAGCGCCAAAAGGGTGTTCTTTCCCGCCAAGATAATTGTTCCCTTCGCAAACTTGTGTGGACTTGATCGCAGGCCAACACCCTTTCGCGAACCAACTCAACTCCCCTTGTAAGATCTCCGTCGACTAGATGTCTCGGTTCACAAGGGGGCAGGTGTATTCGTTGCCGTACAACTGGGAGGGCGAATAGGGAGAATCGGCTTTTTGCACGTCCCTGATTCCGAGCAGTATCCGCAATGCGAAGTGGAATGAAAGGGGAAGATGAGGTAGGCGAGGTAGATGAGGATAGGTCGGGTTGGTGCACGTTTGAATATTCACGACTACCCACAGGCAATCCAAAAAAACGACCTATTGGGCTGAATTCTTGGCCGCGAATTTGTGCGATAAAGCAGACAATGTATTGGCCGTCTGGGCGCCGGTCCAGAATTATGCATGGCCGACCCAGCGTTACGGGATGTGCTGCTTGAACCAGGCGTATATAGCTGTACTCTTCGGGGGAGAGAATATGGCCTCGGCTCATAAGTAGCTCATAAAAACATGCCGTGATGTTGTTCCCGTCTTTGCAATATACCAGTTGGCCGGGTCGGGCATGGAGAGTCCTCGCTATCTTCAGGCCAAGGTTGAGTGGAGGATAGATGCTCATAACTTTTGAGATAATTAAAGTGATCCGTTAACCTCGGAAACCAGCGAAACAGACGACAACACGAAGTATCTACTAAAACCCACATACAGGGAGTTATATGCCCGGAGCTACGAAGAACATCGGAGAACATCGGACAACATCGAACACGGCCGATCACCGACGTGATTGGTAGAACGGATAGATTAGATAGTCTACATTAGTGCACATCAGTGATGGTGGCCGTATGTGTTCACCCCTATCCGCCGTACTTCAGTGGAACCCAGTTTATGTTCACTGAACTCCACTGAACATGGTCAACGAATTTATAATCAGCTTATTTGAGCACATGATTCTGGTCATCGGTATTCGGCGGATTCCGGCCTCCCTCATCTTCTCAAGTCTTTTACCACCATGCCGCCGAAAATTGACCTCAGCGCTCTTCCCCCTCTTGACCAAATCAAAGGGGCTTCTATCGGCAGTTGGAACAAGACTCAGCTCCTCGCCGTTGCAATTGCGCTGGAAATCCCTATGACAGACATCAACTACGATTTCTGTGTGCACGTCTTGATGCTACTCTACAAGGAGCTTGTTGATAGAAGGGTAGCAAAAAGAAAAAGACGAGGGCCTCGCGGAGGAATTTTGGGAGAAGGTCAACAGCACAGAGTAATTTACATTTTTTCTTGACAAAAAATCCACCCATGTTCTTAGTGTATTCACTCAATTTCCACTGAGTTCCACCGCACATTGACTCAATTTCCAGCGGACTTCACCGAACTTCGCCAAACATTGACAAGATTTCCACTGGGCTCCATCGAACATTGTCTCAATTTCCACTGAGTTCCACCGTATATCGGCTTGATTTCCATTGATTCCAGCGGACCTCGGCATATATTCACTTGATTTTCACTGAGTTCCACCGCACATTGACTCAGTTTCCAGCGGACGCCACCGAATATTGACAAAATTTCCACTGAGTTCCATCGATCATTGGCTTAATCTCCACTGAGTTCCATCGAACATTGGCTCAATTTCCATTGATATCCAGCGGACCTCGGCATATATTCACTGGATTTCCACTGAGTTCCACCGTACATTGGCGCAATTTCCACTGGATCATGGCAAAGGTAGGGTGCGGGGTGACTGTGGTTTGGGTTTCCCATTGACGGCCAAAAATATACATTCTAATACCATAGACAGTAGATGCCACCAGATATTCTGTCGATGTTCAGTGGAGATCGTTGAACAGCACGCCGGTTCACTGAAGTTGGGTGGATGCCGTTTTCGGAGTCTTGGCGTGCGATGGGGATCAGTGATTTGCGATGATCCGAGCTGAGAACTCCACTGAAGATGTGTGAATGCCGCTGTCGCGGAGCGGCTTCGCCGCTCCGCGCTTATTACTGCATACAGGGTAAAATCTGATCTATTTACATCCACGCATTACAAGTACCAGTCCATGCTTTTTCATTGGCCCCCTGCCTTCCTCCTACCTTCTTTGAACACTCTCTCCAGCAGCTGATTGAATTTTTCAGGTCGTTGGACATGCAGGGCATGCCCAGTACCTGACCATTCATCTAATTCTGCCTCTGGCATACAGCTCTTGATATAACGACTGTTTGAAGGCGCTACCAAATTATCTTCATCGCCAGTAACAATGAGAACCTTGGGTATAGCTTCCCCAATGCTTCTCAGACGCTGAAATATGATTAAGATCGCACGGAGGGAAATAGACCTGGGCATACTTTTGCGGTAACATGATGTGTTAGCCCGGCAGACATTTGTGAGAGCGCACCAATGAAATGCTGAGGTGCAGTCATCAAGATTCTTTGCCGATAAATCTGACGAAAATAAGCAACGTAGAAGACACATGGGTCGACAGCTTACTTCAATCTGGATTTCGCGGTTGCTGCGACCTTCGGCGTCGCCTTTAGCAGGTTGATCAAGCCACTTGAGCGGATACACCATCTCCAGGATTATCGGGATTTTAATTTCAACGTCTGCAATGAACATAAGTCTACCACCAGTTAACATTAACTGTTGCGCTTTGAAGAGGACAGACCGCGATCACCTGGCTAAAGATTTGAAACCTATCCACTGGGGAAGATGAGTAGGCTCGTGGATCTCGGGCGAGTAACTCACTGGAGGAAAATTTGTCCAGGGCGCACCACCAGCAGTGGTAACGGCGAGGGTAAGAGATGCCATTCTCTCTGGTATACGAGCCGCCAGTTCTGGTGAAGGGACAGACATGCTAAGTGGGACCGATGTCACCAAAGCAAGCACATACCTTGAGCTATCATCCCACCCAAAGATATTCCAACGACATGAAAATCGTGTTTCCCCGTCCATTCCAAGTGATCCAAGAGTACTATAGCGTCTTCAGCCATGCCGCTCGTACTAAATATAGACATTATTGACGCATATGCAGATCCTAGAAGAATACATACGTGTAGGGTCCGCGGGGAACCCCAGAATGACCGACACCTCTGTGCAGGTGTTAGTAAGTGTAAGCTGCCGAAGTCGTTAGCTCAAACCTGTTATCAAACACTAGCATGGTATAATTAGACAACCGGCCGAAATACTGAACTTGCGCCAGCCAAGCGAAGCAAGAGCTATTCAAACTTGAGGAACATCAGCAGACTGGGCACAAAGACATTTACGTTGAGGAAATCACCCCATAATAAAAACAACTTTTTCTGGTCCTGTTCCATGGATCTCGTAGTAAAGTGAATGGCTCTCCAATGCGTCGACTGCGCGCGGGAATGGGTCATTTGGAATATCGGAATGTTCGACAGAAAGACAATTTACTTTGATTTCGAAGACGTGTCACCGGACACAATCCCTTACGCGAACATGTTGCAGTGTCAAACAAAGTCGAAAGACCCTCTGGCGCAGCCATTCGCGTCGATGCGTTTTCCGAGGGTGGCGAGGATGATGACGCGGCGTTGATGACGTGAGGCTGATGTGACTGCAAATAGACCACGACAAACGAACACTGCCAACCTTATGATATGGTAATTCCTGGTCGATTTTTCGTGAAAGCAAAAAGCAGCGAAGACTAAAATTACACAATGTATATAAATTGGGAGATGTAAAATAACGCATGAAAGAGCGAAGAAAAAAAGATCTCGCATCAGCGCTTGCCCTTGGGTTTTCCGTTTGGTTTCCCATTGGACTTGGCTTGTGACGATTTCTTCTTTTTCGGTTTGTCGTCGTCAGAGTCGGAGTCCGGTTTTTTGGTTCCATCAGCACGTTTGAGGTCAGCTTGTAGGAAGATATATTGAAGAAGTCGGTAGAATGGAGAAGAGGAAACGTACATTTCGCAGCCTTGCGTTCTAATTCATCCCAATCGTCACCTAGAATTTGTCAGTAACCAGATTGCAAGGGAAGAAGAGTAGGCCTAACCTTCGTCACTGTCATCGGATCCGCCGCCTCCAAAGTCGGAACCACTCTCGTCACTGCCTCCGTCGGAATCACCATAGGCGCTTTCATCGTCACTACTCTCAACTTTGAGTTCTTCAGAATCGGCCTCGAATTCAGACTCCGATTCGGAGCCATCCGAATGGTCGCTCTATTACCAAGATCAGCAACCCGGTTACGGTCAGAATAGCGGATAAAACTTACATCCATGCCATTCCCCCGTCCGAGGAATGACCAACCCCCACCCTGAAAAAAATCATACGGACTTTCATTGATGGTTTTCATGATGGGACCCCAGTTGAAATTAACAGGGCTTTCTGTCATAGGGATGTCCACAGAACTGCAACAGGATGTCAGCTTTAAACTTTATTACTGGAGAAGGCAACCCACTCCAGCCAGTTTTTGACGTCGTCCATCTGAGTACTCTGTATAGAGTTGATATGCAACGGCGGTCGCGAAAAGTCCTTGAAGATAAAGCACAGATCGAACTGTTTCAGGATGTACTGCACACGTTCAAGAGACGCGATTTCGATCTCTGAGAGTGTGACCACGAGGAACGGAGGATCGGTGAGATGAACCAGACACTCTGTTGTTGGTTGCAGCCTGACGCTTGTACGGAACGGTACACCTTCGAATGAGAGTTCTCTGAATGGACTATCCAAGTCAAAAGTATCACCAGTCTGGTAGACTGAACGTCGGCAAACTGCGAAGTGAGAGAAAAAAGACCAGGTGCTTACTGATGCAGAAGCCGCGTCCGCAATCTTTTGTGCAAATGACTCGATCTCCTTATTCAGCATCTGCCGACGTTTCCTTTCATGATGCTCCTGTTCAATTTCATCCTCGTCTCCGTATCGGTGCTTTCGTTTACGGTTTCCAGTTTCGTCGAATTGCGCATCAGTAGCTTCCCGAACAAATTGCACATCCTGAGAGAAATAAATAAAGGAATAGGTTTAAGAAGATGAAAAAAAAGACGAACAAATGCCTTCTTTTTTCCAATCATGATGGGAGCTTTCAAGTGAAGATGAACGATGACAAGGAGCTCATGGTCGCAGGGCTGGAAGAACAGATGCTTGACATTGCTGAAAAGTACGTCTGCATTATGTCAAAACTCCGGGAAACACTGAACCATTTTAAAGACAACTCACCGACTTTCTGGCCTGTCGGTGACAGATACCGCACACCATTCTGGTGGATTTCGACTTCGCCAGCTAGTCTTTTGCCGTCTAAAGCAGGCCGGATAAAGGCCTCTGGCATTTTTGCTGGCCGTCTGGACTTGAGTTCAACAAGGTTGTCTTGTTCGACCACGTCTGCCATCTCCTTCTTTTGGTGCTCGCGTTTGTTCGCCTCTTTTTTCAAATCGGTTATTTGTTTGCAGATAGTGTCAAAGCGATGATTATCCGGGGAACGGAATACAACAGAGCGGACAAATGTCGCGTCAGGGTTCTCGAAAGGCTACGAATCTACCTGTGAGCAGGTCGGAAAACAGGCCAGGTCAAAAACTTCGAACCGTATCTTCTTTCTTTCCAGCCAGTTGCCCGGGCGTCTGGAAGTTGATGCGCAGGTATGTGATATCACCCTCGTCATTCTTACTGGCATTTTTAATGGTGTTGATGTGGAAAGGTACAGCGAAGCCGTTGATAGGCAGGATGACGGTCTGCGCTTTGCGATCGACGTGTATCTAGGAAGGAAGGTGGGCGTTTCGTTCGTTAGCAAGGACATTGTACTCACCCTTAACTTCTCCACATCACCACCAGGCAGCCCGCCTTCCCCTTTGTAGCTTTGGAACTTCTTCCAACCTTTGCCCTCTTTACCCTCTTTGCCTTCTCCCTCTTCGGAAAACTTCTCCAACCCCTGTGTTTGAAGTTTATCGTGAAGTTCCCGCTGATGCTCCGCCAACCTCGCAGCAGCTGTCTGATGAACTTCATCCTGTGTACGCCGTGTCTGGTTCCGTAGGACCTTGCCTGCGACGGTCTTCTTAGGTGGAGATCCGTTTTTGCGTGGAATCACAGGAGGTTTCTTCCTGGGTTTCTCCTCAGCATTTTCGGGAGTTAAAAAAAACATCGTGTCCTCGATAGACCGGGTGCCGTCCGTGAGTAAGATGGATTTGCCTGACTCGACTTTGATTGTGTCGACCAGCTGCAGGGCATAACTATGGGAATATGAGAACTATAATCAAGATACGACATGCGCTCGACGCACGTCTTGCCGCTTGCATCCACCAAGTCGCTGAACCCGAGACCGAGACTGAATGTCATATTTTCCTTCAAAATCCGGGTATTCTTGGGACCAAGAAGATACGGAGAGTCACGAAACTCCACACCAGTCTGTTTGTTTCCCTCTCATTAAGCAGGCAAGGGTCTACGAGCATGGAACCCACCCCAAAGCCGATGTTCTTGGGAAAGTGCTTTTCTAGTTCGGGGTTCTTTTCTTTGACATAGGCTAACGCAGCCAGATAAGCATCACGGGCGGAAATTCCATCCTTGATTTTCGCAAGTAGATCCTGCTGCAACGCTAGTAAAAGACTATATTGCGCTTCTTGTTCCTAGAAAGAGTTGCTCATATGCATTCTGTTGAATGTGCAAATCTGACGCACAGGAGTCGGGTCAACGATGAAAGTGCGACCGACATTAGCACAGTAAGATTTGTATCGCAGCCCAAACGCTACGAGGAGAACCCCTTTGTGTGAGATGTTGTCTTCCGTCGATTCCGCCGTATAGCGGAGGTCGTAGCCCGTGTTGCTTGATCGTGAGATAATGATGGGGGGATAACAGAATTCGACTAGGGCCCAGTCAACCTGCATGCGGGGTCAGAGCAAAAGCAGGAACGAACGGAATCAACGCACATCGCCCAAACCCTTCCCCTTGCTCCAGACTTTGTTGTCTGGAGGTTTGGCGTTATCACCCTCTCCCGAACCCAACCTGGCCTCAATCTGGGCACTAAGCATTTCGTGAGTTATCTTGGACTCCTTGTCCAATATCGATGCAAGTTTATCTGCGACGTAATATTTGAGCAGGGTGGAGGTGAGAACACCTGCGGTTTGAAGGCATTTCTAAAAGGTCGTAAGCGCAGGTCTTAGGAAATCTGGGTAGAAGACTCGCCAGTTCCTCCGCATCCTTTACAGCCATGAAAGCGGAAAGAGCGGGGCCCATATCCACTAATTCGGGTTTTTCTGCGGCGTCGTTGAGCAGTTTTTTCCACTCATCGATGAGTTTGCCACGATGTACTTCCTTCTGTAGGGTACCAACGCGTTTTTTGGACGCGTACAAGGCAAAGAAGCGAGGCAATGCATCATTGGCAGGCTCTTTCCCCTTGGCTTGGGCCAGAATTTCAACAGGTACAGTATTTGACGAGCCTGCAATTTGAGAGAGGATTTTGGCTGCGAAAAAGAACAAGAAAAATCGCGTCAGAGACGCAATGGAGCGGTTTCGTGACATTACCTTTCGACGCGGAGCAAAGAATGGTTATTTTTTGCTCTTCGAAAAGGATAAGAGTCGACGGAAACTCGTAGCCGAGGAGCCATTGCTGCGAGTCAAGCAAAGTAAGCTCGAGATGGTGAAAGGCGCGCCAAGAAAGTGAGGCTGCCGGAAGTGCTCGAACACACCTGAACACATGTTCCTTTCCGCGTGGGTTCATCCTCGGGCGCAGGATCTCCTGCAACGAGAAACAAAGCGTCGGTGCCGCCCACAGGGCTGTAGTCTTCGTTTTGCTCCGCGTTCTATGTGGCCCAGTAAAAATTAGAAGAAAGGGAATCGTGGAGGAGACCAGAAAGACATACACGCCAGCCGTTGTAGATACGCTGCACGCGGGCTGTAAAAACGGCCTTGTTCAGTTCGACAAGCATGGGAGGAGCACCAATGGACTGTTTGTTTACGAATATTGACGCGCCTCTCTGACAAATAAGGATGTATTTAAATGCTACTGAGTCTCTCTTTCGGTCAAAAAATCAATCATCATTTGCTCCAAGAACACCAAGATCCCGGAGGATAAACACCGACTCCTCCACTCGCATCTCGAGCACCGTCAGTTTCTCCTGCTTGTCCTCCCACTCCTTGATCATGTCCAGTTCCAACCGGGACATCAAGCCTGCCTCGTCCTGGCTCACATCGCTCCGTTCCCGCTTCTCGAGGACTGCTTTGAGCATAGGCTCCTCCTTCTCAGCCTGTCTCCGAACCCCGATATTGTACAGTGTTTTATAAAGATTGCCAAGGATGACTGAATATGCTTTCTGGAGATCGACATGCCTGTATAATTGCTCAGTGTCGAGAATGGAAACGAGAAGGGCACTATGCACCAGAGATAAAACATCCTTGCGGGGTTGCGATCTGCACTTTTGGGCACCTCTTGCGTGCTGATTAAGGACTCGGCTGACATTAGTGCCAACAAGGGGCGGACATCCTTGCCTGGTATCATAACCACTTTGGAGATCTAGAATGGGTCAGTCAAAGGGAGGACGAGACGCCCATGCACCCACCTGTTTCTCGTCCATTTTACCGGTGTCGAGCAAAAGTCGTAAGATTCGTACTCCTTCAGGACCATGTCGCTCTCTCGTTACAGATTCCAAAACCCGTCGACGGAGCCGTTTGCATATCGTTTCAAACTCGACCTGAACTTTGGACGCCCCAAACGAAAGAAAGGCCGTCGCACGACCAGCTGGGGTTGGGTTGTCTGCGCAAGATAGCATTCCCAAGTAATCCTTGATACACGCCATATTCGACGGATTTTTGGTTTTAAGAATGAGACCAGAAGCTAGGTCTTCTTGGTCGGACAACAACACTGCGATGTTGGAGACCGTTACAGGGTCTGAAGCTATATTAAAAGTAGCGCGTACAAGATAAACTGGATTACCTGTCCTAACATCAGAAACATTCTTCTGCTTTGGTTCGGTCACTTTGAGTGTTGTCTTGAGAACAAGAGCGGCCCCTTCATTGAATCGCTCTTTCGCAGCTTTGACAATCAACTGTTATGGCATCATTCAGGTAGGCCAAAATTGCAGTAGCAAAACACAGACGGCGTTCCGAATGTGAATGTTGAATCTATCGCAATTGATTCGGAAATACACCGTCGGCTAGGATAAAACTTAGGAAGTATATTTGAGGGTCTTGGTCAAGAACGTACATCGACGACCTCTTCCTCCTCAACAACCTTTCTCTGCTAAACGTTAACGACGCTTCATCGCACTTCAAGTCGAACTCACTTTTGCAGATCGCGGGCCCTTTTGCTCTTTCGCTTTACGCTTCTGTTTGGAACTGCATGATTTACACAAAATAAAGTGCGGCGCAGTGAGATACTCACAAGGCCGACCTTCTCTGCCTCCTCTTCCTCGCGTTTTAAACGGGCGTCCGCCGACTCTCTCGCTTCGCGAAGCTCTTTCGCAGTCGGGAAATTGGTTATTTTCGCCTTTTCTTCGGCCTCGTAGCGAATGCGCTTGTCTCGGGGAGAGACATGTGACATTATAGTGGAGGGTTTCAAATACGAGGCCGTGACGAGTGCGTGAAGGGCCTGGGAGTACACGGTGGCCGCTGGAAACGTCTTCAAGTTGCACCGAGTAGCAGCAGAGCACAACACACCTTTTGCATCATCATGGGACAGCTCAGAGATGATATCTGGAGGACGAAGTTTGCCATGGTCTAAAATGAGCTGAACAATGTCCGCTCCCTATTGCGTGTGTGAGAAGGGAAAAGGGCGTCGGGAAATGCGTACCGCATCGCCGAAAAGTTGGGCAGCTTGCCATACGAAGCGACCAAACCTCGATCGTAGAAGACACTCCTCGATATTGAACTCGAGGACTTCTTCTTCGTCTTCTGAGTGGGCGTGCCAGAGAACGTTATGTTGAACCAAAACAAGGACAGACGCGCGGACGGTTCGCGGCCTAAGAGATGTAAAGCGCACGACTTGAAGCAGGGTCAGTCGACCGCGAGTTAAAAGGACGGAAGCAACATTCTGAGGGCAAAAAAATAAGGCTAGGATTGACACTCAAGGAGTCGGCTTACTGCTGTCAGTGGGCCAAATTGAGAATGTATTATTTGGGTGCAGAGACGGGCAGTTTGCAAGTCAGCCATGAATTACTGGCGCATAAGTTACAGGAACGATATAAGTTTAAGCTGAGTCGTGATGAGTTGCAAACTTGTCTAAACAAGTTTGCAAGCCGCTATCGATCTCGGTGGTGGCTACAGGGCGCCAATAGGCGCCAATCCGCGCAATAACAATATTCCGATTGCCCAAGCACGTTTTCAAAAGGGTGCCAGCATAAGATGAAGAGAATTGTCGTAGCGCATTATACTTGTCATTTGATTCGACCAGTCTACTCAAAATTAACGCTGCGCAGATTAATGTCACATCGCAGATCGGAATCCGTAGTGAATAAAAACAGATACAAGGGTGCGCATCAGATAACATATCGTCTCTCCGTACGTTTACTCCCCGACTACCATACATGACTCGATCAGAAATTCTCTGCGAGGCGAGTGTCAGAAAATGGGGAAAGGGACGGGATGAGACGAAGATAACGTACCCTTGCCAAAGAAGAACCGCGTGCCCTTGACGTCCGAGTGCTTGTTTGACATTATGTGCAAGGTGCTCGCGATAGCCGGGGGACCGCAGAAGAACTAAAGGACATCGGGGGTGTTAGCGGCAAGCTGTGTAAGAGAAATTGTAAAAGGACTGACCACACCGACATCCGATTCGGGGTGCTTCTCTCCAATGGAGGCGAACATCTTGTCCCAGTTGGGCCGGCCGAAGTGTGTGGGGGCACGCAGGGATGTGATGGCGTCCTTCTCCGCACCAACGTCCTGGACCTGAGCAACATGAAAAATATGGTCAGAGATACTTTTTTTGGATTGTGATAAACGTACAATGATGTTGTTCATGTCGTCCTCCTTGATGCGCGCCGTGAGGTAAATGTTGATTTCGATGCGGTTTTGCGTATCCTGCTCCTCGATGGCATGCAGAAGGGAGTGGAACCATTCGGCCGTGCCGAAGTCGCGGATAACCCAGGTAAAGTAGACCTGTACATACCATTAGGGTTTGTACTTAGATCACGTCAGGCATAGCACGCACCTTCGACAACCGTGTCGGCTTGGAGTGGTTGAAGTTGTTCATGCGGTACCAGATAGACTTGAGGATGCTATACATGCGTCAGCAAACTCGTCTGACAGAAAACAAATAGGGGGAAACTTACGAAGCAAACGGAGTGACACCAATACCAGCACCAACAAGCAGGACAGTCTCGTAGTCAAGGAACTCCTCTGATGAAGTGCCAAAGGGACCGTCGACCATGACACGAGGAAGGGTGCGGTTCACAGGGGGGTTGGTGTTTGTGCCGATAACCTTGCCACCTGCTGCACCACCTTTGTCACCCTTGGAACCAAAGTCGCATCCGAGGGCCTTGGAGAATGCTGTTGTGAAGTCTCCCTCGACACGGATGTGAACGGAAATGTAGTCTTCCTCGGGGGCACTGCAAGGGATGAGTCGATTATCGGTAAAGGTAATACCACAACACACCTGGTGAGGGTGAAAGGGTGCCACTGGTAGTACGAAATCTCAGGGCAGTTGATGAAGATGTACTGCCCAGCACGGGTGGTTGTCTTTTCCTTCTTAATCTGGACCTCCATGACGTTGGACGGGTGCTGCACAACTTTGGAGATATAGGTGACATGACGCGAGCGCACTTCACGGAGGATACGCTCGTAAATCCAAATGAGTCCACCGACAAGCCAGTAGCGCTATTAAAATGGTCTTGGCATGTCTCCTGTTGCAGATAGATTACACTCACCCAGAAGACACCGATGGTATTGAAGGAGCAGAACGGCGGCCTGTCGGGCTTGATCATGCAGAACATTCCGTGGAGTTGCCAGAGAATGAAGAAGGGGATGAAAAGGTGGTGGGTGTACCAAAACTTCTCAAATCCACCGTTCTTAGCACGACGACGCTTCTCAATCGCAAAGTACACCATCGTGCCAAGGCACACCCACATGAGCCACCCAGTAATGAGGGGACCAATGATGAAATTGGCGGTGATAAAGAACACGACGCGCTGTCCAGTTGTGGTAGCACTGGTGTCGGCCATGGTGAGGCGGTAAAGATTGACAACATGGGCGAGAGTGTGAATGAGACTACCGGTGACGATAGCCCATGCCGTTGCCTTGTGGAGGGTGATGTTTTTGTCGAAAGGAATGACGGTGCCGAGAGGCGTACGGCGCATTAAAGATACAAAGTTGCGGCAAACGGGGAGCAGGATGAAGATGACATCGACGTGGAGGACCAAAGCCGCGGAACGCGCAATCGCTGAAAGATGGTTAGAAAAGAATACAACTTGAGTTAAGAAAAATGCGCACTGAATGTGATTCCGAAGGTGGCGCGCGCATTGTTCAAGTTATCCTTGAGGCCGTAGTGGAGAAAACCGAGTACTGAGACGATCAAGTGGAGGAAGAGGAACACCGCAAAAAAGAGATGCCTCTGGCCCTCATTGATCATCCACAAACTCACGCGCTCGCCGACACCCTTGGGGCCCGCGGGTTTCCTGGCGGCCGTTGTGTTGTTGCGTTGAAGGCCCTGGAGCCGGCCCCGCTCGGTCTTATTACGCTGCAGACTGGCCCCCTTGTAGTTGTCCATGTCTGGATGCTGGTCTAGAGCCGGCAAGCGGTCTGAAAAATCGAGACCTGATGAGCGCTTCGACATTGTGGTGTACGGTATTCTATGGAGGAAGGCGGCCTGCGGACGACGAGGGATGCGAAGGGTGGACCGGCCTGCTGGTCAGGATGGTATGAAAAGGAGGAAAGGGGAGGAAAGAAAAGGAATGAAGGAGAAACGGGGTGTGCTCAACACTGATGGATTCTTGACGATATCATAACAAACACAGTGCGATTTGCCGGCCCGTATCAAGGGGCAACCATCTATGCAGGTCTAGGCCCCAGAGTCCCAGTTGCTACTGCATCAATTAATTCCATGGGGACAACGACGTGGAAGCAAAACAGCGAATATATTCTCTGCCTTATCTCAAGCTAGGGTTGGTCTTACATCGCAGATCACACACACTACTATAGCAAATCCTCCTGGTTCGTCCATCTGTTCAGCAGCCCATCTGCTTCAGATGCTGCATCACGATAAACCAGTCGAATTGCATGGCGCTGGAGAACATCCACTTTAGGAACGACTATTGATATTATTTGACAACGTGCGCACCATCCAAGCCGGACAAGTCTTGGACGTTCTGGCAGATATATCGCGGCGCTTGTCCAGCCGGTCCACTCACATTGAACCCCGAGAAGCTGATGTCTGAACAGCCTACGGCTGGGCTGCACTCGATATCAACAACTGGTTATACAGTCATATCAGCCTTGATCTCTCTCCGCATTTTCTCTTACTTTTATTGGCCAATGCCGTTCCGGTCCAATTCTCAAAATGCAGTACCCCGAACATCAAAGGGGATGGCAGGTCCAAACTAATACCGGATCAGACATACTGCGGCCAATGGGGAGAACCACGCACGAATGTCCCCCATTGGTTTGATACAAGTGGAGGGCAAATTGACCCGATCAAGCACAACGTTCTTCGCAGTGATATTTTTCGCGAATCCTTTTCCTATCTTTCAGCGGGAACTGTCGATGGGCCTAGCGTTTCATTACCTGTGGCACCCCCGCCCCCTGTGGGCGGCGCACCTATCACCGAACCGTCCCAAGACTTGAAATAGACCTGGCCCTCGGTAATCAGCTGGCAGCTTCACAGTTCCGAGGTCACTGTAACTCACTCCATTCTGCATATTCGGCTGTATCTTTGGATCTAGGCGCAGCAGCTGATAGTCTTCTGTGAATCCCCACGCGAGAAATAGCAGTCTATGATTCACCTGCACATCGTCCAAATGCACATTCTCAACAATGTCACTCTACAATTTGTTCGTTAATATAAATCCACGGACATCCCGGAAGGGAACCGCACCAAGTTCGCGTACTGTCCCAAGGAGCCGAACGCGATACCGTTTCCACCTCGGCAGTTGATGTTCCGTGCGAGGATGTTCGTCGAATTCTAAGGATAGCGGGACAGTCGTAGAACGAACAAGTCAATGGCTTGAAAATACTTTGATAGCCAGGCAATCGTCACCACAGGTTATGTCCCAGTTTAGAAGCGAGATATCATCGCTTCGATAGGTGTTGATACCATCCGTGTTAGGTACGATACTGCGTTTGCAGTCTTGTGAGTCCTCGCAACGAGAAAAGCAATAAATCGAGAGCGACACACTTCTTACCCGCGAAGGCCGGGTTTGCATTGCTCGCATTGCAGAACATGCCATCATAAACCACGTCTTGAAATTCCGCGATACAATTGCACCAGAACGGTTGCGCTTCAATTGCGAAATTCCGGATGGCGCCGTGTTGGGCACGAAACAGTGCGAGCGAAATTGGCCGACCATCGCCATCCGCTTTGGCGTGTAAAATACTCCCACCAAATCTGGACGAATCGGAAAAAAACTGAACGACCCAGAGGGCATGAACAGAGTCAACTTGACCTTTCCCCTGAATGCCGCCGGTGTTATGTGCGTCGACCTCAAAGTTGCTACCAGTTATTACAAACCATGAGGCTTGGCACGCGCCTGTATGAATAGAACGAATCCGACTCGAGTCGGGAAGTGCTCGCTGCGCAGAGACGGCGATATCCGGCCGAGGATAAGCCCCTATTCATATACCGCTTTAGGTCGAAATTTCGCGACGGGAATTCCTTCGCAAATCCGGTACCGCCAGAACCGCCAAAAAAAATCCTGCAGAACGGTCCGAGCTAGAAGCAGAACATGAAGAAAATGAATGAGTTTGAAGCCATTCTTTGCAGAAATGAGATGTCAGCCACCTTGCATCCTCGTTTGTTCCTGTTTGCTGCCTAGCTTCACCCCCAGCCAAGTCACGTGTGCCAAATTGAGAATTGCTTCGCTGCGCTCGCAACAACTCGATAGGTGTTGTTTGCGTTAAGCCAGTAGTCGATATCGGGAGTGAACTTTTGTAATCAGTAATCCAAGGGGGTCCACTTCTTCTGTATTTTGAAACCCGTCCTAACTTGATGTAATTTTTGCCGCTGAACACGAATATGCTTGTCCCGTGGTTTTTGGTGCAGCCGTCGTGAAGTTGCAACATGAAAGATTATTCCCATATCAGGCCTTATCAGAGATTTGATGCGTCCAAAAGAAGGAATTTATCATGTGATGTCCAAAATGGTCTGGACTTTTGTGAAAGTCTTTTCCTTCAACATGGCACAAACATCCAGTTTAACACTCGGAATAGATGCCGACATGCACTCTGACAGCCTTTGGCCAGAAAAAAATCTGCTCTCGGCGAAATTGAGGCTTATATAAGCGAAATTCCCACGGTAGTTAGTTAGTTGAGGTCCGATTCCGCTGAAAAAATAAATTTGTAGGTGATATCATTTTTTCTTATCGTTGGATCCCCTTGCAGTAATCAGAAGTGCGCCTTCATTTGTTGCACGTTATTACTGAACAAAAGCGACGTATACTCAAGTAACCGTGTAAGTCAATCCTTGAGTCGACGAGATCCCATGTCATTTTTCTGCGAAGGAAGAATTATAGTGGATCAAAGGCATCTCAAATGGGAGGCGGACATCCCTGGTGATATTGTAAACTCCCCTCTGCAGCACTGATGGGACCAGCTTAGTTGAAGAGCTTGTACCAGTGGAAAATGTTTACCCGTCTGCCCACCATGGCCGCATTTTCCAATCGCGCCTAATACCTAATTCTGCATGAAGAGAAATTCAGACAGGATCCCACAAAATATGCCTGGTCGGTATCATCCAGTCCGAGGCCAAAGGGGGAAAGGGTGCATGTTCATGTTGGCTTCCACTGGCCAGGGGAACGCACTCCAAAATCAGATATGGCTGAACAGGCTAAAAAGCCGAGGAAAATCAAGGAAACATTGAAGAGATGCATGAGAGGGTGGAGTTGGAGTGACGAGAACGCTTATGTGCAGACTAGCAAGTTCGGGCCGGAGTCGCAACCGACAGTGGCAGTGACACATGCGAAACTTCTCAGCGCACAGAACACGACAAAAAGCTAGATCGATTCAACCGAACGCCAGATACACGCATGCATATCCTACATCCTTCACTACGCCGATCTGAAAAGTTAGCACAAGCAGAATAGTGAATGAAATAAACAATATTGAAATTGATCATGGACAGACGGAACGAAACGACCTAGCCTTGGAGAAGATGGAAAATGCTGATGTGTGTCGAAATGCGGAGTGATGCTGAAAGAGACGTAGAAGATGATGGAGAAGCTAGCCGCACAAGGTGTGCAATGGAATGCTGAAAAGTTCAATCTACCCGTGTGCGCTTGGCTCCTAACGCGGGGATCAGTCTCGTAAAATTCATTGACGAAAGAGACACGTACCAGGAGATCCAGGTGGTGAGTTTCCGTCCGCCCCGTCTTCTTCAAACTCGACCTCATCGAAAGATCGCTTTGAGGCCTTGCTCGACAGGGTCACGGAACTCTGGTTTGAAGCTGTCTCCTGCTCAACCTCCCAGGTAGTATCTGGATCGTCGTCACCCTCAACAGCGTCCTCCCACTGGACCTCCTCCTCCTCATAGTTTTCTCCTTCATAAGCGTCATCATCGGGCACTGGTGGATCTACGGAATTGTCTTCGTCGCCGATTGTAAGCTTTCCGCACTGATATGCATTAGAAAAGTGGTACTCACTAGCTATTGTGCCATTGGCATGATCGGTATTGATCGTGCTTGACTCAGCTACCTGGCTCCTGGGTTTGGGATTAAATGGTCCTAATAGAGGAGGACTCAGATGAGACTTCATAAACAGCGAGCAACGCATACCAGGGCCATGACGACCAGAGCTCGACGAAAGTGGGTTATCCGACGTCTTATCAAGCTCTAGGAAAGGATCAGGCACTGGGAAAAAAGTTGCAATGCATAAGCACTAACCATTACCTATATTGCCGGCAGTCGGCCCAGTCAGCGGAATACTCGATTTAGTCCCGGGCGTCTCCACGACAACGAATTCCCCCGCCTCCTCAGGTAAATCGGGTGAATCTTGCACCTCGGCATCGTTCACGTCCTCGCGCTGCAATGTCTCACCGTAGCCTTCGCCTTCGCCCTCTTCATGTGAATCCGTGTACTCTTCAACTCCGGTGTTCTCTTTGTTCTCTTCGGCACCCTCGTGATCAGTTTCTGGTTGTTGGACGCTTGTCTCCGTTTCCGTACGGGGCAACTCTTGAACTTCCCGCAATCTGTCGCGTGAATCTTCCTCAGCAGGGTTTAGTTGAGGATCGGCTCGATTTTCAGTGGAATCAGCCAAGGACAGAAGAGTGGATGTCTTTTCGTATGTTTCTTCTTGCGCATCGCCAATTTGAGGTTCTTCGGTATTTTGTTGATTTGGATCCGTTTGCTCTTCATCTACAAAAAAAGAAGGAAAGAAAAAATCAGAACAGTATAACACAACCGATTATGTTTCAAACCTTGCTGCTGAGGGTTACTGGTTTCCTGCTCGTCTCCTGCGACGGCAAGATTCAGGCGGGCCACCTGATCCTGTAGTAAATGGTAACGAAGAATAAATCTGGGCACGACGGAAGTCAATCGCAGGCGTAACGGCCCAGCAACGTCAGATCCATCATGCAGAACATTCAGGTCATGCAAGGTGACTTCACGTGCGTAGATATTGTCCTAGAAGAAGAATCTCAGAATGAGGGTGTAGCATGAATCATCTCGCATACCTCAGAAATAACCAACTGCAGGTCATATGCGTCCAAAATTAGTTCCGAATCAGCAAATTGAGGGATTCTCGTCAGATATTCCTCTTGACGGAGAGCCTCAAACACGCTGGCCAGAGGCTCATAGTATAGGATAGGACGGTGATGGAGAAGTACGTCGAAGACTTGGTAAGCTTGCGCGTGACCCTCCGTGGAAGGACTAGGGGAGCGCGAGCGAGCGGGTTGGTTGAATAAACAAACATCAGGGAAGTGCGAAGATTCAAATGAAACAAGGACCGCAGGGGGAGGGTCGATATAAACGCCTTCTGAAATCTCATGAGGATCTGCTGCAACAGTTTCCAGGGTAGGTTCCTCGACGGGACGGTTATTTTCCTCGACGGTATGGTCCTGGTCCTCGACGGTAGGGTTATGTCCCTCGACGGTATGATCCAGGTCCTCGACAGTACGGTCCTGGGCCTCGAGGATACTGTCTTGGTCCTCGATGCGCCCAGGATCCTCGAGGGCACGACCGTGTTCCGCGTCAGCAGGATCCTGCTCCTCAACAACAGGACTGGCAGCATCTGGAGCTTGTCGGTCCTCTTCGTGGTGAGGGGTTTCCGTGTTGTCGGCGTCAGGCTGCTCCTGAACATGAGCAGACTCATTGCTGGAAATCTCATCTGTCGTTTCAGCATTTTCGTCGGGCAGCGGAGTGACTAATTCCAGGGATGGATTATAAGGCTGAACAGCAGCACTTTCGTCTTCCTCTTCCTCGATGACCTCCACGTGTTCAGGCGCATCGGGAAGCTCTTCGTCAGGCGGAGGAAAAGCCGACATTGCAGGGGTCGCTGCTACCGGAAGAAGTAAGGGTTTTTCCGCCGATGCTGGGTCGAGGCTGAAAAGGCGCGAATCGGGGGGTTTCAGAGACTCTGCAGAGGGTATAGTGGCGTCCTCCAGCGGCTCCGTAACGTCATAAACTTCAATGTCGAGCAAGTCGGAACTCATCTCCTCGTAGTTTTCTTCACCCTCGCCGTCGCCCATCTCGTATTCGTTCTCCTCGTAATGATCCTCCATGTCCACTTCAACGCTGAGGGTGCTTTCGTGGTCGGCAAAGTGATTTTCCAGAGGCAGGTCGTCGTCCATTTTTGCATCGAACCAGGGTTCTGCTGGATGTTGCATGTCTGAGTCGACGTCGATGGGGTAATCAGACATGTGTGCGTCGTAGGTTTCCAGCATTGTGCTCATGGCGGCTCGAGAAAAGCGATGTCACATTCGTCACACTGAATCAGAACTTACAACAAGTCGAAGCCATGGCACGACTTCCTCCGCCGTTGTTCCCTTCAGGCAAGCTAAGCTCGAATTAATCTCTCCAGGCGTCGCCGCATTTTTACATGTTCCGGGCTTTGCATTTTCAGAGTTGTGGACCAACGACTCAGCCTACATTACTGCTCGACAAATGAAAAGCTCTTTCGCCATCGGCGCTGTCGTTGGGGTACAAAAAGCTTTATCTGGGTTCAACTCATCTAACCACCTTGTTGTAGATACCTCTTTATGCCGCACTCTTGTTCCGCCGCCGTCCCAGTACATTCTCTATTGAACGTCTTTTTAATGTCTCCACTCTTTCTGGTATCGGAATGGCCGGTGCCGGCGGCGCTGTTGCATACTCCCGTTGTGCTCTCTCCGATGTCACAACTTTGAAACGACGTAGGGTGGAACTGGCTTACAGTGTAAGTCAGCGGAGAGAAGACGACTTTGGGACCATCGGAGCTGTTCTTGGTCTGTGATTTCCTGGCACCGTTTTTGCTGTTTCCTGAAGACTGCTATTTTCAAGGTTTGGTCTTGGCCCCTGCCCTGTTTTATAGTAGGGCTGGGTTACTTGACCGTAAGCTGTCTGATTATCGTTTCCCATATTCAAAGTGACTTCGTTTTTTTGCCAGTTACACTTGGTGGGGGAACACTAGGCTACGGAGGTGGATTCTTGACTCACCACATACAAAATTTGCTGGGGAATCCAGCGGGAAAAGCGCCCGAACCCGAAATCCCATCTGACGATCCTAGGATGCGGAGGCGGTAAGACTTTATTGCACTTGTACATATACAACATTGCAAAAAAAAAAAATCACTTCGCTTTGCGTTCAACGCCCCTCGTCTTTCAGTCTCCCGTCAACCCCGGGGCCGATAGTAAGCAAGTCATCGTCCTTGTGCTCGGCCTTTGGTTCACTCAATTTCGGGCCACCGCGGATGCGTTCGCCGTCGAAAGGGTCAACTGAACTCATACTCTCGAGTGTGCAAACGTTAAGATGCTCCTGATAATGAGTTCTTGATCTGCTCCAGTGGAGGGCAAGGTGCGCCGCATTTTTCCACTGGGATGCGATCTTCTTGGAACGATGCTGCTCTCGCTGTTGCCTAGATTTTTCGCGGTCGATGGCAGTTTTAGTGGTCGAATGCAGGTGTTCAACATCGGATGGGCCTAGCCTCGCCATCACATTCACATAATGCGACCCTAGATCTTGGTCAGCATTTTCATAAAGTTGGACAGAAGAGGACCGACCCATCAAATATTTTCTCACAATTGCACTCATAATCTGACCTCCTTCGTCGTCAATGATATGCTTTCCGCGTTTTAAGGCTACAAAACCATCGTGGCCTTCAGCCATATACTGTCGAGTTACGACTTTATAGGTTTTGTCGCCGTTTCTCTCAATTGGCGCCCCGTCAACAAATCGGGGAGTAGAGTGTCCGCTGATGGAATCGTGGCCAGATTCACTATCCTCTACTTCATTTGACAGCCAGACCCCGAGAACTCTCTGACCAGGACTGCGACGAGAATCCCACGACACCCGAAAGCCTGAGATGATCGGAAAACGTCTGAAGCTACTATCAGCCAAATATTTCTTCAGGTAAAATAAATAAATTGACCCTTCCTGGGCGGGCCAGGTTTCCAGCGACGCCTCCAATGCATCCCAGATGGCCGCTCCGTCGAGCTCCACCACGATTATGGGATCTTCAAAAGGAAGTATCTCGAGAATATCACCCAGGGTCATTGCACCTGTCAAAGACTTTCACTGTCGCCGCAGGACCGGATAGTATAGAAGACTTACCAGGACCGTAGATAGAATCGCCGCGCAATGTACCAGCACAGATGAAAACTCCGTTGGAACCCCCACAGCCTTTCATGAGCAGAGCGTCGTCATAAGCGTGCCGGATTACATCGGCGAACCAATTGCCCGAGGCAGACTGTAGAAGTGCGAATATGCATAAGTTTATACATATCATGCCACCATGGCACGCACCTCTTCAGTGCGAATGAGATGAGATCGGACATCTATTGCAACGGTGGTCTTGCAGACCGGTGCTTTGAGGGTAGAAGAAACGGAGGATAGAACCGTTTTCAGGATGCCTGTCAGCTTTTCTGACGACTCGGAGCCCGCTTTCGTCGAATGCCTCTTTCCTGGACATTCGAGAGTGAATTAAGCGTCAATTCCAAAAACGTCGATCTACCTGTGATACGGCTTATAACCTTCTTCCTGATGCTTCCGGGCGAAGCCGTCTCAAACTCCAGAGTTATTTCGCTCAGATCCCGGAAGTCAGTGCCACTTTTAAGAACCAGCACGTCTCCTTGATCTGCCTCTGCCCCCAGCACATCTTCCGAGATGTCATAGCCCTCCCATGACGACATTCCCTTGCTCGCGAAATACAGATGATCATGACCGCCTAAAATTAAATCAACGCCGTGAGAAGAAGCGTTCGATTTTTGTGCTTGAGCCGAGGGTGAAAGCGCTAAGAGATCCTTTGCAAGTGCAATATCCTGTGGAGACGTTCATATTGTTGTTGACATAAGACATGGGGCCTACATTAGGAACCCTGTACGACAGAGGTTACTAGATTATCTGAGACAAGAAGGATGAACGAACCGACAGTGGGTTAGTGCGATGATCAGGTCACATTTATGCTCGCCTCTCAGACGTTCAGACAGCTCTAGACCGACTTTGGACATATCCTTGTATTGAAAATTAGACGGCCACGTAGACACTGTACCGATCCATTCTCTGCAAAGTTTCAGCACAATAATCAAGAACGAAGCAACCGTACTTTTCAACCAAGCCGATGATCCCTATCCGGAGACCCGCACGTTCGAGGATTTGAAATTCGTGCAGATTGGCAGGAACCCCGGATGTGCAAGTGTCCTCAATATTACTCAGAAGCCAAGGCTAGGGCTTAGGTTAAAGGAGGGAAAGCTGTACAAAAATTCATACAAATGTTGTAGCCTTTACTAGTTTTGAGAGGTGAGGGTAACCTGCGAATCGGCAAGTAATCAATAAGTATAGCGACATTGGGAAACTGGCCTCACCGAAATCGAAGTCATGGTTCCCTGAAATTTAAATGAGCCCTGGAGGTTAGGTATTGACGCGAACCTACCAGCCAGGGAGACATCAGGATTCAGTTCATTCATAACAGGAACCTATTAAATTCAGCATTCGCCGATATCTGGTGGGAGACATAACCAAAGCACCATATGGCTGCCGCGGGTAACGGTGCTTTCCACCGATGGGGAGAAGACATCGCCGGAAAACAACACTAGCCCTGAAATATGCCGTATCATTGCTGGTCATCAAAGAGTAGATGAAACCTACCATCCCTCTTGCCTTCAGGAAGCTGGGTCCATTGGGCCTTGAGACTATGCAGTAAAGCTCCGAATTGAGTGACGTCGATGCAGTCGGGAGAATTGGGGGCGATTTTTTGAGGAGCACATCGATAAACATCGTTGAAATGGAGAATCTTCAGATTTCCCATCGTATTTTCAGCAGATACGAACCCAATATGAGCCTCCCTATTGTAAGGGGTTCGCTTCGGAGGTCGTGGAAGGTGATCACCGTGCCTCGTCACGGCCCTCGTGGTTTGGATGCGAAGTCGGCTCTGGGCTTATTTTGCTTCTGTCACGAGCCTACGTCTCCGTTTGGACGATGCACCTTGTCCTGCTTCACAATGAAGAGCAGAAAGCTCAAGCGCTACAGACAATGAAGTTCTATGAAGGTCAAGACTCAAGAGAGGTCAAGTCGACGAAGGTGCATGTGACCGTTCCAGCAGTCGTTCCCAGGTTCCGGCCTTGTGTCTCGCGGCAGCTCCCGGCCTTGCTCGCGGCCGTCTACAATATGATCTTCTAACTTTGGGCTGGATTTACTACCCTTACGCGGGGCATCGTCGGCCGAATGCAACTCCAGCCATGCGGATATGGATGAGTATGACCCTTCTCAGAATCTTTCAACAGGATCCCGTAAAGCGGCCAGCACCGAAGAGGTCCCTTTCACGGACTCGATCGCTCCACCTCTATCCAGGCGCATATCTGGCCCAAGTCGATTTGCGACCCCAAACGATGCCATGGGTAAAATGCTATCTCCCGGAGGCGACACAGTCTTATTCAAAAAGTAGTAAGACCAGGTAAAATAGTTCGTTCTCCAACGATGGACAAGTTGGTGATGTGTCAGTCTGCAGATACTGTGAAAGCAGCCTGAATAATCCCCATGGAATCCAGTTGCACAATATATTGCTGTTTAGGTGGACACTGGACAGTGGGATTTATCAAGGCACACAAACAATTTAGCATTTCACTTATAACAGGTTGGAGCGGACGACTATGTCGTTTCTGGAACATCGCGATGGCATTGGGACCACCGCGATATACACCTTCCTTCCTTCCTGCGTTGTGAAGGGAACGCTGCCGTCTTTAGCCGCTACGTCCCACAAAGATAAAAAATCAGCAAGGCGTGCCAGAGGACATAAAATCATGACTCGACTGCAACTGTAACTACAATAGAATACAAAAATTGTTCCTGTCACCTTGACGGAGTACCGTCTTCTTGCTGAACGTTTCGATGTAACCGAGTGCGACGCGTTTCTGATACATAAAATAAATCATTTTGCCGCCCGGTTTCCAGCGCTCCTTGACCGAGAAGAATCCTAGAGCCTCCATCATTGCAGTCAGCCATTCGCAAGTGAGGTATCTTGAATTCGATACGCAAGGAAGAGGGAGCTGCCAAATGCGGTTTCAACCAAATCTGAGATGATGAGATTATTTTGTACTGACGGCAAGGAAGAGATGTCCTCCAGAGACCAAGAAATTTCGAGCGAGACGAAGCATGCGTCCTATTATGTATTTCTTATCAGGTAAAACGAGAAATAGGTCTCCATACCTCTGTCCGTGGCGTCTGGGACGAAGTTCAGTACCAAGCTTAAGCTAATCACATCCCATGTTTCGCGGTGTTCCGTTTCGTCCATGAGTAAGAAATCCTGCTCCAAAATATCTTCGGATTTTTAACAACCCGTGCTAATGCGGCACAATTGAACACCAACCAGGATGGCGCGAGATCAGGTCGAGTGGGGTCGTCTTGATCCACCTGCGGCATGATTCATAGTTGTCTGGCTTGAGGGCACCCACTTCAAGGAGACTTGGAGGGTGATGAGAAGAAATAAGGAGCGGTCAAAAAGAGTCACTCAACTTGATTAAGGGTTTGGCTTGGTCATCCATAGCGGAGGGACGCATGTATATCTCTTTCAACCACGAAATAGCAATTTTCTCGCTCCCCCCCCCTCTGTCATGCCCTTGACCTAGTAACCATAAGCTCACAAATCGTAGAATAATTCGTTTTTCCCTGACCTATGGCCGACATGCGTTGGTAAAACTCGAGACCACCAAGTTGCTCGATTTGTTGCTTGGTGTCATCCAGGATTCGCGCCGTCTCAGTGTCGCGGGGCAGTGCTTCCAGCTGCGTTTGTTGCTTTAACAAAACATGGTATTGGCGGATGACCGTCCGGCTCGATTTGGGCTTTGAACTAGACGTCGATGCCGCTACGGTGCCGGTAATAGGTGTCTTTTTCTTGCGTGCCTTACCCATAGCCAGACATGGGAAACGGGAGAGAGGAAACTGAAGGGTGAGCGTGTACGTACGAAGCGCGGTTGGTTCGCGGATGAAATTTCCGCAAACCATGGTCGAGCGTTCAATTCCGCCATATGGCATTTCATTTTCAACGTATCTCCCTCACTCATTCCATGGATTTGCAGGCTAGGAAGCTTTCTGAACCTCCCCGCGTTATGCAATAGGACTCTGAGGTGCCCGAAACAGGCAGGGAGAGCCGTGGGAATATTTTCGGGGATGTCCGCCAGTCATCTTTCTGGTGCAAACTTGGTGAAAACAGTGTTTTACAAATAGTGCTTCCAAATTCGAGGGTATGCCCACGACAATTCCATGGTCAACCATTTGCGCATCCGTCGGCGCTCTTGGCCCAGCTCCGGACCTTGCTTGAGCGCATTGAGTATGGTGTGTATCCGTGGAGTCCCACGTATCAAAGCATCCGGACTGGGGATGTGCATGTCCTGTTGTGGTGTATTGTGCCCATGATATTGGCCTCGGCATGAGCAGGGTTGTTATATCCATGCACATTGACCTTCCGTTCCTACCGAAAGCTCCGGTGTTTGGAGTGTCCGGTGTTTTGGAAGCCGTCGGTCTGACTTCGGACTGACTCGGCTGATCGGGTTTTCACGCAATGAAGGATTACTGAGTGTTTCCTGTTTATCTGTTATCTATCTCATCCATCTATCTTCTCCGTCTCTGTATGTCCTTCACTTTGTTATATTCAAGTCCCGCTTTTGGTAGTCGCTTTGTCTTACCATATCAGGATATTGATCTTCGACTACTATAAACCCTATGTACTATGCCTGTATTCTTCAGTTTGATTATTAACGTGCTTTTCTCTTTGCTCTGCTCTGAGTCGTTCCGGCTTCACCGGAACTTCCAACTTCCTACTTCGTCCCCTTCAGCACGGGTAGTACGCACACCCTTATCTTCCTGTGGTGCTTGCGCTATATCTACTGACTTCTGTCCCTCCGATCTTCCAGTATTCTCGGAACGTCGGACCACTTCCCCACGTCGGCTCGGTATATAACAAGGGTATACAGAGAGCAATGCGTGGGACGACACTCAGCTCCTTTCATCAAGCTTCACAACTTCTTCGAGAAGTGGAAGTTCAACCTGATGAATAAGTGACATGGTTAGGATCTAAGGTCGGAGCAGCCAAGGACAGAGCAAACATTATTGTAACAAAATAGCTCTTAAGCTGTGCTAAATCCCCATTCCTTTCCTTGCCGCCTCGGCTCAACCTCAGAAATTAACCCCATGCATGCCTGAGCAGCTGACTATTTTTTCGCACTGCCAGTACTCTCCCATTAGGCTCCCATTAGCTCCTGTTCGGCCAGATTCAACCCATGACCGCTCCGCAGCAAGTCTGCATTTTCCTCGCTGCTGTGCAATCAGACTGTGCTTTGACCCATAATGGATTCCTTTGCTCCTGTAGCGGTTGTGGGTTTACGCAAAGCTCCACTGCTTCAGCGCACTGTTCTGCGCTGCAGTGATTGCTGATTCGTGATTTATACAGGATGGGTCGATAGTTTTCCTGATGTGTTTCCATTTCTCCTCCCTTTGCTACTTATGTTTGCTCCCGCTTCAACACCTCCATCCACCTCCACTGCCGGCGGTCAAAACGTAGGACTTCATTGCAAATCTCCTCAAGTTGCTTTATGCTCTTTTCGCTTGGCCCACTAGATCTGAACTCACCGCTGAAGAACTCTGGAATCTCACAAGTTTTTGGGGTCTATTGGCCCATTGCAAGCGCACTGTTCAAAATTCTGCTCACTGCTTAAGAAGCTCCTGTACCATCGTGTCCAATGCACCACACAAATGATCCAACAGCTTCTACAGCCTGAATAGACCTGAATTCTCCGGCACTTCTGGCGACATTTGTAAGGCCCGATCGGCATGCCCCAATTTCAATTGGCGACTGGACTATCCTTCCTATCACACCGTTCCTGCTACTTCTCATTGGTGCACTGCTTGCGCCACATTTAATTTTAAACTAACTCAAATTCACTATTTGTTACTGCAGATATCATCTAGATTGCCATTCAAAGGATGTATAAAAGAATTTTATGAATCGAAAACTTTGTCTCAGTTGGACTGGTAGGGTCAGACTCTGAAGGATACAGGTCAGGCTTCAGGCACATAAACTCTGGACCAATATATTGCATATACTGAAATCCTGTATTTGTCAGGGGAACCCCTATTTCCGGCCCTTCCGCTCCCGCATCCAGACCTTCCGGTCCCGTTCCGACCCGTTCCGGCTCCTCCCGATATCACATGGACTGTGATTCCGCCCGGGACCTCTGCCGATCACTCCGGTTGCTATCACATGCCCCCCGTCCGTAGTTACTTATATACCGGGATCTGACGCGGGTGATCCTTAGTCTTTCTTCTCTTCGGATCCCCCTCGTCAGGTCTGTCCATTTGTATCTGTAGCTACTCTGTGATATTTATCTTCGGATCCCCCTCGTCAGGACTCTTGAGTATACTCGGGCCTTGAGGTTGCCCTTACAGTATTGGAGTCTAATTCTTTGACTGAATTTGGGTGGAAGATAATGCAAGTAAGTAGCTGAAGTGAGTAGCTCATTGGCCTCGAGTATTTAAGTGTATGGAGGCAGCCAAAAGAGTGGGACGGCAAGACTTCAGAACCACATCCTATAGATCCTATTGAACATGTTCCTACGATGGTTGTACCACACACCAAGTCAGCCATGATTCCGAAGTATCGCGCAGCCCTGTCCACGAGACAATACCAAGAATCACAGCAGAGCTCGAAATCAAACTCGCCAGCAAATATTTATTGAACATGGTGAATGTGTGACATGGAGTGTTGTGTCTGCCAGAATGGTTGCATTCACATTGCTGAATCTTTCAAGTGCATTGTGGGTGAGACTAACTCCAAAGCAACAGATGAACGACAACTGGAGGGGCGGCGACTCCTTGATAAAAGAATAATTTTGTCAGAATCCCTTCCGAGTTCAAATCCAGGCTCTCGACAGCGTGCCGAGTTGCCAACATCGTGACAGTAGGGAGACACACATCAAAGTAGAGATATCTCTGAGCAGAAGATGCCAACAGGGTCGACACGAGTGCACAGGACTTGATATCTGGGGGGATATTCCAAGAAGGAAGTAATATGACTGCAAACTTCCCGGACTTGCGTGACAGTGCTGAGTGTCATCGGGGTCGCTATAGGTGGACTTCAGAATGAGTTCAAGAAATACCAGAATAATACTACCTGGTAGATTTCCGAGTTCTCGAACATCCCCGAGATGGCCGGAAGGGTATGGAAAACGAGATGAGCTTGAGGTTTACAGGAGATTTTTTCCCTTTTTGGGTCATAATTATACGATGTTTGAAAGTGAACCCACCTCCAAAATACACTGACATGAGTCAACTCGGAGTAAACTCCCGGACCTGTTCACTTCAAAGAAATTCAACAAGACAAAGTTGAAATCCAAAAACGAGCCCCCTGAGGACTTAAAAGCTTCACTCAAGTCATCTGCTGAGTACTTAATGTTGAAATCGAGTGAACTTGAGATCCACACTGATCACACTGGAGAGCATAGAAAACCCTTATAAGAAGGCTAAGCTCGACAAGTTGTCTGAGTCGGGAAACTGTGTGCCTTTGAGTCACAAATTTGGGTCGATTTACACCGTGGAAGGTGTGCCGGGAGTAACGGATATGGCGAGGTGAGAACAGAACAGAAACTTTGTTGTTTACATATGGGACTGACGGCAGATATCCCCAAAAGTATTCCCACGGTCCTCCCTGCCTGTTTTAAGCGCCTCGGAGACCCACTGTATAACGCGGGGAGGCTCAGAAAGCTGCCTAGCCTGCAAATCCTTGGAATGAGTGGGGGAAATACTTTAAAAAAGATATGCCATATGGCGGAATTGAACGCGCGACGGCGGTTTGCGGAAATTTCATCCGCGAACCAACCGCGCTTCGTAGGTAGGTAGGTAGGTAGATTCCGCCGCGGTCCCGTTGAGGAACAGGCGGTTTCCGTACTACATACACAGCGTCAGATGTATGCTACGGATACAATCAATCCTCAACCCGTTGAGGTCCCAACGTAACCTCCGTTCCCAATCTTGGCTCCACACCGGATGTCAGGGGAACCCCTATTTCTGGCCCTTCCGCTTCCGCATCCGGACCTTCCGGTCCCGTTCCGACCCGTTCCGGCTCCTCCCGATATCACATGGCCTGTGATTCCGCCCGGGACCTCTGCCGATCACTCCGGTTGCTATCACATGCCCCCCGTCCGTAGTTACTTATATACCGGGATCTGACGCGGGTGATCCTTAGTCTTTCTTCTCTTCGGATCCCCCTCGTCAGGTCTGTCCATTTGTATCTGTAGCTACTCTGTGATATTTATCTTCGGATCCCCCTCGTCAGGACTCTTGAGTATACTCGGGCCTTGAGGTTGCCCTTACAGCAGAAGAAAGACTCTAAGGGATTAACCGGCCAAGATTGCGGGTTACGGTTTAGCAGACTCGGACGACTCCGAAAGTGCTCCGGTCTCCCCGAACCCGAATCTTGTCCCCTCCTCCCCTCGTCTAGATCCCTCCATGTCCGACGCGTCCGCGGAAGCCGCCGCCCGGTTGGACCGGATCGAAGCGAGCATCGCGTCGCTTGCAAAACTTGTCCAGAACCAACACCCCACTGCTGCTTCGCCTGCCCCGTCCCTTGCCGACCCGGCTCCGGACCCGGGTCCAGGGTTATTTAAAAATGTTGCTCCTGGAGCGAAATCGGTTCTCCGGCCGAACCCCCCGATCGTCTTCGACGGTGACCGCAAGAACGGCCGGGCCTTCCTTCACCAGGTCCGGTCCTACGCCCGGTTGCTTCCGGAGGCGTTCACGGAGAACGGGGAACCCTCCGAGGAGAAGGTCGTCCGGTACGCCATGTCGTTTATGGCCACCGGTTCCGCACAGCGTTGGGCCGAGCGTCAGTCCAACAAGACCCCGTTCCTCCTCACGAGCTGGGACGCATTCCTCCAGGAGTTCCGGCTCCGGTTCGTCGAGGAGAACGAACAGGACCATGCGCTGAACAAGCTCGAGGGACGCTCGTACCACATGGGCTCCCGGGACGTCTTCCAATACACGGACGACTTCGAGGACCTCGTCGACCTTGCCGGCTTCCAAGACCCTCTCGTCAAGGTCACGAAGTACCGGACGGGCCTCGATCCGGCGATCAACACCGCGATAACCGGATCTTCCGACCCTCCGGACATCCGCGACTACCCCGCCTGGAGGCTTCGTGCCTACCGCCAGTACGAGGCCAAGCTCCGCGCTTCGGAAGCCGCCCTTCCGATGCGCCATGCAACCGCGACGGGTCGCGCCCGGGTGATTCCCGTCGCCCCCGTCGTGGTCTCGACCCCCCAGCCGAGGGCTGCCGTGCCGGTGCTTCCACCTCCGGTCCCTATGGACGTGGACCGCACCCGCGCCCGCAATGCCCCTCGCCGTGGCTGCTTCCGCTGCGGTGATCCGAACCACTTCGCGAAGGACTGCACCGTTCCGGTCGACATCCGGTCGACTGACGTGCTCGACGAAGTGATCCGGCAGCTGGGAGGCGAGATGCTGGAGGAGCTCCTTGCCAAGGTAGCGTCCGCGCAGGCTGTTGCGGACCGTCCGGTCATTTCGGAACCGGAGGATTTTCCCCTCCGCGACGAGTGAGCGGTGCGCCCTCGTTCGCGTCCCCCAATCGTTTCGCTGTCCTATGTAACGAGTCTGACAATATATCTCTTGCATCCCCCGAAACGATAGACGCACCCCCCGATCCGAGCGGTACTCCGGCCGCTCCGGTCCTTCCGAAAACCCGGCCGCCTCGTAGGCCGTCTTGGGAACGCAAGCTTCCGAAACGGTATACGATTGCCGCTGCTCCGAGCGCCAACTCCCTCCACCACCATCTGGAGATTGAGTCTGCCGACAATGCCGCCAAGCTCTCGCTCAAAGGCCTTGTCGACTGCGGAGCCACCTCCGAGTTCATCGACTCCGAGTACGTCCGGTCCACCTCCTTTCCGATCCGGCAGCTCTCGCAGCCAATCCCGGTCTTCAACGTCGACGGTACCCCGAACGAGGCTGGCTCCATCCGGGCCGTCGCGGACGTGGTATTACGCTATAAGGGCCACACCGAGCGCGTGCAACTCGCCGTCACGCGCTTAGGTAAGCAGAAGCTCATCCTTGGGTACTCCTGGCTCCGGAAGCACAACCCGGAGATCAACTGGGACACTCAGGAGGTCAAGATGAGCCGATGCCCGTCCGGTTGCAACACCTGCACGGACGAAGCCCGGGCCGAACGCCGACATGCGAAGGCCGTCGCCCAGATCCTCCGGTCCATCCGGTCCCAGCCAAGCGTGGATATCTGCGCTATCGACGTAGATGACCGGAGCGGCGAGGACGACGACGACTTCGACTTCGACGAGGAGTTGCCGGAACTCTCTCCGGATGATTCCGACGATTCCGATGACGAGGACGATCCGCTCGAAGACGGTGACCGGATCCTGTACACCCGGTTCTCGCCTCCGGAGGATATCCGCGCGACCAGCACCGTTTCGCAACGACTGGCCGAGGCGTATGCCAAAAACTCCGCTCCGGCCGGTTCGGAACTTCCGGACTGGGTGCGTGATTTTGAGGCCGTCTTCAACCGGGAGTCCTTCGACTCGCTCCCTGAGAGCCGAACCTGGGACCACGCCATCGAACTCGTTCCGGACTCGAAGCCCGCCAACTGCAAGGTCTACCCGATCTCGCCCCTCGAGCAACGCGAACTCGACGCGTTCATCGAGGAGGGCTTGTCTACCGGACGGATCCGGCCGTCGAAATCCCCGATGGCCTCTCCGGTCTTCTTCGTCAAAAAGAAGGACGGAGGCCTCCGGTTCGTCCAGGACTATCGGGCGCTCAACGCGATGACCGTAAAGAACCGGTACCCCCCTGCCTCTGATCAACGATCTCATCAATCGTTTGAAAGGAGCCCGGTTCTTCACGAAACTCGACGTCCGGTGGGGCTTTAACAACGTCCGCATCCGGGAGGGTGACGAGTGGAAGGCCGCATTCCGTACCAACCGGGGGCTCTTTGAGCCGCTGGTGATGTACTTCGGCCTTACCAACTCCCCGGCGACCTTCCAGACGATGATGAACGACATCTTCCAAGATCTCATCTTGTCTGGTGACGTCATGGTGTACCTCGACAACATCCTCATCGCGCACTCGGACCTCCGGAAGCACCGGGAGATCGTCCGGGAGGTCCTCCGACGTCTCCGGGAGCATAAGCTCTACTTGCGACCGGAGAAGTGCGAGTTCGAGAAGTCCTCGATCGAATACCTCGGCGTGATCATCTCTCACGATCATGTGGAGATGGATCCGGTCAAGGTCGCCGGAGTTTCCGCTTGGCCGGCGCCGGAAAACAAGAAGGACGTGCAGCAGTTCCTCGGCTTCACGAACTTCTACCGGCGGTTCATCCGCGACTTTTCCGACATCGCCCGCCCTCTCTTCGACCTCACCAAGAAGGGCCAGGCGTGGGTCTGGACCGACAAGGAGGCCGTTGCGTTCCAAGCCTTGAAGGATGCAGTGGTCACCGAGCCGGTCCTGATCCTTCCGGACGAGTCCCGGATGTACCGGGTTGAGGCGGACAGTTCCGACTTCGCGTCCGGAGCTGTCCTCTCTCAGGAGGGTTCCGACGGGAAGTGGCATCCGGTTGCCTTCTTCTCCAAGAGCTTGAGTCCGGTCCAGCGCAACTACGAGATCCACGACAAGGAGATGCTGGCGATCATCCGGGCGCTCGAGGAGTGGCGGCACTTCCTCGAGGGCTCTCAGCATCCGGTCGAGATCTGGACGGACCACAAGAACTTGGAGTACTTCCGGAAGGCGCAGAACCTCAACCGGAGGCAGGCCCGGTGGTCCCTGTACCTGTCCCGGTTCGACTTCTCGCTCCACCACAAACCCGGACGCCTTATGGGCCGCGCGGACGCCCTGTCCCGACGTGCTGACCATGGAGCGGCTTCGGACAACCAGGATGTGACGCTCCTGACTCCACAGCTGTTCCATATCCGTGCGTTAGAGGGTGTTATAGTCTCCGGACCGGAAGTCCCGATCCTCTGCGAGATCCGCGATGCCCTCGCCGGCGAGCCTGACCTCGAGGACCCTGTCGCTCTCGCGGCCCGGGAACTTTTGAAGGTTCGTGGCGCCCGGTCCTCCCGGTCCTCCGAGTGGCATGTCGAGTCCGGTCTGCTCTATTTCCGTGGCAAGATCGTTGTTCCCCGGAACAAGGACCTTCGTCGCCGGATCTTAGAGCAGCACCACGACACCCGCATTGCTGGGCATGCCGGCCGTTTCAAAACGTTGGAGCTCATTTCCCGGAACTACTGGTGGCCCCAGCTGTCCCGTCACGTTGGCCGGTATGTAGCGACCTGCGACTTGTGTCTCCGGACCAAGGCGCTCCGGAAGCTTCCGGTCGGGGAGTTGCACCCGACGGAGATTCCGGAGGAGCGCTGGAGTGCCGTGTCAGTGGACTTCGTCGTCGAACTTCCGGAAGCGCACGGCTACAATGCGATCATGGTTGTAGTTGACGTCCTCGGTAAGCGAGCCCACTTCATCGAGTGCCACACCCAGATCGACGCTGTTGGTGCGGCCCGGCTCTTTTACCGGAACGTCTGGCGCCACCACGGAACTCCGGAGAAGTACATCTCCGACCGGGGCCCTCAGTTCGTAGCGGAGTTCACCACCGAGCTCTGGCGCCTCATCGGAATCAAACCCGCGACCTCCACGGCGTACCACCCGCAGACCGACGGGCAGACGGAGCGGGTAAACCAGGAGATGGAGCAGTTCATTCGGCTCTTCACTAATTACAAGCAGGATGACTGGGACGAGCTCCTTCCGGCCGCGGAATTCGCCTACAACAACCACATTCACTCTTCTACGCAACAGGTCCCGTTCATGACGGACACCGGACGGCTCCCCCGGATGGGTTTTGAGCCGAACGGCTTGCGTTCGAAGGTTGAGTCGGTAAACGAGTTCCGAGACCGGATTGCATCCGGAGTCTCCGAAGCCCGCGCAGCTCTGGTAAAGGCGAAGGAGGAGTTCAAGCGGTACTACGATCGTCGGCGCACTCCGGCTCCGGACATCAAGGTTGGAGATCGTGTCTGGGTTGATGCCTCGGACGTCCAAACGACCCGCCCCTCGGTCAAGCTCTCTCACCGACGACTGGGCCCCTTCAAGGTCATCCAAGTCGTCGGCCGAGGTGCGTATAAGCTTGCGCTCCCCCCCCGTCTCTCCGGCCTCCACCCGGTCTTTCCGGTCGTGAAGCTTCAGCTCGCGGAAGAGGACCCCTTTGAAGGCCGCCCCGGCTACGACGAGCCTCCTCCGGTCATCGACGAAGAGGCCCCTCCGGACGCCACGCCGGAGTGGGAAGTACAGGAAATCCTGGAAGCCAAGATACGCTATGGCGGACTCTGGTATTATTGTCGGTTTAAAGGATATGATAACTCACATGATAAATGGGTTAAGCATTCCGACCTTTTCGCCCCGGAACTCGTCGCCGACTACTACCGGAGATACCCTGCTGCCCCTCGCTCCATCGCCTCCGCCGCTTTCGACTCGCTCCCCTTCCGGGACCCGGCCCTCCGTATCCGTTCTATGCGTCGAGGCGCCGCATTCCAAGGGGGGGGTGATGTCAGGGGAACCCCTATTTCCGGCCCTTCCGCTTCCGCATCTGGACCTTCCGGTCCCGTTCCGACCCGTTCCGGCTCCTCCCGATATCACATGGCCTGTGATTCCGCCCGGGACCTCTGCCGATCACTCCGGTTGCTATCACATGCCCCCCGTCCGTAGTTACTTATATACCGGGATCTGACGCGGGTGATCCTTAGTCTTTCTTCTCTTCGGATCCCCCTCGTCAGGTCTGTCCATTTGTATCTGTAGCTACTCTGTGATATTTATCTTCGGATCCCCCTCGTCAGGACTCTTGAGTAACCTCGGGCCTTGAGGTTGCCCTTACACCGGGAGCAGGATGGCAGGCTAAAACCTCCAAAAGGGGCCGCCGACAGGTCCTCCCATCGACGACATCACTCACCCGCATCCAGACTGAGAACTGCAAAGTCCAAGGGTTCGAAGAGAATCAGACATCATGTACAGATGTAATCAGGACTTATCAGTCCACTGGAATCATTGAAATTCTCGAATGTGAAGTTGAACGTTGAACTCGAGCAGGTACCAGAAAACATCTCGAGGTCAAAAGCAAATGACGATAGAAAATGCTTTGGTCCACGCGCAATATGGCCATGCCGCAATAGTTCAATAGAAGACGTCCAGGCGGCATTGCGGCAGGTAAAGCACCGCAACTGAGATGCCCAAGTGTTGTCAAATTTTAGTGCATTCGATAAATTTGCCCGGTTGTGCCCTGATGACGGGGAGCAAGATGTGCGACCGTCTTGATACTCAAGGCAAACGTGGGTAACAAAACCAGTGTAGTTGTCCACAATTCAGCTGACAAGCTGGACCGTTGGAAGAATCCGACGGAGAAGGCGGTGATATACAACGAGGATGGCCCACATTCATAATCGAAATTGGGTGGGCGTCGACTCGCATTTTGTGGATCCCAATCTCTGGGAAATCACTGTTCGTTCGTTCCAAAACCGTCTGAACAGCCGAGCCTGCAGGGAAGTTGACGCTTCAGTGGTGAAGTGAATTTGAACCAACCGGAAGTATCTTCCGGGTGACAGACGTGAACCACACGTTGTCAATTTCGTGTATTTAATGGTTGGGCTCGCGACACGAAATTAGGAGAGCCACGTAGGGACCCTCCAGACCGTCGAGCAGCTTAGGAAGAATCAGACTTAGTGGGCTGGGGTTAATCAGCTCCCAGCAGCCTTTTTCCTGAGTATTTTGCAGTGAATTTGCCGTTGAGGGGGAAAATAATTTACGGCGCGGATGGCTCACAATCGAATGCTGGCTGAGGGTCAATATTGCCCATCTCGACTGACGTCCATTTGCAAAAAGTTGTATGGTCGACTAAGCCCGAATTTAAAAGCATAATGGAGTAATTGGAGCAGGGCGTGGAGCAAATGTGGGGCCGGCCCAGATGTGTCACCACTGATGACTCAGATCCTTGCTGGACGTCGTCGACAGCAAGCAGCCTCCGAGTCAGCCACGACATTGCCGTTGACTGTGGTCTTAGTGGGGTGGATGCTGCTCCTAGGATCGTGGCCCGTGGGTCATAGTTTGCTCGGTGTGGGAATACACCAAACGACAGCAATCTTGTACGCTGAGGACTGCAGATGTACCTCAGCAATGGGCATTTTCGCCTTCATTTGCAGCGGGTTACTCTGAGGGTTCGGTATTGAGGATCAAGGATGTTCCCAGTGAGTTACGACTTGGTTACGACTGGTCTCAGCCTCTTATGTGGGCACAGGAGGCCTGCACTGGGCATTTCGACAAAATCGACATGGTGGTATGAGACAAGTATGGTAGTGTACGTCACTTTTCAAAATTCCAAGTATTAGTAATCACCATCCTCAAAAATAAGGGTGATCAATTCTAACTTTGTGGAACTTTTCGCTGGCAAAATAAATAATTGATCAACAAATGATGTTAAGCGAGCGTAAGCGATGGGCTAGGGGATTGCGGAGTACAACCATTCCAGACCGTTCCTCTCCACAGATGCACAAGAAAACCCTCGGGGAAATTCGGGAAGGTTCCTGTGATGAAGCCGGTGTATTTTTCGCTGTCGCAGAGCTCTTAGATCCTTTAATCTGGACCCAAATGTGACCCAAAGGAGCTTGTCGTTCGTTTCCGCTTACCGCTCGCTTAAGACGCTTAGCTTGCGCTTAGCATCAATTATTTATGTTTGCCAGCGAAAAGTTGCCAGAAAGTTAGAATTGATCACCCTTGATGGAAATATACCTACCTACCTACCTTGGCTCATTCCACACATTCCCGCCTCTGAGGTATCTGAGGACTGCAATACTACCCCAACAATATGGACAAAGTGAACGAGGTGTATATAGTACAGTGCGAAAAATGTGTACATTCAATCAAATCTCTTCTTGCCGACCACGCAGCATCAACCCTTCGACATAACTTGGTATTCGGAACAATGAGCGTAAGGAGCTATGCAACAGGAAAAAAAGGACAAGAAGCTGGGGAAAACAATACAGGTCAAAGTATTGGACGAGCAGTTGCCAGATGAGAGAAGCTCTAGTGTTTACACAAAACGGCGGGGAATTAAGTGAAAGCAATAATAGTGATGGACGGAGCAGCAAGCCGGAAAGTTCAGGTCCATTTCAGGTCCGATTCCATGACGGGCTTAGACGAAGCCACGGCCACCACGTTTGGCGTCGATCTTCTTGAACCGCTCCTCCTCTTGTCTCTAAAAAACGAGCCGGTGTAAGCGATTAAAGGGCAAAAGAATTTCGACAGATACCTTTTTAATAACACAGAGGGAAGCAACGAGGAGACTGAGTACGACGGCCATAAAACCGTAAATCTAGAGAAAAAGGATTAGGGCTTGTGTGCAAGAAGTATGTAGTTTCCTTACGGTCCTATGGTTACAAACTATGTCAATAAAAAGACGATGGAGCGAAGAGGTGGCTTACGTAAACGTATTTTCCAGGGCGTAGTCAGTGAAAGCCGTGATAGGCGAAACACAGAAGTTCGTCGGGATCGTAGTATTGAGGCCAGCTGCAAATTCTGGGCTCACGCAGAACTGTCCGCCAATCTGAGCATCTGAAGAGTCGAGGTATCCACAGCAGTGGAACTGGGTGGCACGTCAGTATTTTTGCAAAGGAAGAAAGTAGATGGAGAACACACCTTGTCCTGGAGGGTGATTCTGTCATTGGGAGGCAACGCTAGCCACTTGACGTGGAACTCGTTGCGCTGCCTCAGAGAGAAGAACCAGATCATGCTCCCCACAACCGTGACGACGATCGCGTCGACGATCAGGAGGTAGTTGAGGATAACGAAACCGAAGGTGATATGGTTTCTTTGCACGACAGCTCCAAGAGACACCAAAAATGTAGCAACTAATGCTATTCCGACCACCATTCCGGCTATGACACGGTCAAATAAGAGCCGGGAACATAACGACGGAACGTACCAGTGAGGAATTCAGACGACAGGGCCATGTTCATAAGAATGTTCGGGGCCCGCCACACGATTGACAGCGCAATCGACATTCCTCCGGCAGCCAGGAGGAGGAAGTCGATGAACGCCCACGTTCCCATTAACCCTTTGGACACCATTGCTAAACAGTTGTCGCTGGTGACGATAAGGACTATTAAGCACGGAAACTCGACGATAAAGCACTGCGGTAACGCACAGTGTGTGTATTGATTAAGACCGGTTTCCTCAGCCCAAGTACTTGAATGGGTGGCTCTCGCAGAGAGTTGTTGAAAGCTTCGACCAAAGTTTTCTAGCCACGGGAGAAGAGGATTGAAAGAGGGACGTTCAACGTCTTGCGCTCGCGCAACAGCACTGGCAAAGACAAAAAGAAAGTAAGCCCGAAAGCCTTGACCGAAACCGAAGAAGTGAAGGAAGGGAGAGAGAGAGAGAAAGATACCCACAAAAAGCTATACAGCCGGTGTGATGGCTTTCCATCACTGGTTGCCAACTTGCCTTTATACGTTGCCATCGTCGCACGTTCTGGGTCCCTGGTCACCCCTTCGGCCCTTCGGGATCCTCCTGTGATAAAACAATGCGCAGTTTACCCTCCAATTAATTGTGTTCTTTCCTCAATAACGGCAGTATAATGCCTGGTCGCCGAGGACCGTGGACCGGACGATATCAGATTGGAAACCAAATCCGGCCTACTCTGCCGATCAAAGGTATGCATTTGTTCTTCGTTTCAGACAAGCAGCTGTGTGCGCTTCAAACAGTTCTCCCAACAGGACGTGGCGTTGCAAGTTCTTTTCGCGTCGATCTGCGTGTGGCGAAATCATACTGTTCCATGATATCGCACTAATAATGATTGATTCCGGGCAGTCGTCAGCCGTGGGCCTAGACTCAGGCCTCAGGTCCGAGGAGCGGACCAAAGCGACCCCTTTATAAACATACATTCACAAATATTATAATGTTCTTTCAGCTAGCCTATGTCTTTGGCAACACTCATCCACGATATACTCGCGACAGAGAAAACATCGAGCAGAAAAGAGCAACCGCGAAAACGTAGAAGACTCGACCTTCTTTCGCGGCGTCTCCATCTGCGAGGAAATTGCGGAGAGGCAGGAATACAAGACCTACGATGAAGTTGGCCGTCCCTGCAGGCAGCGATGAGCACAATCCTTCAGAAGCGCACGAAAACGACGTTACAATTGAGCGAAAGCGCGATGGACGAGAGGGCGGAGACAGCCTAAGCAAATAGCGTCAAGGAACAGAACTCCAGAGAACACATATACTTGCATGGTAGGGAGACACCTCTGGGATCATCACAAAGGGGACGGGCCCCAAGCCCGTTGCAAAGGATCTGAAAGTCATTAGGCCACTTTAAACATCCCAGGAGGACAGGCGCACGTCACAAAGGTCAAGATGGCTATACTTGACAGCGTGACGACGCCGGTGTTGAGCCCAATACCCACGAGAGTGAGCGATGAGATTGCACCCAACGTCGAAATAGTCAGCAGCTGCCTTCGTCCCATTCGGTCGATGAGATATATTGGGGCCAATGTCATCAGGACGTTCACTATGGTGATACCCAATGAGACATAAGGACCAAACTCAGGCAAGGACTTCGAGAGAATGTCGTTGCTGTAGTAGAGGACTGTTTGAAAGAGTTAGGGTATTTTACTGCTTGAATGAAGGTGCCATCGACCTGCGTTGATGCCGGACAGTTGTTGTGATAGCATAGCAAAGCATACGATCGCCAGAGGCTTCCTCAATTCGCGAGCGGCGAAGACCTGCGGTACAGTGAGAGCGGTTATGCTCTCGTCACGGCGCGCCTCCAACTCGTCTAGCAGGGGGTCTTCGATGGAGGCGGTTGCAGCTGCATAATGTGAGCATTATGGAATGGCATACAACACAAGACATACGCGTCGGAGGCGGAGCCGCACCCCACAGCTTGCGTGCGACGGTCTTCTTCTGTTCGACCTGGCCCTTTCCGCCCAGCCACGCAGGCGACTCTACCATCATCGAGCTCAAGAAAAACTGGGCCACAGAGAAAAACAGAGAGAAAGCCAGAACCGACCGCCACTCTGTGGGGGTGGCGAAGCGTAGACCTATGGCCTGCGTGATCATAATCCCAACCACAATTCCAAGTTGCGTGAGGACGCCTATACAGGATAAGCGCAATTCCCTCGTAAACTGATTGCACACACCGACGTTGCCGCTAATTTTGGACGGGGCGATCTCCGACAGATATATTGGCCCGACGCAAAGGCCAATTCCCGAGCCGACGCCCACCAGCAACCTGCCGCCTGGTTAGCCGGCGCAATTTTCGCGGACGTACAAGTACCTTCCAAGCCCGAGGACCCCAACGGATGCGCTGACGCACATGAGGCAGGCACCGACGGCCACAAACAGAGAGCTGATGCGGGCGGCGCCTTTGCGACCCCAGCGGTCCATGACAAGATTCGAAACCGCACTCCCCGCCAGACCCCCAACGGTGAAAACAGCAGTCACGACAGAAAACTTGAAGTCGGACATGGGGAGACAAGTGGGCAGTCCATAGAGATTCTGGGGATTTGGAGTGACATCTTTGCAGGTCAGGACGGCCTGGATTTGATTCAGTACAGATATGTGGTACCCGTACTGGATGCAAGTAAGCCTCAGACGCGGAGTATGCAGGCAAGTACAACGAATCAGACCTGGAAAGGGATGCATAAGATCCAGATACAGACTGCCCAACCGTACTGAGAACCGCGTTGGTTAGAGCACCCGACTGGGAGCAGTAAACACACCTGGGTAAAGGACTCGCCATTCGACTTGCGCTGCGGCATGCTGTCAAGTCGATCACCGTCACGGTAACGTGCCTCGATTATTTTCGGTATTGGTAGAGATCGTGGGGAATGCGGGGATAGGATGGATAGGATAGGATAGGATAGGATTGCCGACACAAGGTCCCAGCGCGGAACGGCCGGTGTCTGTACTACATACACAAGGCGTCAAGCGTATGCTACAGATGTATCTAATCTCCACCGTTATGAACTAGCCCGCCTCCCATCTGTTACATTTTCCGGACCCATGCGACAACCCAATGGATCATCAACCATAGGCGGGATGATCAACGCCAACCTGGTCGTAACCGAACCCAGGAGTCAAGAGCCGGTCCTCCAGCCCCTCACATAAATCGCTGTCATCCAGAAAGCAACAAACATGGGATCGAACCGTCTCCCAGTTTTGAATTCGATACACGAAATACATTCAGATACTGAACTATTACACCCTGTCAACCGAGGTTGAAGTGCTCAGGCGGTACCCACATCGCTTTCGTTGCATAAATTTCCAGCATGTCATAGATGAACTTCGCCACGCGGGAAGTCAGGACACGGTTGAGCAGAACACCAGTCAGAAAGTCGTCTGCTGTCTGTGTAGCCGCAAAGTGTCGTAGCGAAGGCTGGAGAACGAAAAGATCACGAAGGAAAGCAGCCCGCAAAGGGGTCAGCATTGGGTGGGCAGTACACACCAAAGCGGCGTGGGCCTCATCTTCAACGTCCATGTAACAAAAACGGCAAAGACGCCACGCTCGAGGGATGTTATACTTCCGGTATCGGTCCGGGTGCCTTAGCGCCTCCACGGCGAGAGTGTGATCCGACAACAAAAAGCGAGGTAAAAGCTTTCCGGTGTGGTACACTGACAAGCCGTAGGTAATGCCTGAAGCGGCGTATCACGGTCTGAGTATTTCCGGAGTCATCTGTCTCCAACCTCTTGCGCAACAAATAGGTTCTTGCTGCTCTGTCAAGATCACCTCGCAACATATTGTCGCACGATGACTCGACAGCCGAGACGAGGTCGGTCAAAGTCTCCACAGACTCAAGCGAGGAAGTGGGGCAGGGGACAGGGATGGGGAGGGAAGCCAGAACGGAACGCACATCGGACGCCCACGAGACAAACCCTAGACTTGATAGTCGCAGGGATTCTGTATACGCTGCACGAGCGTAGTGGTCGTCACCTAGTTGCGCCCAAGACATCGCCGAATGGAGCATAATGACAGCACGTCGAAACCTGATGGGAAGAAGTCCAGTTTCGGTGAAAAGGATAGCTCGCATGCTTCGTGGATTGAGACCGAGAAGCCTGCGCAAAAAGCGCTTCTGGGGCTTCTCAAGTTTCGCTAGGAGCCTCGGAGTGACGTCCAAGGCCACCTCGCACCCCGATATGAGATGAGGATCAACCCTTGCCATGTAAAGTTGCAGCCCTTCCTTCGGCGGCAGGGTCCCTATCATCGAGTCCACAGTGAAGCTAGCGTGAGCTATACCCTGAGCTTTTGACGCCTTTACAAGGTAGTGTTTCTCAAAAAGGTTCCGTTTCACTGAGGTGAACAAGATGCCAACAAACTTGTACTCCTCCACAAGCTTGACGATGTTGCCGTTGACATAGATGGAAGGGGTGACTCGGGGAAAGGGACCGAAGAGCATCCACTTCGTCTTTGACACGCTGATCACCATCGAGTTGGCATTGCACCACGACGAAAAACTGTTAAGGCGGCGCTGTAGACCTGCAGCCGTGGTGGAGAACAGGGCCACATCATCAGCATGTTCAATGTGCGACATTGCAATGCCCGACAATGAAATGTCATCGCAGTCAGCAGGGAACCATAGTGCAAGATCGCCGAAGTAGATGTTCCACAGTCCCGGGGACGCGGAGTCGCCGGTAAGAACCCCAATTAAGGACTTGAACACTTCAGAGTAGGCGGCCCCATGCTTCACGATATAAGACATGCGTGCGTATATCATTCGCAACCAATCGAACAGTGGACCCGATACACCCGTGCGGTACAGCTTTGCCCAGAGTGTCGGAAGATCAGTGGAGGGAAATGCATTTTTGAGGTCGACGAAGGCCACATAGAGGGGTTTACCCTGTGACCAGGCCTTTTCAATGGCGCAGCGGAGGATGAACGGGTTATTATTCGTGCGATAGTATTTGCGAAAACCGTTTTGAGAATTCGGCACGAGGTTTTTAAACTCCGCCCACTCTTGCAGCCGTCTATCGATGAGCAGCGTCAAGACCTTTAAGAGGCAACACTCAAGGCCGACCAGTCGATAGGAATCAGGATCTATCGCCACCTTTCCCTGCTTCAAGATTCCGACAAGGATTGTCGTTAGCCACACTCGAGGAGCATCGCGCATTTCGACACACGCCTGCGCCGCTGCACCATTAGCCAATACGACCCATATGTTACGGATTCAACTCGCCTGGAACAGCTGTACCAGGATATCATTTGGTATCTCAAGGATTTTTCGGTAGGAAACACGATCCATCCCTGGTGCACTTTTGATGTTGTGCTTCCGAATATGTAGTTTCACTTCCTCAATATCCGTAATTGTAAACGGTCGCGAGAACGTTTTCTGGGGTGTTGTATCGGACGTCCATGAGGGGATTGCATTCGCCAAACGCTGATGCCGCTCGCGCTCCTCACGATCAAATTCTGGAGGCAACTCCTCGGGAGGGTTCAGACGTGTCTCGAACACCTTGCGAAGCTGTTCGGCAGACACACGTGCAGCTCGCTTCTTCGGGTCTGTCCATCCACGAACCAGCACCCAGAAGTCCTTATTGGAAGTAACATTGAGGAGTGTCTGCAAGTTCTCCCGTTGGAGCTCCCGTTCCTTTGCTCTGCCACGATGGGACGGCGCGTCGGGACCCAGATCGGCGTCGGACACCTTCACAGGTATGGATTTCGATGGAGATTCCTCTGGTACCGTCGTTGATACCTTGGCCTCTGCCTCCCTGACAGGTATCCCTTCAAACTCTGTCGAACCAGCGTCGACAATAGCAGGCCCCAGTGACGCAGGAGGAAGAGAAGGATTCCGGGCAGTTTTTCGGGCCAAGTCGGCTGCACCGCGAGTATGGTTGTTGGTAGCCTGTGAGTCCGCATAGCGAAAAATCACGCCGGCCGGTCTCTTACGAATCAACTCAGCTGTTCTTTTGATGATATCTGCATTCTCGCATGGCCATCCTTGAGTATAGTTTGACCCAACCCAATAGCAGAATGTTCTGATCACAAACTGCGACGTGCAGTATATGACGAGCGTGCGATCCTCTGGCGCTGTCTCTACCGCCAGCATGACTGCAAATAAAGCCGCCCTTCCATCTGTTTGACGTCCTGGCACCGACGATCCCCGGTTCCATCGACTGTTGGGGCCTCGATACACCCCGCTACCAGCCCTGGCATTAGGTTTTCCTGCGGAGACACAAGAGGAAGCCACATAGACGTGTAAAGGATCTGTTTGGACCAAAACGGGTCCGTAATAGTAACGATTTTCTTCTGCCGGCGTTCTGGATGAATCCAGCGCATCCCTCACCATGTTGTCTAATTTGGATGGCTCATAGCCAGGGGGCGGCAAAGGGGGTGGGACGGAAGCAGGCATCTCCACGGTTTCCCAAGGGATATCGAGTTGCAGAGTTGTCGCGCAGTGGTCGGACCAACCTGTTTTAGGCCGTACAAAGAATCCCTTTTCTCTGACAAACTGTAGCCCCGTGTTTGACGCGAACATATAGTCTATCACACTGGAACCCATCGGCTGAAAGGAGGTGAAGACCGCTCGACCATCGACGTCGTAGGGTGATCCATTCAGAACAGAGACTCGGCAGGTTCCGAAGTAGCCTAGGAAGCGGTTCCCCCGCGAAGTAGTTGTCGCGTCCGCGGAATATCGTTCAAAAGGCGAGTGTTCGGGAGATTTGGACGCAATGCGGAGATTGAGATCTCCTCCGCCATAGCAAGGTTTCGCGGGGTTGGAAGAGCAGAAAGTAACCGCTTCTGCTAGACGATCCTCCGGTGGGACATCAGTCCATCCACCCCAGTAAGTTCTGTCCGGTAACAGGTACCCGCCTATCACAAAGAACGAGTGGAAGTCGAGGACCAAAAGGTCCGGTGCGCAAAGGTGCTGCACGACGTCGAAAGAGATCGAGGCCTTGATCACAGCAGCGACACCCCCTCCTTGAGACGTTAAACCAGGTCCGTCTGGCCGAGGCATCGACACAATCATATACCCGGGCGGTAAAGGTAAAGAGTCTTCTTGGCCGGGACGTAACCATGTCTCGGTGAAAAGTGTGATGTCGTTCTCAAGTATCAGCGACCGGAAATCAAGCGTGGAGATTTTAAGAGCCAAGTTGCCTTTGACATTCCAAGATGTAATACTAGGACTTTTTAATATACAATGGCAGGTGTAAGAATATATATACTGAAGGTAGCAAAAAAGTCTACCCGGAGCGCCCAGCAAAGCCTTCGCCCCTGATGATAGCAATGGGATCCGCTGCGGCGGGAGCCCAGCACGCGTGAAGACCATCAAAGTTGGGAGGAGGGCAGCACTCGATCGCGTCAATGAACGTAAGCGCGAAAGGACGAGTGCGGAAGCGGATGCTGATGGTCGCCGGTCTGTTGCGTACGCGGATGGCGTTCATGAAGGACCCCGCCGTGAGATGAGGGATGGCCTGCATGGCTGCACGGGCAATGTCCCGTGGTTCTCCGGAGGTAGAAACGTCGTAGAACCAAACGTCGTAGGGCTCCTCGTGCGCCGCGCTGGTGCGTTGGCGCTTGGCAGGAACGGAGTCCTCCTCCGAATGAGGGCGGTCATCGCGAACGAGACGGGAGGAGGACGCCTCTGAGGCTGGAGGCCCCATAGTTCCCCCAGCAGAGTGAGGGAACGACGACGGCGGTGGGGCAAACGAAGACGGCGCAGGGGCTGAGGCAGCAGGCGACGACGGAGGAGGGACGCGAGCGGAAGCGACATCCCGGGTCAGGCCATTAAGCGACGTAACGAGGCGGATGACCATGGCATGGTCGCGAGCTTGAGCCTCCCTCAGCCTGCGAGCCTCCTCGGCGGCGTTGATCCGGGCCTCCGACAGCAGGAGGGTGAACTCCTCGTGGCTCTCACGAGCAATACGTGTGGCGGAGAGCTGGGCCTGCTCGAGACGAAGGATGGTCTGCGCAATCGCGAGCTCATTCTCGTTGTGACGAATGCGAGCGGCTGCTGCTGCCTCCGTGGCGGCCGCGACTCGGATACCAGCAGCGGCAACGGCGGCGGAGGTTGCTGCCGTCGTGGTAGCTAACGGGGCCGCCGCAGTCCTGGCAGGATCATTGGCGGCGCCAGCAGCGGCGCGGAACGAAGCACTTGTCTGGCGTGACAGCGATCGGCGGCTCGAGGAAGGGGGAGCGGGAGCGGAAGGTGGGACCGACGACGAGACACTGGCTGCGAGTGCCGCTGCATCAATGCCTGGGGCTGGTGCGGTGCTGCCCTGAATAAGTATAATAATATAGCCAGGAACAATGTCAGACGTACCCCTCCGTCTGAGTGGGGTCAAAAAGCGATAAAACAGTTTCCACGCTCGACGTGGAGGTAGAACTGAAAACACGGTGAGTTATTATCGCAAAAAACATTCAAAGTCACACGTTGACGAAGGCATATCAACGTCCTCCGTGCGCAACAGTTGCGGCAGAGGGGAGAAAGGGTCCGAACCCGCAGGGTCCGGGATCGACGCGTTTGGGGCCAAAGCTGGCTGGGAGGGATCGAAGTCATCGGGGAAAGAGATAAGTCTGGTGTTCAGAGTCATTTCAGTTTTGTGCTGGGAGGTGTACGACTTCAGGAGTTGTGAAAAACGCGCAAGGTACAGCGCGCGCACCATTTTCTTTTAAGCAACTCGACTCTACATTCCCCGTCGCACAGAAACTGAATTGGACGCCTTGTTTTGTGGTGAAGAGTCTCACTTTTGGGGACCCATGGTAAGGGATGTATATCAGAGAGGGTGTTTAAGCAATACAGTTGGCCAGCTGTTCCAACGTCGGGCCCGACGCAAAGGTGGGCTGATGCAAAAACGAGACAAGTGAAAATGGAGGGCAATATTCAATGTGTCACGTTTCGGCCAGCCGCGTATCCGAGCGCATCATCCGTGATGTGGGGCAATAGAGTGGTGCATCAGGCGCCAGGAGCGTCGGTGGGCCGACGCACAAGTAGTATATGAGAGAAAATGGAGAGGGCAGCGCGTGTCCTGTTTGCTGAATAATTCGGACCCCGACGCGTCATCACAATTATGGCATGACTCAGACCCGAAACATCCCGCATCCCTCCTCGACATCCCGTAGGACCACAGCCCACAAGTTCCTCTGCGTCGATTCGAGCGGGAAAAGAGTAAGAAAAGCGTGGGCATGCTTTGATAAGGAGACGACTACTATATGCATGGTACAAGCCCGCGTAGCCGTCCAATACCGCGAATTACGGGCACGACGACGGAATGTGCAATAAAACCGTCCAGCACCACTGGGCAACTTGCGTATCATGAATAAGACATATCCCTGCCATCCCTGCTTAAGAGGGACCCTGTATACAGGGCATCGATATTTCGATGATGGAGCATATATCGGGCTTAAAGAAACCCCAGGGTCAACAGTGTATAAATAGTTGGATTGACAATTGAGCGCCTTTCTTCACAAGTTCACCCACAACAACGCTGAATGGAATATATGTATCTCGAAAATGGCAAAAGCGGAAACAGTTGCTCGGAGTGGTATTCGCAACAGCCATCAGTATCCGAATCAACACACGAGATCATCAGACTCTGTGAGCATGTGAAGGAGGCTGAGGCGGACTAACTTTATTTGCGCCTCTTCGTTCCTCGCTGCTCTCGCAGGCCTCCTCGAGGCCGTTGTCGCTCGTTCCTGCCCTCACTCGCCCTCTCATCGCTTTCGGTCTTTACTCGCCTTCGTTTCAGCATGCTCTCGTCTCTGCTTCTCTTTCTGTTGGCCTCCGAGCTCCGTCCCGCCCTTGCGGCTACTGCTGAGCAGTGGAGGGTGTGTCCAGGTCATTTTCACTCCAACTGGTCCATTAATTGTTCCCCCAGACCCGCAGTATATATCAGTGGGTACACGCGACCTAGTTTTTGTTCTCACCCAACCCCCGCTTCAGAATAATTACAGATCGCTTTGCACTCTCACCCGGCGCTGTCGTGAATGAGTGTGTTCTTTCGGAACAGACTTGGTTAGTCGCTCTTGCAAACAGAAACTCGGTTCTGATCCGCACTCTAGGTGCGGAGGCACCTGGAATTCCATCCGCGAGAACCTGGACTACATCCAGGATGCTGGGTTCACGGCTAGTGCGGCCACCCGCTCTGTCATCCATTTTCTTTCTCACCTCCCTCCCCAGTCTGGATCAGTCCCGTCAACCAGAACTATCAAGGCCCGAGGTCTGCATACGGCGACCCTTACCACGGCTACTGGTCTGCGGATGTCTCCAAACTGAATGACCGTTTTGGAACCGCCGACGATCTAAATGCCCTCACGGCCGAGGTTCATCGCAGGAACATGTCCGCCAATCCATCATCCTGTCACTTCACCTCAAACTAACATTTTTTATTTATTCTTAGGTACATCATGGTAAAGCGTCTTCGTCTGTCTCGGAATGCAACAAGAATGATGAAAAAACGTCAAGGTCGACGTAGTAGTAAACAATGTGATGGCCACCTCATTAACTCCCGACTACTCCACATACATGTTCAAGGACCAGGTGCGCTCCACTACTGGCCAAAAATGAAATAGCATCAACGATCGCCAGTCCTTGTATCATTCGTACTGCCCGATGGATTTTGCCAATCTTACCAGCGAGCAGCAATGCTGGATGGGTGACAAGACTGTCCCACTACCTGATGTCGACACGGAGAATCCTAAAGTGGTTTCAAAGTACTCGGAGTGGATCGCAGATCTCGTTCATACCTACTCAATTGATGGCCTTCGCATCGATGCTGCCAAGTACGCATCGTCCGACTGCCTTGTCCGCCGCTCATTTTCCTCAAATAGGCATGTGAAGAAGAGCTTTTGGCCCGGATTCGCCAAGAGCGCTGGCGTCTTTTGTATGGGCGAGGTATTCGATCCCACCGTCTCGTACGTTTAATTCCGTTTCCCCGGTTGCGCAACTCATTCGCCCTCAGAACTGTCGCCGAGTTCCAAGGCCCTGACGCCCTTGATTCGGCACTCAATTTCCCTTTATATTATGCCCTCGTCGCGGCGTTTGGGCTTCCGGGGCCTCAGAACATGAGCGCGCTTACCACTGTGCTCTCCCAATCGAAAACAGCGTACAAGGTAAGCTCCGCTTGGAAATATATTGCGGGCCACTAATTGAGATCGCGCACAGGACACTACAGTGTTGGTTTGCCATTGGTATGAGTCGAGCGATCGCTGATGTCTTTTGTAGTTTGGGTAATTTCCTAGAAAATCAGGTCTGTTCCTGGCGTTCGTCGTTCTTTTCAACAGAAAAAGTACTAATTTGGAAATAGGATCTACCACGATGGCATAACTTGTCGGTCGATCCGCAGAGTCTTTAGTGAGTCTCAATGTCAACCACTTCTACTGATCTGATTATTGGGACAGCAATGCCATGACCCTTACCTTCCTTTCGGATGGGTTAGTAGCTGTAGTCGCTCACCACCTTTCGTTTTTAAATATCTTGACAGCATCCCAATCGTCTACTATGGCCAAGAACAGGGTTTCAGTGGTGCTTCTGATCCTGTGTGTTATTACACCTCTTGTTAAGTGTTCATCCACTAATATTTTTTTGCAGTACAACCGAGAGCCGTTGTGGCCATCCAATTATACCAACACCTCGTCGTATCAACTCATCTCCACCCTTAACAAGGTATTTTCCGCTACCTTGCCTTGCCTCTCGGTTTAAACAGGCCATAGATGCGGAATTTCCTTGTTAATACAACCGACTGGGCGACACAAGACACGAATGTCCTTGCGTCGAACAACAATGGCGTGGCCTTTAAGAAGGGCGAAATAATCACGATCCTCACGAATATTGGCGCTCCTCCGCAGAACTTTACAAACATTGCTTTCAAGTCTCCCTGGGCCCAAGGGACGGTGACGATCGAGTATGTGTGTTGTTTTCTCTCTGACTTGATACTCACCGTCTGGATGTAGTGTGATCGCTTGTAGGCAATTTGTTGTTGCATCAGGCGGCTACCTTGAGGTCGAATACACGAAGGGAGGTGTGCCCGTCGTCCTGAGTGAATCAGAGTTCTTGAAGAAGTCGGGACTCTGCGGCTCTGCCATGGCCGGGCTCCATTCCGGCTCCGCCGGCCAGGTGGTCGTTGAGTCCTCTGCCGTCCATGATACACGTCTCGCTCCCTCTTCGCTGGTAATATTATTGCTTATGACAATTTCCCTGGGTTTGTGGTAGCACTGTTAATATGTACTTTTTTTTTACTTTTACGGTGTTTCAATACACGATGGCTTGTGACGAAGTCACAGAGTGACCGACAGCAGAGATTGAACCAATCGCGCTCAGGCTGGGGCTGTCGGTTCTCTTTTCTTGACTCTTTTTGCATCGTTATACCTGAAAGGACGGCACCATTGGGTCGACTGGACCTGGAAGCGTCCGACGTTCGGTGACACCCTCCAGGTCGTCAATGGAAAACCCGCCGACGTCCAGCACCAACATTCACACCATAGTCAAGGCCCAGATTGTCTTCCTTCTTTCCACCCTCACCGAGGACAACTTTGACAGGAACCAGATCGAAATACGCTCCGTATGAACCGTTTCTTCCTCGAGAAAACCGCTTCTGACTTGTCCTTTTCCGCATGCGCGTGTAGTTGTCGGAGCAACATGGAATAGATACCTACCTCCACTTCATTCGCCGCCTCATCGTGCACTCGCAAGCACGTCTCTCTCCCTCTGCAGCGCCCTCTGCCTTTGAACTCTCGACTTCCCTAACCTTCCGGCTCCTGATACAGGAAACGCAACGTCTTGCGCGCGACCCGCTCCTCGCTGGGCGTTTCCGTGACGGTATCGACAAGGGAGAGGGAGACCTCTTCCGCAACTTTGATTTGGTACGATTCTCAGACCGCATTGGTCTGCGTCCGCTTGAGCGACTCATTCTTGCGGCTTCGATCGTCTCCGCCCCAACGCGGAAAGAACTCGCTACCCAGGCCGCGAACATCATCCGTGTCGAATTCGACAACGCAGTGTTAGCACTCTGCCACAACACCTCCTTTGAACACGCCGATCTCTCCTCCAGCCAAGTCGCCAAACTCATGTCCAATCTTCTCTCCGACACACCCGCCGACTCCCCCGTGTTGGATGCCACGCAGCGGCAAGCTCTCATTGTCGCGGCTCAGTCCAAGTACGGGAAGGAGACGATAGCTCCCTTCCTGCACCGACTTCTTCCTAACATGAGGTACGTCGTCTGACATGCGTACCAGGCGTTTTATGAATGTGACCGTATCCTCAGCCTTCAGTCCGGCACAACCCTTGTACAGGCCCTCATTCAATTGGGGCCTGACATAACCAGCGATCCCGAGGTTGTCCGAGCGCTTCTTATGCGGTTCAACATCTCAGATGCCAATCCCCCGAGAGACGGCTTCGTGGTCGAGGTCATGTCCACCCTAGGTCGTCTTGCTGCGGAAGGGACAACGTTATGTGACATTGGAGCGCTGGTTCGGGCTTTCAGCAGCTTCGTGCGTTTCACTCTATCCACAGCTTTCAAATGCACTCATCCTCTTTAGCATGTTCATTTGAACTGGGCCGGCGTGATTAAATCGTTCGATTGGCCAGACCGCCATGGCGTCGATACCGCGACGCTCAAGCTCCTCATCGCTATCCTCGTCAACAGCCCTCGGGACGCGGAGCCGCACGCGGTGACAGGCTTCTGGACGACGTGGTCAAACTCTCTGTACCAGCTGCGTCTTCTGGATGCCCTGCTATCCCTCCCTGCGGACACTTTCAATTTCGTTCAACTGCCGGGAAGAAGAATTGTCACCGTCGACGACGTTTCGATTGCCAGTCCAACGATCAAATCACTGGCTGCGAACGTCCAAGGTCATACATGGAACTCTTTAGAGCTCTTCGAAGTCCTTGTCCGGCTCGCCGAGTCAGAGTCACAGGAGATCCGGAACTGCGTGCGGGAAATGCTCGATAAAGCAATCAAAATCAGTGCCGAACTGGTCCACATGGGTTTGCTTCAAGTGCCTGTACGTGCTCGTCGGTCAAACAGATCCTGTCCCCTAATCTATACTTCATAGGACCTAGCTTGGAATGACATCCGTTTGGAATACTCGCGCCGGCTTTTGGCCATGTTCCTCGCGGGGCATCCAAACCATCAGCTAGTGTTCATGAGAATCTGGCAGATCGAACCCTCCTACCTCACCAACGCCTTCCGTGACTTTTACGAAGAGAACCCTCTCAACATCACAAGAATACTGGATGTAGCCCAGGATCTTAAAGTATGTCTCTGGTTCCTCGTCGCGACCGTGTTTTGATCTATCTGTTCAGATACTCGAATCCCTCCTCGAAGTTCGCCCCTTTGTGTTTGCTCTTGATGTCGCAGCACTTGCCTCTAGAAGAGAATATCTCAACCTGGACAAGTGGCTAGCGGACAATGTGACCAATCACGGTGGCGAATTTCTCCACTCCGTTGTCCTCTTCCTCGACCAAAAAATGGATAGCGAGAAAGTCTCGCGCATATCCGATCCTGCGGTCGAGAACCGTACGATGCCTTTAAGTCCGAACACCATCACCATCATCCTCCGCGTCCTCCGAAACAGGCAAGTCATTGCATGCATCTGCAAAGTTGACTTCTGGCTAACATGCACTTAGCTCCAGCTCCATGAATGAAGCCGATGTTGGCTACTGTATGGAAGTCCGGAATGCCTGCCTCCAAATCCATCCGCGCCTTATGAGCCTGATCCCCGGCTCCGACGTTGAACCTGGTTTCACTGTCGTCACCTACTCTCCTGAGATTGAAGCAGAAGTCGACGGAATATACCGCCAGATGTACGATGAGCACACGACCATCGACGAAGTCATCAGTATGCTTCAACGAAACAAGGAATCCAACAACCCCCGCGATCACGAAGTGTTCTCTTGCATGCTGCACTTCCTCTTCGACGAGTACAAATTCTTCCAATCCTACTATCCTGCCCGCGAGCTTGCCATGACCGGCTACCTCTTCGGTTCCCTGATTCAGCACCAGCTCATTGATTATATACCGTTGGGGATTGCCGTCCGGTACATTATTGATGCGTTAAACTGCCCCCCCGAAACGAACCTGTTTCGCTTCGGCGTCACAGCGCTCGGCCGCTTCGAGTCTAGGCTATCGGAATGGCAACCGCTTTGTTCAGCCCTGCTCCGCATCCCGCACCTCGCTGAGGCACGTCCGGACCTGATCGCCAGCATCCAGCGGGCCCTCGCGACGGCAGAAGATAGCAGCAGCAACCCTGATCTTCGCAGTATCGACGCACCCGAGCCCGCCCCAGTCTTCACGGCTATCCACCCAGACGTCATTGAGGGCCAGATCGAAGTCCCTCCCGAGGAGCTGTCTGACCGCATCCTCTTCATCATCAACAACTTGGCGCCCAACAACTTTGACTCTAAACTTGTAGAGATGAAGGAACAGTTCGCCGATGAATATGCGCGGTGGTTCGCAAATTATTTGGTGGACCAGCGAATCAGCACGGAACCAAACAACCATTCGCTGTACCTTCGTTTCCTTGATGCGCTGGATCGCGAGACGCTGTCAAAACTGGTTTTGCAGGAGACCTTCGTAAAATCAGCGACGATGCTAAACTCTGAGCGGTCGATGCAGTCTGGATCGGATCGCAGTACGCTGAAGAATGTGGGAGCCTTCTTGGGTACCATCACTCTCGCACGTGACCGGCCTATCCGATTCAAGAATTTGTCTTTCAAGGATCTGCTCCTTGAGGGCTATGACAGTGGCCGACTCGTTGTTGCCATTCCCTTCGTCTGCAAGACCCTCGAGCCATGCGCCAAGTCCAGGATTTTCCGGGCACCGAATCCTTGGTTGATGGCCGTCATTAGCCTTCTCGCAGAACTTTATCACTTCGCTGAGTTGAAGTTGAATCTCAAGTTCGAGATCGAAGTCCTTTGCAAGGGTCTCGACATCAATTTGGACACGGTAGAGGCCACAACAATGCTGAGGAATCGCCCTCTAGCGGATGCTGGACCCCCGCTTCCGGACTACGTTGGAGACATTGATTCCCTGCCTATTGATGGTTATGCGTCTGCGCACACGACGAGTGATCCTCAGGTGCTAGCGCTCGGTCCGGGAAGCCCGTCAGACTCTCAGCGAGCTGTCGGTGCCCATATCGAAGCCATTCTGGCGACGCTTGCTTTACACGTACATGTCAGCCCTCAGCTCTCCCCCCTGAATGTCAACCATGTATTTAAACGAGCTGTGGCACTTGCCGTTGACCGCGCCGTCCGTGAAGTGAGTGTTACTTTCGTCGAGAATCGTATAAAGACTTACAGCTTCTAGATTATCCTTCCCGTTGTCGAACGATCTGTCACTATCGCGGGCATCTCCACTCGCGAACTCGTGACCAAGGACTTCGCCACGGAGCCCAACGAGGAAAAGCTGCGCAAAGCTGGCCACTTGATGGCACAGAAGCTCGCAGGGAGCCTTGCACTGGTGACCTGCAAAGAACCGTTGAAGAGTAATATGGCAACCCACCTTCGACAATTCCTGGCAGAGAATGGATTCAATGAGGTAAAACCATTTTGTATTTTGCGACAAAACAACGCTGACAGTGCAATTACTAGATGGTCCCCGAGCCGGTCATCTTACTCCTAGTCCAAGACAACCTAGACATTGCATGCACTGCAATCGAAAAGGCGGCCATGGAGAGAGCGGTATCGGATGTGGACGAGGGATTTTCTCAGTCCTTTGAAGCTCGTCGCCGGCATCGCGAGGTACGTAAATTCATATATCGTATAATGATACTGACGTCAGCTCTGCAGGCTCGTAATGGTCAGAGCTTTTGGGATCCCACTGCCGCTCCGTCAAGTTTTGCGGTAACTCTTCCGGATCCCCTCCGTGTCAAGCCGAATGGGCTGCAACCCCATCAAGCAGGCGTTTACGATGACTTCAGTGCGTTCTTTCGCTCTCCTTCTTTTTGCGCAATAACGAGCTGTCAGGTATGGATTCGAAACGGACCGCTGCAGCGAGCCGACCCAGTTCGACGACATCTTTCACACCCGCCCTTTACGCTCCTTCCCCTGCACCCGATCCACCTCAATACCTCAACCATCAAGATGCCATGGACCGATTCGGAGTAGATTTTTTTTTGCCTTGTCAAAGCTCGTCCACTTATAGTTTTTCCAGGTCTTGACACGCGATCTCGAAGCTGTTATGGTCCAACTACCTGTGCAGTCCCTGTCCAGCTTGCCATCAAACCATGATCTTCGTCATCTGGTCCGACAAATTATGTTCTTGGCTGCCGAGTCCACCGACCGCAATCGCACGCCACTTCTGATGTCTCAGAAAATCGTGCAGCTGTTGTACAAGACTCAGTCGCAGCTTGGTCGAGAAGTTTATGTAGCTTTACTGGAACAACTTTGTCAGGCCTTCGAAGATGTTGCCAAGGAAGCTATTACATGGCTTCTCTATGCAGAGGATGAAGTAGGTGCCATTCTCATCTCAACTTCTGATTACCTGACGACGGTGTGCAGCGCAAGTTTAACGTTCCGGTGACCGTCACTCTGTTACGGAGTGGTCTTGTAAACACTTCTTTGCAAGATCAACAATTGGCCAAGGTCCTTTTCACTGAACCCCGTCCCACGCTACTCAACTATGTTGCGGCCTTAATCCGAGAGTGTTTGTCAAGCGACCCCCCTGTGGCCACGCAGAACCAATTCCAATATTCAATTGAGGTGATGAACCAGCTGTCGCAGTCTGGAAAGGCCAATGAGGAGTGGGTGTTGCATCTAAATTGCCATGTACCTTTGATTTTAACATCGCTTTCCAGAGTGAACAGACTCCTGGACGATCTCCGAGGCGTCCGGCGAACGTCCGTCCCGGTTGGTCCTGAAGCACCTGCTCTACGTCAGCCTTCTGTCAAACCGGAGACTGAGCAACTGCGGGAGAGGCTTTTTGTTTGGTTCCAACAATGGGTCAATATCTTCCAAAGGTCGCACTCCCCGGAAAAGAACTTCGTGCCCTTCATCACTCAACTGACGAAGCAAGGCATCTTGAAAGTGGAAGATGTCTCGTCGTTCTTCTTCCGGGTTTGCGCAGAATCCAGTGTGAACAGCTACGTCAAGTGCATTTCTGCCGGTGACTTCGACTACGCCTTCCAGGCCTTGGACGCGATGTCGAGGTTGATCGTCTACATCATCAAATATCATGGTGATGCGTCGGGTGTCAACAATGACCAAGCCAAGGTTCACTATTTGACAAAGATCCTGTCGATATTCGTCCTGGTTTTGGCCAACATGCACGAGGAACAAGGGCCCGCTTTCCAGCAGAAGCCATTTTTCAGGTTCTTCTCGAGCCTGATCAACGATTTGCACACGATCGAAACACACCTTGGTCCTGTTTATTTCCAGTTGCTGATAGCCATTAGGTTTGTCCCAGCTTGCTTTTCACTCTTAACTTGGTGCTGACTTCTTCTGCCAGCGACACCTTGAGCTCTCTGCAGCCAACCTATTTCCCGGGATTCGCGTTCTCGTGGATGTGCCTCATCTCCCACAGGTTGTTCATGCCAAAATTACTTCTCTCAGAGAACCGCGAAGTGAGTTATCACCATGATTTGGGCCGAGAACCTGCTGACTCGCGGTCAAGGGATGGTCTGCTTTCCACAAGCTCCTGCTCTCCTTGTTCAAGTTTCTGTCGCCTTTCCTCAAGGATGCCAATCTCCAGCCTGCTTCGAAGGACCTTTATCGCGGAGCCCTGCGGCTGCTTTTGGTTCTCCTTCACGACTTTCCCGAATTCCTGAGTGAATATTACTTCACTCTTTGCGACGTCATCCCCCCACGCTGCATTCAGCTCCGAAACATCATCCTCAGTGCTTTTCCACCTGCACTAATCCTCCCTGATCCCCACCTGCGAAATCTAACCTTCGACGCCATTCCCGAAATGGGGCCCATCCCGCCCATTTTGTCCGATTTCTCTGCTGTTCTGAAGAGCGGTGAACTTGGCACTTACCTTGACCAGTTCCTTCTGAACCGTGGGACCCCCGCCTTCCTTTCCTCCCTTAAAACGCGACTCCGACTTCCAGGACTTGCCGAGTCGGCCCCCGATGGATACAACCTCTCCCTCATCAACTCGCTCGTGATGTACACCGGGGTGTCCTCCGTCGCTCAGGCCAAGGCGAGGAGCGGTTCTTCCTTGTTTTCTGCCAGCGATCCCGGTGTCGTCGTCCTCCAATATCTCGCGACCAATCTAGATGACGAAGGTACTGCTGTTCTTCTTCTGTTTGTCTCTTGACTGACGTTTCGGCAGGACAACATCATCTCTTGAGCGCCATGGTGTTGCATCTGCGGTACCCCAATGCTCATACGCATTGGTTCAGCTCCCTGCTCCTCCATCTATTCTTGGAAATCAAGGACGACCGCTTCAGGGAAATCATGACCAAGGTCTTGTTGGAGCGATTCATCGTGCACCGTCCTCACCCGTGGGGCGCGTTGGTCACCTTTATCGAGTTGCTTCGCAACCCCAAGTATGAATTCTGGAGCAAGGAGTTCATCCGCATTGCGCCCGAGGTGACGATGCTCCTCGAAAGTGTACGTGCCTTTTTTATTTCGCATCCGGTTGGCTGATGTTCGGCGCAGGTGGCTCGGTCTGTTTTCCAGTAGAGTTGTCCCGCTATTCTCATTGCTATCTTCGCACCATATATCGTTTTTATTATTTGGGTTCACCTACACTGTACTTTGTAACAACATATCTTTCCTCTCTCAAAAAACATTTCATCCAAATTGTTGTATGTACCTTGTAAGTCCCAAAATGCTTCCGAGCGCTGATCGGCGGCCACGTCATTTTTTCTCTTCCTCTAACTGATGATCGTGGGCCGTGGCAATAACTCGGACCTCGGTACCTGTGGCGCGTACGTTAACCTTTCCTGCCTGCAGCTATAGAGATCGCCCGGATTAGCATTCCCTGCGGCCAGTTTGCCTCATGCGACAGGTGTCGCCTCGTCTGTTCAGTGGTGCTTCAGCTGAGCGCTGAAAAGCGTCCCTTTTTCTTCCAGTCCGCACTTCCTCTCTGTCGGTGTATCCACCCTGATATGCATATCTAGCACGGCATGGCCGGCGCTACAGGTTCAATATTGCTTGAGCCAGCTTCCCTTTATGTCACTACCACACAGCTGGCTGAGGCCCGGTTTCACTGGGCCTTGATTGCGACAGACACCAACTGCTCTGCCGTCCGACATCACTGGCACGAAAAAGCGGATACACCTGGTTCCGCTGAGGGCTATGGTTTTCAGAGGGTGCAGCCCAAATCCCTCACTGGAAGAGTCGTATTGGGCTACTTTAAAATCTCTGGATATGTGTGCGCTCCGTCTGGGATCTTCTCAGACATTTGCGAGACCACTTTTCCAACCAGCTACTCGACAGTGCCCGAAAACCGCCAAAATGGGATCACTTGCCGCACTTGGGTATTAGAGGTCTGTGTCTGTCGTCTACATAGACGCGCGCTCCACCGGATCTTGTCTAACTCGTGCTTTCTGTTCAGGTGCTCTCCACACTATGTGCGCGCGGATATATAACCGGCTACGAGGGCACCATCAGAAATTTTGTCAACGACCTGGAGCGGGTGATTACGGAGCAGAGCTGTATGGCTGATTACAGGTGCGTTGATTCCATGGCACTCGCACTCGCCTTTGTCTCATGCCTCAACTTCGTCAAGTTATTTAACGACCTTCTACACTCAAAGAATCCTCACTTTCGTCTCAATGGTGAAGGTGATATGACGTCAAACGTGACGTGGCTGAACGAGGTGACCTACCCATTTTGGATGTCACTTCATCCCCGCAGATTTATCTATGCCCCCGAGTACATACACGGCCGGATGGGTCATACGACAATTGTGTGGGAGCCCGAAACGACGGAGATACCCACAAACATGGAGGATCGGACGGATACCCATGCATGTAGCGATAAATGTAAAGGCCACGGGAAATGTTAAAATAAGAAAGGCGGAAGAATCGAAGTGGAATCCGAAGTACTTGAAGTCGGCGAGATTCCAAGTAAGACGAGAGCCAATTTCTTTTCAGCCACTGCGCACCCAGTACCCGTGCGAATTTCCCTGCGCAGGCGAAACGAGTCTATTCTATATACAACATAACTGTCCTCAGCTAATGATACAATGAAGAATTTGAAGGCAAGGGGTTTTTCATACATAGCCCCAGGGTCAGGACTGGTTGAACACACAAGCCTGATGGCACAAATGCTCCCGTACGGGATATGAGAGGAACGAGCCTTTGATGAGCAGTAGTAAGAACATGTGCGCGCTTGCTCATAATCCCAGGTGTTATCATAAGTGGTGTCGAACCCATTCGAACACATCCATCCAGGCCAGTGACTTGATAGTAATTTGGTCAACCCCGACGATGGTGACTCCGCGGAAGACATCGAAGGACTTTCATGATCTGGTTCAGTGGCCACGCCGTGAAATGTCGAGTGGAAATGCATGGTCGAGCCTATCCAGTGCGGAAACTTGAGATCGAGGGGAGGATAATGATTGATGCTATAACGTTGTCCAGACACCTTGTTGGAAGTGAGATAAGGACCGTGAATAGAACGTGACGATGTCATGTTGGTGGACTCTTGAGCCGTACCAGGGTCTGCATCCGAGGCTTCGGGGCGTAATCCAAAGGATTCTTCGGACTCGAAGGAAGTTGAAGACTCGATCGATTTCTCGCGCGTGCCGCTACCGGACGCCGTTGGCGCATTAGTGGTAGTTGTAGAGGATCGAGGTTGATAGTCATGCTTCCTCTTTCTGTGGCGATGTAGCGAGGAGGGATCTGCGGTTGCAAAATCGCACTTCTGGCCATTAGAATAATATTCTGGGCACTTGTGTGGCTTGGCCCGTGTACTTGTGAGGAACGTGTTAGCGTGTGGGGAAAAGTGGTCAAAATCGCAGCGCACTGTGTTCTGATATGGGTGGCAAGGTTCGACTTCTGGAGGGTTGCGTGCGTACATCCCTCCACAGGACATGTGAACATACTGAACGACGAATGAGTACGAAGCAATGTGCTGGACGTTGCCGCAAGAGTATACGTACAATTCCTCCTTATTCTTTGCGTGAAGGAGCATGTGGCGGGGAAGGTCGGTGTTGCGTCTCATGGAAGCCCCACAATGTTCACAGGAAGCGCCATTACCGCTGCTTGGACTGGGGCTCTGAGAATTAAAACACACATAAGAGAAAGCAACTCAACAACAAGAGTGGAGGCTCACAGGCTGGCTGGATGAAGAACGAGCCATTAATTGGAATGAGTGTCAGGAAAGCAAAGAGCTGCGACGGGAGGATGAGCGTCGAGCTGCGCACATCGTTGCAGCAAGCGTCTTTATTTAAGCAATCCAAAAACTTAAGCGGATTGGTTGAGATTCTGTTTCTCCCCGAAAAGACAAGTCTCATGTTCTTTGAAAAAGAGCCTTTTTAGGAAGGTTAATTACATAACACGCATTTGGGAGACGGGCAAATGCAAGGTCGCGAAGATCTCATTCCGATAAAAGGGATGTCTTGTCAAATCAGTCTCCTCGATTTCAAGCAGGAAATATGTATGCCGTAAATAAAGTTTCGTATCAGCAGGTGAATGACGAAATGCCTACCTGCCCGTCTACTCCCTCTCTGCGGTCTTTAATACAACCAAGACATAACCTCGTTCCAGCTCCAGTCCGTACCCCATACACTGAAAAGAAAATGTTATTGATGTGCGGGAATCGCAGAGACATACACACCCAGCGCCTATCACACCGGCGGCTCCAGTGTGTTCAGCAGCGCTACTGGTTATTAACCAGTCAGGCACCGTCACACCTGTCCGGATGGGAAACAGTCTGCCGGCTCTTTCTAGTCCTAAAGTGTCTGTTGATAAAAGGAACAGTATTTGGCCGTCGTTGTTATGTGGGTGGGGATGGAGGAACAGTATGCCTGGTTATTGATGGTTCAAAAATTGCTTGGTGGATAGAAGAGATACCTACCAAGCCCATGTTCATGAATGACTGTCTCCTTGAGTGTGAGCCGGTTATTTTCCATTCGGAAGGGGACTTTTGAGATCGCGAGCAGCTCTGCCAAAAAAGGAAATGTGGTATCCCCGATGATTAGAATGTTCCCGGTGTTGTGTTTGAGGGGGTTTCGAAGACCCTCATATCCTGAGATGATCTCCGCGTCTAATCTATGGTAGGCATTCAAGTCATGGGCGATTCTGAGCGCCAACGACATGTCTCGAGAGCTTGTCTTATCCAACACCACAAGGCGAAAGGGAGCGGTCGTCGAGAGAAAAGACTGGACGCGAGCGGACGTTTGAGTATGAGTTTTCTGCAGGCTAGACTGAAATGTGGATAAGTAGAGCCCAAATTGTAATGCAAAAGTTGCCTGCCTTCCAAACTCTGCGCCCATTGTTTTCGAAGTTGATGACGTCATCGTCGACTTGCGGCGAAAAGTCCAAGAGCGAGTTGTCCACATAGAGTGAATTCACATCCCACATATCGGCACGAACAGAAAATCGGTCGACATTTGAGGTCACAATGCGTATCTGGTTGTCGGACAGGCGATGGACCGTCAAGCGGCCTAATCTGAACAAGGTCGTCGGTGAAACGTAAAATAGCCAACAGGCCATATCCACTAACCTACCGGGAACGCATAAGCGCTCGATTTTCCAGCCGTGTAGTGAGCCGCTTTCAGCAGGAGCTGCGACCGTGAGCGTAAAAGTATCGGAACGCGGTCGGCGAAGCATGAACGAAGGTCGCAGCACGTCGTCCAAGAATGCTTGCACTTGTGTGTTCTAAGCAGAGTCAGATATTGAATGTGATCAACACAAGCTTGTAACGGACATTGAGAACATCGGAGTACCAGTGCAACTGCAGTGGATCCTCGCGGAGACTGCGGTGAGATTGTCAACCGTAGTATTCGATCACACAAGAAACGGCGCGCACGTTACGTTTGCATCAGTGTTCCACGTCTGGAGAACACCCACAGCTTCCCGGGAGTGCCAAACGGGGACATTCTCATCGCGCCCGCTGAGAAGACATTAATGAGGTGCGCTGCGAGGGAAGAAATTCGAACCCGTGAACGGCGAGAACCGGCGTGTCGACGAGGTTAGACAGAAACAGATCGTTGTCGTCTGGCGTTAGTGAAGTCTCCAAGATGGCGCGAACCGCAGGATCAATGAAGTGCGCAGATCTACGGATTTCATTGAGCGGAGTAAACACATGAAGGAAGGGAAACATACCGGGACATGAGCAGGGATACATACGCCTGGGATTTGATGTATGCTGACGCTGGAACCACTTGATGGAATAGAGATAAGTGACATTAGTATAGGGGAGGAAAGCGCGAACCTCCTAGAACGCGGTCTGGGAAGCGGGAGGCGAGGTACCACGCACCCTGGCCACCGTTGGAATGACCCATAAGGACCACCGGCGTGCTTGCAGCCAGTCTGCGCGGGTGCCATGCGGGGTTCCTGCCGAGAATGTTAACGAGGGCATCAACGGAGTCCCATGCGTCCTTGGCGCTGGGTCCGTGCCAGTCGAGACCCTTCATTCATTGATACACTTGGATTTGGAAGATGAAGAATCCACTACACACCCATGATGTTCGCCCGGAAGGGGCCACCAGCCAGCTGTGCTGCTGCCGCGGCAATGAGTCGATCCAGAATGACTCAGATATGATATCAACCCCTGCGCCATCTTTACGGCGATTAAAGATGGCGATGAGAATGATGGCACGGAAAAAGAAGGGGAACGAACATACGCAAGCACAGGATTGGGGGCTGCGGGTTTGCATTTTCGATATTCTCGAGGAGGGGTGGGAAAGCGGAAAATGCAGTGGGCATTTCTTGCGCGTAGAAATAGGACCCTCTTATGGCGAAAAGAGTGGTATTTGACCAACGAGGGAGATTACTTACGGACAGTGCAACGGAGAGGGTCAAAGGCTTGTCATCCTTCTCGGAAGACAGAGTAATTTTCAGCTCGAGTTTCGGCTTTAGAAACTGTTTCGTCTGAACTATGCGCAGGGGGACGATTCGCGTTTGCGACGGAGCTATCTTGGTTGGGCGTAATAATTCAACCTTCAATCCCTCTGATTGGGTCGCCAAGATTGCATCAGTTACAGTCCACCAGCCAGCAAGGCTGCGGACACCAAGGCCAATGGCGTCACCGAAAGCGTAGCCATCCACAAAATCACAACTAACATCTTGTGTAGGCTCGAGTTTGACCGAATGGCTAGGTGATTCAACGTCGATAGTAAGGTTGAGGGTCTGCGTAGGTGCGCTGGTTTTTGGGTCGCCGAACAGCCTAATCTGGAGGGAAGGTAAGATTTTGCATGAAAAGTGGACAAAGGGACCTGCCTCGTAATCTCCACTGACAAAAACCTGATATATCGTCGGCCCGGTCATAGAAGGAGAGGTTGGAAGCTCAATGGCTCGCGGCAGAGTACGTTCCATCGCATAGATATTTCCTGCGTGCCATTCTGGTGGCGAAGAAGGCTCAGAGGCAGGGAGAATGGCGATATATGAACCTTGAATGAGTTGAACGAGCAAACGGGGAGCTGGGGACGAATCGGATCCGGGAGGAGGGAAGAGTGTTATGTTAGTCCGGAGCACGGCATGATGCTGGAGGGCGGCCCATCCTTCCGTGGCACGCAGATCGGACCATCTAGCGGACAATAAGCTGGATACAAAGTCTGATTCGGATCATCGCGACCTTATATTTGGAAAGGAGATTTTTAGATCTCCGTTGGCGGTGGTCGTAGCAGTGGTCCACCCGACTCTGCCGTTCTCGACGTACGAAGAGGGCCAAGTTCTTGAAAAATCGATCGGCTCTAGAATATTGATAGGAAACGAGGGGGAAAGAAACTGCTGTTCACGAGCGTGGACGGGGAATGGTCCGAGAACCTGGAGAAGGTCAAACTTATAGTTGATCATCGAAAGGGTGGCCTACATCCCAGTCCTTGGATAGCTCAGCCCTCCACCCGCGAGGGAAGGATAAGGGAGTCTGTGAGCCCATCGATGCAACAGCCACTAGCAAAAGGCGGGCAAGGATCTATGAGTTTATGGCGCGCGTCAAATACAAGTCGGCACGTGAGCTGTGTAAAGACGACTCTCACGAGTGCAAGCGCAACCCTCATCGATTGACCAATGTCCGGACGACAGGGTGGCAAACTGAAGCCCTTGAAGGTGCTTTTGCAACGGTTTCACTGCAGAAGGGACTGACTCGGCTCAGGCGGCCAAGAAGGAGAAGAAGGAGGATGACGAGGACGATCTTGCCCTCAAACAGAAGAAGAAGGCCGAAGCCGATGCGCTCAAGGTGGCGCGGGAGAAAGGTGTGTTGTGTTGGGGCAGCTTGAGGCACACAGTTTACTGAGTCTCGAACAGCACTCAAGGGTACGTCGGAGGCACGGATGGTTGATTACTGACATGCGGACACACTCTTTAGGCGGCGCACCCGGTGGAGGGATCAAGAAGTATGTAGTGTAGCATGCTCGTCTGTCAGGACTGATTGTGCTTTGCAGATCGGGCAAGAAGTGACGAGGGACCAAGGATACCTTAGATAGCTGTGGTAGTATGGTGCTGGACTACACAATGTTGAACCGTATTTGTTTAAAAGTTGATGAGAATTTGTGTAAAGTCCTCTTCTGCCTCTCACAGCTCCCATCTGCGCACAAGCCCGTATCTGCGTCCCGTAGCTTGCAAACAGAACCCAGATGTTGCAGGGTCTCCAGCCGAGCCAGCAGCAGCAGCAGAACCAGCAGCAGCAGCAACAGCAACAGCAGCAGCAGCAGAACCAAATCCCTCCGCCGCCCTTTCAGAGCGGCCAGGACTGGAATCTCTCCAGCGTTCTCCATTACCTTCAGACTGAATGGCGCAAATACGAACGCGACAGAAATGAGTGGGAGATCGAGCGCGCAGAGATGCGGGTGTGCACCACTCCCTTTCTTGCGTCGCGTTATCTTACTTTGCCGTCCACAGGCTCGTATAGCGCTTCTCGAGGGCGAGCGCCGCTCCTTCGAGAATGTAAAACTCGACCTCATGCGTCGCATTAAAATGCTAGAATATGCCCTGCGCATGGAGCGGTCCGTCTTTCCCCGCTCGCGAATAGCTTTCCTTGACGTCTCGTGCTCAGCTCAAAACAACTCACCCAAGCCCCGGCTGCTACCCAGTCGGTGCCCCCCGCAAAACTCGCCGCGATACAAGGGCTCACCTCTTCCTCGTCCCAAAAAGACGACGCTCAAAGCCATAAGGAAGAAAGCAGCGGTAGCTCTCCACGGAGCGAGGGTGCGTCCGTTTCGTCCGCTGTGGTTAGCTTTCTGACGAACTTGTCCTAGACTCCCCGTTGCCAGACGGCCGCGTCAATGGCGCAACATCCGTCGGTCCCAGTGGAAGGCCAAACTCATGGGGTGGCTCAAACTGGACGAATGGTCCCTCCACGGGAAGCGTTGCAGGATTAGGAAAGCCTCCACCGGGTCGTGATCCAAAGAGCAGGGCACGGAGTCGCGACTACCTCAAACAGTAGGCATCCCGCTCTCCACGTGTCGGACACCAGCTCACACAACTCTCAAGATGCCTCCAGGAAATATCATATCTCACCTCGCCTCAGGCGATGAATCCATTACCGAACCGACCTCTACTCAACAACGGCAACATATCGCTCACCCTTCCCAACGCACCGCCGTTTGAGCAAATGGCTTTTAACGGTAGACCGCGGAAACTCCTACCCGAGACCGGCAAAGACTTTCCAATGCTGAACGGTAATATGAACTTAATGTCAGGTCCATCCTCCGCCCCCGCCGCTACCGGGTCGCAGGGTCCTAATCTCGAACGAAGCAACCCCCTCGGCTCGAGTATGTTGCAACTTCAACACATGCCCCAGCAGCCTCAACAATCCTCTCCAAGTCCATCATTGATGCAGCAAAATGTCGTGCCTTCACAGCCACCACTGCCTTCAAATGCTGCAGGAGAGAGGGACAGGGAGGGCGACTCGGAGCCTCGCCAGCTCACCGCGATTTTCCGACCTGATGACGCAGGCGAATGGAAGGAGAAGCTGCGACTGTCACATGAGGCTGAACAGGCGCGTGTCGCGCGGGAAAGCCAACAGGGGTGGGATAGACGGTCTGAAGAGGAGGACGGGAAGGACGAGGATGAAGTGGAGGAGGACGAGTCATCTGTCGTCAGCGATGGCGAGGGTAACAAAGTTTGGCGGCCCAAACGGACACTAAGAAAGTGCGTGGACCCTCTCATTCTATCGCCGGAATGCTTACCCGTCGGCCAGCCACTTGGATGCCGTTCGAGCACTCGCCTTCCACCCGCACGAACTGTCTCTCGCGACAGGTGGAGACGATTGTACGGTGAAAATATGGCGGATGGATGTTGCCGGCGTTGCTTCTTCTGCGTACGTCCAAGTTTTCCCCCCCTGTAAACCTGTATCAACTTGACAACCAGCTCACGACCGACCACTGAGATTGAGCCACAATTGACTCTCCGTGGTCATTCTGCCGCCATTACACGATTGATACACGCGCCCTCGAAACAACTTTTGTATTCGGCATCACTCGACTCGTCGATCCGTGTTTGGGCGCTCCCATCCCCCTCCCACACGACATACGCTCCGTACGACGAGACGCGCGCGCGGGGTGAGCTCATCGGACACACTGACGCCGTCTGGGATCTCGCGCTCGTTCGAGACGAGAGCACGCTCATCAGCTGCGGCGCTGAGGGCACGGTTAAGGTGTGGGATGTCAGCGGCCCTTCTGGCGGCGGGTCGCTGAAGCTCACATGGGCATGGTCGGGCCTGGAAAACTCGGATGAGCTCCAGGAGGACATGGATGCGCCTGGTGCCACGGCGGTGGAGGCGCTCAAAGTCGATCTCAAAAAGGTCGCCGTCGCATACCAGAATGCGGTCGTCAAGATATTCGATATTGAAAATGGGAAGGAACTCACGAGGTTACCGACTGACATCAGCTATGGTGCGTCGCTAATCTACCTCTTCTGACTCGATGACCTCAATGAACGTTTTTAGACGGCACACCTGCCACGCAGATAAATCGGATAGTTTCGCATCCCACCATGTCTCTGCTCGTCACCGCGCACGAGGACAAGTATATCCGAATATTCGATATCGTGTCAGGTTTGTTTTTCGGCAAATTTAACAAAATACAAATTTGATTCAACCGACAATTGTTTTTCAGGGCAATGTACACATTCGATGCTGGCTCACCTCGACGGTGTCACGTCGCTGTCCATCGACCCCGCCGGGTTCTCGCTCGTTTCCGGCAGCCACGATTGCTCTGTACGATTCTGGGACCTGCTTGGCTCGCGCGCTTGCGTACAGGAGATCACGACTCACCGAGAAAAGGCGCGCGAGGGGGTCCTGGATGTCGAATTCCATCCGACACTGCCCTTCATGGCCAGCGCAGGGGCCGACGGTGTTGTTAAGCTCTATGCGTCGTCGTAACCCTTTGTCTCCGATGTCGTTCGCTTTCAGTGGTGGATTGTTCTGCACCATGGCTTTGCTTATAATTAGAATGTTCATACGGGAATTTTCTTCACTTCTTCTTGTACATACATATGTTAACGACTGTTATGAGCGCAATTACTTATGAATAATCGGACCATGACAAGGGCCTATTAAACAATGTCAATGTGATGAGCAGAAAGCACTATGGCTACAGGGGGGCTAGTTATACAGCGGACGGCAAAAGTGGCAAGAAGTAATAAATAAATATCCGGCAGGGTTATATCTCTGGCGTTGCGGTCAGTCGGGCATTTCGGAGGGAAAGGGAACAACCCACGAATACGCATCCCTTGACGGGCAGCCAAAATTTCTACTCCAAGCCCTTTTACTTCCACCAGAGTTTTTATCTGCTCAATAATGAGCGTCTGGTTGGGCCGATCGGGAGCTCCGTCGAGCGTGTCTTTGCAATGGATTACAAAGACACGCAGTCCCTCTAGCGCGCCTCGCACATCGATGGGAGGGGACGCGTTGGGATTCATTCGCTGCTTTTTGCGGGCTGGCCGAGTGGAACTGGAAGCATTTCGGACCTTTATAATCTCTCTAGCCAGCACCTCCAGTTCGGTAACTAGATGCTCGGGCTTCAAGTGGCCGTATAACATGTCATCGCTTCTAGAAGATGGCCACGAGCATTCGATAAATATGGTGGAGAGTGATGCAGGTATCTTTGGGGCGGCGGCGCGCCAAACATTGATTGTTTGCGGGGAAAGTGAGAGGGCGTCCGGTTCGAGATCCCCGAAAAAGAGGAACTCATGCCCAGACGGATCGTAGCGGATAAAAAATGCCGAGGAGTCGTAATTCCCTGCTTCGTTGTGGCCATGGCTCACGGGGAAGCCGCAGACGGAGACGTTGGGAATCAGAGTTTCGTACGCGTCGTTCATGCCTAGGCTTTAGGAAAATATAAGAACCAGTGGGAGATCTGAGATATTCAGGACGCACGCAATGTACAACAGCTTGTGGTCATCATCGTCTGCCGAATTCCACGAGGCGAGACGAGGCCAGATCCGGTCGGCAAACACACTTTCTAAGTCTGCGAGTGTTTGCTTTGCGGCGCAGAGACGTTTTCGCGGTCCACCGAGCGAGCCAGCCGATATAACCAAGCTGTTGATGTGGTCCAGGTGGGCGTGAGAGATGAGGAAACAACTACTTCCAAGATCAACAATCGAGATGCAGGCCACAACAATCCGACGAACCGCACAAGCGAGTATATCTCAGAGGCCGAGTATGGCTTTGTACGCGCCAAGGGCTGGTCTGGTGAATTGAAAAGCTGAGGGTCGCCTTGGAGGAGTTTTTGCAAGGCGCCTTGGCCAGATCCTGGCTATAGTTAGGAGCTGGTTTCAAAAAGGAATTGATTACGCACCTGCCTCCAAGGCGACTATTCCATCTTCCCAAGCAGCAGCAGATGGCTTGAGCAAATAGCTGGACCAGAACAGGACAGTGAGCGTGCCACGTCACGGCGCGTTGAAGCGCGTCCAAAGTGTTGGAAACGCACGCGGATAGATTAGTCTCGTCTGGGCCACCCCCTTCTCCAACCACAACCAGGTCGAACATGAAGCAGAGGAAGGAACGTGGGAGCCGTCGTGTTTGGCCGTGAAGGTGGGTCAGCTTGAAGCAACCGATAGATAGTCGATATATATGGCGCGCGCCGAGTCAGGACCTGTGCTTTGCCTGCGGGATGACTGGCGTCTATCGGCGCGTCCTTTCAGCGCCGTTGTGTTATACTCCGCTAGAAAGTCAAGTTCGGGGCAGTGTCCCGTTATCAGGGAGTGGCTGTTGAGACTTGAAACGGCAGGAAGAGTTGGACGTGCCACTTGATTGACTGGTCGCGAACAAAGCGCGATTGGCGCTTCAAAGCAAGATGCATGGACTCGCGCATCGTATCTATTATGTTCGCTCATTGAGTCCTTAGCCGGCTAATACACAATTTAGCTGCAGCACCAATGCAATGTACCTGAACAAAATCACAGCTAACAATGATACATGCATCCATCAGCGGCGCGATGAATGTTATGGTAAACGGAAACTGCTAGGTGCCAAAACGGCGACATGGGGAACCAGAGACTTTATGGTATCGCGCGACTGCCGACTGTCATGACTTGGTCATGACTTAGATTTGTGTATCAGAATGGCCGTACGCCAAGCACAACAAAGTGAAAATAAATGGCACCACGAGCTTGAGTCGCGTTGTGGATAATACAGTGAGACGGAACGCGCTTGTTAGAAAGGTACTGCCAAGAGAGAGAGAGAGAGAGAGAGAGTCAATTATACTGGCGCGGTCCCACACCAAGCGTTTCGACTTTCAAGGTCAATATCGAAGAGAGGGTCGATTATATAAGCAAATCTCCTCCTACCCGCATTCAAGTCCGTCGACTTTCACCTTCTTCATGGCTGGGTCCTGCTGGATCAGATCATCTCCCCGAATAACAATGAGATATCGATGCCATATCAGGGACGGAGGTACACGCTGGGACTTTTTACCGGCGTTCTAAATCACGACAATTGCAGCTTGAAGCTCAGGCTGCTTCAAGACTCAAGTTGCTACATGGTAGCCTCTAGAAGCGCAGAATCTAGTATAGTGATTCTGAACGACTATCTTCAGAAAATCGCGCCCGGTACAAGTAGCGAGGCTGAACGAGCCTACGCAGATTCTACGAAAATGAACTTCTAGAACTGCAAATCCGGCAGTCCACAGAGCTTTCATAACACAGAGTCCAGATTTGCTCCTGATGGCAGTGAGTTATAGGTTCATCTGCCTATATGCTTATTATGTCGGATTCAGATATTGATTGGGCTACTAATGCTATGCCATGACCCTTTGCCATATCATGCCTACGGAATTTGTCCTGCCGAAACTGCTCTTTCAGGATGTTCTGTTTGATTATGGATGAAAAAATCCAACAGGCCCAATGCGTGCGCACTGCGTACTTGTTTTGCTGCTTTTTTCGGCAACTACTCGACAACTACTCGTCGGTTCCTGGAAAGAGCAAGCTGCTGTAAAAGCGTGGCTGTACGGAGAATTTGTTTGCCTATCACTCAACCCGAAAAATAACCTTTAGTGAATCTGCGATCGACTTGCGATCAAAAAATGGTTTTATATGTTCCATTCCCGAAATAGCCACTACGCCCACATCCAAAAAAGACAATTCCTGGAACCACACAGAACAACCTCCTTCCTTTCCGTCCGGAGGTATGTTGTTTGTGGACATTGGGCTGGTTCTCAAAAAGAAAAAGCATCAAAGAATGTTGAGCAAGGCTGTCCAGCATGGCCGCCGCGGATTTACCCACATCTCAGGAACATAAACCTTGCGCTAGTGATGTTTGGAAGTCAAGACCATTCTAAGTATTTTTTGTATGCCGGTAACTCGGCTACAGAATGGGGGAGCTTGCCCAATCTCAGTCTTTGGTTGGAATTACATGTATGTATCACCATTTGATTACTATGCATTCCTCCCATCCTCTTCCCTGAATTCAGTCGTTAAGATCTATACCACCGTTGGCATATGTATCTATCTCTATTGGTTATCGTCATCTAGCATCCTCATTCACGCTTCAGCCCTGGATTCATTATATTGGGTTCCTGGAATTTATCAGGACCCATCTTTTGGGTCTCTGCTGCACTTTCTGCATCCTCTTCCAATCCACGATCTCCCGATACAGTATGATAGTATCCATTGATTCTCCTCTTTGGAACCCGCTGCTGCTGCAAACGGGTTGGCTGGATTTTGGGTAGTCGGCAGTGGCTGGAATTGAATGTGTGGGAATCTGAAGACATTCACTATTATTTGTCTTTGATTTGCCTGAGCCTCGCGTCTAGATTGATGCGCTTCTGAGTGCATTATTATAGATCTGAAGGTCCATTCAATAATAAAATTGCTGAGCAAGCCGGCTAGTGATTCCCTTTTGTGCACCAAAGGTGACCAGTTTTAGGATGTTCCTGCCCAGCATATAATATATCCACCAGGTGCTCGATTACGCTGGTTTTTTCTCACTCTGTCTTTTTTCTTTCTCTTGTAGCACAGAACCACACAGGTGACGGGTTGTTAAATTTTACAGGCATTCAACAGTGCCTGCCATGGATAACTGCGGGCTATCACATTTCACAGCCATCTGATGGTAAGCAAGCACAGGGCTGTTGTATTTAACAGCAATCGGGGCATGGATATGTGTCTTATACCCTTTCCAAACTACACTTGCACAACAGCGGCATCTTTGATTCGCACAGCAAGATTCAGAATTTCTAGCAATCAAAATGATGTTCCCACGGCAGACCCATCAATTTTCCATGTATGGATGACTAGAACTCTGCACAGCCACTAGCAATTCCAAGGTAATGGCCCTACCGGGCGGAGCCTGGATACCCCAGTTTCTTTAGGAGCTTACATCTGCTGAGGGATATGTTTCTGTAGACAAAGGCCGAGATTTTACCTTTTCATGCCAAATCCAAGCCAAATCAAGCAGACGACTCTATGATCTCAGCGTAGAAAGCTGCCCTATTATAAAGTCGAAATTCGTGTACTCAAGTGGTTTTTTGAAATGGCCCACTCAGTTTGAATGACCCTTCGGAAATTCTAGACTTATTCCTAGACTTCATAAAACTTTTGGAGATGCTTTTGATCCTCAGACTTTAGGAGACTAATAGGAGTCCTATAAATGAGTGCCGCTATCTGTGAACATTGCATCAATTTTGTCTCTGGACATTTCTGGAGGATTGATCCCTCCAGAACCAAGACAGAGTCATTCCCCAATTTAGATGACCATTTGAGAACTGGCAAGGAGCAATTACTGATTCGGACAACTATTTTGGGACACAGCCTCTTTTGGCCAGGGTACAATCAATTTATGTTGATTCTAACTTGGCCGGCCTTATTTGGACCCTGTGGTAATGCCTGGATACTAAAAGTATCTGGGTTCTTATTGAAATCAATAACCCCCAGAATCAATGGGGATAAGTACGTTTGATTCCCCGTCAAATTTCCTTTTATAGGTTTTGGCAGGGGCTCAACTGAACTCTCATTGAATCAGAAATTGAGCCCACTCTGCATGATCTGGTGAGAGCAAAATAGTGCATACGTTGGATATGGCCCTGCCGGGCGGAGCCTGGATACCCCAGATAGTTAGACCTTTTTAGATGACAGGGGCAACACTTATTTTAGGTATCCAGGCATTCTCAGCACAATGAAAAGCAAATAATAGACCACCACTCACCTGAGCAGCTGGGTATAAATTATAATGTTGACTAAACTCGTTTAATCTCAGTCAATGCTCTCGGAAATAAGCAATATTCAATCCTTCCAACATCCCTATAAAGACCACTCTTTTGCCCAATGTCCACCGCTCTCCTTGTGCTTTGACCCTGTCCAAGAGAACGGTATCTGTTTCATTTTGTTTTTGTAACTGGGATTGGATGTTCGGGATTGACTAAGGCACACGAAAGGGTCTAACACCACGTTGATAACTGACACATGGCATCAACAACACCTCCAAGGAAGAGACGGATAAGCCTGGAGGCGGAACCTGGAAAATGTATCAAAGAAAGAATTGGTACGGATTGCAATTAAAGAATATGTTGTGAGGAGAACTTGACTGCAAAGCCCTTTTCTTTTTGAGTCACAAAACCAATGGAGCAGGACGAGTAAAGGAGGAGCCTGAAGAATCGAAATGTGTTAATTGGAAGAAAAAGGCAGAGATATAAGGACACAAAAATGTTACAATCAATAATTCCTCCAGAACGGTTGGCCATATACGTGGCCATTCGGTCGCAACTAGCAGGATGGGGCGAGAAGGGAACCAAGCTTATAGTATTGCTTCAGAGCAAAATCGTAGGAAGTAGAATGCTCCAGTCAAGATGTGGCTGAAGGGATTTTTAGATCAACAACTTCGTCCAGACAGTGTGGAAGCTGCCTATGAACGGAAAGGATGGACGGACCAGCATCCACAATATGATCCACTGTTCGACGGGCAGATGTTTGCGAGCAACCCTCTTCTGCTAGAAATAACCCATTGTAATTTTAAACAACCGAGAACTGTAGACGGGCATGAACAGTTCACCCTTACCATGGCCAGAGACTCCAAATACGAGCAGCTTTTTGAGGCAATTTCCATACCCATTCGACAAATCTCCTGCGGCAACTGGGTCGAGTTCAGCGGAGGGATAACTGGGAGATGGAAGCTGGCACAAAAAGAAGAACAGCATGATGGGTTCGATTACATGGCTTGTGAGAACCACGAGTTGTGGATCTGGATTCAAGTGTGTTTCCCAAAAGAATACTTGCTGAATCCAAAATAGCAACTACGAGGAAACATGGATGGGCTTCAGGTGTAGGATAAATAGGGGAAGTCAAAGCGGTTTGACGGATCGATTCTGACATCGATTCTGGTTTCGATTCATGAATCGATTCTGGCATCAGAATCGACCGAGAATTGATTTCGGATCAGAATCGGTCCAGAATCGTGTTCCTCCTCGAGAGGAGGAACAAACCAGAATCGACTTTCAGAATCGATACTGACCCTAACCTTACAGGTAATTTTCTCTTGCTGCGACTTGGGTTGTTAGTTGGGACCCGCCCGTCTGATTCCAGATAGTCGGCATCATTTCCGCTCCTGGGTTCAAATAAGTAATTGTGCTCGGAAGTGCTTGAATTAATGTAGGTGTGAAGGCCTAACTGATGTCACCCTATGAGCTTCCCTCTAAGCAACGTCATGTGTAAAATAATATTTTTAGCTTCATTTATGTCCGAAGGAATTGATACTGGATTCCTCCTAGAATCGAGTTCAAAAATGGGACGGTCAAAGTTGATATCGATTCTGCATCGATTCAACTTTCTGAATCGACATTTGAATCGACAGGTGAATCGACCCAGAATCGAAACAGACTGACCGCTTTGACTTCCCCTAATGTAACTCACAGTTAGGCTGGAAAAATTCTATTTCTCAACTGAGGACAGTTGATTTCTGTCCATCCACCGCGGATGTCGTGGTTAAAAAGTGGTTATGAATAGTATTTTTTCCATCAACTAGAAGAACAAAAGTCTTGTCCAAAAAAACACGAGCCCTGTGGATGCGTACTGACACGTGACCCGTTCAGGAAAGGAAACTAGCCGATCGGTTCAACCTAATAATTATTCTGATGAGGATCTTTCTGAATCTGAGGAATATTCCAGTCAAATACGGCTAACACTTGAGGGGCATATCAGATTTATTTCTCCATGGTGCATAAAAACGTGAGAGAAATACAGAAATACAAACAGAAGAAAAAAACCCTCTAAACGGACCTGCCGGGGTTCGAACCGACACCACAAACGTGAGAACCACAATGACCAAATAAGGTGATTTTATCTAAACGCAGGTAAAACGTTCAACACAGAAGACCCGGATACTTTAGTATCCAGGCACATTCATGCAAAAAGGTTCCCAAAGTTGTTCTGTTTCAGAGCTTAGGGGATGGGACCCTGGATACTAAAATTCAGCGCAGTTATGAGGATAAGCTATAGTGGCGGCAAAAAATAATGCAAATGGGGTTGGGGTGCCCGTTCCGGTGAATCGAGGTGTTGAATCGCTTCGAGCTCGGTGGGTGGATGATAGCGTAGGATGTTGAGAGTACGTAGAAAAAAAATTGGGATCATTGGTGTGGTCGGCTAAATGCCCGATGACATCACAACATGCCAAAATCACGTTACCGTGTTCAACCATCTTGACAGTGACACAAACCACGTCGCTCCAGGACATCTACTCACGCTATCATCACAAAACTTTGCCCAGCTCACCATCCACATCGAAAATGACTAAATGCACTCCCATCCAGATGCATGAGAAGGAGAATATGTGGAGTTTATGACGGTTCGTTTGTACAAATAAAGATTTGCGCGCGCACCAGTGATTTCACGCGCGCACGGCTGTTACGGCTACTTGAAGGCCTAGCCCGGTCCATGTTTGAGCCCAGATAAGATAAGAAGAGATTTTTTAATCTACTTTACAGCAAAGGACAGTCTGTCGAAGCTGGTTTTAACTGTGAACGATATCTTGCTAGGTTACCTTGCCGTGGATAATACTTCGACATGGAGTGCAAAGTATCCAAAATGGATCAGGGCTCAAGTTTATCGTAGGAAAATGGAGCAATGTGCATAAAGTATCGCTTGCAGCATGGAAAGCTACGGTTCAATATCGTACCCCTGCAAATCCGAGAAGTTTCCAGGTGCCCTCCGTCCCTCGGAGAAAGATCCTAAGAACATCTGGTCGCTGCTGGGTCCAGTGCAATATTAGAAAATAGCCTGATGCAATCCTGAGGTGAAAGGTGACAGGCTGGCAAGGCAATCCGAAGAGGAAAACCAAAAGGTAACAGAGCAGAAGGGAAAGTGGAAGGAAGGAAAGACGGGTGCGGGACTGTGCGGTGAAACAGTGACTCTCGGGTACGCGTGAATGATCTAATAGAAAAGCTAATGCAAGCTGCTGGAAAACCAACACACAAAACACCAACTAAACCACTAACCAACCAACAACTACTCCTCTTAATGTGAGAGAACCGGGGTGTTCGGGGGTGCGGATCAAGTATTAGATCCCAGAACAGAGAATAGATCCCTCAAAATGTCTGATTCGGTCTTTTTGGTCTTATCCCGATAACGAGTTTAATCGAAAACTTGGCTTGTAGGCCAAGTAAACACAATGTTATTGCGGTAAGGGACGGGTTTGTATAATATAACGATCTAGTGACCGGCAAAAGTGGGTTTTATAGGTTTATAGGTCGAGGTTTGAGGTACCTCTGAAGACTACTGTTAATTCGTCTTATGAATCCCGTAACTGAGAGTTTGAGGTGCTCTCGAGACTACTGTTACTTCGTCTTATTAACTGAAAATCCAATTCACACAGTCAAGTCAATCCAATCAAGTTTATTCCACAAGAGGGTGAGGGACAAGCACTTCCTAACTTTAAAGCTGCCTCCCCTACAACCAATGGCAAAATGAGATACTGGCCGGATCAGGGCGCAGCTAACTAGCTTAAAACTACTCTACTCTGGCCCTTATATACACCTACAATACTGCTTACATGAACGCAATTGGTCTAGCAAAACTAAGTAATGAATAAGCAGATCTGTATCAAGCGTCCTATTGGCTGAGGCATACCAAACTAAGGTTGATATTTCTGATATGTCACAAGGTTATCCGAGTGATCGGGTCCCACGCGGAAGAGTGACTCGGCATAATTGCCTTATGGAGTCTCGGATCCGGAATATCCGACAAGTCCGTCATTGCCTGTTCTAGACCAGCATGGTCACATGATCTGTCCTGTCGCGTCTCCAGTTGGCACTTAGGCCCACAAAAGTCAAAGTGGTGGATTTAGACCATCCTCGGTACGCCTGCATGCATATTTTATATCTCCTTGATCCTAGTCTAGCAAACAGTTCATCCGTATGAGATTTCGGGTACTGTTATGATTTTAAGTCTTATCCCGATAAGTAGCCCCAAGTGTGGAGGTACCGCCATAATGAGTCCTGGACTTGACCCATGCTATGCAACTAGAAGCTACTCATTCGGAGCTCATGATAGCTTCTCTGAGAGTGCGTGGACGCCAATGAAACAAAGCAAAATTGCAAAATTCCATGCGTGCAGATTTACACGGCTTATCATCGGATTAGAAATGGGGGAGCAAAGTGCCTCACAAGATTTTGAACACATCAAATTCATAGATTACAACCAAAAAATGAGCATTTTCAAACTTTGAACTGGGACATGAGTAGGGTATTGTTCAGACAGCCCTGGGAAGCTCACTCGATCACCCATATTTGCAACGCAAACAGACAAATATCGATGGATAAATGAGCAAAATAAGTTTTGGCATCAATTTTGTTCTTTTTGAAAAGTTTTGAGCTACTGCCATCAAATGTGCAAACAGCTGTAAAATTCTCAAATGTGGAGTTGAACGTCGAACTCGAGCAGATAGCAGAAAACATCTCGAGGTTGACAGCAATCGACGATAGAAAATGCTTTGGTCCCCGCGCGATATGGCCATGCCGCAAGAGTTCAATAGAAGACATCCAGCGGCATTGCGGCAGGTAAAGCACCGCGACTGAGATGCCCAAGTGTTGTCAAATTTTAGTGCATTCAATAAATTTGCCCAGCGTTTATGCCTTGATGACGGGGAGCAAGATGTGCGACCGTCTTGATAGTCAAGGCAAACATGGGTAACAAAACCAGTGTAGTTGTCCACAATTCAGCTGACAGGCTGGACCGTTGGAAGAATCCGACGAAGAAGGCGGTGATATACAACGAGGATGGCCCACATTCACAATCAAAATTGGGTGGGCGTCGACTTGCATTTTGTGAATCCCAATCTCTGGGAAATTGCTGTTCGTTCGTTCCAAAACTGTCTGAACAGCCGGGCCTGTAGGGTTGATGCTTCAGTGGTGAAGTGAACTTGAACCGGAAGTATCTCCCAGGTGACAGACGTGAACCACACGTTGTCAATTTCATGTATTTAATGATTGGGCTCGCGACACGAAATTAGGAGAGCCCCGTAGGGACCCTCCAGACTGTCGAGCAGCTCAAGAAGAATCAGACTTGCCTGGGAGTGGCTCAGACTGGATCGTGGTGACATTGTCAGTGTAAAACCTCTGAATCCAAATCTTCGGTCAGGAAATTTCTCCCAGCAAAAGGCTGACAACTTTGATGAGCAGTGGGCTGGGGTTAATCAGCCTCTCCCAGCAGTCATTCAAGAGGGAATTTTGCAGTGAATTCACCGTTGAGTAGGAAAATGATTTACGGCGCGGATGGCTCACAATCGAGTGCATGCTGAGGGTCAAGACTCAATATAGCCCATCTCGATTTGCAAAAGTTGTATGGCCGACTGAGCGATGGAGTAATTGGAGCACCAAAGTGGAGCAAGGGTGGAGCCGGCCCAGATGTGTCACCACTGATGACTCAGGAGGACATCGTCGACAGCAAGCAGCCTTCGAGTCGGCCACGACATTGCCGTTGACTGGGGTCTTAGTGGGGTGGATGCTGCTCCTATGGTGCGGGACATCTAGCTGCCGCTACCCGAAATTAGTGGCCAATTTGGCTGGAGAATCTTTTTGGCCCAGGACACAGCCACAAGCGACCTGATTTTCTGTTTTTTTACCCCCTTGTGGCCAAATCTGGGTGACAAGTTTTTTTTTTGCTCACTCAGTTTTCATTTAATTAAAATTCTGTCTTACAGATTTGTTCCTCTCTTCAAACGGAGCACTTTTGTAAGAGGAATAAAACATTGGGTTAAAATTGCGGTCACAAAATGTCACACAATTTCAAGCATGAAGTAGTGGCAGCTAGGTGACCCGCACCATAGGATCGTGGCCCGTGGGTCATAGTTTGCTCGGTGTGGGAATACACCAAACGACGGCAGTCTTGTACGCTGAGGACCACTTCAGCAATGGACATTTTTGCCTTCATTTGCAGCGGGTTACTCGGGGGTTCGATATCGAGGATCAGGGATGTCCCCAGTGAGTTACGACTAGTCTCAGCCTCTTATGTGGGCAAGGATGCCTGCACTGGGCATTTCGACAAAATCAACATGGTGGTCATCAGATTGGGGTGAAGGAGAAGCAATTTCGCTGTTACCCAAGTGTTATTGCTATTTTCAATAATAATGACACAACCGGAAAAAAAAAAGTTTTGAGCTCACCAACGTTGGGGAGTTTGGGCCCCAGCCTGGGCAACCTTTTGGGGAATAAGTACAAACACAATGCGGAAGCTGGCTTCCTGATACCTATCCTCTTCTCCACATCTTCACTATCTCTCTATGCCTAATCGATGCATCAGCGACGACCTACAGGAGGCTGCATTGCGCCTGCAGGATCGTGGACATGATACCACATCAGAAATTCTTCAAATTGTCACCTTTTCTCAATCTACACTGCATCGCACACGGAAAAGAAAGACCACCACAGGGAGTGTTGCCAAAGCAGCAGTCCTTGGGCGCGGTCATCCTTGTACACTGGCACAACAGGATGCCGATTATCTTGTACAGCTTGCAAGACACAATCCTACATCATTCTTGGACGAATACAAGGAACGCCTTGAGCGCTACCACCTCTTGCCTGCATCCATCTCCACCATCCATCAAACATTCCTCCGTGCACGCATGAGCCTAAAGCAGGTTCAGAAGATGGCGTCCGAGAGATGTCTATACAAACAGGCCAACTATTCACAGCGCATCTCTATCTATCCACCCAGCTATCTGATATCTATTGATGAGGTCTCAAAGGATGACCGCACCTATGCCCACATCTTTGGCCATTCAGATATCGGTTCGTGTGTCGAGTGTTCCCAGCCATTCGTTCGTCAGAGACGGCTCACTGGAGTGGCTGCAATGGCATTGGGAAAAGGAATCATTGGAGCGAAGGTTGTGGAGGGGTCTTTATGCCGTAAGATGTTTGTAGAGTTCCTCCGTGATAGTGTTGTAAGTCCTTCATGTTGGCTCTTGTGTTTGTGTCTGACCGCATATATGCAGTTACCATTGACCACACCATATCCTGGTCCCCGAAGTGTCCTCATACTGGATAACACACGAATTCATCATGGTCCTGAGATTGAGGAGCTCGTCAATCAATATGGTACGTGTAAGCTCCTCCCTATACTACAAAGACATTGACCATGCTGTTAGATGTCCGAATTGAATATCTTCCAGCTTATTCCCCTGACTTCAATCCTATTGAGCAAGCATTTTCTGTTATGAAATCCTACTTACGCCGCAAGGGAATTCATCACTTTGATGAACATGCAGCATACTACGAAATTTATCGCTCTTTTCAAGAGATAACCCCAGAAATGACCTATGGTTTCTTTCAGCACTCGGGGTACTATATCAATTGAATATGTTTCTGTACACACGTAGCATAATGATCAAGTTTATGTACTCCCCTTCGCCCATGATCCAACGATCCTGAGCGTCGCGTACATCAGCTATCTCAGCCGGATTCAGCAAAGCTGCCTCTAGATGATTGTTTTTGAGATGGTGCAGGGTCTGTGGACCAGTGACCGAATAAGCTCGAAGTTTAGTGTGAATTCCTTGGCTCAAATTATAAGGCAAACAGAAGAGCTCGAGTGTGATTTGTGGTGCAATGCGACAAGGTTGAGATTCCTGAATGGGGCGAAGCGGTTGGGCAGGAAGCGGAAGAGGAAGTGCAGCTGTGTCAGGGAGGGTGAGGTTGATTGTGATGTTAGAGTCTTTTGCAGTTGCTTTCTGCGTAGCACGATTGCGTATCAGTGTGGTATCGTCATTTTCAGCCTCCTGAAATTCAAAAAGCTTGTCATCCGGGGGATTCTTCAAATCAACGGCTTTGCCGTTTGTGTTCACGTGTTTCCCTTGCTGTAAATGGATCAAAATATTACTGAGAATACATGCAGGAACTCACAATTGCAGCTGACCAAGTTGACAGATGAAAGTGCGTAAGGTGGACATGTTTTGCGCTAACTCGGTCAGGGAAACATGGGGTACGCTTGCACTGGCGGCGGTCTTCACACTTCCACTGAGCTGTGAGCTTAGCAATGAGCTTGATCTGCTCAACCTCCTCCTCCATAGGCTCAAAATTCTGGGTGAAAAGCGTCAAACTGATGTGCATAGATTGAGTGTACTGTTACACACCTTGGCCGTCTTCTTCTTCTTCTTGGCGGTCTCCTCATCACTCGAGCTCTCATCATCATCACCCTCCTCATGTTTCTAGAAGAATCAGGAATGGCTATGTTAAGGATAGTAAGGTGACATACCTTCAATTCAGCCATGGAGATAGTGATAACCTCTGGCACCGCCTTCTTCCTTGCGTGCTTCAGCATTGCCTTGTAATCATCCGTGCCGGTAAGTGCCATGTCTTTGTAGGCTGTCTTGGCTATGGTGTATTTCATTCCGGATGTCAATAGTACTGCTGGTGTATTTATTGTTGCGAAGAATCCAGCAATAAGAGAGATCGTCCTCGTGACCCAGAGCTTCAATCGCAGCAATGTTGAAGCTCAGAGTCCTCGTGGATATACAGGGGTTTATTGACAGTATCAGGTTTCACGTTACGGCACCGCTTCTCTCCAGGCTTGGGTAAAATAGCAAACTTGAGCTTGATCTCGAGCCCACGGCCGTCATTGTAAACAGACTCTGGAAACAGTTCCAAACTTGTTAGCATAAGGATAATGACTCGATGAGGTAGGTACCTTCTTCTCCAGGACTGGGAGCGCAGGACACCATTGCAAGCGGGGGAGAGAGCTATGGCAGGCGAAGCGAAGAAGCGTGTTGTTTGGTCTAGCTTTGCAAAAGGTTGCCCGGGCCGGGGCCCAAACTCCCAACGTTGGTGAGCTCAAAACTTTTTTTTTTCCGGGTTGTGTCATTATTATTGAAAATAGCAATAACACTTCACAAAAAAAAAAAAAAAAAAAGTTATGTGGTCTTGTTGTTTAGTTCTATTTGCCCTATGTTTATCACGGAGGGACGGGGCGGACGGAAGGGCGGAGGGGCGGGCGGGCACTTTGCATCTCAACAAAAAAGAGGGGCAGCTGGACCTCTCAAATTTGCTCAGAAAAACAGGGGGAGCTCAGCATCTTGAACTTTTGCACGACAAAAACTTGTTTGCTCAAGGAAAAGAGGTTTTGCACGACAAAAGTGTGTTTGCTAAACAAAAACAGGGGCAGCTCAATGCTCAACGTTCAACCTCACATCTCAAATTTGCTCAAAAAAACAGGGGCAGCTCGACAAAAAAACTCGAAAAGTAATGACGAAACACGATGACGCTCCTTCCTAAAGAGGAAATATGACGTCCTGGGGACCCGAACACCGGCAACACATGGAGGTCCTGGGTTGTATCCCTAGAGTTGTCTCGTCAGTACGTGGGTTACTGTCCATAGAGGCGTTATGGCCGCAATTTTTTTTGCGTATTTCTTTATTGGGGGAGCTTGTGACCCCAATTTCCCAGCTGAGCCGAAATGCCTGGATACTTTAGTATCTGGGTTCTAGGACATTGGGAAATTTCTCCACCCCGTCTGTAAAAATCTTGTACCCCGTGACTTTCCTTATAAGGCAATTCTCTCATGTATGCCTCGGAACACCCCGCCGATTAAGTCCGATGGTCCCGCAAGGTCCCACAACATTAATTGTGCTCACCTGTTTTGTGACAATGAATATGGTTTCCTTCATGCTGCAACTCCATATGGTTCTGAATTAAAGGATTGGTGGATCGTGTTTGCACCTAGGCCCAAGAAGTCAATTCAACTCTGATACTGGGGGCTTCATGCAATTGAAAGTGTCCCTGGTGAGTCGGTGGTGTGTCAAATTCTATTGATGGTGTACTTGCCCCGTTATGTCTGACTTTTTGTATTATAATTCCAAGGTTATGGCCCTACCGGGCGGTGCCTGGATACCCTGGTTGTCTCAACCTGATCTTCAAGTTGCCTTGAAATGAACTAAATCATACCTCCCGTGTGACTCCTCGTTGCACTGCAAAAATGAGATACTACACCTCTGTCTTACATAGAGACTACAGTCTAGCCCAGAGCAGCTTCTCTTCACATTTTTTTCTTCCTCTCAGGACCTTCAGGATTATATGTGTTACAATCCCCTTGCCAGGCCCCTCCGTTTTTTTAAGCCACTGAATTACAGTAACCATGTTGAAGTCGAAGCCGTCGGGACGTTGTTGTGTATGAAACAAGCAGTGGAACTCCTGTATTTGATGCACAAACAATGTCTAAATATTCAGTATATCCGGGCCAGAGTTTCCTTGTCAACAAACCATTGTGAGCCATTTCTCTCCTGATACAGGACCCAGACTGAGAAGACAGAACAACTTACACGGTGCACCCAGCTCAGCATTCCCGAGTTGATAACTGTGTCTGCTCTGAGAAAACAGACTGGTGAAAAATCCTGCTTAGCTGGAGTTTGACATCCAAATTCAACATTTTTTTAAAAAGTGACCAGGCTTCCACCACCGACTCAGACTTCCAACAAATCCCAAACTGAGGAATATTCACCATTAGCAATGCTGTGACACTGCCTGAACCCCATATGCTGCATCCCGAGTTTCATCCATGTTGAGTGTTTGAGGAGGATCCCCCCAAATTGATCTGCCGACGTTTCTCATCTCCAAATAATGGCAGCATGCAAGGGTAGGTCTAGTAGTAAGTGGTAGATGTGTGTCAAGTAAACTGAGGGAAAAGTGTAAATGGTTCACAGCAAAGAGCAAAGAGTCACTGCGTTCCGGGCCCCCGTAGCTGAACCTTGCCTATGTTCGTCTACGAGGTCGTACTTGATGTCGAGGGTCTTCTACCCCTTAGTCTACAGGCAAAATGTGTTGATGTTCGTAAGTTCGGCTACGAGGTTGTACGCCGTATAGCCGCACATCTTCTATATCGGTCTACATTCTCCCACGTGTGTCTACATTGGGTCGACAAACCTCGGCGAACCTTGGCACATCTCATTTCTCTCATGCCAACGTCGCACCAACACATTTTTTGAGCTTCAAATTTTATATATACCTCCTACAGCCCACCTTAGTCTACACCGGGTAGACCAACGTAGACATATCTCTGCAGATGTAGACCAAGATCAAACACTGTGTCTACGTGTGTAGACACATAACTGTGGCTATGTCTCCGTCTACGGATGTAGCCCAACCCTTAGGCTACGAAGAGTCAGAACACAGTGAGTATGTCCCCAGGGGCCAGACAAGAGTAGCATAATCTACTAGAGTCATCTCTGGATCTTGAAATATTTTCATAACCTCCCCAAAAAAGCTCCTTCTACAACTTAAATGCAATGCATTCATCATCATTGATGGGGATCGAAATATTGGATACCTTCCTAGAATGATTATAGGATAGACATCAATGGAGGCCAAAGGTAGTCAAAGATTCAAATTGAGTACTTATAATTACAGGTGTTGAGGACAAGGTTGAGAATCATGAGGTTCAACATCGATGGTATACAGGCGCAATCTGGAGTCATAAAGCATTGATGTAGTATGAGTCAGGGAAAGTAGTCGTAAAATAAATGCCATTGTATGTTTAACTATTTGAGCTTAGCTACAAGCTACATGCTGTAGACTCTGGCCACCAGATGTCAAATAAACCGGGAAGAATTGAGCTGCATATAAATCAACCTAGCCACCTCTAAAATTGTCAACCATATAGAGAAGAAACTCAAAAAACAAAACTCAAAAACAAACTCTCAAATTCTGATGCTGGAACTCAAACTGAACATGATTTCTTTACCAGGCAAAGAAGTACACAACCTCCATTTAGCCTTTGACTCAAACTCTGCGTGAAAATGTTGCCGCCCACTCTACAGTGACAGCAAAAAATAATGCAAATGGGGTTGGGGTACCCGTTCCGGTGAATCGAGGTGTTGAATCGCTTCGAGTTCGGTGGGTGGATGATAGCAGAGGATGTTGAGAGTATGTAGAAAAAAAATTGGAACCATTGGTGAATTTCTGGTGTAGGAAATGAGCAATTGTTGCCGACACTCATTGATGGTGCCATCAAACAATTCCTCCTGTAAAACCTCACATAACTGCTCACAGTTCTGTGGGAGGACCTTGCACAATCAAATTTGGTGGTCTAGCTGATCCCAAGCATAATGTTCATGTCAGGAGAGGATGGCATCCATGAAAGAATTAGCATGTCATGTGCATTGAACCAGTTTGATGCAAGCCCAGATGTGTGCTTTGGGTCTCCATCCTGCTATGTCGGGGGTCGAGGGAGTAGTTGGAGAGTGTGCCAAGGAGTGATTCCTCAATGACTTAACAATATCGGACCACGTTCATTTGCCCTTGGACACGGTGAAGCCTCCCTGGTCCATGCTCTGTCAAACATCCCCACACCATCACACTCCCCCCTCCGTGCTTCACCGTTTTCTTCACATTCCTCGGCTCCAACTCCTTGTGTGGCCTCCTCCGACAATACTTCCCATCTGACCCACAAAGATTGAACTTTGACTCGTCCAAGAAGACGACATCCTGCCATCATCAGCAGACATGTCGAGCACATGGGCAACCCACCCTTTTTGCTTTTCAATGTGGATATTGGTGAGCAGAGGCTTTGCACGACACATACAGCCGTTTAGCCCTTCCTTCTGGAGTGCATGGCAAACGGTGCGGGCAGGGGCGTCCAGAAAGAGCAAGTGCTGTACATCAGAACCGTCACGTGCCTCACCTGCAACTTGGTAGTAATTTCGGGATACCGTGGAAGTGTCAAGGCCGAGTTCTTCATCAATTTCACCAAACTCTATGACAGTTCATTTGTACAAATATTGATTTTGCGCGCGCCCGTGATTTGCGCGCGCCCGCGAGCTCAAGTGTCTACATTACTGACTAACTAGTTACAGAAAACCAGGTTGAGACCCGGCCAGGGGGGTCTGGTAATATGTAGACGAGCCTTGCAGTCTGCCGGCAGCAGCTCGTATGGTACTAAGCTCGTCCCGGAGCGCTGGAGCATCCACGGAGACGGATAGTCCATCCTGCGAGCTGCTGCAAAGTGATGGCAGTCAGGCCGGGGTGAACGAGGTGAGCGGGACTTGAGCGGTACGGGAAACATTGTCTGGTGGAAGTAAGGAAGAGGATGATGTGTCTGGCTTGGCACTGGACACAAGCCCAAACATCCAGTGATGGCAACAGGTGGCAGTGTATCATATACAATTTTCCATCTTCCTTCCTGTTCCTTCCCGATGATAAGCCGTGTAAATCTGCACGCATGGAATTTTGCAATTTTGCTTTGTTTCATTGGCGTCCACGCACTCTCAGAGAAGCTATCATGAGCTCCGAATGAGTAGCTTCTAGTTGCATAGCATGGGTCAAGTCCAGGACTCATTATGGCGGTACCTCCACACTTGGGGCTACTTATCGGGATAAGACTTAAAATCATAACAGTACCCGAAATCTCATACGGATGAACTGTTTGCTAGACTAGGATCAAGGAGATATAAAATATGCATGCAGGCGTACCGAGGATGGTCTAAATCCACCACTTTGACTTTTGTGGGCCTAAGTGCCAACTGGAGACGCGACAGGACAGATCATGTGACCATGCTGGTCTAGAACAGGCAATGACGGACTTGTCGGATATTCCGGATCCGAGACTCCATAAGGCAATTATGCCGAGTCACTCTTCCGCGTGGGACCCGATCACTCGGATAACCTTGTGACATATCAGAAATATCAACCTTAGTTTGGTATGCCTCAGCCAATAGGACGCTTGATACAGATCTGCTTATTCATTACTTAGTTTTGCTAGACCAATTGCGTTCATGTAAGCAGTATTGTAGGTGTATATAAGGGCCAGAGTAGAGTAGTTTTAAGCTAGTTAGCTGCGCCCTGATCCGGCCAGTATCTCATTTTGCCATTGGTTGTAGGGGAGGCAGCTTTAAAGTTAGGAAGTGCTTGTCCCTCACCCTCTTGTGGAATAAACTTGATTGGATTGACTTGACTGTGTGAATTGGATTTTCAGTTAATAAGACGAAGTAACAGTAGTCTCGAGAGCACCTCAAACTCTCAGTTACGGGATTCATAAGACGAATTAACAGTAGTCTTCAGAGGCACCTCAAACCTCGACCTATAAACCTATAAAACCCACTTTTGCCGGTCACTAGATCGTTATATTATACAAACCCGTCCCTTACCGCAATAACATTGTGTTTACTTGGCCTACAAGCCAAGTTTTCGATTAAACTCGTTATCGGGATAAGACCAAAAAGACCGAATCAGACATTTTGAGGGATCTATTCTCTGTTCTGGGATCTAATACTTGATCCGCACCCCCGAACACCCCGGTTCTCTCACATTGAGAGGAGTAGTTGTTGGTTGGTTAGTGGTTTAGTTGGTGTTTTGTGTGTTGGTTTTCCAGCAGCTTGCATTAGCTTTTCCATTAGATCTTTCACGCGTACCCGAGAGTCACCGTTTCACTGATTCACATGAAAGTGGGTGCGTACAGAAATCCCCCACCTCCCCTATATTCCCATGTACTTTTCACCATGGTTATACCTCCCATCCATGTGCACCATGCCAATCTGTCGGTGGGCTCTCGGTCAGACAAGGCAAAGCCCACCAACAAATTGGCACCGTGCACATGGATGTGAGGTGTAACCATAGTAAGAAGTATATCAGGGGCTTCCCAATATTTGGGATTACCATAGGCACTTTGTTTTGTGTGATTCCATGGAGAAATGAGTGAGAAAGCAGTATTTTTCACTGGAGATGTTCAATTCTCACAAATCAAATTCACTCCTTCCTGGATTTTGTAAAACATCTTTTTCAATCATTTTACGAGTCCTAATCTTAATTAGGGTCGTTCTTGTCAGCACGTAGTGCCCCACCTTTTGTTTTAAAATTCAGCCCATTTGTCATCTGCGTCACGTGCACACTTATTTTTCTTCCCCTCGTCTTTCAGACCATTTCTCTTCGTCGTCACGTGTTCTTCCATTTTTTCTTCCCCCTCGTCTTTCAGACCATTTCTCTTCGTCGTCACGTGTTCTTCCCTTTTTCTTAGTTGGAGCGATGAAGTAGTACGATATAATTTTACTATTTACTTACACGTTGTACATATCTTTAGCACGTCTATCCAATGATCAGGATTTAAACTGCTGCCTTGGAAGGCGTATGCGTACCATCATGGGGAGAACTCTGGGAATCCATGACAAGGAAAGTATCCCGTCTTTTGCCTCTGCCGTCACGTGCTTATTTGTTTATTGCATCGCCCATCTCTTTCCTTGCTCGCTCTGTTGTTGCTCACTCCGTTCTCTGTCATGCCGAAGTTGGATAAAGTATCTGATGTTTTGGCTTGGCTAATGTTGAACAACCCTGGCTACGCCGAATTGGCGTCGACCTCCTGTGCCCTTCGTCGCGATGCCTTCGCTGAGACGATTATTCTTGCTGCTCGCACGATGCCTTGGAAGGCGTATGCGTACCATCATGGGGAGAACTCTGGGAATCCATGACAAGGAAAGTATCCCGTCTTTTGCCTCTGCCGTCACGTGCTTATTTGTTTATTGCATCGCCCATCTCTTTCCTTGCTCGCTCTGTTGTTGCTCACTCCGTTCTCTGTCATGCCGAAGTTGGATAAAGTATCTGATGTTTTGGCTTGGCTAATGTTGAACAACCCTGGCTACGCCGAATTGGCGTCGACCTCCTGTGCCCTTCGTCGCGATGCCTTCGCTGAGACGATTATTCTTGCTGCTCGCACGAAAGGTGATTATTCTTGCTGCTGATGTTTTCTTTTGCTCGTACCTAATCCTTTCTTTTCCTAGCCACTTCTCTTCTAATCAATGGTCCCACCTACCACACGTACTTGCGTCGCGCTTCCCCCGTGTGGGCGCGCCTGGGCGCATGTCCGTCTTTTTTTTTTGTGTTGTTTATCTTTATGGTCTGACTCTTTCTCGCTCTTCGCACTAAGCTTTGAACCCGGCGTATATGTACTCTTAACACTGCGCCAAAAATCAGTTTTTCTGCAACACTATGTTATCCAAGCATGGCTCTGCAATCACCTGTTGCGCCTTCTGAGATCCTCAGCCCGCTTGGGACCTCCACTCGGCCCTGTAACTACGGCCTGACGTATGATAAATATTGGCGCTCGGGTATGCCGCTCGGGTGTCCATTACGTCAATTCCTACTACGAAGTTCGTGCTGCCTCTATTCCGTTTGTATCGTTATTGTCCCTTCGTTCTCTTCTTCTGCCTCTTCCTTCTCAGTATCTTCCTCTTCTCTCGCTTTCACCTTCACAAATTTCATCCGGTTGATACACAATGTGTAGTCCTAGTAAATCATTGCTTCATATTCTCAGATTGTTTTTTTAGGCTTACCCTGCGATAGTCCGTGTCCGAAAAGTCCGTTTCTGCGAAGCATGGTATTACTTCGGCTATAATGGTGTCACCTATGTTGAAGGGAAAGTATTCGCTGCTTGCTACGCCGAGCATGTCGCCGTATTCTCCCTCCTCTAAAACCACCGTGTAATCCGTGTCGTCTCGAACATCCAATATTAACGTGGGCTTGCCGTCTAAACTTTTTCCTTTCCAGTCCCGAATATCTGTAGGATACTTTTCGTGGTTTGAACTTCTTCCAGGTTTTTTTGGTTCTAGCACTCACCGTATTGGTATCTAGATCCCTGTTCGTGTCCTTTGTGTTTCTTTGGCTCAAAGAATACACTTGTTCGTCAAAAAGTCCCGCGAACGTTGTCTCGTCCCAGCCTCTGTGGCTCCAATCTGGCGGCCCTATCGACATCCATGTGTGAATTCCCCAATCAACGTACTTCATATCTTCTTAGTCCTTGTACTTTCTTCATTTTTTCAACTCACCGGCAGACTTTTAATTTGTCCGAAGACTATCGCCTTGAACATATAATCCGGAGTTGTTGCTCCAGGCTTCGTGACGAACGCATCCATGCTCCAGTTACAGTACTGGGGTGGGAAATAGTCTCTGTCCAATTCAGCGCTGCCTAGAAAGTGTCGTCCGTGCCCTTCCATTACTGCTTTCAGTTGGAGGGGCGTCATTGGTGCGTCCGGGCACATTTGCCTCGGTACTTCTTCAGAATAATTCCGCATTGCGGTTGGCGGTAAGTGACGATGGCCCCGTGTGCGCGCAATTTCTTAGTATCCGAACGTCTTAGCCGACATTCTCGTCATCTTGATCGTTGTTTCGGTATGCTGATGCCATCGATAGCTGTATTTCACTGATCTTTTTACTTCTTTCTCCTTTCGCTGCCCGTTTTCTACTTTCTGATGGCTGGTCCCCGGTCGTTTCCGTCCTCGCTCCTCTTCCTACAGATAATAAAAGTAATATTTCGATCTTTCACTTGCTTTTTCTTACGTTTTCATAGGTCGGAATGATGCCCACTATTCTAGATCGTTTGCCTCCAGAGCTACGCTTCATGGTGTTCTCGCTGTATTTCGGTTTGGCGGATGAAGATTTCACCTTACCAGCTTTTTATAAGCTGCGCGCGGTGCTTTGCGCCTCCTGTCGTTCATTGGCCGCACTGGTTCGAAGCGAGCCCATGTTTTGGCGATGTATTGTTGTCACTCCCCGGTCGCCTCCAGAATTCATCGCCTTATCCATTTCCCGTTCCGACAAATTGCACTTCGAATTTTTTTTTCGATTTTTGGGCATCCAATCTACTTCCCTTGGCTGCTGCGACCATTTCGTCGCCAAGTTTGGCTTCCTCAAACCTGCAATGCTCCGCACGACTTGCGTGCATATCAGCACGGATTGTGCCTCTGCCTTCCGCAGCTTCCACACTCTCTTCTCCTATTCGTCTGCGCCACTACTTCGAAAATTATCCCTGAATTTTCGAGGTTGTGGTCCTACTCCCTTACAACCACCGCCTCGTTCCTTCGACGCTTGCCTATGGTTTCAAGGAACCTGGAAATGGAGCGAGCGTCGGGGCGCTCTTGTCCGCGCCAAAAAGCCTGCTTTGGATAGGTTAGAGTCTCTGACACTCACTGGCGCCGTGGTTCCCCTGCCTCCGAACGGGTTCCCTTCGCTCCAATCCCTTAATATCGCCCACATCCCGCCTTCCTCCTCCATCTCCGCTGCTTCTTTGCGTTCGCTTATCGCGCACTCCCCGACCTTGACTTCCCTCGGTTTATTTGCTGCTTCATGCCCTGAGTCGTCGGCCTCCCCCGTACCCCTCGCTCTGGCGTATTCGCTTACCGATCTCCACATTGCCTGGAATCTGGATCTCTCCATGTCCGCGTTCCTTTCTACTCTGCGCCTTCCAAATTTGGATTATGTGCAGATGCTTTTGACTTCTAATCACTGCGTCACCGAGACTTTACGCTGTTCTGCCGTTTTTTCTACGGTCCAGACTTTATGTCTGTACGATTATGGTAATAACCCCTTCTCCGTTCACCCCATTTTTTCGGCCTTTCCTTTGCTAGAACACCTTGACCTTTCCTCTGCCTCTCCCGCAGTCTTCCACGAATTGTCGCATTTGACCGCTCGTGATATTGCGTTGGGCAGCACATTTTGTCTTCCTCGTCTTACTACATTGTCTCTTCCTCGGGTCGACCTCCTTACTTTAAAAACTTTCATTCATGATCGCTTTTTGGCCTACTATCCTTGTACTTATGTTACAAACGTTACTATGGTCGCACCTTTCTTACCCGCCTACGATCTTCGTGTTTATGAGTACATTGATTGGTTGGACTATCGTTTACTGGAGTTCACTCTTGTATAGTGCCTATTTTCACTAATATGCTATCATCTAACAAGGGTACAGACAGCGGTCACCCGGTTTGACATCGGGGATTTCGGGCCGATCGCTTCTATTGTAATTTGTCTCCCGACCGTCATGGGTAAGCACAAACACAATTCAGTCAAAGCTCCCTTGGATCTCTCTCCTCCGCAAACCCATTCTCCGGTAGTGGACACACATTCTCCTACTTACGTCCCATCCGGGCAGCACGTCTGTGACATGGTGATATTTTCTACGTCATCATTAACTTTCCTTTTTTCAGTTGCAAAGCCTTCCTGCCTCGCCGTTCGAAGACGTATCTACTGGCGCCGTCATCTTATCCGCTTCTTCTCCTCCTATTGCTGATATCGTGAGTTTCTTTCTGTCTTATGTATATATGCATCTGTTCTTTTGGGCCCTCTTGACTCCGGGTTCTCTATGTTAAAGTTGTACGCATCTGTGTGATGGGACCATGCTCCTGCCCTGAACGTTGTCGACCTCCTGGTTAGTTCCTGTATTCGCAGTTGGGTTGCTGGCTGACTATATTTAAGGCTGCTCCTCGTCTCTCTTGGCGTCATATTGCCCTCTGTCAGTGTGGGCTCCTTCGAGCTCGTGCGGTGCTCGCATTCGATCATTTCCCTAGCCATGGTATCCTATTTCACATTTTTGCCGATGCTCGCCGCCTCTCCGCTCGCCTGGCATCTAGCATACCCGAAGGCGACGTCCCCACTGCTGTATGTGACTATGCACTCAACCCGCGGTCCGTGCACCTCGTTGTTGCGGGTGCGTATTCTACTACTTATTATATTTGCAACATTCATCGTGCCATACATAGAGGATAATTCTCTCACTCTCGCCCAGAATTTTGTAGCGTCGTTTTCTTGGGATTTATCTAGCCTGTCTGCATTGTTTCTTTGCCGAGACACTCCCTTTTCTTGCTCCCCACAAATTTTAGCTCTCCACTCCTTTCTGAAATACGTACTACATCTGTCTACTGCGTTTGTCTTTCCTGTCGATTGATTTTATGTGCCTGTGTGGCCTTATTTGGCAAGTGCTAGCTTGCCTGTGTGTGTTTTACAGGCTTTTGACCCGATCGGCTTTCCCGACCTCACTGTCAGATGGCGTCGGACGACGTTCGCGTGGCGTTCAATGAACGCTGCAAAGTTCTTTCCAGCGATATCGTGCGGTTCAATGCCTGGTTCGGTGCCAATCCCGGCGTATGTTCTCATATCTATCAATGCGTCTCACTTATTCCTTCTTCTCTCATTTAGCCTTGTGGTCGTTGTTTGCGGCTGGGGCTCCAGTGTCCCGACGTCTCCATGTCCCATGGCTGCTCTCTTTGCAAAAAAAAAAAAAGTCCTATGTCCGCGCAAAGAACAGTTCCTTTTCGACCATACCAAGGCAGATTTTTTTGGGGACAGGCCGACCTTCGATACCGTTCGGGCGGAAATTCGGCGACGTAAAGGTCGTATTGACGCTCCTTCTCAGTCTTCCTCAACCTCTCTCTCCGTCGCACACATTACGGCTGGACATGATGCTTCTGGTCACACCGATGGCTACCCCCTGCAGGATCCCTCTTGCTTTGCGCCCGCATCTGTTCCTTCAACCTCTCCGTCTTTGGCACCTCCACCGCTACCTTCCGCGGCAGCCAGCATATCCAACCCTCCCGACACGGATCGTGTGCCCAGTTTGACTTTTTCCCCTGTGGAGTACTTACAACGTCTGTCGTCCCTTATCGCTATTTACATTGGCTCAATGCTCCTTCCAGGCCGGCGAACGCTTGTAGATTCCTCTTCCCAATACGTCTTGCCCCCCTCCGTGACGTCTCCACTCGAACGTCCCTCCCGAGACGCTTTGCTTAGTATGGATCATGTTGCCCTAGTGGATTGGGTGACTTCTTGTTTCCCATCCCGTATGTGTCTGCATTGGGGTTCTTCAGTTTTTGTCCTTACATTTCACTTCACAGCATCGGCATCCGTCGCCGATCACGTAGTTCCTATACAAGGTGATTTATTCCCTCTTTTTCGATGGACCGGTTTCTCATCCGCCTCTATGTAGACCTGCCCTCGTTTTGTCTGGCTTCCATACACAACGCTCATTTCCGTCTTTACGTAGCGCTTCAGGTTGCCCTTCATCGTGCATCCATGGGTCATGATCCAGCGTCTTTGATGGCGTACATGTTCGATGACATGCACGCCACCATGATCGACTTGGTGGCCGTTGTGGACCGTTGCCGTTTCGATTGGCCGGATCTTTTTCTGCCCGCTGCGCATCGGGCAAATTCTAACGAACCCCCTTCATCGTGAATTTTGTAGCTCCTTTCGAACTTTATTTTGATAATCACATCTTTGTTCGCTCTTCCGCTTAAGTTATGCCCGATCTGGAATCTTACCGTGTCGACTTCTGATATCGCGAAACTACTGAGATCTGCATAGATCTCGATTGTGGCTGATCTGACTCGCAACTTTTTTCCCTGCCTTTTCCCTTTCCCAACCTCTGCGGTTTGCGCATTTCTTTTGCCGTTTCTGCCATTTCATCGGTCGTCCTCAGGCTTCCTGGCTTGGTTCCCACCTCTCGCCGACCCCCTCCTCTACGGTATGAATTGTTTTCCCTTGTTACACCGAGTCCACCATTTTTGACTTGCGTGTTGCAGAACCTTTCGCCATGTTACATGCTTTCCCGGTCGAAATCAGCACTTCCATCCTAGATATCGTGATTTTTCACGGCTTGGAGCCTCCCATCCTTCCTTCCTTTGAACTTTTTACTCGCTGTGCCCGCGTCGCCAAGGTGGACCGTTACTGGAGGGACCTGGTCAACAGTCTATCCCATTACTGGGTATACATCCTGCTCACGCATGAATTCCCTGTTTCCTGCATTAAGACCTTCCTCGGTCGGTGCGATACTCGCGACCTACATTTTCGCCTTTCGTTTTTCGACTACGATGGTGATTATGATCCCAGTGATGTGGATTTTCAGATTGCGGCGATCCGCCCTTACGTTGTACGGGCCGCCTCGTTCGAGATAGCCTCTGATGAGGCCGCCCTCATGCTGCAAGTCTTTCACCAACTCAAGGGCTTACCCGCTCCCGTCCTCCACGACTTCATCCTATCCTTCCTTTTCTTGCCTTATCATGACCATATCGCTCTGGATCATACCCCTGCGTCACTCCCCGCTCCAGCCACCTGGTTTACGGGGTCGTTTGCATCACTCACAAGCCTTCGGCTAAACAAAACACTTCTACCCTTCGCACATTATGTCTTTCCCTCTTTGCGGCGTCTCCACCTCGTCGGATCGCCGCTTCACTTCAGCGCCGACTTCACAGCCCTTGCCTACGTCATATCTTCTTCTCCGGCATTGGAGGAATTGATCGTTCAGCATTTGCCTTGTATGGCTTTTCCTGAGCCAGGCATCGATGTCATTTCGACCTCTCTACTGCGTTTGGCTCTCGTCTTTTCCCCTGACGGCACCCAGGACCTTTTCTTCCGTCGTTGCTTCTTTCCAAATCTGAAAAGCATCACTGTGGATGTGAAGGGCAGTTTGGAGGTGAACAGCGTCGTCGCCATTAGGCGTCTATTTGATTCGGCTACCAGTGTGGTGATAACGAACTTGCGGACCGGTCCCCACATCGTCCGTTTTGACGCTACTGCCATGTTCTCCATCTTGTCTAACGTGACTTCCCTCGACCTCACATCATCCCGGGCCAAGTTTTTTATGGATTTCTTGCTGGAATGTCAACAGCATTGCAGAGATGGGTTCACAACTGTCGTTCCCTTTTTGGCCGTATTGTCCGTACCCCAGGTCACGATTCAGTCGCTTATAACTTTCGTGAATCTACGGAGAGCCTCCCCCGACGGTGTTCAGTACCCGCAACATGTGCGTTTGGGAACCTGTCGCCATTTAGGTCCCATTACTTTTTCTCTTCATACTCAGCGTCAATGGCTCCATGACAGCTTGACCTCTTTTGAACTTATATTACCACCACGGCGGTTGACTCCGTAGTATCTACATTCCACGATGTATTCAAATATAATGCATTCATTCCAACGTGAACATCGCACCTTCCGGGATTCGTTAGACGAAGTTGGTAGCATAGGTAGCCAACAACTTGAAATGGCCTGCAGGAACGTACCGGGGGGGCCGAGACGGGTGACTTCAAATCATTGACTTGGAAGACATACGTGTGCCATCGTGGGTATCAATCTGAGGATAAAGTGAGGAAGGTATGTTCCTGGCGTATTTGGAGGTTTAACATTTACGTTAATGATGTTTGTCATTCTCGGGAATGCCGATTGTCAGCTTTCCTTAAATAACTTCGTACCTCGTAGTTCCTTCGCCTTGCCCTCCGTCTTCGTCCCTTGCTCCCGTCCCTAGCCTGTGCTTCTTGAAGTAAGTCCGTTTTATTTGCCCATTAATATTGTCTCAATGGCTTCGCATCCAGGCTATGTTCTATGCTCTCACTAACGACTTGCTTGTGGAGGTTTTCGACACATATCTTTTTGCCAACATGCGCCGAGACATATTCTCCTATCGGATATATTACCGGCGTCTGGCCAACCTTTGCGCAGTCTGTCCGGATTGGCGGAATTTCTTGATTGCCCAACCGCGTTTCTGGATTTATATTCTCGTCGCATCCCACTACCCCGAGGAGGCCATTTTCACTCATCTGGACCGTGCCGACACTCTCGATTTGTGTTTCCGTTTTGAATTCATGACATATCGCTGGCCTCAGGCCGCTGCACATATCCACGAAAGGGCGGCTTGCGTCCTGCCATACATCATTTGTGCCCGATCTCTTTACGCGCAGTGTAGCAGGCCAGAAGCCATGCACGCTTTGCATTCTGTCCTTAGCAACTGCGATGCACCTCGACTCCGTATTTTGATCCTTCGTTTCGTCCATCAAAGTCGCCACGACTTAACTTCGATTGCCATTCATCCTGGCGTCGTTCGTCGATGGCTTTTTGCAGACTTGAGCAAACTCGAGGTGCTGAAAGTCGCTTGCACCTTGTTGCCCTTCACCTCCTTCGTCTTTCCCCATCTGCGTTCCTTTCACATCCACGGAGCGAATCCACAATACTCGATGCATATCACCACGTTGGCGCACATCATTCAGTCTTCGCCACGTCTCCACGAACTCGGTGTTCGTTGTTTGTCCTTCACCCACCGGCTTCAATGACGACCATATACCGGCCTCAATCTTCGCTCCCACCGTCACAAACCTTTACCTGGCGTTCAGCCTGGACCACTCCATCGCCCAGCTTATTCAGCGTATACGTTTTACGCAGCTGGTTGACCTTCGTATCATCTTATCCTGCGAAGAACATGTTGAGGATCTAGTGGCCTGTTCTCCTTCCTTGGAAAGGATTACTTCCTTGACAGTCGGCATTTCGCGTGGTCGCGCACCTCCCGACACCACCGCCGTTCTTCCCTGCTTTCCGGCTCTTACTTTTCTCGACCTTCGTCCCGCCGCGCGTCGCGTCTTTTCCGATGCTTTGGACGCTTCACAGAATGCTGTCGTCAATGGTCTCACCTCGGTTATGCCTCGTTTGAACAAGTTGTTTCTTCCGTACGTATCCATAGAAGATATCAAAAGGTTCGCAGTCCTACATGGCGCGGGCGACTCTGTTGGGAAGCATGACATGTGCCTTACTCATATTCAAGTACTACCTTCTATTTACTATGGGCCTCCTACGGTGACCACAGCCGATCATCGTGAGTGGCTAAGCCTTCGTGTAGTTCACTTTTCTATCACTTCCGATGTATAGAGTACTGCTCGCATATATGCGTATATATATATACTTATATATTACGACCTCGCTCTGAAATCTTAGCCACTCGTTTCGGCAGATATAAAAGACGGCTCCTATGTATTCAAGGCGTACAAAGCATCTATACTGTATATGGATACGTTCTCCGTTGATGGACTCTACAGTGCTGATTGAGGTCATCTGCATCTCAATGTTTACGGAGGGAAACTCACTGTTCTTGCTTGTATCCTTATCGACGTAACCACAGTGTCATGAAAGTGGGACCCTTGTCCACATACTACGCCACCCAGAGTCCACGCCACCGAGTGTTCCCCATCGTACGGGTTGAAGGCGCTGCCCTCGTCATCGAATATGCTTTTATGGCCTATTAAGGGAAAAAATGCGGCGTGTCCATCGTGAAGCGTCCTAATCGTTGCAGGACAATTTGCATCCACCCCACATTGGTGGTTCGCCATCCCAACTAAGTTCCTAAGCTGTGTGTGCCGCTCGTAAATTTACACCGTGCGCAGATGATTATATCTGACCTCCGTCTCAAAAAAAAATCCCCGTCCTCTGTACCGATTGATGTGCTCCATCGTTCTGATCATTTCGGCCCTGTCCAGTAGATAGTTTGTGTTGATGAGGCCCATGCATTCAAAAGTCATATTCGGGTACAAGCATACGAAACCGAAGTGAGACACGAAATTCATGACCACAGTGGAATGGAATCGAGGAATAGCTGCCGCAGCGTTCTCCCCGATAACAACAATGATGTTCATTTTGAAAGTTCCTTTTACGAACCAAAGGATGCGCCGAATGCCCAGGCGGGCAGGATACCTAACAGTCACGGATCGATCAAGTTCAAAATCCATCCCATGCACCACGGTCGTCATGGCCGACTCCTGAGATTCAGGCACATATAAGTCGACGTCGTTGGGTACGAAGTTCATGTTGCCCATGGCCGCGACTGGAACGGAGCCTGATATGACACTCCGAGTTGGTCCCAGACTTCGCATGAGAACGGCGGCATCGACCCCGCAGGTTTCCAGGACCACATAGAGCCGTTCTTCGAGCGCAGCGTTGTATGGCCGTCCTGAACCAGTCAGCTATGTATATGGGGACTAATTTATTCGACTCACTGCCTGCCATGAACGTGGATTCACCGACGCCGGCAATTCCGCAATTCGTCAGCAGGGTGACTGATTAATTTGAACTTGTTAACGTCGGTTCATCGAGTTATATCGACTTATATTCAGAGCGTTTGAGTCGGGCCCTGTGGATTTGGTTGACGTTGATGGATATCGATTGCTCCTGCCCCTGCCCGCTTTCCCCGAGCCCCACCTCGTGCTTTGTTGCCCTGGGGTTCCTCGGTAGGTTTTTACTGCTTCTTTTTCATCAAGAAAGCCAAGCATGGTTTTCATCACCTGCGTAACGGAATATTATTCCCCGTTGCACTGAGTTACTGCTTCTGTGCCGCATTCGTTCTGGTGGAGCGCGTGCACAAGTTCATGCTGATCCACGCGCCTGCGACAGCGTCCGATGAGCGCTCCTCTTTTGTTCCGGCGCTAGTCCGTCACTCCACCCCACACCCATCCGCGCCCAGATACACCCCCTAATCTCTGCGAATTTATCCGTGGAAGTAAAATTCTACCACGGAACCTCTTTAGTCCCGTCATTTCCATCCTACCCCTATTGTTGTCAGTTGAAAAAAGATATGTGGTTCCTAGCGATAGTCTTACCCGATATTGCCTTATCGGCTCATGATCTGTATTTCACTGATGTCGCCTGATGGCCAAATGCCTTGCTGATGGCCAAATGCCTTGTGAACGGGTAGTCGACCTGCATCAGCTGCGGCGATCGGGCCCCGAGAAGGTGTCTTACTTGTTTCAAGTTCTGCTAAAAAAAATTGTATTGTTTAGATATAATTAATAATTCTGAAGAACTGTAAGGGGGGGGGGGGGGGGGGGGCTTATTCTACTCTACCGCATTTGGAAGATCTTTGTAGCGCTTTCGTTTGCTTTGTCAATCCGATTATTTCTGTCGTCCATCGTCTGGAAACTTGACGCTGGTATGTCTAAGCGTAGTGGTCAGTGCCGCTATTGCTCACAGTATGAATAGCCCTTTATGTTGGCACCTCCTTCACTCGCGTGCAGATTGCCTCCCGAACTCACCATTAACATAATCAAATTCGTCTTGTTTTGGGCCACACACAGTTACCGCGAGATGGCGCGTCTTCGGCTGAAAATCATGAAGCTCAGCGGAGAATGGTGTGGTTTTCTTATAGCCACCCCCGAATTCTGGACGGACATTAGGCTCGCACCGACCTTGCCGTTCGCTGCCGTGACGGAATACATTCGCCTGTCCTCTGGCCATCCCCTCCACATTCACTTAGACTTCAGACACTGCGCGCTGTATCGCAATCCACGACTGCTGGCAGTCAACCGGCTCGCTCTGGTGACGCCTGTCGCCCATATGTGGTCGTCCGTAGACATCCGCGTTGACCATACAGAGGTTTATACCTCCGTACGGTTCGCGTTATCCATCGTCAATGCGCCCCGGCTTCGACGCCTATGCGTTCAGTTCGACCACACTGCTTCGACCGTCGACTTCATCGAACTTCACCCTTTCCGCCCGGTTTTGATTTTTCCGGTCCACTTCTCGACATTACGCCAGTTACACCTGCGGTCGATGACTTTGCCATGGTCTTCGCTACCTCCTTTGCCACACCTCGAACAGCTTAGCTTGTCCGGTTTGACGCACAGTCATTATCCTTCTGTGAGGCACTTCAAAGCTTTGGTGGAAGGTAGTGGCTGTCTGCGCTTTCTGCGACTGCATCATATGACTTTTGCTGGCCTCGACGGTTCTGAGGACATACCGACAATCTCGTCGTCCTCTCTTCGCGAAATCGACATTGTGTTCGCGCCCGATGACTCCGGAAAGGCCGTGGTCGTACAGCTTAGGGTGCCCAACCTTGAAACTGTCACATTGCGCTTGGCCTCGCACACCGACGTCGTCTATGCCCTGTCCTGCGCCATGGCTCTGTCAGCTGCAACGACGCTTCGAGTCGTCAATAACGCACCGTCATCCGTCTGCCTCTTCAACGTCTTCCTTGGTTTCAGACACGTTCAGTACTTGGACCTGACTAAAGCTAGCGAGGCTGTCTTCGCTGACTTGGCGAGGCGATCGATGCTGCACTTTTCGAAACCGCGGGAACCGGCTGTCTTGCCGGATCTGCGTTCCTTGCATTTGGAGAGTGCACATATCTTGGACATTGTGTCTTTCGTGAAATCTCATGGCGCTGTTGAAGGGTCAAACGGACATAACCTACTTTTGCGTCAGGTGCAAGCAGAGCGGATATGGTCGCAGCCCTCTACTTCGGCCGCCATGTCTTGGGTGCGAGACCACATCGCCGCTTTTACTGTCTACAGTCCCGACAGGATCGACGCAGAGGTCGTGGAGGAATTGGAATGGAGGTGTTTCGCAGAGCCCGACGTTGTAGATCGCCTAACTTAGAATGAGTCACGTTGTCAACGCATTTCTTTTTTGGCACATTGTTGCTACCGATCTAATTCTACGATTCACTGGTAGTGGTATCCCTGGAACTGCCCACGCTTGTACCACGGGCACAAGTTAGCTGCCCATGGCAGCTTCTGCTGCCGGCAAGTCCTGTCAATCCGGGTGGCCTTGCCTTCAATGTAATCGTAAGTATACCAGTCGTCTGGCACCAGTCTACCAAGCTGCAACTCCCTGTGGCGTAAAGAGACTCTCACTCTGTTGTACACCTCCAACGATGCTTGTCCGTCCAGGCCAGCATCTACAACTATTAAGCTTAAGGTTATGAAATCTTGTATACGCTGGACAACTCACAAAGTTTCTGCGCTTCGCTTGCCTCTTGCTCGCCATCCCACACGAACGTCGCTCTGTTGCTCTTGTCAAGCTTGAAACCTAGCACGTCCTTGACGCATCTCTCCAGCGAAATGCCTGCTGCATCCTCATCTGCATACTTCTCCGCATCTGCATATTTGGCCATCATTCCAACCTCGACCAGATTCAAGACGTTGATGCCAGCCTCTTCTTGGAGAGTCTTGCCGTCGTTGATCAAGCCGCTACCAACTTTGGCGATAGCGGAGCTCCCGAGGACACGACGAAGCTCCTTCGGAATGACTGCAGAACTATAAGGAACACCCATTCCCGACAAACGCTTCACCTACGCTGCATGCGCTTAACATCGAAGATGTAGACGTAGCCAGGTACGGCGATTTGAATGATGCAGACTGTGGCAGTTGCCCAGTTGACGCCATCCGCGTCCATCATCGGCTCGACATATACATCTTGGCCGGCCTCGGTGTGGGGTGCCTTCTTCTGGGTTTCCTCAGTGTCGAATCCGACGTGGCCGAAATCGATGGCTCGAAGTGCCTCATCCGCCTCTTCAGGATCAGTAATGTAAAAGAACACCGACTTTTGCGGGTAGGCCTGAACAATGTTAGCATCCCGTTGGTGTGCTGATTGTTATCTTACCATAAGTGTAGCCACTGTGCTCTGTGCAACCGCGGTTGGTATCTGACCAAGGTCTGCCATACCCATCGCAGATTCGGCTTCGATGGTGGTATCTGCCGACGCTGAACATATCTCGTTGTCAGAGTCCCCGCCCAGCACCTGGGTGTCCACGGAACTGTCACTTTCGGTAGCCTGTGCCTAAGTTTCTTCTCTGACTTTCTTGTACTTTGTCAATGGAAATATTTACGCACCTCGACGCCAGCAAGGGAGCCGTGATTTGAGGAGGAAGACGTCGGCATTATCGCTGAGCTGGAGGAACAAGAGATTTCTGGATGACCGTTTAGGCTGCAATTGCGGTCTTCCCTTTCAGCACTGATGTCTTCGCGTGCAACCACGTGCTTATGCCTTACCTTCGTCACTGCGCTAACAGTGAATTCTCTCTCTCTCTTTCCGTTCTGCTGGCGTTACATTAACGATCGGCAGGTATAACATGACCGTCCAGTCTTTGCCTCCGGAGTTGATCGCCAAAGTGCTCAAGCACGCGACCAAGACTCGCAAGGTTGACGATGATAGTTATTTTGACAACTTGAGCAACGTCGCCGCTGTTTGCAAAACGTGGTTGGACACAATCAAATCCGAACCAAGTTTTTGGTCCTACATATATCTCGACGACTACAGCTCAATGGATCTTTTGAGCGCCAGTCTCAAAAGGTCCGGGGTCTTGCCGCTCACTATCCACATCAACTTGCTCGACTTTTATGTGCTGCATCGCCATGGCCGCCAGGCTCCTGATCGACCGACTACCGTCACCGACATATTGAGCGTCCTTGGATCTCATATTCACCGATGTGTCGACCTCACCCTTTGTGCACGAGATGAAAAGGCGGCCCTTGCACTGACGGAAGGATTTCGTCTGATGCATATGCCTCTGCTATCCCATGTGGATCTGGACATTGTCAGGAGCCAGGATGCCCTTCCTCTCCTTTTATTCTCCGCTACCCCACCCCCGGGCCTTCATCACTTTCGCTTTAATGGCCATTTCATCAACGCAACAGTTGGGTTGCTGTCCGGAATACAAAGACTTTATCTCGATAGCCTCTATGCTCCTTTCTCCCATCTCCGTCGTGCACTGGAAAACATGCCTCAGTTGGCCCATCTTCACCTTCTCAACATCCGCTGCAACGTTCTTACCCAGGACAGCGCCTGCCAATTGTCTACCGTCACCACCCTAGACGTTCAACTTTGGGGAGAATCTGAAATCCAGGTTCTCCGCCTGTTGCGCACTCCAAACTTGCTGCGCTTCTGCCTACGCACCGATAACGCCAGTGACTTGATCGGTGTCGTTTACGACTGCGTGGCTGAGTTCAAAAAGTTGTCACACCTCACTTTATACTGCACACTAGCCAGCCACGACGTCGTTCGTGATTTGCTGGGCTTTCTCCCAGTACTAACTCATTTGAACGTCATGGGCTGTCCTTCCTACACCTACTATCTTTTCACACGATTTTTATTAGCCAATGCGTCTTCTACCTCTATTCGACACTGCGCCTTACCTGGGCATGTTGCTGCAGGCATCATTGGAGACGTGCTTGAAAAGCTGCGCCGGCACCATACGGAATTCTTTTTTTTTTTACGTGGACGGCGCCGATGATTCCTTGGTTCAGCACTGCGTTGCTTATGGACGTGTTTCAAGTCGGAGGATTGGTTGGAACGTAGACTTTTTCGACTCTGAATAACTACGGTGAATTTTATTTCTCGACCTTCCGCAATTCAGTATGACAAATATGTATTGTCTCATCGCTCGGCGCCCCCGATCGGAAATGGTTTATGTAATAATTAGCTGCTTCCAAAAGTTGCAGCCACACCATCCTTCTCGCTCGTCGTCTTCGACACCTTTCGTGCCTTGTTGGCTGGACTATACCCTATCTTGCGCCTGAGGATCACTGCCGATCGGTTCTGACTAGCTTCCGCAGCACGGGCTTCTTGTGCTTGCTAGAAGGCCTCAGCTGAAGCCATGAACATCAGTGTACGACAGACATACCTTGGAAAACTTAGCATCTAACAAAGTGAGTGCTCTCAGGTGACAATGAATCTTCATGGAGTCCCGCCCTTGGAAGGCGATGAGAGACGCTTGCATTTCTACCAGGTCGCCGACTTTGAAATTTCCGGGGAAAGCGGCATCGTATACATCAGTGCTATATCCACTCAGTAATGGCTAACAAGTTTCTGAACGAGTCCTGCGACTCACTGGTTGACGGGATCGGTCGCTTTGACGTAATACCTCACAGCATTGTCCACAGAATGAACCAGTTTATCGCCGACAAGTTCTTGGAGAACGTCCAAAGGATCCACCCCGTAACCAAACGGGACATGCTCAGCAGCAGGGTCGTCGGCCTTGGATGTGAAAAACTTGTTGCTCGCGCTGACTTCGAAGGCTTCGCTTTGAGGTGACGTCCACGTAGACTCTGCTGTCTTGTGAAAGAAACTTTCGAAAACGGATTGCAAGTTATGCAAACCCTCGGTTCCTGCTTCGAAATGGGTCGATCCTACACCACCGAGGGTGATTTGTTGGGTGAGATTTCCCAGTCTCCGAGGTTCCATCCTTGAACGTGGTTTAAATTTGTTATAGTGGCGCGCAATAAACGCACCTTGTTGTGTCTCCAGGCGTAAGCATTACCTTTGTCAGAATTCCTTGAAATCTGAACACAAGCTCGTCCTCTACGACGCCTTCTTCATTGGCCGGGCCGAGACGCCATATTTTGCGCTTTTGTCCAGTGACTTGTACGAGAAGATCTTGGTGCTGGGCAAGTTGATTTTTCATCCTCAAATAGTACGCATCGAACTAACCTTGATAGCATTCAGATGTTGACATGAACGATCCTCTTGCTCAGCGAGATACTCCATGCTCTTTTCCAGGGCTGAGTCCAACGCCACACCTGCCCACGTTTTGAGAGGTCTTTACGCTGGCAGAAATTTGGACAGCCTCACGCGCATTCTCAACATCGTACAACTTGTCGAGCATTATCCTGAGGAGCAGACAGTGGAAACAGACAGTGGAAAGAAAGTAAGTGCGGCCCTTTAATCTTTATTTGTTTCTAATTATTTTCTGCAAACCTTGATCATTGCTGCAGACATCACCCAGCTTCCGCAGCTATCTGGCCCCAAATCGGGTGGTTCAGATCTCCCTGATGGCATACGTCGGCTGTTTTAAAATCAATCTTCACGTTACCCGAAGTCAGCCGAAGCCATTACTTCGCTTCCACCTGATGTGTCTCACAGTTACCTCTCTAAGGGGATGAACCGCACATTTTGTTTTCAAAGCATCTTATTATCTTTAACGGGCCAAGGGGAGCCCCGGTTGCAGCAAATAGCAAAGCAAAGGCGGGGGGGTGGGGTCGTGACTCCAGAAGTTACCCGAACTGACATATAAACACGCGTGTTTTTTTCCGTCCTTCCGAGTCCATGGCGTCCTCTTCCCGTTCCAAGTATGTCCATTGTCTCCACCTTGCACACCTTATCTGACGTCTTCCCGCCTTCACAACAGGAGTGCGACTCTAGCGTGCGTAGCAGCCTCTTATTTCCTTCCTTGGTTCTTATTATGCCGTGTTCGTCAACTCCAGCAAGCTCAAGGATAAAAGGTACATGCTCACCTATCCTTTTCATTGTCTTCCATAACAATTTATCTTTTTGTTAAGACAACAAAGAAACACTCGTTCGAAAGGCACCGCCGCTGATTTCATAGACGATATGGCTGAAGAGTCGTGAGTACCTGTGTCTATCTCCTATAGCCGCTTCTGACAATAAACTTTCACTAGTAACGGTGAAAATGGGGGCGCGTACTCCAGCGAGTTGTGAGTTTGATTTCGTTCGAAAGAATGTAGCTGCTTGCTTAACTCAAACTAGGTCTGAAGCGCCTGATAACGACCTGTCCAAGTCAGTGTTGCCGTTCTTCCCCGACCCCCTATGGTCCTAACGTTTCTTTGGCCTACTTCCAGTTTCATTGTACCTGACGGCGACGAAGACGCTGAGCCCGGACCGGCAGAGCCTTCCGCAAACGAGGACGTCACCAACGACCCGTAGGTGTTAATTACGTGTCTCTTCATTGCTACCAATATTATTCAGTTCCGACGTTGAAACAGGCTCCCCAATTGTGCCTCGCACACCAAAAAAGCCCAAAAAAGTCGTGTGGGTACAATTTGAGATCCTTGCTTCGTTTGGCCTTAATATGTTATCTTTCAGTAGTCCCTCCGTGGTTAACACCAGTGGCGAAGAGTAAGCTCGCTTGTCGCAGTCATGTGGTGATGCTGACTTTGATTCGCCAGGGAAATTACTGCTTTAGATGCAGACGACAGGTTTGTTCATATTATGACGCAATTCGCAAGCTCATCTCATTCAATTAGTATGTTCAATAAGGGCTCTGGCGTCAAAGCCAGGTATGGATTGTTTGCTTTGTTGTAATACCATTCAGCTGACGGCCCAAAGTACCCTTCCCCCGGGTCTTGTGACTAGGTCCAAGAGAAAAAAGGGCACACGCTCGTCCACCGGTTCTGTGGAGTTCGTGTCCACAACCTCGAAAAAAGCCAAGGTCACGTCGCCGACACCGGATGATGACTCGGATGATTTGTAAGTCTTACTTTTTGGTGCCATGCCAAAAGCACTCACATACTTGCGATAGCCCGAATGCTTCCCAGCTACTGGCGCTCTCCCCAAAAACTCCGTCAAAACCGCCGGCCAAGCCTCGCGGCGGCGGGAAGAAGAAGGCAGTGTGAGTTTTTTTTCCACTACATTTCTTTGCGCTTGGTATTTAAGCGTTGCTTTCTCGTAGTGTCGCTAGTAATAACTCCGACTTCGACATGAAGCAGTAAGGACTTTATTTAGTGATGCAATAAACCGTTAGTTGATTAATATGTCTAGGTACATGGCCAAGCTTATGGCAGAGCAGATGCCTCTCATGACGCAGACTGTTATGCAGGCGCTCAGCCCAGCGCTCGAATCCAGCGTCTCAAAATCCGAGGCCATCTTAAACGAGATGAAAAGCATCGTTTCTGGTATTACTCCAGTGAGTGCCCCCGAGGCTGAAGAAGTGCGTGCAAATATAATGTCATATGCCCATCTAACAAATGCTTGCGCAGCCAAAGGCCGTACAAAGTCTGGATCCATCCGCCATGCCTGGATCTCCTCGCAAGGCTGGTAGCGCAGACCCTATCATGGAAGTTGACGATGAGTTCGCTTCCTCGTCCAGCAAACCCAAGTTCGTCTCAGTGTGTCCCTCTTGTCTGCTGCTTACAGTATAGCAGGACCGGAAAAGGAAAGGAGCGAGAGATAGTGTCTCCGGTCGGCGCACCTCTATTGAACGATATGTTTGCGGCCGAGGTACCGAAGTGAGTAAAAAAACGCCCAAAAGTTTGTGATTGGTACTGATACGCAGCTATAGCCCGTCTGCCCAAAACGTTCCGCAGCCCGCGAAAGGTTCTGCTGACCGTGAGCAACCTTCCGCTAATGCCGCCCCAAATAGCATAAAGGCAGGCGCTGTATCCTTGCCTAATATGTTCGATGACGCCGATGCTGCACAACATTCCCAGTACGTCTTGACTTCCTACGTTCGCCCTATCATCTCTGACAAAGCGAAGACACAATCCTAAGCAAACACTCTCATCTTCCACCGCCACCGCGACAAATAAACCATGTGAAAAGGGTCCAGCCAAAGCCGAGTCTGCCCTCGTCCTGGATTCCTTGTTCACTGCACCCGATGAAGTAACAACTGAGCCCGGCCCACCAGTCGACTTGCTGAAAGATGCTATCCCATTCGACGAAAAGTCCGCCAAGGAACAGGTGTTTCTAGAGGACATTGAAACGGACAAGCCGCCAAAGTAGTGCGTGCACTCCACTTGACGTATTGATTCGCCATCTGATCCACTTTTGACTTAAAGCAATCCTTCCGCACCTTGCGGAGTCTTCGACGAGGATATCCAAGACCCCCTATTGGTTCCTCTTTACAAAGGCCTGCCCGGATTGCCGTGCGTCCTTTGCCTTTCTCTTTTGTCTGTACCTAACGTCTTACACAGCGCTGGACGCTTCGTATATCCGTCCTACATGCAGCAGGCGTACGTGCTGGAAGAAGGCTTGAAAGGGGGTCACATGCAGTTCAGCGCCTGGGGACGCATTCTAGGGAAACCTAGCAACTGTCGCCGCATGTCAGTCTTTCCTTTCAAATTATGACCAGCCCGTGCTTATCCACGACCAGAACCATGGAATCATCGCTTACTTTTGAAAGAGACGGCCAATACATGAACCCTGTTCGCAACACTCCTGCTATTATGCAAATCAAACCTACTGGACCCGGGAGCGCTAGTTTGCGCGTAAATATCCAGAGCAAAGTGGCGATCTGCGTATCCGCAGGGATGCTAACCGAGTCCTTTTTGATGGAGCCACAGACCAGTGGAGCTGGACTCAACGCTCGTCAACGCAAACTTCTTGCTCTCATGCTGTACAACCAAGACTGGGAGCGTTGGGAGTCTTTCATGTGCACGGTGTTTTGTGAACTCTTCATGTATTCCCCCATGTCGGGCATGGCGTTACACATCGGTTCTAGGCTCAACGACCCCAACCCCAATGAAAAGAGACATACGAAGAGTATGTCTTTTTTACGGCGTTGTCATTATCCTAACGATATTTTCAGACCGAGAAGATCTAGAGAAGAGCCAGGATGCTTTTAGCCCTATCAGGTCACGCACCTCTTCCCCCGCGAAGAGAGTTCCGCCGGGATACTTTCAAAATGCGAGCGGCGTGAAGTATTCTTATAAGCACGACGACACAAGTGAGTGTTTATGCACACCGTACATCACTTCGCCTGATTTGATATTCAGTCCCTATTTACGACGCCACCGATCGTGACTTCAACTTCCACACCGACCTCCCGAATCTCAACAACAACCTTCCCTTGTGGCAAGGCGAGATTCCTGTCCGCTCATTCGTCGTGGCAGGATACACAGCATCATCGTATAGGGGCAATGGAGGAGGGAAGCCTAATCAGATTCATGTAGGGTGCAATCTGATGTGGGCTATCGTATGCGGAACACCTAAATAGATAGTGTTACAAATTATAGCTATACACAGTGTCCAGCTTTCTACGTGCTCATTCGTGTTATGGTCGGCCTTAAGCTGCGTTCTTAATCTACGAATCTCCTCCATAGCTTCTTCAAGAGCTTGGGGATATATCTTGTCACAGTCTGAGCCGAGGCCCGCATCTCGAGGCAAGTAAATGTGCTTGTTGCCATTTCCGACTACAAAATCTGCAGAATAACCTGCTTTCTGTAAGTAACTGAAAGCCATAAACCAGTCGATGTCATACAATCTGCCCGGTCCGCGCGTCTACGCTTGTTGGCCGACTTTTTGTACATCCGACATTGCTGGGGGTCTTTGGCTTTGTATATGGCTAAGAAAAGGGACATTGACGCAAAGAACTCCTCTCTAGTGTTGTCAAAAATAAACTGCATTTTCCTGTTGCATAGAACTTTGGAGTTTCGGCATGGCCTACAGCTGGCCTGATCATTGTCGAGGATGCAAGGCGCCCAAATCCTCTTAGCCACGCATCTCTCGCACGGCTGAGATTGTGTGAGACACTTTTATGAAGCCCAAACAATGCGCACCTCCAAGTTTCGCGCATTCCACATAAGGACCTCCTGACTTGCCATCCACTGCCCGTGCGGGGAACGACTGCGTGTAGTTAGGTAGGCTACCTTCCGCCAGAAAGCGGTAACTACCCCGGCAGGCGGATAGCCCGGTGGCTTTGGAGGGACCTCGTTCAAGCTGTTTGAATGGTCCTGCCCTCCTGGTGGTGGCATAAGGAATGCCAGGACAATGGCATGCCCTCGCTAATTAGTTCCCGATTTAGAGTAATGAAGATGACAAATTGATGCGACCGGAAAAACCGATGGTGCCACGTGTTGTTGGATTGTTCTGACTTCGACAATTGTCTCTTCTCCCCACAACATGCTTACCTTGATAACAAACGAAGCGCCCAGTGTAGAGCGGTTGATGCTGCCGGCAGGTGTGTGCTGGCTTTTGGCTCAGGCATCTGACTTACACAAAAACAGCCGACCTCCATATGCGCATTTTAGACGGCCAGGATGGACCTTCCCAAAAGCCGTCCATGACGAGACGTGCGATGGCCACGTTTGCACCTGTTGCGAAATGCCTCTATACTTTGACAATGCATACCTCTTCGCTTGACTTGTTGGCCATGATCATCAGCAGCAGTACAATCTTGACTCGGTCTATAGTGAGCCGTAATAATCTGCTCGTCGCCCAGAAATGTGGGAACACTCATATTCAAAGCAAGCTATTAGGGGGTGGTGGTCGGGTATCCAAATTTGATTCTGGCTTATTAGCAAATTCAATCCACGACGCGCACGGTTCAGATGACCTTGCGAATGCTTCCTTTTTCTTCGAATACCAATGTCTACCGCAGGATGTGACAGCAGCCTTGGCAAAACACGTCGACTTCGTGGCTGTCAACATACCTTTCTTGAACCTTGTCTCTAAACTGACTCGAACGGAACTAACTTCAGTTGCTAAGACACATCTTGTCCCCTTGCTATCAAAACTCAATGTCGCAGACGCGAAGAAAGTATTACATAGCCACGAATGTACTAATTGCCCGCCTATAGTTACTATAATGAGAATCAGGAGGGTTTATGAAAGAAACAAAGAAGCGGTTTCCAAAAAGAACGCGATGCAATACAAGAAAAGAAAAGACGCAAAAAATCCTGTATCTCTGGCGTCAAGGAACAAAACTAGACGCCAAATTTATGACGACGCAAAGAAATTTCGCTATCTGCGAAAGGCTGCTACCAATAGATTGAAAGGTGCCGCCTTTCCACCTAAACCGCCTTCCATGCGACATATTCATAGAATATTAACTAATTCTGCTGCAGCTTTCAAACCGGAGCGTTTTTTGGAGGCCGGCTGCGCCGTTTGCGGAAGATTACAACCCTTGACAAACCTCACATCTTTGGCCCTATTCAAGGGTGATTTGGATATTTTGGTAGGAGAAGGCGTGACTAGAAAAGAAAGAAAATCGTCGGAAGATGCCATTGAAGAATTGGACGGACCCATATTAGCTGAAGGTTGCAACCATGTTTGCACAGAGTGTGAGCAGTTCATCCTGCGTCGTAAAATCCCCACTTATGCTTTAGCAAACTACAACTGGGTGGGACCGATTCCATCTGAATTACAAGACTTAACTTACGCTGAGGGTGTCATGATCGCCCGAGTGAGACACAACCGCTGTGTCATACGAGTCAACTCCGGACGCGTGCGTATGCACGCTAATGCTATTATGTTCGCCCAACCAGCGTTGAAAGTTTATCAGAAACTGCCGCCTAGCAAAGAAGAAATGAACAGTGTCCTCGCCTTTATTTTTACAGGCTCTGCTGCGCCCACCCAAGAAGATTTTGATAGAACACCTATGTTGGTGCGCCGCGACAAAGTTTGTGCAGCACTTGAATGGTTGAAGCTCAACCACGAACACTATGCAGACCTCGAAATATCCCAGGAAAATCTACAGTCCTACGCGCTCAGAGATGTCCCCGTTGTGGTTGATTGGAAAAGAACGACTGACGACGCTGACCATTCTATACCAGTTGAGGCCAAGAGCGTGTTCGACAACAACGAAGAACACGGCACCACTTCCGGCGAATGCACCTTTGCTGTTCACGGCCTGACGGGCGAAGAGTATTCGACAGCAAAAATGTCCACAATTATTGCCGTCGCCTTACAACATCTCACTAACAAAGGCAAAATGCTGGGAATCGGCCGTCGTGATGAGCCGGAGTCCATGTATCGGAATGTTAAAGCCTATCCCGGCATGTTCCCTTGGTTATTTCCGTACGGGAAAGGTGGCATTGGCCACGACGCTCATCGTAATAAACTAGCTGATATGATCCACAAGCGTAACCTTCTACTGTACCATGACAAACGTTTTCAAACAGATATGTACTTCCCAATGATAGCCTTCAATCAAGAACAATTAAAAGGTGCATCTATCGGTAGCAAAGTCATGGTGAAAAGATCAAAATTTCCTGACATATCACGAAGGCTGCTGGCAATGAATCCAGAGGTAGTTGGCAATATTGCGGATAGAATGGCTGACGGACAACATGTCAGTCCTGTAACGGAAGCAGAGAAACAGTGCTTCGACCTACTTCATGAGTTAGATGGAGTAGGCGCTCACGTACCCGGTTCGGCTACTGCCAAAAAACATCAGCGGAATGAAATCTGGTCCACAACCGCCTTTACTGGTGCACCCACTTGGTTTATAACTATGGCCTTTGCAGATGTTAATCATCCTCTGGCCCTATACTACGCCCAGGCGGACACAGTTTACCGACCTGCGCTGCGTAAGTCCGACGAGCGAAAATTATTGGTATCCACAAATCCCGTAGCGGCTGCGCGTTTTTTTCATTACATGATGGAAGTCTTCATTAAGGATGTACTGTGTTGGGAAGACGAATTACCTGGACTGTACGGGCACACTAACGCTTTTTATGCAACGGTGGAGCAGCAAGGAAGGTTAACTCTGCACGGCCACATGCTTCTATGGGTTCGGAACGCCCTTTCACCCCAAGAAATACGAGACTGGCTGACCGGTGGCGATTCTGTTTTCGAAAGAAAGATGATAGCATACCTTGAGTCGGCCCATCAAGGTGAATTTATTCACGGGTCTTTGACTGAGGTAAAGGAGCGCATTGGGCACAATACTCAAGCACGCGCTGAGGAAATAGACTGTCAGTCAACAGAGAAGTATAAAGTGCCTACGCAAACTATGCCCGAAGCGCCACCATCTTTATGCGAGAAGCATGAGTACGCCCCCGAAGCAGGTTGTGCTTGCTGTCAAACTCTGCAGGAATGGTGGACAAATTACGAGCATGAAGTCGACGACATTGTGTTGAGATCCAATTTGCACACTTGCACTGAATTAGCAATGCAGGATCAGATTGATTCCGAAATAAAAAAGGACTGGAGAGGGGTGAAAAAGCAACTTCGTTCGCAGAAAAGGAAATACAATCAGCGGAAAGGTTGTCTAAGCAGGTCTGGCGTATGTAAAGCCAGGTTCCCTCGTGAAATCTTCCCCAACACCTTTGTGGAAGCAGATGGCCACATAACGCTGAAAAAGTTGGAAGCTCAGATTAACAATTTTTCCAGAGTTGTGGCATACTTCTCCAGAAGTAACTCCGACACCACAAGCCTTCTGTCAGGCACATCAGTTAAAGCCGTCGTTTCTTATGTTTCTGACTATGTGTCCAAATTCGGCCTGAAGACATACCAGGCATTTGCATCCGTTTTCGACGTATTCAAACGGAACGAAGATGAACTGCTGGACGGAGCAGAAGGAGTTGAAACTGCCCGCTCCTTAATGCGCCAGATGATCAATTCGATGTCGACTAAACTAGAAATCGGAAGCCCGATGGCTTCGCTTTATATTTTGGGTAATCCAGACCACTACAAGAGTCATCAGTTCGTTAATTTTGCATGGAGATCATACGTATCCTTCGTAAAGAATTACTGGCTGAAGAAGACCGGTTTTAACGAAATAGATGACCCTGAAGACCTGATGACGGTACGGAAAGTAGATGGCAACTTCGAAGCTTCTTCTGTTGTCGATGACTATAGATTCAGGCCGTTGGTGTACGAAAGAGTAACGCTGTACGAGTGGGTTCAGTGCTCCGAGAAGAAAGCCAGAAATCGCAAAGAAATCGAGGCGTTCGAGGAAGAATGCGAGTTGCGAGCGGAATTCGACGCTGTTCAGTCGCATAATGTGCCACCCTCCGATCCCCGCCGTCTCCCGGAAGACGGCCGACAATGACGAAGACGACGACCACAGGTCTGATGCCGATAGGGAAGCCTGGGACGACGGCCTAGAGGACTTCATCGACGACGACCAAGCTAGCAACGATAGTGACAGAGATGACAGCGACAGCACCACATCGGATATGGACTGGGGTCCAGACGACGACGACGAAACCGTGGTTAATAAGGAAAAGAAAAAGCGGGAAGCATGCCGGATAACACGTCACGCCTTTTTGAGCGACCACAAGGCCATCTATCATTCCCACGCCGTACACTGTGACTTCAGCAAACTGACCACGCATATCCCCAACTTCCTAGGTGGAGCGCTGCCTAGGGCTGATAAAGGCGACAGAGACTATTACTGCATGTCAATGATGACACTGTTCAAGCCTTGGCGATGCCCTTCGGATTTGAAAGACGACGAATCTACTTGGGACCAAATATTTCTGGAGCACATTTTCACGGACCGGCAAAAAGAACTACTGACGCATTTTAATCTGAGATATGAATGCAATGATGCCCGTGATGATCACTATGCCCTCATGAAGAGAAAACTCGCGGAGAATGGCGAAAGACCAATTTGTAGTATGCTTGGGAGAAAAGATGACTTCCTGAACGATAACTCAGATCTCCTATATGGCGAGGAAGACTTACCAGAGACGTCTTCCGATTTCGAAGAAGGGAAACGTAACGCCAGAATGAAAGAAAATCGTGAAGCTATGCGCCATGTGCTTCAGTCCTCCAGATGGTTAAACGGCTCCAGAGACGGCTTGGTCGGAATTAACACAACAAGGCTGGTCCCTCCTTACAAGGCAAGGCGAACATGGCAAGAAATCGTTAAGGCAGAAAGAAAGTTGCACATCTCTAACAAACTCGCAGACATGCCAGCGCAAGACGGTACAAGATCTAGAATATCACAAGACAAAGTAGAGATTTTGCCTCACGACTATTTCAATCCCAACACTACCATTACAAAAGAGGAGAACAGTAAACTGATTGAAGCCATATGCACGAGATTCACACTGAATGAAGAACAACAGAGAGCATTCCGAATCGTTGCCGATCATGCAAGCAGTGGGTCCCCCGCGCCTTTGAAGTTGTACATTGGAGGCATGGGTGGTTCTGGCAAGTCTCAGGTGTTCAAAGCGATAACAACGTTTTTTGACGAACGGAAAGAGAGTTACAGGTACATGGTGGTAGCTCCTACGGGTGCTACAGCGGCCCTGCTAAAAGGATCCACTTACCATTCTGTCTTCAAGATAGCGCGCGAGAGCAAGAGCAAAAACAGGGATGACATAGACGGCATACGAGACGAATCTAAGTCTATGGCCGGTATAAACGAGCGCTTGCAAGGTGTAGAATATATTCTTCTGGACGAAATTTCTATGGTTTCTTGTTCAGAGCTGCAAACGTTATCCAGTCAAGCTGCAAAAGCAAGGAATCAGCATGACATCGAGTTTGGAGGTTTGAATATGATCGTTGCGGGAGACTTTGCCCAGCTACCACCAACCAAAGGGTTTTCCTTATATAACGCAGACGTGGCTCTGCATTGCGACACAACCAGCCAGAAGAACCAGAACTCCATACTAGGCCGGATTTTGTGGCACCAGTTCAACACGGTGGTGATATTGAGACAAAACATGCGACAAAAAACTCAGACACCAGACGACGCCAAATTACGCACAGCATTGGAAAACATGCGTTATGCAGCCTGCACCGAAGAGGATATTGTGTTTTTGCGAACAAGAATAGCCGGAGACAGGGAAGACCATCCTCACCTTAATACTCAACTTTTCCGAAACGTTTCAATTATAACGGCATGGAATATACAAAGAGACTTGATCAACGACGAAGGTGCGAAACGATTTGCAGCAGACACAAATCAAGACCTTGTGGAATTTTACAGTGTAGACAAATTGAGTGCTAGGGCAGTGGATAAAGGAAGATGGGAAAAATGCGAACAGGCTCACTTCAAGAGACTTGGCCCAAGGCTTCAACAATCACTTTGGCAGGCTGCGGCAAGCTGCAACACAGAACATCTCGCTGGGTGCCTCAAACTGTGTGTCGGTATGCCCGTCATGATCAAGGCAAATGAGGCTACTGAATTGTGCATAACCAGAGGTCAAGAAGCAGTCATAGTCGGTTGGGATAGCTCAATAGGTCCTTCGGGACAAAACATTTTGGATACGTTGTTTGTAGAACTTGTTAAGCCTCCGAAAGACGTTCAATTACAGGATCTGCCTTTGAATGTCGTTCCTTTAAGCAGGACTTCAGAACACGTAACAGCGCTGTTGAAAGATGATTCATTACTATCCTTGACGCGAGAACAGGTTATGGTGCTGCATAATTTTGCGATGACAGACTACGCCTCACAGGGTAAATCGAGGCTGTTGAACGTGGTGCATCTCAATAATCTGAAGGATCACAAAGCCTACTATGTGGCTTTGTCGAGAGGCCACAGGGCAGACGGTACCGTTATAGTCCAAGGATTTGAATCAGGGAAGATCACAGGGAAGTTGCACGGTTTTCTGCGACAAGAGTTCAGGGAGTTGGAAATTTTAGACGAAATCACCCGCAAACGTGCGGAGGGTGTCCTTCCTAAATGGGTGTGTGGAATATATCGCCGTCAGCTCATCGCCTCATACCGAAAGTGGAAAGGATCTTCCGCAGATCCAGATCACTTTCATCCAGCACTGAAATGGGCTTCAGAAGAAGACGACGTGTTTGACGGTAATTACACAGAATGGCGCCCAACAAAACCCAAACCTTCTCTGAAGCGGAAGGCCCCCGAACCGAGCAAAGAGACACCACCAAATAAAAAAAGAGCTTTGGCGACTTCTCCTGACAAAACGCCTAGCAGCGCAGGCCCTAGTTCGGGAGCAGCAACGAGGCTGAACTTGGGACCTATGGGATTGATATGGGACAATCGCGACTGGAGTTGCGGCTACGACTCACTATTAACACCGTTAGCTACATTACTCATCGACGACCCGGCTTTGTGGACGCAGCGCTTGGCGGACATAAGTGCTTTCCTGGGCCTGTGGGCTATAAAATTCCAAGAAAGGCCTAGTCAACCTGAAATAGCTAGAGATGCACTCCGTACCCTTCTACATTTCAACAACGCCAATGCGTTCCCTTTAGGCCCTAACCCCCTAGCGCTCGATGAACTGTGTATGGCAGTAACGAGTCGAAAATCATACGGCACAGCTGTAACATCCTGCCCACGATGTGGCTACAGAGTGCCAGGAACAACAGAGACGTTCGCGGAATTCATAGACGCCACTCCGTCTCATCGGCTGAATACAATGTATCCAGAATCTGTGTCCACAACTCAATGGTTAGGTTTTCACTTGGACAGAGTAGTAGGTCGCTGTCGATACTGTCCAGCGCCCGACAACAACATGAGAAGGGTAACAACGATTGAGGAGATCCCCAACTTACTAATGGTGACAGTAAATATGGACAACTTGGTGCCCAACGAAGCCTTCACTCTGCAATTGCCGGATGGCCCGGTGAGGCTTCGCTTGCGAGGCGTGATCTTCCACTCCGCAAGAGGTAGGCATTTCACGAGTGCTACAGTCGACAAAACGGGCAAAGTATGGTACCACGATGGCATCCGCACAGGTAGAACATGCAGAGCTATGGGTCTGGTATCAGATGCCGCAGTCAGGGCATCGTTGAATAGAGTAGGGGAGGACGAAAAACTGGGTGCGGTAATCTACGCCCGGGAGTAACGGGGCGGGTTTACCGGATAAAGGAAAAGCAAGAAGCGTGTCATGTTATTAGTTAACGCTGTAAACGGCCCGGGGACCGGCAATTCGGATGTAATCTACTTATATTACTTCCGCCCAGTCAACTATTAACCGTGTGACCCCGCTTCTATTAGTGAGTTTATTGAGACGCATAACCACAACTTTGTGCAGCCAAGACTGTGGGCCTCCTCGTGAAACAACAACTTCATAGACAACTCCGTGTAGAACATCTTGACGGGTAGCGTTTGTTGCGTCAAAAATCGACTTGTTCCGTGAGCACAATTGTAATTTGTGACTGTATGAGGAAGAACGCACTTGTTGTCTCTCATTCTGGAATGCCTCTAGATTTCTAGCCTGTATGTCAAAAGTGTTGCCAACCATACTGGTGAATCTGTTCGCCTCCTGGAACGTGGGGGCCGCTAGCACTAGCACTCTTTCTCTGATTCCAACGACCTATAACACCAAATGAGACAGCAATCGAGGACGAAATAAGTACGCACCTCGCCGACAACCTGGCCGAACACAGATGCCATAGGAAAGCCATTGCGATCGAAGCTTGATGACAGCGGCGCCCGTCCGTTCCACCACACCGGATGACTGTCTTTGCGAGCCCTTAAGGCTGTCTGTATCTCCTGCGCACGGAGACGGGACAAATGGTGTGGTGGCTGCTGCATGTCAGTGTCGATAAATGGCAAAATTTGCACAACTTATTCAAATCTCCACATACTTGGCGCCAAGTGTCCTTCCGTGCGTCATAGCCGATGATTGTGCATGCACTCGCCGCCGTCAGCTCATGCAGTCAGGATAACTAGTTATATAGTGGGTATACTGGCAATGTGTAATGCGTTATGTCGGGGGATTTGCCGTACAGCCACAGCACCGCCACAAACACAGCCACATCCCCGCCTTCGAGCCCATCAAAGCCATCATGCAGCTGTCGGAGTTTGAAAACCCCGCTCGGTGGGTTCCCTCCGGGCAGAATATAAAGCACGTGATGCAGTTCAAGTTCCCGAGCCGTTTTTCTGCATTTCGGAGCTAGTCGGGTTCGGGGGATATTCGGGTCGGATCGGATACATCGGGACAAATCGGAATATTCAGTGACGCATACGGATTTACAAAACGCGACTCTGCTGACCAATCAAGCAGATACAAACAACGGGCGCTTTGGCCCTTTTCTCCCTCTGCGCCGGACGCGCTGGGAGGAGCGGGGGACGTGCGCTACTGCGCGTCCTCCATGTCCACGTCGTCATCGTTGGCCGCGCCCGCCGCTCCCGCAGCGCCGCCGGTTGTGCCTGCGTCCCCCGACCCTTCTTCCACGCCTTGCATCACATCCAACCCTGCTGTGGCCTCGATTCTCCCTACGGCGCTCGAACCACCCGCTGCTGGCCCCGCATTTGCGCACGCAATACCCACCGCGCCTCCGAAGTTGTTAACAATGCCTTGGAGTGTACTGCAAAGTAAGTCAGCATTTGCTCAACCTCCACAATCCCGACGCTCATACACGCACCTTTCACTTAAAAGTGCATTCAGGACCCACGTCACGTCCCTGATAGCGGCCGACCACTCCCCGGTTTCACCCGTCAATTCTCGCCACCACTTCAATGCGACCAGCACGCTCAAAAAGCCGTTGGCGCCGGGGACGCGCATAACCTCCCACGAGCCCTTCACTACTTTCACCAACTCCCCGTCGACGACGCGCCAGGTTGGGTTGATCGCACGCCACCAGTCCGCCCAGGTCGAAACAAACGCCACTGTGTTCCCAATTTTCGGGGTTCCTTTGCGCGCGCATTTAATCCAATTGTGAATCTCCGCTGGGCGTGCGGTTGTTGCGAACCCCTTGGTCTAAGGCGCCATCAGCAAAACAAATAACAATGGCAAAAGAAAAGCAAACCCACAGGCGAAACAAAGCGCGTTGATGCCTCCAAAGCCCACCACGCTTCGACCGCCCCGTTCCATGCCTCTTCCTCTGCGAATTCGCCAGCCAGGAGTGTTGCACGCGCGTCCATCGCCCATTTCGGCGCTTTGACACCCGCACTAGCCTTTGAAAGCCCCACGGCGGCCGCTGGGACTTGCGTAGCAGCCTTGCGGCGCCCACGCGTCTCTACAGCGTCCACCCGCCCACCTTCTTCATCCTCATCACCACCATCATCATCGTCCTCGTCCTCGTCCTCTTCGTCCTCATCCTCGGACCACTCATCATCCCCCTTCGCCTTCTTCGACGATCTGCGGCCCCCGCCCCCACTCTTTCGTTTCTTCGGCGGGAAGCCCGCCAAATCCGCCTCCAGCTCGTCCGGCGTCATCTGGGCGCGCTGCGCGGCGATGATCTCCGCCAACGCGGCCTTGTTGCGCGCGATATTGTTCTCTCGGCGCAGCTCGAACTCACCCATCGCCTCCAGCTCGTTCAGCTTTCCACATCTCTCCGCCGCCGTAATCGCCATCAACTGAGCCCGCAGCGCCGGTTCCAAGATCTTCAGTGCACCCATCCGCTTTTCCAAAGACGCCTCCAGAGCCTGCTGAGCGCCCTCCAGGGCCTTCTCAGCCGCTTCCACCCGCATTGCCTTCGCAGCCGCCTTGGTCGGTCGCTTGGAGGCGGCGGGCACTTTAGCTTTAGCTTTAGCTTTATTCGCCGCCGTCGTAGTGGGCGTGGGCGTGGGCGAAAGACCCATGGGCATGAGCTCGTCGGGAAAGGCGTCGTCGTCGTCGATGCAGTCCGCACCCGGTGCGCTAGTGTCCACGGTGACATCGTTGTCGGGGGCGGCAGCTGGCGCGCTCATGGCCGCAGCGGTGGTGGTGGCGGAGACGGGAGTGGGAGTGGGATCGGCGGTAGCGGTAGCGGGAGCCGTGGCAGTAGGTACAGCGGCTGTAGGAGCGGGAGCGGCGGTAGAAGCGGCAGCGGGCGCGGGCCCCGGAGCCGCGGCGGCCGCGCTCGATGGATCTGCATCTGAAGTAACATGGTGAGCCACTGCTCAGCGCAATCACACTCCTACTTACCAGCAGCGACTAGGAAACGCATAAACTGGCCTAGCACGCGCTCGTACCCCCTTTTATCCCACTCAGTGAAGTCCAGTGCCCCATCGATACCGTTCAGCGCCGTCTTCGTCTTCCCTGCATGCACGCTCACAAGCTCGAACGCTGGGCCGTCGACACGGCCACCGATGAGTGTGAGATGGTAACCTGTGTGCGCTCGCAGTGCCAGCAACAACGGAGTAACAACCTGCGCCAACCGACGACGCGCCCTGTGGCAGCCATCAGCAAAGATAGAAAAAACACTCGCTGCTGAACCACCCACTCTGCCTGCTGTGCCGGGTCCAGGCTCGGCAAGCCCTCTTCGGCGTCCTGCCATTTTCCCATCGCGGCTTGGTGTTCAGCGTGTGCTTCGTTACGAATGCGCGTCTTCACCACCTCGGGCTCCAGCTCTAGCATTCTCCGCGCCACTCCACAGAGAAGAGACAGGCGCTGCGCGTTCGTAGCATTTGGATGCACCTCTAGGAACTTCGCCTCCACGGCGTCCTTGAACTCGGCATGGTGCATATAAAATTGATGGTCGGCGATGCGCTTGGGGGCCTTGTGCGCTGGGCGGCGAAGGCGTGCGAGCCACTCCGCATAGGGGTTTTGAACGAGCCCCAGCGAGGTCCGCTTGTGGTTAAACCACGTCTTGATTTTCTAGCGCAAACGAACAACCATTCAGCTCGGCGCCCAGCAGGAAAGGGAAAAAGAACACCAACCTCTTTCGTCTCCTTCACCGTCTTCTCCTTCCGAGCGCAATCCTCCCTCGACAACTCCTCATTCGATACTCCGGCCTCGCCGTCTGCGGGCTCCTCGGTCAGAGCTAGGCGCCAAGGGAACATTGTCCAATATTTTTCAAACATCGGGGCCCAGAAGTCGCGCGTCTTTCCACGCTTCGACGCGTCCATATAGTCGGGGAGGCAGGACAAAAGGAAGGTGAGGCGCTGGCCATGAAAGTCGCCTTTATTGCCAGGCTTTTGCTTCATTTTTGGGGCGGGCAGGATGCTAGGGGTGGGTACACTGGGTGCGGGAACAGGCACAGCAGGGACGGAGACGGGGGCATCGGGCGGTGGGTTGTTTTGAGCGGACATCTTTTTCGAGGCTAGACGAAGTAGACTGGGGCAGTATCGAGCAAGGTATTGAGCCAGGTAAGAATGAACGCGTTACATAACCCCACCTCAATCAATTCGTTCTTCAGTCCCCTGCCCTGACATCCGCCCACTTCCGCCTGACATTCATACGTGTACCAAGCCTGAAATGGATTCTTGAAGGAGCCACAGCCAGCCTCAAGGCAACATAACGCGTCCCACGGCGAACTAACACATTGCCATTCTTTTCCTCTGACACCTCCCGTCTGTTCTTCCCTGGCACTTCGCCGTCTTTGGTTCAACATAACGCGTTGCTGCGGTTACTTTTACTCTACTTCCGTGCTGAGCTTCTTCCGTGTTCAGCGCTGCAGGTTCAGCAGCGCACGCTGACGGCGGTACCATTCTGCCACGTTCTACCGAGCCTCGCAGTGAGTTTGCCGTTCCAAACGCCCTGCCAACCAACTCACCGACGCCGTCTGCCTCTTCAGTCTCTCTTCTTCCTCGTCGCTCGGCAGCCCGTTGTCCACCTCCCCTTCATCGTGCCAATCAAACTCCTGCCAGTATTTAAACATCACCGCCGCGATAAAGTCCCGCGTCGCTATCCGTCCCTGCCGTCGAGCTTTAACGTATTCTCCGAGGCGCGTGATGAGAAAGATGCCCCGACGTCCGGTGAAGCTGGGAATCGGAGGGGCGGTGAAATTGTACGCCGTCAACATTTCGTAGCGTAGTAGGTAGAAGAGCGCTGTAGACAGTGATGTAATGTGTTGTTCTTGACTCATTTAAATATTTTTACGCGATCCGATGATGAAGAGAGAAGCAGAAAATACATTGACGTCAAGAAATTGGTTCGCGGGACACTAGCTATGTAAAGATATCGCCCGCCTTATTGATCCGCCCACCCGCCCGCTGTTTTCGAATTTAGGTGCGTCCATGGATGAACGCCTCGAGGGCCGCCATGTCGTTGGTGGCGCGGATGTGGATATCCTTCATCTTGGAGGCGGCGGCGGCAGTGAAGGCACCATCGCTAAGAACATGTCAGTAAAGAAGACGAAATCCACTGAGGAACAATTACCGTGTCTCGTAGACTTCGAGGAGCCCTTTGACGCCCCAGAATTCGCCACGAACAGGCTCGGGGGCCGGTGGGAGCCAGACGCGGGTGTTCATGGTGACGGGAGGGCGACGTCCGAGGTTGACGCGCGGGCAGCTATCGAATCCGTGGTGCTTGCGGCAACGCATCTTCCATTCAGCGAGCGCCTCCTCCCAAGTGTGTACAGAGAGCTGATAGCCCTTGTGAATGCCGATAACATTGTCCGAGGCGCGATCCCTGGGGAGACTCACGCTCAGCAAGGGGAAGCAATAAAAGGCAAAGGGATGACGCACGAATTGGTGTATGTGCCCTCGTTGAGCCCAGGGCAGACAACGTAGAATTTGCATCCGGCAGTCAAGGAATGCTTAATGCGGTCGACTCCAGCGTCTGGATGGTAAGGCATGGGACAAGTAGGGCGCGCCATGTTGATGACACACTCCGTAGAGGTAGCAGGAGCGGGAGCGGGAGCAGGCTGGGTCGGCGCTGTCGCCGTCGGCTGAGACTCGATGTAGTCCGTCGACTGAGACCCAGAGTAGTCGGTATACTGGGAGGAGGTGAAGTGGGTCATGGTGAAAGAGTTAGGGAATACGAGCAACGCCAGCCCGACATATATGTGGACATGCGAGGAGCAAGTTTCCAGAATAGAAGCCGATGGCTTCTAAGAAAAACCGCCACAAATATCTACTTTACGCCATCTACGTATCTTCCGCTCCTCGTTGCCTGCCCTCTCCGTTGCTCTCCACTCACCCATGCCAGCTCGTGCATCCCTCTCCCACCTCCATACGTTCTCGCTCAGCTGCCGCATTCGCCGCACTGAATCCACAGAAGCAGAGCCTCATGCCCCGGTACCTCTCAAACCTGCAGTCCCAGCGTAACTTTCCATCGCAGGCGCGGCTGTAGAACCTTCCCTAACGTGTCCTAACTTGACAGCCGCCTTTCGCACTCAAAAATTATCGCGTTTAAATTAGCACTCGCGAATAAATTACCTCGAACTATCACTCCCTCCCGCACGTTTCCGCCTCTGGTCCCACGCTGAAAATTTCAATGTAAGCTTCCATGCCGCCAGCAATACTAACCATGCTCACGGGTCTCAGGCTGCCACCCCCGCCCCCTGGCCTTGAACAGTCCCTCCTCATGCGACGCTTCATCATTTGGGGACAACTGGATGAGTCAAACAGTCCTCCCGGCCTCGAACGATTTTGGAACCCCAATCCCGTCCGCTACGACGGTTGGTACGCCGAACACGCATGGGCAAGCCTGAATTACGTCTCACCCGCTGCCTGCATGGGCCCCGGAGAAAGACACAATTTTCTGGCAGACTTCGGCGGCGGCGACTGGAACGCCCAGAAAGCTCAATTATGCCATGTTCCCTACATCCGCGAGTAAAACAGTGAGTTTTAATTAATCACGCCTTCTCGCTCTGAACGTCAATTTTAGGAAGTGTGCCTCCGCCCTTACTCTAGCCGTACTTTACTTGAATTTTATCCTGCTTTGCCGTTCATTTTCGCGACCTTGAGCTGCCTCCACCCTCGTCATGCCTGCTCGTCGTCGGGCGCGCCCCATGAAAAAGTCGAAAACTACCACCGCCGGCCCCACAGCACCACCTCTGCCTCCGCCGCCACCACCTTTCCGTTTCCAGGGACAGCGCGTCGCGTTCCTGGACAGCCACATGGAGACCTTTTTGGAAGCTAAGCGGGCTGGGGCGCTTCACGACTTTTTCCCCGTCGTATACGACAACTATTGGCAGTGTTTTCCCTGGCGGCTGCCTATCGACGCTGATCCCGAGCAAGGCCAATCATACAGCGATCCCATAGGGCCGTTATCAAGCGCCGACCACAACGACCGCGTCCGCATTCAAAACTCGACCCGTATTGTAGGCGCTACTACAACTATCGCGCATCTTGACAACGAACTGATGTATTCCGCAGAAGATCAAAGCGTGGTTTTACCACAAATATGTTATGCGCTTTCGTACTCTCGCGGACCTGGACCAGCTGGCTCTGCTTTGATGTTGTGGTGCGCATTCTGACCGTTCATGATGCCGATAGCTAACCATGTTCTTGTTCTTCCTAGCCCCATGCTGCCCAGTCCCTAAAACAAACCAACGACTTTTTTCCCAGCGCCGCCTCCCCAAAAAAATCGCGTCTTTCGTAGTGTACGCGCATAACAAATATATTTGATTTCTTGGTTATTCCCCTGCGTTACATGTGCAACGGCTCAAGCTCTCAAACGTCGGCGGCGGCTTTGCATGCCGCATCATGAACTCAATGTCGTCGTCGTCATAGTTCATTACCTTCTCCTCCAGTCTGGCATAGCCCGCGGCCGCCTCATCATCCGTCGAATCCCAATCGAGCACCAACCCGCACTCGTTCATTTGCGTGAGGCGCCTGTTCCGCAATCAAGAAGTTAGTGCTTACTTACTGACAGACAGAAGAAGATTTGCCGTTCAATCTCAGCTTCCGTCGGAGGTCTCGCAGCCCCAGGTGTCCCGTATTTCAAGCAAAAGAGAGCGTCCTCGCGAGTGTGCGGCGTGCCGCCGAAACGGTAGGCATCCCAAGCCGCCATGAACTCGGGATCCCCTCGGTCGCCATACAGAGGTTTGAAATGAAGTTTGACGTGCTCACGGTAGCGTGCGAACAGAGGCCTGGAACCAACGCAATTTTAGCAAAAGTCTACCTGCGGGAGAAGACCCACGTTGCGCGCAAACGTTCAGATGACTCGCGCTGTCGAAGTTGTTGCTTTCGGTTATCTCGCAGTCGGCGCATTCGGCGGCGGGCTTTCTCCTGCTCTGCCTCCGAATTTTTTGCACGGTAACGAGCCTGCGCGTGCGCCTGGGGGGTGGAGTTTGCGGGTGCGGCCTCGCTTACTGCGAACGTGCCAAAGATCGGGGGTGCGCACGCAGCAAACGCCAGTGGCGCTGTTGCTTGAGGCCTGTCCAAAACGAAGGTGAATTGTGCGTGCATGGTGGGTAAGAATAAGACGGAGCGGCGGGTTCTTACGTGTGTTACAGGCCCGTTACGTTCGATTTCTTTCCTTGACCGCCATGTCCGCCCACCCGAAAATACTCCACTCCGGCACTTATTGGCGGGACTTCCACAGAAATCGTGCTAGGCGGCTCGAGCTTCGCCACCAACAGTCTTCCCGTAGGCTTTCGTCCTACGACTATAATGCGCTCGGCCCCTTGCATGACCAACCCCCCATTTTCACGTTCATCCCAAACCGCGCGACGCCGGTCATCACCACCGTGCAGAACGACGGCACTTTGCGACATTCATACGATCCACGCGAGGAGCTAGCCGCGGCCGCCCGCAAAAACCCCTCTGCGCCTCTGCCCGCTGCGACCAAGGCGCCCAACGCCGCCAAAAGGCGTAAAGCGAGCGCAGCCGATGCGATCGCTGAGAGAGCGCGTACGATCCTCAAAAACCGACCCGACCCCGACGAAGTTTTGCTTGCGCGGCTCACTTCGAGCACTACTGCCGTCCGTGTCCGCGATGGAGAGAATCCTGCAGCCGAGGGTAAGCCTGTGAAAGTCGCGTACAAAAAGTGTGTTGCTTTCATCTACTATATAGTGTTTGTCCTTCCTCCTTACCACTTTTTTTTCAGGCAAAAACTCGAAAGAGTATGATCTGGAGACCAATTCATATGCGTACTGGTGTCTCTGCCACGCCTTTTCTTGGATAAATCGCATCGCCACCGCCATTTCCTTGTTCTTTACTTTGTTCTTTACTGTACCCTGTGTTCTTGTCGTGAATGAATCTTTTGCTGGTCTTTAACCTCCTTATGCTCGCCACTCGTATTTACTCCGCGCGACTCAGTGAATCTTCAATCCATACGGATGACGTCATCGCCAAATCGAGAAGCGAGGTGTCTTGCCCCAAAACGGAGAAGGTGGCTGTGCTTCCCAATCGGGACCGTTCGTTATGCCCGAAGTAATTTGACCTCAATGCATCAACCAAGGGCCGGGGCATCCCAGGAATTGAAAAAACATACCTCTTATACTGCTATCTATGCTCTTTAATTTTTTAAACGACTCTCTAGTACGCAAAAACGAAAGTGATAATTCATGGGTGGCTGCAACCGCAACTGCACCCAAAGCGCCTTACACAAACCTACTGACCTGCGGATCTCAATCGGTTTGTTTTCCCCCAAAAACTATGTCTACTCCTTCCATACACTTTATTGAGAGCTTTACGCCGAGCACCACACACCAATGGTGGAACGTATCATATCATCTTATTTTTTCTTGGGAGGGCAGTTGGTAAATATGTCTGATTACGTGAAATTGCGATACTAAGCGACTATGGCGGGTACAGATAGCTAAACTCGGGCCCATACCCGATACATCTCGATTCCCTCCTGCCATCCGTTCATCGACTATCGCTCGTAAACCACAAATTCGGGGGTCGAGGGCGCTAAATTCGGCAAGGGTGTAAGCGCGCCGGTCCGGCTCCTTTGCACGGACGCCCGTCCATCCAGAGGTGTCGACGGGGAGCGGATATTCGTCAAGATTGAGCTCCAGCTGCATGGGCACGGATCTGCGGACGCGCAGTTTGGTGATGCCCTTCAGCGCACTGCCGCTTCGAATGCATTTCGTCTCGCGGTGCTGAGAGCGGGCATTGCGAGCGCGCGCACGTTTCTTGATGCGCTGCCGCTCCTGGACCTCCGTGAGACTCGTTTTGAGTCGGATGGGCACAACTGGCCTCACAGAGGTGTAGGTGGCGTTGTCCAGCGCGTGAATGTAGCGGTACGGGGATCCTTCGGGGCGCCAGAGCGAGCGCAGTGGATGACCCTCTCGAGGTAAGGCTTGGGCGGTGCAGGCGCGGGTGGAGTGACCCAGCGTTTGAAGCTGCTGGGCGCACTTGACGAAAAGGGTATTCCCTAGGGGCATCGTCGTCCTCTAAGCCGTCGTCTGAGCCCTCCAGGGACTCGGCACCCGAATCGGAGGCCGATTGAGACCGTAAGACAAGCAATAAGCAATTGACGCACAGAGACCCGATTGGTCTGGTACGTGGGCGCATTGGTGAACACAAACGGGCTGAACTCGGTGCCGGAGCGCGTGGATCGACCTGTGAAGGGGGGCAAGGCTTTCTGCATCTCCAAGGTCGGAGTCGCGCATTTGCCTCCGAAGGAAGAATAAAAGAAAACGGGGAAATGAAGGTGTAGGTTGGAAATGAACTTACCTGCCATACGCGTTAGCACCGGTGAACGGGGAGGAAGGAATGAGCATGAGGGAAAAGGGTAAAGATAATAATAATTTGGCGGTGGGCAATTCTGATTGCTGATCGGTGATGGTCACATGTGTGATTAAAGGGGAATCATTCTCTTTGCAGTGACCCACAACTTTTCGCATGTTGCCCTGCAGTCATTTTTGCATCTTTTCTCGAGTTTCCACATTTGAAATGTGCATCATACACCCCAAACACCTAGAACCAACTTTCAGATTTTCCTCAGCTGAATTGAGATCACCCAAGCGTGCCGACCCACGGCATCTCCACACAGACATGACACACAAAAAATAACCTACCTGAAACCTAGTGAAAATTGTTGAAAATATTCACGGTGGCTTTTCGATAGTATATATTGTTATTGCAAGCAATATCTGGTCAATGGGTGATCTTCGATGAGTTCTAATCTAGCATCGAGTCCAGATCACAGTGAGGTAAACAGGGATAAATTCCGATACTTACACGGCGCTAACACGTTTTTTGGGGTCTAGAGCCAAAGGATGCCACAACACAATCGACAAAATTTGTAGATAGGATGGATATCTGTGTTATGGTTTAAGCAATTGGTGAAACAAGCAAAATCTGGTTCAAAACATATAATTTAGTGAGCAAAACTCCGTTTTTGAGGTCAGTTTTTAAGAACGTAAAAATTCCTTAAACCATAACACAGATCTTGCTGAGAAAAACATCTTCTAGGAATTGACCATGGCTGAATTCGGGCCGTGGAAGTTGGAAAACGTGTTACGGGCCTTGGGTCACTATTTCTAGCTATTTAATCATGTGATACAGTGTGGGAACCGTTCTGACGCCGTCAATTGCCCACCACCATATAATTATACATGAGCAGTGCGGGCCATCGGGCCAAGCGCCAGAGACGCACGGTGGTCTCTAGCGAGGCCAGTGGCTCGAGCAGTTCGCACTCGCATGTGTATACCCTCGCATCCTTCGACGACGACGGTGACGACCGGACGGGCATCGGAGCAACGATAACAACGCGTATCCAGCACGCGTCGGAAGATCTTAGACGCATCTATACCGTGGAGCTTCCCGTGCAGCCTCCAAGCCCAGTCAAAAATTACCGGCGCACTTTGGTCCAGCCGACCTCTTCTTCAGTACCAATCGGCGCGCCAGACCCTCCCGTCCCCGATGTCGAGCCGATTCCCGTCGATCGGTACACATTAAATTTCAGTCTTGATGACCAACCTCTTCCACCGCCCCCTTCGCCGCCTCCACCTACCGACCCTCGCATTTTTGTACCCCCGCCCAACGTAAAACCTTCGGTGAGTTTTTCTTCTGTTTTTCTTTGGTTAAATAAATACCTAACTGAACTGCTCGTAGGACCCTGCTTTGCACAAATGGCGTCCCAGGCGAGATGTGTTCCTCAGCGCCCTCATTAACCGCGACGGCACGATGGGACGGGACCTCAAGGTGTGTCCAGGGGGGTGCGGCCGGGGCAAAGGGTCACCACGGTATCGCTGCGCCGACTGTTTTGGGGATTCGCTATACTGCAAGGAGTGTACGGTGGAGAGGCACCGCGAAAATCCGCTCCACCGCGTGTATGTGAGTTTATTTCCTTGCTCGAATCGCGCTAGCTCCTGACGAAACTTTGGGCAGATGTGGAACGAGCGTTTTTTCGTCAAAACTTCGCTCGCGAAGCTTGGGCTACGGATTCAATTTGGACACCCGGTCCACGAGTCATGTGCTGCTCCCGAGAGGGCGACCAAGGATTTTGTGGTGCTACACATCAACGGCATCCACACCGTCAATGTGGATTTCTGTGGGTGCGAGGGTGCTCGTGCCGCTGGCACGCCCGACATTCAGCTTGTGTGCGGAGGCTGGTACCCCGCAACACACGAGCGACCGCAAACTTGTGCGACGTTGGTGTTGCTGGAGAAATTCCACCAAGACACCCTTCAGGCGAAGACCACCATGTATGACGCTTACGGTGTACTCGAGAAGCTTACCGACAACACCGGCATTAAGCCTCCCGACCGCTACCATGAGTGGCTTCGGATGTGCCGTGGATTCCGCCACCTGTTTCTTCTCAAGCGCGGAGGCCGGCTTCTGGCATACGACTGCAGTGGGGTTTACGGCACACAGGAGGGGGAATTGGCGCTGATCTGCCCTGCATGCCCCCGCCCTGGCGTGAATCTCCCGCACAACTGGCGGGATGCATCGCCCGAGGAAAGGTTCGTCTTGCGGTGATTAGGTCAGAGCCGCGCGCTTAACCGGTTGGACAGGCATCGATACACAATCTTCCTCGCCCTGGACGCGTGCTTCCGCCTCAAGCGCCTCTTGATATCGAGTGAACTGAAGGATCCGGATCTGGGGTCCGGTTGGGCATATATGGTCGAGACGGCCTCATACCGCGAGTATCTGAGGACGGTCACCGACCAGAAAGAGGTTTGCTATTTTATTTTATGTTGGTTTTGCCACAAGCTCTAACTTTGTATACACTCAGATGAACACGTGCAGCGGCCTCGCTGCGCTCGACTACGCGAACACTAAATTCTCGCGGGGTTATAGTACGACGGGCGTCGGCATGGGGGTATGTGCGCGGCACGAATTTGTGCAGCCCAACGGAGTCGGAGATCTCCAGAAGGGTGAACGGTGCGTGATTGTGTTGTCATTTTTACGTCCGCCTTCTGACTTCAGGGCCAGCTTTGCGAATATGGATTGGATATTTGCAAACATCCTGAGACACATCAACCCAGATCTGTTCAAGATGATCTCATACGATATCGTGTGTATCTGGAGCGTCGACATCGTGAACCGATTGAAGGCTCTTCCTCCCATGCTCCGCTTCAATCTCGTCCTGAACATTCTGCGTTTTGTGATCCCTAAAATGCATATCCACTCCCATACGCTGTTCTGCCAGCTCCTTTTCTCCCTGAACCTCGTCCTCGGGAGCGCTCAGACTGACGGCGAGGGCGTCGAGCGCCCATGGGCGTCAATAGGAGGCGTCGCCACCAGCACGCGAGGCATGGGCCCGGGAGCGCGGCACGACGTCTTGGATTGTCAGTGGTCCTATTGGAACTGGCAAAAGGTCGTGAATATAGGTGAGTTTTTGGTGAGGATGCAGTTGTGCTGGAAGCTGACGTGTTCTGTGACAGTCAGCACGCTGCGACGTCGCAGGGACCGAGCGGAGAGGGAGCTGAAAGAGCAAACCGAGGCCTACGACGAGTTTTCGTCGTACCAGGCTGAGCACGTGCCAAAATGGAGGGAGCTGGTCCTCGCGTACGAGAAGGACAGCACGAAGCCCAGTCCCTATTATGTCCCAATAAAAGGCAAGTCTGTACAATGAGAGCCCGCGCCAACAGCTGACAGCTGGTGCGCAGGACTGACTGAGGCGGAAGTCCGCCTTAACTTTGCTAAAGAAGAGGCGGCCGAAGTCGCGAGGGGTGTGCCCACGCTGCACAATGTTAGCCCGAGCGCTTTCATGGTGGTTGGGTTAGATTTGGAGGAGGAGCAGTACGTGCCCCTCTGGTATGGGTCCGGCGAGCTCACAAACTTGACTTAACAGACGGAGAGTCCGTGTTCAGGCGGAACTTAAGAAGGCCGGAACTACTGAGATGGAGATCGACCTCCAAGCCCTACGCACCAAGCTCGGCCGAGGGATCACTCGCTTTCGCAAGCTACAGAGGGCGTACATGGCGCCAGCATTGCAGATCCTGGCCGCCAAGGACCTTCCAGAAGAGACACTCGAGGAGGACGTCCCCCTATTGCTCCCATCCGCGCTGACGCCCGCGGAGCGTGCGCGTTGCGCAGCAGGGCTCCCTGAAATCGAGTCCCTGATGCGGGATGCCCAGTGCCGAGCCTCGCTGGACCGCTTGCGCAAGCAACTTACGATCAAGTCAAGGCTGATATCTTACAAGCGCTACAATAGCCGGCACCAGGGCCCGAACACACGAACGAGGACGATTGTGGCGCGCAATGAGAGCAAAGTTCGTTTGCACTCAGAGAAGTATCAAAACGCATGGGAGGCACTTCGGCGACTGAACGGTGGGGATGAGGCGCTGGTGGGGTTCAGACTGCTGAGACGCGAAGACATTCGCTGCATGGCGGACGCAGAGGACTTGTCGAGGCAGGCGAAGAAACGAAAAGAGCAGGGCGATGCGATCCGCATCAAAAACCAGACGCTGCGGGACCACGGTCTCTTGCCCTCCGAGGCGGATGTGGAGATGGATTGGGATAACGACGTGGGTGCTGGCGCGGGGGAAAACGAGCGTCTAGTGTCGTGGATATGGCTTGGTGCAGACGGTTCGGATGCGTCGATGGAGGAAGGTACGTCCGCTTGTGTTTTCTGGCGCCCCTGCTGATCCATTTGTCTGGCTGCAGCGCTTCGTGTGGAGTGGTGCAAAGCTTTTGCGCGCACCCGTCGATGGAAGGAAGAGGGAGCAACGGTTGCGGAGGAGTTCCTGCGCGTAGGCTTGAGCTGGGAGTATGAGGCACAGAAGTGGGAGGCGCGCGCGGGGAGGGTGCCAGTCGGCGTAATCCCGTTTGCAGAGGCTCAAGGGGCTGTGGCGTATGCGCTGCGCCAAGCGGAGATGTACCGCGACTTGAAAGCACGGGGAGACATCACCTGGATGGAGGAGAAGCCGTCGAGGGGAAAGAAAAAGAGGCGGTACATTGCACGAGCGGTGGGAGCAATGGATGCAGAGGCGCTGCAGCGCGAGCACGACGCGGGAGGGCCGGACGATGGGGAGGTGCTTTCAGAGGAAGAGGAGGAGGCGGAGCTGCTCCCGGATGTGGAAAGCGACGAAGAATTCATCATGGGGGGCGACGGATACGATGATTAGGAGGGCGGGCGGGGCGGGCTTGGAGCGTCGGCAGTGGCGGCAGCGGTGTATCTTCGTTCAGGTAAGGAGCCGAATACGAACGAGCACAAAAGACTAATTCATTCCTTTTACAGACTGATGCAAGTACTTCTCTATGGCGACCATGAACGCAGCTGTCCTTAAGCGGCCCTCGCTTGGTCTCCCTCTGCATATGCGCTGAGCATGTGTCTCCAGGCGCATTTGGCAGAACTCTGACTGATGATGGCAGGCGTTTTGGTGGAGGGCGGAATTGGAGCGCACATGGTCGTTTCGAAGCCCCGAAGGCGGGTAATACGAAGTTTTGCGTTGTTGCGGCAGTAAGTGCGACAAAGTACAGAGCATCGTAGATAGGCAAGGTAAAGTGTGGTAGCTAGGCAAAGGTAGAGTGGCATCCAGCGCCAGGCTTTTCACGAGCGTACAGCAAAAAGAAAGCAGTATGTAGAATGAGGAAGTAAGTGCAGGAGAATTAGTCGGGGAAGAGAAGAAGTTCATATCAGCGATGATGGCTCCGTCTGGGTCGGCGACAAGGTCCCAGGCAGCCTTGGCTTCATCGCGGCTCCAGGGCTCCTTCGGTGTCGTGAATATGAAAAGAATGTGCAAAAAAAAAAAAACTTACAGGTCTTCGTAGATGAAACGGTTTGCGGTTTGGCGACGAGATCATGAATAGAATTGGGCACACGAATCCTGTATATGGTTGGATGTACATAAGGAGGACACATGCGAATACGCACTTCTATCCAAATGTGGTAACCGTAAGATACGAACTTCCACCGAGCGTCACAGGGGTCAATGAGGTGTTAATTTTAGCGAGGCGCGGCGGATAGCTGGCTCATTATAGCAACATCATAGTCGAAGAAAAAGAGAGATAATGAGGGCGCTGCAACGCAGCTTTTATGTAGAACCGCCTGTAACCTTGCATTGCTAATAATCGCAAACATGCTCACGTGGTCGTGTTTCGCAATCTACAACCACGCGAACAACATATTATGACAAAGTATTACGCGCTGAACGGGGAGCGGGGAGCGGATGTGACTAATTTTTACGTAGGCGCGCGGGGCGCACGACGGCGGGGAGGAGCGGGGGCGCGTACACGTGACACACGCGCCTGAACGGGGAGCGGGGAGCGGATGTGACTAATTTTTACGTAGGCGCGCGGGGCGCACGACGGCGGGGAGGAGCGGGGGCGCGTACACGTGACGCGCGGGCCTGAACGGGGAGCGGGAAGCGGGTGTGACTAATTTTTACGTAGGTGTGCGGGGCGCGCAACGGCGGGGAGGAGCGGGGGCGCGTACACGTGACGCGCGCGCCTGAACGGGGAGCGGGGAGCGGGTGTGACTAATTTTTACGTAGGTGTGCGGGGCGCGCAACGGCGGGGAGGAGCAGGGGCGCGTACACGTGACGCGCGCGCCTGAGCGGTGAGCGGGGAGCGGGTGTGACTAATTTTTACGTAGGCGTGCGGGGCGCGCAACGGCGGGGAGGAGCGGGGGCGCGTACACGTGACGCGCGCGCCTGAACGGTGAGCGGGGAGCGGGTGTGACTAATTTTTACGTAGGCGCGCCCGGGGGCGGGAGGCGCAAAACGGCGGGGCAGGCACGTGCACACAGAAATAAAATAAAAAAGCTCCGGAGCCCGGCCGAAATGGGGTCACATGTTTTTTTGTAGCCTTTTTGAGTTGTTGCCCCGCCGCGATCAGCAGAGGCCGTGGATGCCGACGGCGGGCCCGTCATCCGGGATGATGGGCAGTGATTTGGAGGGGTGCCGTAATGCCGGGAATGATGCCTGGTCCCGCCCATTGCCCAAAAGGGTAACCCACATCGTAACGCATTGGGCCTTGCCAGTATATCCATAACATAACCTGTTATTCTGGGCTCATGTGGTGCCGCCGTTGACTACATCAGGAGGGTCCCATGTGCGTCGTCTCTGTCGCATGGTTGATCTGTCGGAGTTTGCCGCAAAACGGAGACAACGAAGTCCCGTTTTTGATATGCGGACGTCAACTTCTGATTCTTTCAGGGATCTACACAAGGGAGCAAGATAGTCAACGAGAGAAGGGGTGCGGGGGCTGCAACGTTGCCATATTTAGATAGGAATACATTAAGGTTGCGATACCGAGAAAACGTCGGTAGCCCACTGACAATAAAGCGAAATATAAATTGCACCTATTCAGTGGGTCAAGGAATGTGGTAAAAAAAAGTGAACGACGTACTGCCGCCATTGCAGTAATCTTGCATTAAAGCCATGAATTTGGGGTAACAAAACGCCTGTGAATTCTTTCAGCAGAGTAGCCTGAACAAGAGGACCACCGACATTAAGAAGAATGTCGGAACTCGCGGCCGGCGCTCTCTGGAAGCGATCTGACACCCAGCCTGGACCAGGCAAGATACGAGCTGGCCGAATAAGACTACCTTCAGCATCAACGTCAAAGGTTTTCCCAGTGTGCTGGAAAACCGTGAATACTGTGCCTAGGCAATGTTTTAGAGTTGAAGAAAGACAGCCTTGAGAACGAACCAGCCTCTGAATACGTAGGGAGAATCATGCGGGAACTGGTTAGGAAAAAGGACATATTTGATGCGAGCGGAAAATCCGACCGGGTCCGTGAGAATGATTACCAACACCGCCCTTGTTAGGACTCGTATTGCCATGCGCAGCAGTGGCCTCAAAGCACACGTTGGGATGGAATTGGATGACGACAAGTGTAGGAAAGACTCCCAGATGGAGGGCTTGTACTGATGTACTTGACCTTGTCAACCTCCCTCACATTTCTATCCAATTTGTGAGTATGTTGGTGGGCTTTTGGTCAAACATAGTAAAGCCCATCAACATATTCCCCCAATCCAAAGGGATATGAGGGTAAATCACAGTCAAAATTGGATAAGCATCTTCCTGACATTTGGGATTCACATATGCATCCAGTTTTAAGCGAAACTGTATAGAAACCAGTGAGAAACATGTTGTACAAGTCAGTGTTGGCTTAAGGTTTAAGGCCTTAATCTCGTTAAGGGTTATTAAGGCCTTAAAGGAAGGCTTAACGGTCGAGGATTTTGAACGTTAAGGCTTAAGGCCCGGGCCGGCTTTCTGCCGAGCACCCGAAAATCCCGCGATCTCAGTCAGACATGAGATACATCGAAGTGATCCCATGTTGACTACAAGGCCTGAAACAATGGAATGCGGATGAGGACTTACTTGGTTGGAAATATCAGGACACAATCTGTTACTGAGTATCCAACCACTGTTACAAAGTTCTGAATTTATCTAGATAGCAGATCTGGTTGAAGAAAGCAATGAATATGAATAGAATCACGGAGGTAGTGGATTCCTAACTGGTTTTGAGGTGGAATTTTGCATTTCCGTACTGTTTTGTGGTGGGAACAACCGTGGGAAAGATTTCCCGAAATGGGTTTTAAGGCCTTAAGCGAGACCTTAAGATTAACCCTTAAGCCTTAATAACCCTTAAGGCGGTGGAGGTCGAGGTCTTAAGGGTTAATTGCCAACACTGGTACAAGTTCAAAGATGCATGAAATTCAGCAATTACACCCGAAAATGACCTATTTTTGAAATTTGAAGTGGCCAGCCAACAGGGTATGGGTATGACGGCCCTAAGTAGCCCTCTCCAACGCCCCCGTTTTTAGGTAAAACGGACCAGAATTGAGGGAGAAATGAGGGAAACAGGTTTTGACATCAAGTTTCTTCTTTTTAAAAAAACTTGGGCTACTGCCATCAAATATGCAAACAGCTATAATGATTCCAGTGGACTGATAAGTCCTGATTACATTCGTACATGATGTTTGATTCTCTTCGAACCCTTGGACTTTGCAGTTCTCAGTCTGGATGCAGGTGAGTGCTGTCGTCGACGGGAGGACCTGTTGGCGGCCCCTTTTGGAGGTTTTAGCCTGCCATCCTGCTCCCGGTGTGGAGCCAAGATTGGGAACGGAGGTTACGTTGGGACCTCAACGGGTTGAGGACTGATTGTATCCGTAGCATACATTTGACGCTGTGTATGTAGTACGGAAACCGCCTGTTCCTCAATGAAGACCGCGGCGGAATCTACCTACCTACCTACCTACCTACCTACCTTCCTTCCCCACACAGGCCCGCAGGCGGCCTGTAGAGTGTTAATCCGACATAGTCGTCTACCCCTTGCCCGCTAGTTGAGACCATTGAAACCCGGTCAGTGACCACATAACATTGCATACCACTGAGCTAAGCCATCATCAACCTGCAGTTTGTAAAAGTAACCAGGTGTGTGGTGGTAAGGTGGAACCGCACTCGCAAATGACCAACGTACACCCAAGCGTACACCTACAGCTACCTACATAAATGTATGCTCCATCGTATGGAGCATCTTCTCACGAAACTGGTCATCCAGACTGGGAAATGATATGGAAGCCGCCCAGAGTATGAAGCCTGTAGTGCAAGTATATGATGTTACGGGTACTAGACCCTATCCGAATCCGTTGGGCATGATGCCGCTCTTCGTGGAGAGAGCAGTAATCATCGAATGAGATTTGAGACGGCGCCATATAAAAAGGAGTGAGCGTCAATGAGCCCATCGACCAGACTAGCATCAAAATTAAGGCAAGTACCAGCACCCGGAGTCACGTAGCAGCAGTCAACGCACGTCACGTACAGGGTAAGGCCATCCTTGACGGGCAAGGACCCGATCCTGTGTTGGTGGTTGTGGAGGGAAACCAGATGTGTGTATGCGCTGACAAGTTCGACTTGGGACTGGGTGCGACGCCCGAAGAGCAGTAATATAGCGTCCCGATCACACAGTCCACGGTGGTTGGATTGGAGGCAGAATCCACGAAAGGTGAGGGGAGCAGAGGGTAAGGTCGACGTCGGTCCTTGTCCGCGCCAAAGAACGTCCTGCGCCTGAAACTTGCTTTTGGGCGATCGTTGAGGATTGGTTGGTGTCAATTGCGAAGGACCCGAAACAGCCCAAGAGGATGTCTCATTGTTCCAATTGCGTTGTACGAGGTAGCACTTGGGGATAAGGATGCGTGCGCAAAACGCGGACTCTGTATGTGTCCGATATGGGTTGATTGCAGGTGCCGCGGTGTAACAACGAACAACTTTCTCGTCTACCAACTCTGCCAACCAGCAGCCATTTTGGCATTCTGGACGGCGAAGGCAGCGGAAAGGCACGTGCGGTCGAGAACTTATCTCGCTGTTGTGCACCGAAGTCTGAGCAAGCCCTTGCCAGTCCTTCCGTCTCGAGGTGGGGACATGGAAGGAAGGAAATGGAGGGAAATGGTGATGAGAAGGCAGACTCGAGCGGCGGATCAATAGATCGGCCCGACTTACTTGTGACTTATTCTCAACTGTCCTCCTCCATGCAATAAGGGTCACAGCTCCTGCACAGACATCCATAATGTCCGTCCCCCCTAAGCGCCAGGATGTTACAGCCCAAAACCAAAAGTAAATCTGGTAGATAATATTCTGCTTCTTCAACTCATTTGAAGACGGCCAGGTTGTTCGTGATCTTCAAGCAAAAATTCGCCTCGACAAAATTCTACATGCCGGCAGCCAAGAAGCTAGGTGATTGGCTCAGTAATGAAAAGGTGCGCTTTACCTTTGGGCCTCAATGACGCTTACCTCAATCAAAGGCGTATTATCCCGAGGCACGCAAGGAGGTTCGTATCGCAACCAGTTTTTGACATCTTCTTTAACTTGGACATTTAGATCGTAGAGATTCTTTTGGTATTCATCCTATCCTGCTTTAGACCCGGAACGATTCATTGCATTCTAGGTAGCCCAAAATACGCTTCGCGAATGCAGCCTCATTGCGGACGTGGCGCTTACAAAAAGGCTGCACGAATCATTTGCTCAACTCGTTTTTCACCTAGTACCTTTCCAGCAACGCTTCGTCGAGCCAGATCTCCAAGGTCAGTGCCTTCGTTACACAGGATGCGCCAAAACGAATGTTTGATTAGCCCAGGTTACAAAGTTTCTTGGGGACGTCGGGTTCATACCTCCTGAGAATACCTTCCCGCCCCCGAATGCATCTCTACCTCAGATGCCTTCTGCGTAAATCGCATTGTGCTTGATTTTGCATCCATTAACCGATTCCAGGAATCCCGGGCCAGCGCCACCTCCAATGCCCTCGTCTATTATAGATCCAAGCCAACAAATGCGACCGAGTTCGTCTTCTTTGGCCTCGGCGCTAACACCCATGGTTGCCAGCAAAATGACCGTTGCACCCACCAACCCTCCCGTGTCTACGTCGGGGATTTCAAATTATAACCTGGTAATGAAAGCAGGTCACCATTTCCAAGTTCTATCCAACCTTTTCATCCAGGTCTCAAATACACAAACCGTCGCCTCGGGTGTTTCCAGTAGTTCCGTTTCTGCTCCGATAGCATCGACATCCCAGCCGATACGCAAAAGAAAGAAGATGAAAGATGATCTCTCCAATCTTATCCAGACCGACATCCAGCTTTACAAGCAGAAAGGCCGGAAACCAGCCGAGGCCACTGAAACTGTGGCTCCATCTTCCGAAGCACAGACGTCATCAGCAGCTGGCAACCCCGAGATACACGACAACAACGCTCAAGTCGCGCCGCTGGCTAGGTCCCACATCGTTGAAATCTTTAACCCCCTTTCTTCTGTCATTACATTATCTTCAGAGGGCGTGCCAACTGCAAGCCCTCAGATGGTATCTGCTGTTGATATCTCGGTTTCAGCTCCGGTAGGGAGTAGCATTCAGACACCGTCGGCGATAGAGGATACTCCGATGAGACTTGAGTCGAATCCCAGCGAGCTTCAATCCCCTTCGCCGCAGGGGAATGGCGACAATGTGATAATGAGTATCCCGGACCCATTCAAAGACGTTGAAATGATCGATTCTTATGAGCCGGATGTGTCACTCACTTCGGTGCGTGCGCTTTCCACACCAGAACACAGCCATATCTCATCGATTTTTACAGTCAACCACTGTATATGGCTTTTTGACATCGCCCTCCGTGCGTCTTAACCCAGACACCCTTGAATTCGTAATTTTCATAAGATTTATGGTTTTAGAATGTCGAATCCGCACCTACTTCGACATCAGCACCTCCCGAAGCGTTGAGCCCTGCGACGGAAAACGAGGTCAATCGTGTCTTTCGTACCTTGACGGATCCGGGGCCTTCGGTTGAGATAATTGCATCTCTTTCGAATAACACCCCAAATCCAACAACAGCAGATACTTCCGATCTTGTTGATCCAAACTCTGACCAGACGATACTTCCACCTTGTACTAGCATTGAAACTACGGACTTGGTGCCAGAAGCAGCAAGTATCACCTCGATGGAGGGCATTGAGCCAACGCCGCTGCCCCCCCAAGGAGACTCTACTCGCATAGTTGCATCCACCGCACCTGAAAACGTGGTTATAAACCCCCCAGCAGATCCTTCAGCAGCCTTTAAGGCGATCATTCAGAGCATGATCAGCGCTAACAAGCTAATCGCATCCTCCGCTGTAATTTCTCCTTTTTTTCTAGAACTGATACCTCGTGCTCATGGCCTTCACAGGATATACCATCACCGACACTACCCACTCCCCCCCCTACGGATGATAAAATCCAAGCCGACGGTGCTGTCCTGGGCGAACTTACTCCGAACATCCCGAACACCGTCGAAGATGATAACAAGACCAGTTCGTCGACAAGCATGTTTTATTATAAATACATTTGACTAGCAATCTAATCGGTTTTTCATCAGAAATCGGTATTCAAGCGGCGACCATCATAGCTCGCCATCGCGGCTTGAAAAGTGGCACAATTAACGTTGAATTCTCAATCAACAAAGTCCAGCTGGTCTCCATTGCGAAGTGGAACAATCGTATGAAACACCCCGGGTGTGTTCCCTTCCCGCTGCTCGAGCGTTGAATTGAGATATTTTCATCTAGTGACATCAGAGAGAGTTTATGCATCACTCTATTGTGCATTTCGTCGGCTGATCTGGAGACATCGGAAAGTAAGGATATCAGAACGCTTCTGCCCGAACTGGAATGCTCGTGGCCCAAGAATGGTAATTTGTGCACACTGCATGGACTTGCTAAATTTACATTCCTTTCCGAAGGTGGTTTGAGCATGAACGCTTTATGGAATGAGCAACGCATGGATTTCCCCATGTCACCCCCATTTGCTGTGCGTCGTACAAAAAAATCATCTATCTGACATGCACACTCATAAGTTGACAGCTGCCAAAGAACGGATTTGTTGACGTGTCTCCTTTCTTGGTTTTAGGGCAAAACACCTTCCGTATTACCCAGACTCACGACATGTCTGCATACTGGTTGATTCTATGTGCCCACCACCCCACCCCGTCCCAGCTTCACGGGGTTGCCCGTCACCGTCACAAGGAGCGAGATTGGACTGGGTGGCTCGAGAAAATGTCCAAGCCATTACAGTTACCTTTCAGAATTCCAATCGAAGTGTAGTGCGGCTGGCAGACCTTTTTCTTCCTGTCTTCTCTTGCACGCCACTGTATCATCACATCCACTTTTCAGGTTTCGTTCTGGTATCAGGCCGTAGGCAGACAACTTTCTATGTACCTTGCATTTTTTGTTAGGGGCCGGAAATATGAGAATCTACAAGTTATCAACTTCAAAAGGTTCGTCACTTATCTGTACGAGGCGCATGGCTTGCCATCTGGCTCAAAGTTTACCTCACTAACTCCGCGAAAATTAAATAATTCATTTGGCGGACTAACCATCGTGAGAGATACTATATCTGTTCCAGAATGTTATTGAGAAATTACCATAAGTATTTAACATCCGAATTATTGTGCTCCAAGCAAGCTGTTCAGCGCCTTTTGCACATCATATCCGTGGATCTCCAGCGCATCCACGGCTTGTGTGCGGCTGAAGCCCATGGCCGTGAGCTGTTTAACCGCCTCAACATCATCATCCACAGCGGGGGTCGTTGTTCTTTCTGCCTCCTCTCGAGGTGGCGTGAGAAGCTGCGAAGGGCCTGAGGGCAGCGGTTCTGCCTGTTTGTTCCTTTTCTTGCCGAACGGCAGCCGAATCTGAAGGAAGGGTTAGCATGATGTATGATGGAAGCACCCGCATTGACTTACACTTAGTTTTGAATGGCGAGGTGCAGGGGCATCCTTCGTCTTCTCTTCTTTTGACGATCCTGTCGCAGGGCGTGCCTTGGGAGACGTGGTGCTGCGCGTAGGCGGAGGCGGCGACCTGTGACGGGGAGGGGGAGAGGCCGTCATTCCTCGCGATGGGGGAATAGCAGCCTTCGGTGGTGAAGGCCCCGGCGAGACCGACGGGAAGGTTTGAGGTGCAGAGTCTGTCGGCTCACTTGGAGACATGGCGGTCGCGGGCGAGTTCAGGGAGCCGCCCAGGTTTTTGACGTCTGGCCCCGACTCAAACCCCGCGAATGCCTCATCAAACGAGGGGCCACCCGCCGTAGGCTTTCCCGACAGACTGCCGTTCTGGGATGCCTCATTGGTTATCGTCGGTGCTCCAAATGCCGGTATGTTGGAGCCGTTGGTCGAGACGGACTTCGGAGGCGCGCTGTCCGAGGTTGAGCCGGCGAAGATGCTGTCAAACTCATTCTTGTTCGCAGACGCGGGCAACTGCGACACCGCGCCATTGGCAGCAGCCGTAGGGGCTGGGGGGAATGTGGCCTCTGCTACACTAGAAGCCGAAGAGAAATCAAAGTTGTCGTCAAACACCGAGTCGAAGGAGGTGAACTGCGGAGCGGGCGATGAGCCGGCAGGGATTTTGCCGAGAGCCTCGTCGAAAGCGTTGACACCAGCCACTGCAGCAGGCTCCGACTGAGGAGCGGAAGGCGCGAAGCCGTTGCTAGCGCCGAAGGGGCTACCAGGCATCACTGACATACCAAACGCGTCCGTAGAGCTCTCGGGGGCAGCCGCAGGCGCAGGGGGCGAGCTCGATACACCAAAAACGTCATCGAAAGATGTCTCTGCAGGTTGCGCATCGCCGTTGATCTTGGCAGCAGGGGTCTCTGTTGGAGGAACCTCGACGTTCTTGCCTTTCAGATTAGCGAGCGGCACCTCGTCCTCGCTGTCACTATCACTGCTATCCGAATCCTGCACGTCGAGCTCTTTAAGCTGTGCACCGAGGTCTGTCTCCGCTTCGTGGTCAGGTTCGAAATGACCAGGGGGGTTAGCGTCCGAAGATTCCAGCGGCGGGAACTGTGTCGCCACAACATTGTCAATAGCAGGAAAAGAAGGTCCAACGCCCGTAAGGGGCGTTGAAAAGACGTCGCTCTCGCTGATGTCATCGGTGTTAGCCTCAGAGGAGGGCGACAAGGTCGTCAACTCCGTCGGTTTGGGCGTATGGCTCTCATTCTCCGGAGGTGCCTCGACCGGGGCTTCTTCAGCCGCAGCTGCCGTTTCCACCTCAAATGCTTTCGCAAAACCAAAGGGGTCTGGCGCCGAGCCCACAGCCTCCGGCGAGGCGCCATTCACGGCAGGAGCAAAAGGCGACTGTGATCGCGGCGTCGAATTGCCGACCAAGCGCTCAAAGGGATTGTTGCTCTTGATACTGGACGCAAGCGACGGGCTGCCTGCGTCGGGAGTCGCGGGCAATACATGTGAGGCCGCAAACGCCACCGAATCAGCGGACAGGGTGCGCTCCGGCGGCGGAGCGCTCGCAATGGTAGTAACTGCTGGATGAGCTGGCAAAGGCTGGGTATCCAACGCAGAAATCGCGCCTTCCACCTCTTCCTTCTCGCTAACAACGGAGGAAGCCTCCGCTTGCGCCTCCTGCAGCTCCTTCTCCACCTTGGTCCTCTCCGCCTCCTTGGTGCTTAGTTGCTTTCTGGCAATGGCCAGCAACCCCTTCTGCTGCTTCGCCTCCTTCTTGGACTTTTCCACGTCCACCTTGAGCACGTCAACCTGCTGACTGACTTCCACCATCTTCTTGTGCAACCCTCGAGCCTCTTCCTTGTCCCGCAGGAACGCGCCTTCGACCTCGGACTTCTCCACACGCACAGCGCTGAGATCGCTCTCCGCGCGGATGAGCTCCTCCCGCGTCTTTTGGATATCCGCAGTCTGTGTGGACTGGCGCTCACGCAGGCCAGACAGAAGCTTAGTCTCAGTCTCATAGGCGGCCTTGGCCGACGAAAGCTGCGTTTGCAGTGCCGAGAGCTGCGCCGCCTGATTAGCGAGTGTGGTTTCTAGCGCCTGGCGCTCGGCTTGCGCCGCCGCAAGCGATCGGCTAGTAGAGTTGACCTGGTTCTGGACGTTCCCGATCTCGGCTGACTGGTCATGAATGGGCGGCGAGGAAGCCCCGGTATCGTCGTCATCGCCGAGGAGATCATGGTGTGCTGCTGTTTGGAGGAGGTTAGATGCAGAATGAGGAAGAAAAACGAGAAAGAACAGACCAGGAGCGGTAAACCCGGGTGCGCCAAACGGATCAGCGCGTGAAGGTGTCGAAAAGGCGGTGTGTTGAGGAGAGAGCTGCTGCTGCGGCTGCTGAGCAAACGCGGGGGCAGGAGCAGGGGTGGGGGCAGCGGGTTGAGGGGAGGGTACCGGTTCATCCCATGAGAACAAGTCATTGGCAGGTTCTGGAGGAGGGGCTGCAGCGGCAGCGAAAGGAGAGGCACTGCTGGCGCCGCGTAGGGAAGGGGGTATCAAAGAAGGAGGGAGGGAGTTTGGGATCGGTACCCCATTGCGCTTCTTTTGAATCAAGTACCAAGCGATAGCAAACCCATCCCGTGTGAGACGGCCATCGTTGTTCATATCGGCAAGGTCCCTATGCTCAGTAATTAGTCGATTTCACAGCACAAAAAAAACACGTGGAGCTACCAAATCTGAGCCAAGTCGTCGCCAGACAACTTGGACTCGAGCATGAATGGGACAGCAACGTCGTCTTGGATATACCCGCGCTTTTGGGTATCCAAAGAGTCAAACCAGCGGTCGGAGCTGGCTTTCTCAGCCGGGGTAACGTCCCACTGGGGTTGGGGCAAGCCAAACGCTCCACTGCCTATTGCCGACGCACTAGATGCGGAGGAGGGGTTAGGGCGGGCGGGAAGATGAGGAGGGACCGGAGGCTTTGAGGACCACGGGCCGGTAGCTTGTGGCTGGAGCATTTGCTGACTCCCACCAGTGTACTGGGGCTGGATGTTGCTGCGTTGTTGGCTTTGGGAGAAGGAGCTTGCAAGCGGACTATATGATCCACCAGTGGCCTGCGCTCGAATTGTGCTCTGGGCAGACCCGGCAACTTGCTGGTAGAAACCAGGTGGGAGGGCGTTGGGTATAGATGAAAGCTGACCGGTCATCGTGGCCTGAATTAAGTACATTCCTATCGCAAAGTCAGTGGAATCGAGCTGTCCGCGGTCTTGGGTATCCGCCAGATTCCTAGGAAGACGTGTAAGTGCCGGTGTTTCCGAGCTGAACCAACTCCACTCGTACCATATAAGCCCCAGGGTTTCATTCGGGAGTTTGGATTTCACAAACACTTCCTGGGCCTTTTCGCCTGGCAATAAATCAATGAACAACGAAGGATTCAGGGCCCAATACAACACAACGGACCGCTCAAAAGACCGCCGACGGGACCAGACTTGAGGAACATGGTCTGGAACTTGGTCTTGTCCTGCGTGGTGAATGGCGGCAGAGATGGCTGTGGGGACTTTGCGCGCGATGCGCCGGTTCCCTGGGCCACGACGGGAGTGATTCCGGTGATCGTGGGGAAGAGGTCCCGCTAGAAATACATAAGTACAAGCGGCGGGCTGAGAAGAGGCGCCCACGTTTGCTGAGGAGGGCTGCGGAGATCTTTTCGCCCTTTTGGGCATGGCCCATAAGACGAACGGCCATTGCAACACCCTTCTGCGACAGCCAGCCGTTGTTGGACTCGTCTGCTATTTGCCATATTTCACCGAGGACTGTGGGGGCCAAATTTGCGCCGCCAAAGACGCGCACGGCAACCTCGCCGGTGAGAGCACCGAGCTTGTTTGGATCGGCGGTTGCGAATATCTGAGTGGTCAGCGACAGTTCAGCTGGGGTGGGAGAAAATGTTGCGGCCATTCTTCCTGCCACGAAGCGATGGTGAGAGTGGCTGGGAGAGGTGAGCGGGGGTGAGATCCAATCCTTGAATTGCCTTCCTGTGCCATTATGTCAGCAGTGATGGAAAGTTGGAAACTAATGCCCCAGCAGCGCTTGGTCTTCTACATGGGCAGAGAATTATGTGGCCATTGGATTGAATCATTGTGAAAATACTCAGGCATGCATATATTCAAGCAGTTATTTGAGTCGGGGCTCAGCAAGCACTGTTTATCATACTTTCCCACGGGATTGATCCACGCTGCTGGATCACGTGCAAAGTTCGCGACACTCAAATCCATTGTTTCTCCTCCACCACAACCTTCTCTTCTCTTCTACCACCTCGTCTTCTCGCAATGGAGCAGCTCACGACTTCACTCGCCCCTCGCGCCAATTCAAAGCCCAGTGTCACAAATTCGTCTCAACAGGTGGCGGGCAGCGTCGCGAAACGGTACGCGTCTTCGCATCTGTTCGCAGCGTCTCTCACTCTTTCCCAAGACTCACCAACGAACTTATGACACTCATGGTATGCTCAATATTGCTCAGGGTGGCCCCATGAATTAACGCGTCTCAGATGTCGTCTTCGCCGGGCATCGTATGACACCTCTTGCGAGTCTTGCTCTCTCTGACTCTTCCCGCAGTCGGCGTTCCCTAAAAGCGATGGGAATCTCTTTGAATGGGTCGGCACGATCGAAGGGCCTGCAGAAACCGTGAGTCGCTTGCTTGCACTCGGCGCGTGCCCCGCCAACGCTTGTGTTCAGATCTACGCCGGCCTCACATTCCGGATTTCAATATCATTCCCTGCAAACTACCCCTACGTTGCCCCCACTATCAAATTCGACACGCCTTGTTTCCACCCTAACGTGGACATCAGCTCTGGCGCGATTTGCCTCGACATTCTGCAGGTGCGCCTCGCCCGTTCAGCCGTTTTTTTTGGGGTTGCTGACACATGCTCCTGCAATCAAGGACAAGTGGTCCGCCGTATACAGCGTGCAAACCATCCTGCTGTCGCTGCAGTCTTTACTCGGAGGTAATTTAACCGTGCTCGTTCTCCGGATCCACAAAGCCTAACCTACGTGCAGAACCCAACAATGCATCGCCGCTGAACACTGAAGCAGCTGCGGTATGGGACTCGCCTGATGGTTTGCATTCCATCAATTCGAACATTTCACCGCCTTATATTGCACCACAGCTTTCAGGACGCAGCTGATGAAGCACTACCGGCCAGTGAAGGACGCTGCTTGAGACGAATTTGTAGACGTGTAATTATTTGCCCTGTGCTTTTACTGTGATATATTTTCTTTTGGCCATGAACGGTTGGTTGCCTTGCGACGTGAAGTGAACTTGACCAACATCCGACCAAGGGCCCCAGTGGCATCGCTGCACGGCAACCGTCAGATTGGTTCTATTTGGTGTTCTGAGGGTCTACTCAAGGTCTACTACTACATTCATTCAGTCATTTCCATCCCGCAGTACAGGCTACTGTCGAGTTTGTGGTTTGAGGATGTCAATCGCACTCGTTCTGATTCATTCCCGCCACAGGCTCGCAGCATCCGATTCTACAATATAGTCAAGCAGTAATTGTGCAATAATCATGCCGCGCCGCTCGCCTCCGACTTCTCTCCGTCTGGTGCAGGGGCCGGTTCCCCCACGCTCGTACGATATTCCGCGTCCTCTGCCGCGGCTAAGAGCTTAACTTGCCTTAGGACACCCAAACACACGCTCCCCTCGGTGCCCCGGCCCACGTTCTCGCAGCCGGCGATGATAGCGCGCGGCCCATCCCCGCGGCAACAGGCATCTCAGCGTGAAGATCCCCTCCTTTCGGCCAAGTTTTCGTCGCTGCCTGCCATTGTAATACCGCTCAGCACCTCTCTGCCGAGCGCTGTGCTTTCTGCGACGACGCCTTCGAGCCGTGGCAGAATGCGCGGGCCCTGGGACCACTCTGGGTCAATCACGACCCCGATCGACATGGAGAGTCTGTTGACGCCGTTGAAGCCTGTGGCTCTGGCGTAGGGGGGTAGATTAAGTAGTACATGTTTTTCAGACAATGAGAGAACTTGGCTGGATGTGTGCAATGGCAAATAAGAGACCACAAAGAAGCTCTCTGACTGAATCCAATAACGTCTCTCTATTCTTTCCTCTTTCTTTCTTTTCGCATCTTCACGAACCGGTGGACCAGCCCAGACATACTTAATGGCTAATCCTCCCGATATCTCTTCTCTGACGCTTCATTCTTCGCAACGTCCCCACGATAATTACGAATACCGTGACGAAGATTTGAACAGCAGCAGCAGACCCCAGTATCACTTCGCCACGTCTCCAGGCATCCCTGTCCAGTCCCAGTATAATCCTCTCACCGTGGGCCAGTCTCCGCTCAAGAAGCCTACTCGCGGTGCTCTTCCCACAGTAATACGATCTCTCTCTTTTTCCCCGATTTTTCTGACGATTCTACAGCAATGGCTCGATAATTCGGATAATCGCTCGCTCTCTCCCCACAACAACTCGGATTTCTCCTCCGCTGGCGGTTCCCCACCTCCTATGGCCCATCTTTCGTCCCCTCCTCCTATTGCGCCCAGTCCCAGCCAAAACCCGGACGACGAGGTCATCCCGACTGCTATCGTTATCAAAAATATTCCGTTCAATGTCAAGCGCGAGACCCTGCTTGACATAATTGTCTGTCTTTTCCTGTTCTTTCTCGCGATCGTCTGTTAATCTATTTTTCGCACGCAGGCGTCTCTTGCCATCCCCACCCCGTATGCTTTCAACTACCACTTGGACCAGCAGGGCTCTTTCCGTGGGCTGGCTTTCGCCAACTTCCGTCAGTCCGCGGATGCAGATGCCGTCGTCGCCGCCTTGAATGGGTTCGACGTCCAAGGGCGCAAGCTCCGTGTCGAGTACAAAAAGGTCTTGCAGGCGGGCGAAAAGGAGCGCATCGAGCGCGAAAAGGCGATTCGCCGGATGCGCTCCATGCAAATCGAGAAGGAACAAACGGGCGTTACCCCGCTTTACGACGATTTTGGCTCCGCGTTACCCTCAGGTTACACCCCCCAGCGTTCATTCTCAGGATCGCCGTACCAGCCGCAGCAATACTCACCTACTAACGTATCTCCGATGCCGAACCCGCAATATAATCATGTCCTCGCCTCTGCGCCGGCGGCTCCTACCCAAAACCCCATTTCCGCCACTCCAAGCACCTCCGACAAGGCATCGACGAATGAACTAGACCTTAACGACCCCTCCACTTTGGAGATTTACTCCAGGATCCTGTTGTTCAAGGACGACCGCATGCGAGACGAGCTTGCATTCTCACGGACTCTCAGTCCCAAGCAACGAAGAGTTGTGCATCTCGTTGCCCAAAAATTGGGCGTGTACCACTATTCAGTCGGAGAAGGGGAGGAAAGATACGCTGTCGTTACTCGCATCGATCCAGCCAGAGTGAGCATTCCCCATGCGGCGTGTTTTGAACGCAGACTGACATTTTACGTTCTTAGCAACAGCAGCGTCCACCGCATACACTCTCACGTGCACCTTCTGCATATCTTTCCCAGGCTGCTTCTCAAGCCTCTCCGACCTCCCTGCGTGTCAAGAAGTCTATGCCAGACATGAAGACTTTGCATTCGCAAGCTCCTCGCCTCAACCCCCGTTCGTCCAACGGGAATATCCGCGAAGGATATGCCACCATTGCAACGCCGCGTCGTCAATCGAGCGGCTTCCCGTCCATCTTTTCGAACGGCGGCGCGTTCGGCGGTGTTCCCCCCGTCCCGAACGTCCCCATGCAGTCCGGACAGCTCAGCTCTGGGGGTCACGACAGCCCCGGCGGCGTGGTCCGCCAGCCCCGAGGCCCCGGTGCGGGGGGCTTCGGGCGGAGGGACAGCAGGGTAGGGATGAGTGAGGGAAACACTAGAGGTGGGCTCGATGCTCGTACTTACGAACCAATGGAAATCTGATAAGTGTATTTCATATTCCAGTTCGCTCTGATTCTTTAGAGGGAGCTGACGGACGAGGAAATTAAAAACTTCTTCATCCTCCTCTCTCACATATCCTTCCTTGCTACCTCTCTCAATTGCCACCGTCACTTTCTTTTCCTCTACATTTTGTATAAGAATGTCGTTACTTGCCTTGATACATTTCCCTCGTTTTTTCCCATTCCTGCGGAATAGTTTGCGCTGTTACCATTATATCATATTGTCCTCCGTTCATAAATCTATGTCTCACTCATCACTCTCTCCGAATCAAGCTACATATATATGCAGCAAATAGACTGGGGCCGGCCAAGGGCCAGCCCACTTTCCCAAATCTCAACGACGCTCGGATGTTATTGCCGAGATCTGAGTTGAGTTATTTGATGAGTCTGCAGGTAAACAAGTGAGATTTATTTTGGGCTCCGAGTCGCCGACCATGTCCTTTAGCCCGCGGTTCTATGATATCCTCTTCAAGGGTAGCTTCCTGTTCGTCGGCGGGCTGGCCGGGTCGATGTATGCTACACATCACCACCACAACAACCTCAGAATATTAAAACAGGATCTCAACATCTTGCATCCTCCAGCTGTAGAATTTGGTGACGACGAGGATAAAGTAGAGGTTTCAAAAGACCCGCACGTCAAGGAGGTGCTGAAGTATGGCAATCCAGGTGCATTTACTTTCCAACGCGTCGCGGCGCGTTTCTTTTGCTAAATTGATGCAGGGCCCATTGCGGATTCGCTGGTGAGGAAGGCATATGTGGCTGGGTATGACAGACGGCTCCGCCATCCTGCCTGGGTATTGTTCCTCCTTGTCATCTTTATCTTTCTTGGGGAATTCAATTTGTGTGTGTGCAGACAGCAGAGCATCTGACCGTTGCATCTCTGGCTCGGTCGCCGACGTCGGACCCTGTGGACCGTGGGAAGTCCAAGTTTATAGAGGACGAAGACCTGCCTATTCCGTTCCGCGCTCGTTTGAAGGATTATTTCAGGAGCGGGTATGACCGCGGTCATATGGTTCCCGCGGCAGACGCGAAGGCGTCGCAAGTGTGTTTCAGCCCGATAGCTTGCGTATGAAAGAAATAACGCGTATTATAGGACGCAATGGACGAGACATTCCTGTTGTCCAACATTGCACCGCAAGTTGGCGACGGATTCAATCGGCATTGTATGGTTCCTTTCTGCGGTTGCGACTTTTGCTGAGCATGCGTTGCGAAAGACTGGGCATATCTTGAGGACTGGTGTCGGCGCTTGACGGGCAAATTTTCAGACGTGTACGTTTTCACCGTCCCTTTATACCTCCCGCGGCTTGGGTCGGATGGTAAATGGCGTGTGGTTTGTATCTCTGATTTTTTCTCCCAACGCGACACGGCTTTGCTAATGTGCAGCATTTGATAGACGCATGAAGTCATTGGTTCGCCCCCAAGTATCTCTGTGCCTACGCACTTTGCCAAGGTTGTGCTGGCGTCTAAGCCTTTGTCGCCGTCTACGCCAGACATCGTCGAGCTTTCGGCTGGCGCGTTTGTGCTGCCGAATGCTGCCATCCCGGATACGACTCCGATGGAAAGCTTCATCATGCCCAGTACGTTTTCAATTTGTTAGCGAAGCTTTATTCTAAGTATTGGTGAAGTCGAAGCGGTTGAACACGCTGCTGGGATTCAACTGTTTTCCAAGGCAGTTAAGGCTGCTGCAAAGCCCATCTGCACCACGGCGAAATGCGAGCTTATTATCCGGAAATTCGACGATGCCCAGAAAAAACCAAACATCCGTAGGACGGTCTCGGCTCCAAAATAGGCAGAGAATTCGGATGTTTTTTGCGTTAATAAAATATATGTTCAATGGTCGGAGAGCATATCTTTGACTCCTTCCCAGTAGTCCTTCCGTACATGACGCTCTATCTCCTGTTTTGTTACCCAAACAAAGTCCGTGACGGGCTTTGCTGGACGGACCTGCCCAGCCATTATGTGGGCTTTGAAGAAGAAAGTTATTTTCTGGGACACTCGGTTAGAGAATATTATCGTAAGTTTTGTAGGGAAACAAAACTTGCTTCAGGCGAAGGATCCTGTGTGCGAAGGATAGGAGGCTTGTACATGCCTATTGGTTTGCGTGTAACGATCCAGGTGTCCATATGCTTCCCGCATTTGGCATGGAAGTCGCGCTGGGCAGCCTGCGAAAGATATATGCATAAGAACCAACAGTTTTCGAAGCAGCACACACTTGGTGTAAAAGTTCGCCCGGCTGTGCTAGACCTCGCGGAAACTCCCAAACAGCACGGCCGTTTTGTATCGTACGGGTCAGCAGGTAGATATTTCGCCGGCCTTTGCGATCGAGACTCTGGTAGTCTCGCGCTTCGTCTGCAGGATGGACTCTGGGCATGAGCGGATCGTCAGAGCGGTCCTGTAGCGCCATCTGGTCTATGGCAGCCTGCTCCGCGGCCCTTCTTTCCGGCGAAATGTCCTCCTCCTTGGCGTAATTGGGTCCCCAGGCAATTCGCTCACGAAACCGCTCCTCTGCATTAAAGCGCGCCTCCAGCAGCGACCCCGGCTTGAAATAAAAGTCGGTAGGAAAGGGGTTGTGAAGTGCGCGGCGTATACGCTGCTGGTATGCGTAGAATGCGCGCTCAAAGACGGTGGGACTTGGGGTAAGGATTGGTGCGCGGTTGAGGATGACTGCGGTGTATAGGATAGGTTTTTTAGATGATTGGGAGCGTCGAGGGGAGGAGGACGGCGTGGAATCTGTCGCAGAAGTCGTGAGGGTGCGTGAGATGTGCGTGGCGCGTCTACATGGTAGTCGAGACATGGCAGAAATCTGGGAGAAATTTAGCCAAATCATCCTCAAAGGCGATTGCCGTAATATGCCGGGCCGCCGGCTGACATAATCAGCTTAGAGTCCTCCTACCATGTCCCTCTCGCTCGTATCCAGTCCGTATCTCGATGAGAACTCTGCGAAAATTCGAACCAAGCCTGTACCATGGGAGGTATAGGGCCTGCGCTCTGGGCTCAGGAGGATGCTCACATCTCACAGGGCTACCAGCGTGCAGACCTAATCACTTCCGACGAACTGGCTCTCATTAAGAAGGTCGATAGACAGCCAAAGTCCAAGACCGAATCGCTGCTGCTCTCAGAATGCTCCACATACGCGCTGCTCTATCTTCGCCTGCTCAAAAAGCTGCAGCGAGTTGACACCATGCAATGTATTCTCGTGTTAATTGCAGACGCCATCGCTGGTGCGTTATTGAATGACAATCTGCTACGTTTTTTCTAATCCCCATTTCAGACCACGACGAACGGATCCCCTTGTTCACTCGTGCGGTAGAAAGTGACCCTGAGTTGCCCTATGCCCCATTACTGCGGTAAGCTACATCCGAAGGACGACGTTGGTTTCACTTACATCTCTACAGAACGCTCGAGACACAGGACGACTTTGTTCAGCTTAAGGCAGCGCAAATTCTCACCGTTTTGTTATGGTCGGTGCTTCTGTGCTGTCCGACCCCTGTATTGAATTTCTGTTCTGGCAGCTCCGAAACCACGCTTCTTCAATCACCCCAGCTACACCCGTTCCTCACGACTCTCGCCTCTCTTGTGCAAGGAACCTCGCCCAACAAGTGTGATATTGCAGTCCAGTGCTTGGAAGCGCTTCTCGCTCGCCCGGAGTGCCGGAAAGCGATCTGGGAAATACCTGGAATCATTGCGGGGTCCGTTGAAATGTCCTTGATTCCATTCCATTCCCAATATATTCCTTAGACTCGTGGAGATCCTCAAGCACAAGCCAGGTCCACAGATGAGCTATCAAGTCTCGTTCTGCATCTGGTTGCTGTCTTTCGAGCAGAACGTTGCAGAGGACATCAACAAGAAATACGACATCATACCGCTCCTGATTGACGTAGCCCAAGGTGCGGTCAAGGAGAAGGTCATCCGGGTTATCGTGGCCACGTTCCGAGTACGAATACAAGCCCCATTTCTCACTTGCACCCTCACCCATGTCTCTAGAATCTGGTGGTCAAAGCTCCGCGTGACAATCTCCCTGCCATGCTCGTCGCCCAGCTTCTCCCCTTTGCGAAGAATCTTTGCACGAGAAAGTGGTCCGATGAGGATATCATCGAGGATGTCCAGTTCCTGCGGGACGAATTAAATACCAACTTTCAGAGTTTAACGTCTTTCATTCCACCATTCTATCATACCCTTTCTGACCGCCAGCACAGAACGTACGACGAGTACAGCTCCGAGCTCACCTCAGGACATTTGTCGTGGACGCCGGTACACGAGTCGGATGACTTCTGGAAGGAGAACGCGACTAAGCTCAACGACAAGGACTACGAGCAACTCAAGTACGCCTTGTCTTGGTTTAGGTCTGTTCAGTTGTAACATGCCCTGTTAGGGTCCTGGTGAAGCTTCTGAAGGAATCGACGGATCCGGTGGTTCTAGCGGTCGCTGCTCATGATGTTGGCCAATACGTGAAACATTGCGAACGAGGGAAAAAGTTGGTCCATCTTCCGTCTCGCAGCCACTTTCCCTTAATCTAATTGACAGACTCGTCACCGATATGGGCGCCAAAACAAGAGTTATGGAGCTCATGACGCACACCGATTCGGACGTGCGGTATCGTGCATTGCTGTCTGTCCAGCAACTAGTGAGCCAGCCGTGGGTGACAGTTTGACCTGAGTGGCATCTTTCTCTCGTTTTTTGAACACGTTACATCAATATTTGGACAACTACATCCATTGTATTTAGCGCTACTAATGTGGGTATGCATGTGGGGCCGCCTGTGTTGGAGGCCGTGATAGCAGAAAGAAAGCCATAACCAGCCTGTTCGACATTTCCGATTGCTGTGCGTCGATCCCGTGGATAGACAAACGTGCTCTAGTGAGTACAACTTTTATCCTTTTCCATTCTTAAACTGTCCACATCCCAACGGTTGTGATGTCGGTTGAGAGCCGGGATGACCTATATTTGCTAAACACGATCTCTGAGTTTGAAGTATGAGAAACATGACCACAGCGCAGAAGGGTGAAGGTCAAAACCAGCGAAGAAAGATTTAAGTGCTAGTACCATTTTGGGTTGCGATGGGTAGTTTAACTATATTTGCCATCAGCGTCCGGAACTCGGTCCGTCGAGCTGTGTTGAGGTAGTGCCCGTTTGATAGAAAACCGAAAGAGGATTATATTAAGATTATGTAGACACCCAGATCTCGGCGACAACATCCCACTCCTTCAATATCTTTATCTCTGTACGCAAAGGTTTGTCATCTTGAGCGTCAGAGGACTCGTCGAGATACTTATCCTCAAGAAGGAGCACTCGAATTCCGCCCACTGTGCTGAACCCTTTAACTACAGGCATGTAGGATAGTTCAAAATCTTGAGCTTGATGCACTTTGACATCTTCTTCTTCACCGCCCACCTTGTCGTGTCCGCTCACAGGCCGAGCGAACTCAATCGGCGGAAGTATGACAGCAGAGGCGCCGCAAAAAACGGCCCCCGATTTTGCAACCCTGAGTTCATCTGCGCCTTCAAAGAACGGAGGGGGTAATGCCCAGGCAGTCCCATCACCGCCGTCATCCAAGCCCTGTCGTGTTGGCGAAACAGCCAAGAGTTTTTGGTGGGCAAGCGGGTAATTGAACGTCGCAGACATGGGCGACGGAGTTGAGAACCCAGGAGAAGTAACCCGCGGACTATATGACTCTGGTGGCGGATTGGGCGGGAAAATAGTCGACGCAGTGGTGCGGGGAGGTTGCAAATGTTGCACCGCCAATGTGAGACTGCGCCGCCGTCCCGCCGAGACGACCGCAGATGCAACGAGTGTAAAGAAAATATCAAAAGGGTTTTCTAGTTTTATTGAATCCCGAGGGAGGTCCCGGACTGTGAGACTGACGTCGATATCAGGTAGCGGGAAATGCGCCACCTGTGGTGGTGGGGTTTGTGGTCTGCCTACGACGGTGGAGGGAGGGCGGTTCCGGAAGGGGGACCCTGGCCGCTGTAAAGGCGTCGGAGATCCTGGTCGTGACTGCGGTGACTGCGGCCGGGCTGGTCCTCCGGTGCTTGATGTTGCGTTGCGTTTTAAATAGGGAGGTAGTGCAGAAACAGGCTGTTGGGCAGGTACAGCGATGAGGGGTATTCGCCGGGATAACATAGAGGTCAGCAAACGACCAGGTTCGCCATAGGATGAACGCCATGATATATCGAGGCGACCGAGGGCGATGATAGTCCCAGGTGCATGAACGACAGGCGCAAGCGTCGTGGATGTTCGGCTGAGAATGTAGATATATTGGCGCATGTCTTGAGGCTGCATCAATGCGGTGGAGGCAGAAAATATACTGTGAGATTCCTTCTCCCGTTCTATGTCAATCAAGTTCGCGTCCATTACATCCCATCCATCCGCGCATTCGAAACGCATACGCTCGAACCACATCGTTTCAGTCGTCAAGTTTTGTATATGAACCTCGAGGAAGACTGATAATGGGGAGTCAGTAATACTGATACTTCAATGTTTGTAGCCACCGCTGAAGCAGGGACAGACTCGCCTTTCTCTCGTTCGGCGCTGGACATCAAAGCTGAAGGAGACCGGGGTGCGTGTACTTTTGTTTTCACAGAAAGAGGATTCGTCACCTCCAGAACGAATCAGCTTGAACAATAGCGTCCGGGAGGCTGAATACGCACTGAGAACTTATAGAACTTCCTGAACGTCTGGAGGGAAGGATCATCCGGATCCTCCGCAGGTCCAGGTGCGGTACGAGAACCAGGTGGGAGCCGGTAGATAACCGTACACGCGAGCACATGCTGGCCCAATTCTTTGATTTCATGGCGTACGACATTCTCCAGCGTGTCCCCAATCGCCAAGCTGGTGTCCGGACCTCCAAATTCGGCGAGCATGACCTTGGAGGTCACTGTCTGCATCTCGACCTTCATTGCAACAGCCTCAATCTCCACTTGGGCTTCATTGTTGACGCAGAGGCAGCTGGAGAATTCCTCACCCAGATTAATAGCTCCGAAGCTCGATGGGAGGGTGAGCAACTCGGATGCGTGCAGATCTCGTAACGTCTTGGGATGCCCTGGCAGCGGGGTTTTGCCCTGGAGCGACAGGATAGATGCGGTAGAATGGGCCTGTGGGCGCGTCAAACTAGTCCGGACGCAGCTACAGGCCACCCACTGAGAAGGATGGCGAACTGGAGTAGAACGGCTGCCATGCCGTGGCAAGTGCGGGGCGCTGAATCATTGGTTATACTGGTGATATTACTGTGGTTCGGGGGACATACGGAAACCCGCATAACTTTGAGTGATAGAAGGTGTCCCGGGCCATGCTCGCGAACGGGTTCCGCCATGGTTGAGTTGAGGTAGTTGAGGTTGAAGATCAAGCAAGACTTTTGACCACACAAATCAAAATTACGACCGGATTCACTCTATACAATCTGTAACATGTAATATACTAGTCCGTCTGTACAATAATATAAATACACCGCGAAGACCACTATAACAGAAAATGAGACGGTAGCCAAAGAGATCAAGCTTTACTCACTTCGCCTTAATGTATGTCGGGTATATGAGATCTATATGATGCTATTGTCGCCAGTTATCGCCATTTCTATCTCCGTGCTCCGTTCCCGCCCAAAAGCTTCGTAGAGATATATGACACCGAAAATTAGAAAGAGCACAGCACCACCAAGCGTCACTGCAACCGAAGTTTCAGAGCGGAAAAAGATGTTTATAACAAACTGACCGTGTTTGACGGATATTTTAGTAGAAACATATCGCCCTCCAATGACCGCAAGAGCGGTGCAGCAGGAGTGGCCGATAACCGTGCCCAGTGTAACCAAGTATACGTTCTGATACTCGTGAGTGAGACGTTCCTGCGAATATAAGAAAACATACGTGGGCAGCACCCAAAGCAATGGTCGCAATTTGGCTCCGGTCGCCCCACTCTCCCAGGAAGGTAAGGATGAAGGCTTGAACGAAGACCGGGCCCAAAAAGAAGCTACAGAAATTGCGGGCGCCTTCGGTTATGGAGCGCGTTTTCGTGGCGGGTACAGGACTTCTGTGCCCGCCGTTCCCGGCCTCCAAATCCTCCAACGGAATTACATCCCCTCTGGATTGTCCATTAGCCTCATGAACTGCATCGTCTCCCTCGATCTCCTCTTCCGCTTCCTTCATCTCTTCTCTGATTTTTTCGTTGCCTGCCTTCATAGCCCGTCCTTCCATCAACATCTTTGCGCCAAATACGAGAAAAAGGCCGGCGGCGGCAGCCTGTGTCCACTTTTTGGGTATCAGAGTGGGTAGAATGTGGCCCATTTCCGCAGACAGAATGGACATGACCACGAGAGACCCAAATGCGCCACAGAAGACAACGAGACGGGGATGTCGCATGGCAAGGATGGCGGCTATGAGGAATGTTTTGTCTCCGATTTCCGACGCAATGATCATGAAGAAGGAATTCGCAAGAGCCTGGAACGAGCTCTCCTCTGGTTCGGTGGACGCCATTAATATTGCCAGTGACAGCAGAAAGTTGAACTGGGCGCGCTTATTTAACGGCAATCCGTTGTTTGGTCGCATTTGAACTTGAAGCCGAGGCTAGCCGCGATCACGAGGTAAGTTGACTTACTTCTCGCCTCCCGTTTGCCTGTTACGACGAGCTATGTGGACCAAATTCAGCCACGCACTCAAGTCGAAGCAGGCCCAGGATGGCGAGGTCAATGTTCTTGAACGAACAGAGGTCCTGGCAGGCCCATCTACCTCACCCTCCAAAAGCACTATTGGCCGCAAAGGAGTGTTGGGCCTCCACAGGGACGGCGGCTCCCTTCGGCTCAATTCGCCACTGAAGCTGCCCGGTATCCAAAAGGTCAAGTCTACGTTCAACCTCCATGGAAATAGTGCGTTTTCACGATATTGCTGTGGGACGTGTACTGACATGCAACTACAGCCTCTCAACTCACGCTCACACCTGAAAGATTACCCGAATCATCCCGCGAAATGTCCCGTCGCTCTTCCCAAGAAGTGTTGAGCACCTCCCGACCGAAAGCAACGCGACGCTCCTCTTTCAATATTTTGACTCGGCGTCCATCCATTGACGCTCTGCGATCGCAGCCCGCAACTCCGCGCTCGGTGTCGCGCTCGGGGACGTGTCTGGATGATTCTTCCATCTCCTCCAATTCGAATCACGCGAGAAATCGAGCAGCTACTTTCGGTGGTTCCGTACGATCCATCCTGCGGGAACCAAATACGCCTGCAGCTGGGAAGAACGTGCGGTTCATTCCTCGTGACACGCACGATCCCATTCTTCAACAGAACTCTCCGGAAACAAGCTATAGGCCGGGTATGGCCCGATCCACGCCTCCGGAGGACGTATCTTTCGGGCGGTTGCGGTCTGCCTCTGTGAACAGCAACGCTATGCTGGAAATGTCACGATTCACCTCTTCCTCCTCGAGAACAAGGCGACCCAGTGTCGCGGAAATCTTTTCATTTGAAGATCCCTCACGACTTGAGCCCAAAGAGCAAGCGCCACATCTCACAAATTTCTTTGACAAGTTGGACGCGCCAGCCATATCATCCCACGGCACCGGTCTACATGTCCCCAATCACGGCCTTCCGGATGCGCTCACCTCCACTCCATTCAGGGATACAGATAAGGGACGCAATGGGGGTCGGGAGATGAGCAGATCGAAACATCGTTCGGTTCAGGATGTTACGAACACTCTTGATAGAGGCAAGGCGCTGCAACCTTCTGCCTCGCATGACCGTAGCGCCTCCTTCAGCTTCGGACAAACAGTATTCTACCCCATGGAGCGCTCCGAGTCGAAACGGACTTCCAGTGGAAAATCATCATCGAAATCGTCGTCGTCGCTGGCATCAGACATCGAATCGGACACGAGATCTACTTCTGCTTCTTCGTCTTCGTCAGCCAGTATAAGCCGCACTCGGTCCATCAGCGATGCAGTCTTCATGTCGTTTCGCGGCTCGCCTGCATCGTCGACCACCACCGAACCGAACCTCAGCCCGATGGACAAGAAAGACAGCGCCGGTCTTGAGCCCGACCCGTTCAGCGCCAACGCGCGGACGTACTACACGCCGCAGACGATGATCCCTGTAACGCCGCCTCAAAGCATGTCGCGCCATGCACGGACAGCATCCAAGGAGGAAAGCATCATATTCTCCTTGCAGACGCAACTGGATCTGCAGAACGAGTTGTGTGGACAGTTCGAAGCCGACCTGCGGGCGCGGGACGAGCTTGTTGAGCAGCTGGGGAAGCAGCTCGTGGCAGCAGAGGAGGAGGACGCGAAAAAGCGGAAATTTCTGAGAGCCTGGAAGAAAAAGGTTGCTGAGCTTGAGAAGACATGCCGGTTCCTGGAGGATGAGGTCGAAGGGTCCCGCCAGGAGAGCATGGAGCGCAGCATCATGGATGAAGCCAGCTCAGAGGCTCTGCGAATGCTCCACCGCCAAATTGCTGGGCTTGAGCGGGAGAGAGATGGCTGGAGGAAGACCGAGACAGTATTGCGGGAGGAAGTGCGAAGACTCGAGAAACTGGTGGGGGAGAGACGCAAGGAGTCAGCGATACTCAGGGAGTCCTTGGGTAGCCTGAAAGGGAACCAGAAGGAAAAGGAGCTGGCCGAGGAGGCGGTGAAAGCCACCATCGTTGCGTTGGAGCTGAGAAACGACGAGGAAAAGCAGCGGCACAAAGCCGCTCAGAGCGCCTGGGAAGTTGAAAGACAGGAGTTGTTGGCGACAGTTGACAGTAGCAAGCAAGAAATTGCCGCGTTGGATGATTTCAAACGGCACCTGAAGGCTCGTGACGGGGAACTCGCTGGGATAAAGATTGAGCTGTCTGTAACCCGAGATTCTGCGGAAGAATCACTCAAAGCTAGTGAAGCCGGGAAGTGCGCTCTTGCGATGGAACGCGATTCGCTAAAGCTTCAAGTCGCTAAGCTCCAAGAAAGGAATGCAGCGGTTGAGGATAATGAGCACAAAGTCTTGGAACTCGAAGACGAGGTGCAACAGCTGTTTGATATCAAGAAAGCACTGGAAACGGAGCGGGAACAGGTAAGCTGCCTCCTTTCAGTGTGTTTATAGCCATTTGATATACCCTCTCAGCTCAAGCAGGAACGACAACATGCCCTTGACAACGTTGCTCGCCTTGACGACACCATTCGCCGTCGCGACGTCGAAGTAGCCCAAGACTCTCAACGCAACCTCAAGCGCATAATGGATGCCGAAAACCTCCGTGAAGAAATGGGCAGAATGGGACGCGAACATTCTGCTGTACTCGAAGCTGCTTTGCAGGACGCGACTAGCAAGCAACTGGTGATTGATGCTCAAACAACAACGTTGTTCGACTTCAATCTCGAAATCGAACGACTCAAGGGCCAGACTCGCGAACTGCAACAAGAGAGCGCGAGTAAGGAGGTCCAACTTGCACAGATCACGAAGCAGCGGGTTCAGGACAAGCGAGACCTGGAGGGGTTGAATATCGCGTTGGATGCCAAGCAGCAGGAACTGGAGCTGGTGAGTTGTTGCCTGCGGTTGGCCTTTTTTTTGCGGAGCTTATCTGCATCCCACTAGCTCAAGCGACGTCTTGGCGTCAGGGGTACGGCAGGAAATACTCCAGCGCAAGCCAGCAAAACCATTCAACAACGCCGCGACTCTTTGCGTATGTCACGGGCGTCATCATTTACATCCGAATCTGGTGCAGATTCTGGGCGGGAACGGAAAGCTTCAGTCGAAGGCTGCACCAAAATTCCTGCCTTGGCCAAGAGCACGCGCCTCAATACATCTACGAGCGTCTTGCCGAAGCAGCCGACGCCTCCCAAGTCAGCTCGTGGATCTATGGGCCCGCCGCCACTCAAGCCGCGGGCATCAGTTGTGGGCACGCCCACAACAACCTCAAGAACGCTTACGCGTTCTTCATCATTGGCATCCAGCACTCCAGCTGTCAAGGCCAAGGTGCCCAAGCCAGCGACGACCACAAATACGGCGTCGCATCCTGTGGAACACGGCGAGAAGGAAAACGCCGATGTTTCCAGTTCCAGGAGGCTTAGTAGGATTCCAACAGCTATTCCGACGCTCGCTCCCTAACTATCTAATTATCTGTATAACTACTATGTATCTAACTTAACACACTCCTTACCTGACGAAATCTCATGACCATTACCCATGGATCCTCTTGACTGAGATGAATATTGGACCAGTCTCCAATCCCTCGTATAAACAGTGGTCATTGTTTCGAAGAATCATGCGCCGCGCTTGCAGTATAACCTATACCTTTACAGCGAACGATAGTATGCCCGGATTCCTCAACCGCTACTTCGAATTTAGCGTCTGTAAGTTGTTCTGCTACCCAAATGGCAGTTCTTGGAAGCGGTCAGCATTCTTCGGATAATGGTGAAGCTGACGTACTTGGTATGCAGTGTCAGTCCATCTTTCCCGCAACGCACCTCGGAGGTGCCATCGGCGAGTGCCATGAATATTATAATCTGGTCTTCCAGCCACTCGTCGACGCATCCTCCAGCTTCGAGCCCTTTAATTAGTTCGGCAGCAGCCTCTTCACCCACTGCGACGGCCTCTTTCTTCTTGTTTCCCACCGCACTTCCACCTATCATCCCCCCGCCTTCCAGCTCGGCCCAAAGCACGATACCGCTGCCAGCCCCGACCGTGTCCTCATTCTTCTCACGTCTGCTCTCAATTTCGACAGGCACGGGAACCAGCGCGTCAGGCGCAAACCCGCTCTCGGCCAGCCGCTTCATCGCGCTCTCCACCATGGTTCTGCCGAGGTGCGCGGGGAGGCCCGCTAAATGCGCAATTCCGCCTATGCGCGTCACGGCGCCACGCTCCAGCACGCTCGCATTCGAAAGCGCCGCACCCTCTGCGCCAGGAAGTACGGTGACGTACACCTCCCCACCGCCCTTGGGAAAGTAGCCGCGCTTGCGCACGTCTACCGTGGCCTTGAGCCCGAAATGGCGGGCGGCGAAGGGAAGAAAGACGCGCTGGATATAGTCAATCTGCGGGGCACCTGTCGCGTTGGTGCCGCCCTTGAGGGTAAGCGTCGACGAAGCAGCGCTGGGCGCGAATAACAGAAGAGGGAGCGAGATCTGAAGGAGGAGAGTTGCGGCGCCAGCGGTTACTGGGTCAGCAGTGTAGTCCCCGGAGGCGATACACCCTGGTGTAAAGTCCACCGTGGTTGATCCGTTCGTTGCACCTGTGAGCTGTGCGGACGCGATTTCGGTGGCGAGTTCGATACCTTAAATGCACTTCAATTTGAGAAACGCGGGATGAAAGAGGGCTTCGAAATACCTGTTCTGTGTTGGTTTTTGAGGCCGGGTGGTTTTCTGCCGTTGCGAACTTTGTGGATGGATATGGGCTTACCCAGGAGTGCAGAAAGGGATATGGAGTTTCGAAGGATCTGGCCTTGACACGAGAAATTTAGCGCATAAAGAAAGACGGGACACTCGCATACCGCCTCCTTCGAGAATGCTGCCGTCGATGAGTAGCGGCTTCATGGAGCTAATGAGATAGCAGCTTGGTGCGTGCCGTTTGGAGGTGAACAGGAAGTACTACTTAGTACTAGTACCTGTGTCATCTATCTTATCTTATCTTTCCCCGTTCTTTGATTCGTTTTCCCACCCTGGTCGATTTTCTCCCAGACACTCGCTTTTTAACGTAGTGCTTGCGACTATAAGACTACCTTGTATCAGTACTCGTGAACCTGTGCTCAAGGTCCCCCGCTTCGAACGCATGCACTGCTGAAAGCCACCAATCTCCGATCCAGTGTCAGCGTTGTTTCCCCAACCCTCTTGAGAGAGGCCGGCGGAAACAGTCAAGGGCGAAAAAGCCTACCCAAAATCCATTCTTGAGTGATACACACTTGGGATACACTCTAGACAAACGGTATTTTGCGACGGTGATATGTTGTGGTAGCACCCGTAGTCATCGACCGGTAGCAGAGCATAGTAATAATCGGAGGGCAGCAGATTGTGCTTACGTACGTAAACGTTAACTGGTCGTTCTCTTGCCTTCATGGCAGACCCTCAACGCAAGGAAATCGACGCTTTCTTCAACTTCTTCGCGACCTTTGACCTCGCGCGCCCAGTAGCCACCATCTCTGACCTCGGCGATGGCGCTGCTCTATTCGATGTCTTGTCCCTAGTGTGCGAGATTTGAATCACCCCTGCGTAACTGCTTCCACGCTAATACTACGCGTCTTTCCAGCGATGCGGATTACTTTCGCCAGTCTACGCGTCCCTCAGCCCAACCTTCAGACAACTGGGTCCTCCGGTTCAGCGCCCTGAAACGTCTTTACCGGCTGATGACCCAGTATTTCACGGATGTCCTCCAGAAACCCACGAGCGGACTCGATGTCCCAGACCTCCAGGCCGTCGCTAAGGACCATGCCGTGCAGGCCACCTTGACGATGTGCCGGCTGACCATCGCCATCGGCGTTCAGTGCGAGAAGAACAAGCAGTTTATAGACAAGATTCAGGGATTGAGCGAGACGGATCAGCATTATCTCATGAAGGCGATAGAGCAGGCACGTCCTGTTACTCGCATTTTGCGCACACGACTGATTTTATGCATTAGGTCATGGCTCGAATTAATTTATCTGGAGACCTGGACGTCGGGGAGGCAAGCATGACTGAGTGAGTGCTGCTATGCCGTCCCGGGGAACTACAATAATCCATATCTTCTAAGGGACGACCATTACTACCAAATCCAGTCCGAGAGAAGTCAAGTGCTTTCCGAGAAGGAAACCCTTGAGAAAGTATATCAGGCCCTGCTGGAAGAACACAGAGCACTCCAGACAACTTACGACGACGTGGTCTCCGAAAAGGACGACGCCCTTTCGCGTCTCAGAGACGTCAGGCGAGAGGTCGACACCAAGCGGAGCGACAAGGGAGAGGGTATGATGCGAGGGGAAATCGACAGACTACGTGGCGAACTGCAAAAGAGCGAGGACAATCTCGCAATCGCAGAGTCCGACCTGGACAAGCATGCGCATATTGTCACTGAACTCACAAAGAAGAACGAGGAACTTCAAATGCAGGCGGACGAGGCCGTGCGGTTAAAAGACAAGGTTGACGAGTATGTGGACATCTTATTCGTATATTTTGATGCTAATACTCATCACAGGTACCGCCACGCAGCGGACAAGCTGCAAAAGACGGAGAATGTCATGGAAAAATATAAGAAAAAGCTACAGGAGGGCGCAGACTTGCGCCAACACGTCAAGGTGAGGTTAGTCTTTAGTACCCGCCAGACCTTCTAAATGGAATGGAATCCAGGCACTAGAGAAGCAAAACGCCGACCTCGTGGACAAGAATGCCTCGCTTGAGGAGGAGTACCGCAAAGTCTCTGCCTTCAAACCACTCATGGAGTCGTACAAGAACCAGATCGCCGAGCTCGAGACGAAGAACTCAGCTCGGACGCAAGAAATTGACGCCCTTAAGTTCGAGCTGGGGGAAAGCAAGAACAAGCTGAAGATTGCTGTCGATGAGCGAGCGCGGGATTCAGAGACGCTTGAATTATATCAGGAGCGCGTTCGTGAGCTCGAGCTGACCTCGCACCGGCCTGTGGGAAAGAGCAAGGTGGCGCATGTCAATGGCGCGACCGACGAGTTCACCGAGGCGGAGCTGCTGGGCGACCATCTAGGCGAAGAGTTGGGCGACGCGGATGCAGATGATCATGAGGGCCAAGGGCTAGGCGGCGAGCTGGACGATGCCATTGCCGGAACGACGATGACAGACCTGAAGCTACAGATCCGAAAGCTCAAAAGGGAGCTAGAAGCAATCAAAAGGAACGAGGCAGACTCGAGCCGGGTTCTGGTGTTGGAGAATCTGCTGGAGGATGCGAATCGGATGAAGGGGCGCTATGAGAACGACTACCTGGCAGCACACAGGGAGAAGTTAGTTCTACAGCGTGATCTGGAAGAGATTCGCAGCGGAAAGTCGATGGGCGATGGGTGGGTTGCGTTGATCTTATCCTTGCAGCTGCTAATTGTTATGTAGCGCCGAGGCTGCGATTGCTTTGCGCCAACGGCTAAACGAGACCGTCGATCAACTTGATACTCTCCGGAAAGAACATGCAGAACTTGAAGTTCAGTTTGATACGCAAAGTCGAGAGCTCACCATCGCTAAATCCGATCGTAAGCGACCGTGGATTATAAACTTTCATTACCTGTCTAACGCCTTGGGATAAGTGAATCTTGTAAATAAGGACCAGTTGGACATCCTCGCGACCCTGCGAGAATCTGTCAATGAGGACAAGGTTGGGCTGGAGGCGGATGTCGATCGTCTCAAACAACAGAATAAAGAATTGAGCGACAAAAATCGCATGCAGCTCGAGCAGGTCAACGCGTTGTTGTTGGAGAAAGTCAATTTGCAGAGCGAAGGTATTGGTCACCGAGAAAAGATGCTGCAGCGCGAGCGCGACTTTGGGTGCGTAGATTGCGGCAGGATAATTCGTCACAATTCGACCCTTGACGTCATTTCCAGGGATCTCCGGGCATCGATATCAGGCAAAGATCTACCCGAAGATATCAAGTCGCGTCTCCTTGCGCTTCACGAGGAAAATGTCAACCTCAAAGAGTCCAACAAGACCGCCCAGGCACAGCTTGCGAAAGCGCGTTCGGTATGCAGTTCCACGCATTCGGCGACAGCTCATTAACTCATGATCCAGTTTATTAAATCCCAAGACAAACTTTTCAAGGAGCAGCATGCATCACAGGCTCTTTCAGTTGCACCTGTGAGTATTTTAGAACCAAACAATCAACATCTCGACTCTGATGTTGAAACAGGGAACGTTTGAGGAGGCTGAAACCAGTTTCCGTTCCCAGATCAGAATCTTGGAAGAGGAGGTGGCTCGACAAAAGGTTCGTTTTTTTTTCGGTGCTGCTGGGATCCCTTTTCAACAACCTACAGCGTTTGCTGAGCGACTCGACGAAGAGGTATCGTCGGGAACAAGAACTCATGCTCGGCGCTGTACATGCAATGGGGATGCGAACAGCTCGCAACCATCTTGGAGTCCCCCAGCAGCCTTCGAGTTGGATGAGCATGCAACGAAAAACTGTGCGTCCAATCGCCGCCCCAGATAACTTGCTTGCCTCTGATCTTGTTCTGCAGTTGTCCCACACTTTATCGCGGTGATGAGTATCGTGCGACCTGTGTTGCCTTTTAGATCTATTACTGGAGTTCCTATGCATTAATTCCTATACCCTCATTTGTGCATTATTTAGTCGCATTTATACACCTCCTACATGTATTTCATTCCCTTGTCTGATTAGTGGATGTCTTTAAAACGTCATTTCGTGTCTGGGGTTTTCAACTTCCAGACGGGTTGCCCTATTTGACGACTTTGTAGGCGTGAAACATCGGCGTCGGTATCAGTTGGATCAGGTGTATCCGCGTCTGGCGTCCCCGAACTCCTGATATTACCCGGCTTGACTCCGAGAGTAGAACAGAGAGCACGATATCGCGACTGTATTTGGCGCGAAAGTTTCAAAATGTCGAGCTCGGAAGAAGATTCGGATGCTGAAGGGTTTACGCGGGGGAACTGCGAAAGGAGGTCCAGCAAATGCCGAATGTGGTGCACCTGATACTCTCGTTCAACGAATGCCATCCTCTATTATCTGCTTACCGCTCGACTGGATCAACCGGCGGTCAGCCCACAAGGTGCGGGTAGTGTTGGTTACACGCACTCATCGTCCCGGCCTTGACTAGTGTAAATGGCCTTCCATGTAAGAGCGAAGCCTTCATAGAACGCGAGCTCTTCCCACATCTCAAAACCCTTTTCGCGGCCCAGAGCACGGCCTTCGATCAGCCCGTGGATTCGCCCATGGGCAAAGCCATCCTGGTAACCCGAGTCGTAGAAGCTGCAGCAAAATCAGGTTCCCACACCGATCGCGCTGGCCGAAACAGACGTTTGCTCGAGGTCCAGCAGGGTTTCCAAGTCAAAGTCTTGCGCCATCGGATTGCACTGAGTCGGATTGAGGAGAATTTCAAGGTTGTGATGTTACGAATATTTATGAAGATGAAGTATGAAGATGAAGAAATTTCGTTCTTTTCAAAACGCGCAGGCGGGGTGTACGAGTTTTTTTTTTTATTAGGTCAAAAAAACGATAGCTAATGAAATTAGTGGCTGTGTCGAATGAAAATTAAGCACCGCCTCTATAGCCCCTTCATTAAAACTGACCCTGTTAGTGGCTGTGAGACTTTGGCAATGTTTGTTTTTGCGCTGCAGTTGTTTGTTTTGTTCTCCGAGTGCTGGAGAGCGATTTTTTATTAGGTCAAAAAAACGATAGCTAATGAAATTAGTGGCAGTGTTGAATGAAAATACAAAGGCCCTCCGGGCACCCCTGGTACTGCTACCTGGCGATGATTCTGGAGGCCATAGCTACTACATGTGTGAGACCAAGAATCTCCCTGGGTCAAATTCAACTTGTACATTTGTCACCTGACCGTTAGTCGCCTCGTGCCGCTCGTCGCCGACCCACTGGCGAGAGACTACACGGCTATCCCGCCAAACCTTGGAATTTGATAGGATTGATGGATCTTCGAAATCCAATGATTTTTCCGTAGCCGTTTGAAAATTAATCTCGGCTCCAGATCTTTACGGGGTTCGGCGGAGTCTGAAATTTGGGGCACCCCATCACGAAATCCACAGCAGCCATCACCCCGTAAAGTAATCTCGGTTCCAGATGTTCGGGTGTGCCGCCGCGTTCCGAGATCAGGATCAGAGTGATGGGGTATAGAAAATGATGAAAAAGACACGCGGAAGAGCACACCCTAACATCTGGTGCAGCTCGTAGTGTAACCATGCGATCGCTATGCCTAGTCACGCCCGTCACAACGCGCATTTGAGCTCGGATTTCGAGACATAGCTGCCACAGAGCCTGCAAAATTCTGGAATGACATTCTATGACCTTGTATTGCCCAGCGCTATAGCCCCGAAGTGAAAAAACCGCAAAGATATGCTGGTATGCGAGTGATTTGGTTGACAATAGGGGCTGATGAACAAGGCAATAATAATTCATGTGCTGAGGAAATAATAGAATTGTGCCTACCATAATGATGGGAAACAGTCAGGGAATCTGGTTTGGGGAAAATTGGACACTGCGGAGGGCGGGGGAGGGCGGGATGACCAAATGTGACTCGATCGCCCGTTCTCTATACGAACTGCACCAGACGTTATAGGGCAGTCTTCCGCCAACGAATTTCATCAAATCAATGTGCCCCGGAACAATCCGTCGCTTAGATAACAATATCCCCGGTACACATCAAGGTGTTGCTACTCTGTCTTGAAGACGCGCCCTATAACGTCGGGAACGAGACTACCCGTAAAGATCTGGTGCAGTTTACCCGTAGGACGTGCGATTGCTCCCATCAGTCACAAATGTAACATATCATAACACTTGTAACAAGCCCCTAATCGCGAACACATACCTTATCGATGGCTGAAGACCATGAATTCCTCTTCGTCGACGAGCCATATATCGAACCGGATGACTCTCAGAACCATCTCGGCAATGAGGAGGACATCCCCCTCATCCCGGATGACGATGCGGAGCTGCAGGAGCCCATTCATCGGTCAAATTCACGGCACTTACGGGACAAGATTGCGCCTGGGGAGTTGCAGGGAAAGGTCCTGAATGTACTCGCAGCGATGAGGGCGGAGGGGATCAACCTCCCAATATTTTTAGATGCTCTATGCTGGGGGGACGAATCATGTATCAGCGACGGGACAATACGGTATGCAAGAACCACACTGATGACCAGCGAAGAATTGCCTGGGATCCTGGACCGTTGCTATCATCCACCGCGAGCGCATGGAGAGCCACCACAAGCAGCACGAAAGCCTCTTCTCGATTTCGCGGTGAGGACTGTCTCCGATGCCATTGATCGAGAGATGATGGTCTCCGCATTCTTGTTTTTCTCGCCGCCGCAGGACCTCTCGGAGGAACATCTGACCTCCTTGGATTTCGACGAATTGAAGGATCAACTGCAGCAGCTCCTACCGATCCTCTGGCGACTCTTGCGTCGCGCTGCATATACTCCCCAGCAAGACGCGAAAAACAAGCATAAAAACCCAGACATGGTACGCAAAGCTGGCTAATTGATTATTTGTGCTGGAGTTCACTTTACCGAAGGTTGTACTGCACATGATCTCACAAGCCCAATATACGAGATCCAACCGTCGTGGGCGTGTTGCAAAACTGTGGTCAATCTATCTCAAAGCATGTGGCCTTTCAGCTCGCGCTTTTGATGCACTGCATGTCCTCGGCATCCTCATGAGCCATAAATGGACTGCCGACGCAATAGGCACTCTGTCTGACCGTGCCATGAAGATGGTCCAGAAATTTATTCATATCTTCCCTTGGATCATTTCACACGACAATCTTAATGTCGCCCTTCGCGTTTTTTCCCAGCGGCTCAACAATCAGAGCCACTTCGTCAGCGGGTGTGTGTACACAGTTTGGATCCTCCCGATGCGCGCAGCACTCCCTCCGAACATGAACCGCATTCTTCAGACCTTCCGAGCAGAGCGCTGTTTGGAGGTCTTCGACTTTGCAGAAATTCTTTATGGAGATGAAATAACAGATGATCGGATGCAGGCCTTCGACGAACATTATGTTTTGCGCTTGCTTCTTGACAGCCCAGACTTTGCGGATTATCGGAATCGTGCCGACCCCATGTTTGCTGCCCCGCCTCCTGTGAATCAGCTGGAAGGGGGTCCGGAGAATGCAGTGCGAGGATGTATTCTCGAAACGAGCACTTACGAGGAGCAGAGTTACGAAGGCACGCTCAACGTGATGGCAGATGCTTTCCGGCAACTCCTGCTAGATTCGAAGGATGAGCAGATGAAAACTGCCATTGAGCGCATTATTGCATGGCTGGGTGATCAGCTCACCGTTGAGAGGTTGCGTGGATTGTGGAAGTTCCGCCACGAAGACCACAATGCATTTGACCGTCTCGACTTTATGATACCAATTTTTGGTTGGTTCCATTTGGTGATGGCTTTTGCGAACTCGATTCACAAGCAGTACCTGGGCACCTCTGCAGCTGTTGGTAGTCTTCGCCAGGCATTCGACATTTTGAAGCAGAAGGGTTTAATCACCCAATCGACCAAAGGCCCTTTTTGGCACCATTTGGACGAGGCATTACATCATATCAGCGAGGCCCACTTTTGAGCAAGCTGGCTCGACATCGGCAAGGTCAAAAAACTGGCGGATCTGAAAACGAAATCACCCCAGGAACTTCGAGAGCTTGCCGCCAAACTGATTCGCAAATATGCCTCTCGGGCAGCTGTCAATGATCTCGATAACATGGACTCCAATGTTCGCGACAATGTCTTTCGTCAGTGGACCATGTTCAACACCGACGTCCTACCCTACTTGCAATTGCGGCAGGCCATCAAGTCGGGAGATTTCGGCCGTATGGAAGATTTGATTCCTACATTGCTTTTCCGCTTTGCAGGTGGCGGAAATTCTAAGTACGCTGTCGAGATGCTCGAATTAATCCAGGGACTGCGTCGCGAGTGGCCAGAGGTTCTCAGGCGAGTACAACCCGTGATTTTGTTCAAAAATTTACACTGACTTCGCGTTCAGTAAGTATATAAAAGAGTTTTGCTGGTTGATGACCAGAACTGGTACTTTCGACAATTGGTTGGCCTATGACCTGGGACAGGAAGAAAATATCGCTGATATCAAGGTAGATTTGTTTACTTTATCGTTGCCCTCGCGCTATTAAAACCCGACAATTAACAGGTGAATTATCGAGCAATGGGTCCAGGAGCAACCATGGAACATATGGGGAAAGTGTCACCCGCCATTCCTGCGATGCGGAAAGTTCAACGACACATGGAAAACCAGTTCAAAACCACGGCGCGCGGTACTCGCCACGGTGTACCGGACAAGGAGAAGGATATCGAAAAGCTGACAGCTCATTATATGGCGTCGAAGATCCACACCAATATTCCTGGCCGGCCGTTGAAAACTACACGGGCACAAGACTTTGTAACAGACGGTGCTATTGCCTTGGAGCAGTCGAAAACCATTGATGCGTGGTTCAAACGGCGCACACATGCGCGGGCAACAGGGGAGGACTGGTCTGGCGAGGCAAATGAGATTGAAGGTATTTTATTGGCATCCTTAGAACAGATCCGTGCACGATCAGAAACCTCCGGATAAAGCTGTCATACATTCTTCCATAACGAATGAAACATGCCGATTTTTAAAAAAAATAACGAAGGAAATGCTGATTAATCTTCTCAATTATTTCTGCAAGTCTCTCGGCCACGACGGCTCTGATACAATCCACCGACGTTGACATTCCCAAAAAGGAAATGACAGGAATGACAGGAAGTCCCAGCGAATCCGGACAGACAGACGTAGAGAAATTGGACTCTAATTTCAAGCAATGAGGCAAATACAAAACTGTAATCTGATCATCTGTGGTAAGTTTTCCAGTGGTTACTGGTCCAATTCAACCCTGGCCGTGTCAAAAACCAATTTCTCCGGATTACCAAAATCTGTCATTATTATGTGGCATATGTACGTTGTAATTACTGGATCCCGGGGGAAATTGGGGAGCTGGGGGTGTAGAAGTAAAGGAGGAGAAGTGGCCGCGTAAAAATGGGGGTGGTAACGAGGTACCATAAAAAGCTTTGGGGTCGAGTTTAGCACCAGACTGGTCATGGAAAAATAGTGGCTGGGGCAACGAGTCCGGGTCAGAAGAGACCGGAATCTGTGGTTCAAGTCGTGAGGGTGGATCAGGACAGACAGGAGGTCCAGGAGTATCATAGAAACGCGAGCTCGAAGGTCCTACCAACGGGTTCGTGTCGAAGCGGCCAGTTGTATCAGGTAAGTTCGACCGGTAGGGGTCCAAATCGCCGAGGGATGGTCCCACCATCATGTTCAGGTTGAATTCCTCCTGTGTGGCTAAACGCAGGCGCGGCTGAGGTGTGGCTGGTGCGAAAGGAGAATGAGGTGTTGAAGTTGGAGGGTTAAATGGTGGTAGGGGTGGGAACGGGAAATGAGGTGCGGGTGTCGTTGGAGGGAACGGTGGCGGCGGAGCGAATGGGAATTGGGGTACGCGTGGCCCGGGCAGCAAGTGCTGCTGTGGAATGTTGCGTGTTGGGGTCGAATACGGGTGCAAGGCTGGGTACATGAGATTGAGAGCGGCGGAGGGATGAAGGACGGGGACAGGCTTGGGCTTTGCGCGAGATTTTCGGCCAGACTTTGGTGCGAGAGCTTTGTTGGCCGCTTTCTCGTCCTTTTCCAGCTTTCGTCGCTTCGCTGTCCCCGCCTTTTGCTCGTCCATCCTGCGCTTCTTCGCCGCCTCATGCTCGCGTTTAAATTCTGTGTCGTAAGTATCAAGCAGCACCAGAAGTTCTGCACCATATCGCTTGGTGTGGGTCGGACTCCAGCCGGCGTGGAGGAGGTCGTCGATCTCCTTCACATGCTTTCGAGTCACCAGTTTCTTCAGCACTTCGTCCGGCATGAAAGCCTGGATGCCATAGGGGCGGCGAGACAAACCCGACTTTTCGGTGCGGAATCTTGTGAGAAGTTTGCGAGCACCGGTGAGGTGCTCGTCGCGTCGATACCGATAAGTGACAGGGGTCTGTTCATCAGATTCGGTGGTGGAGGGAGCACATAGCGTAAGCCGGGGGTCATTCGGTGATGCCTTCCGCAGGCAGTTGTCACAACAAAGTCCAGCGGGGCCTGAAAACATCGTCAGTCAGAGTTAATAAATAATCACGTCTGAAACGTACGTGTTCGTTCGGTACCATTATCAAAGTACACGTCAACGACATCTCGACGGCACCCCTCCGTCTCGATCCACTCCCGAAGCCCCGACTCGACCGTCTTTTTAAACGTAACATTGTCTGTTGGTTCAGCACCTTCTTTCGCAGCCACCTCTTGAAAGACGCTTGGTTGAACTAGAAGTATCGCCCGAGCGAAAATAAGAATGTTTCGGCCAGCCCGGCCAGCACGCTGCATCCAAATTGACAAGGAAGCGGGTACCATGAATTGTACCACCTGCTCGACATGGGGTATGTCACAGCCCTGCAAATGGGAAGCAATTAGCTCGCAGGATAAGAATACGCGTGAAACAGTATACCATTCCGGCCGCCTCTGTTGTCAACAAAAGTTTAATCTCCCCCTTGCGGAACTTCTCCATGATGATTCGCTTCGAACGCTTACTGCGACGCGAATGATACACGGCGATGGCACCGCGCAAGACACGGGGGAGAAGCGCCCGAATGTGCTCCAACGCGGCCAGCATTAAATCAATGTCGTCGAAAAACACCATTGACTGAATGAGCTCGCCAACTGTGAGGAAGTCCAGCGCCTCGAGATCAGTCTTACCCGCCTTCATATGTTGCACAAACCACGCTATATTGGGCCGGTCCGTCCCGAGGTTGACGTGGTACGAGGTATCGGCAGACATGTGAACCGATTTGCGTACTTCGGCCAGAATTCCAGGCGGAAGCGTGGCGGAAGCGATCATAAAGGGGACCTGCAGCGGCACAAATGCCCGAAGAGTCCCCAGCTCTGCATATTCGGCACGAAAATTGTCTCCCCACTGAGCAATGCAATGCGCCTCGTCAATCACAAAAGCCGCGATTTTTTTTGGCAAAGGCAGGAGTGCTGAGAAGCTGTTGAAATTTGGGGTGCTTCAGGCACATGTCGGGCGACGTGATTATTACGCGGTGCTTGAATTCCTGGATTTCTGTGCACGACGCGTGAATAGCGCGTTTAAACGCGTACCGAAATAACCTAAAGCGAGACACACCTTTGTGAATCGCGTTGCTGTATGTATCCCCGTTAACAGCGACGGCACTCAGCCCCATCTTGCAAAAACGCGCAGCCTAACAGGAAATTATGTCAGCGGTCAAAGCGAGCCCATAAAACACGCACCTGATCTACCTCCAGCGCATTCAACGGAGAGATGATAATAATGATCTTCTCCGACTCGAGGAACAACGGCATAACAAAGGGCATGGTTTTGCCTGCACCCGTGCCTGCTATCAGGCTGCAGTCCAAACCCAATGCGAGGGCCTCTCCCATGTCCACCTGCCAATCGTGCGCTTCCATCCCGCCATTGCGCTGCGCAAACTCGGTCCGAATTTTGGCACGCGCCGGAGCTGAGTGATAGCCACGCGACGTGAAGGCGTCTGCGCGTGCCTTCTCAAGGATCTTCTTTGCCTTGAGGGCATTGCGCTGATGAGCATCAAGAAGGGATTGGACGGCTGGCATGGGAAGATGGGGAAGCACACAGAATGCGGCGGCGCGTCGAAGCAAGACGGAGGAGGATGACGGTGATCAACAAACGCGACGCGACGGTCACGCTTTTGACGTGTTGCCGACCACCCAAGGGCAAGCGTGACTCAATTGCACGTCGCGCGGGTAAACTGCACCAGACGTTATAGGGCAGTGATCCCCCACCGATTTTCATGTTTCAGCGCCTCGCTATCATTTAAACATCTCGACAATTTTATCCCCGCTGATATTTACCGCCAACTGCTACACAGACTGTGAACTGCCCTATACGTCTGGTTAACGAGACTATTTGAAAATATGATTACGGTATCCAATGGCCAGGAAGATTTTCGGAATCCAATGATCCACCCATCAGATATCCATCATCTGCCCATAGACTTGATTTTACATTGCTTGGAATTCTAAAGTTTCTTACACAAGCCATCATTGACCTCAGGTGTCCTGCTCACCTTTTAGTTATGCCCACTTTAAACTGCAGTGAAGTATGTGTTAATGATATTCTCCCTTCTTAGCTGACTTCCTCCTGGTTTCCTCTTGGTTTTGGGAAAGTCATTCCCCTCAACACCACTCTCTCAATGATTGGTTCACCACAAGGTGATTCTGCAAGATGTCTTAGGTGTCCCTCATGCCTTTTGAATTGATGCAGGTGCACACCAGTCTTTCTCCAGAGTCAGAATAAGTCTGATCCTCTCCTCCGTACATCCTACAATTGAGAAACGTCATGAAGTACACAGAACATTTGACCACAAGGTCACCCGATAAAGTGTGACTACGCCCGTAGTGAAACGAACGAATCACCCTTTAACGACTATTTGGTGGAATGGTTGCAATAGACACGTTTCCTATTTGTTGTGTGGCGGAAGGTCTTTAGTTCGACCCTCCCTTTTGCTTCAATTTCGGCCGTATTTTAGCCCATTATCTGGTTCAAAGGAGAGGTTCGGGCCGCCTAAGGTCTAACCATTGGATTCCGAGAATCTTCATAACCATTGGATTCAAATGGGAGATCGTTGGAATCCGACGGCCATCAAACCCGTAGAACTCAAAGGTCTGGCGGGATAGCCGTGTATAAATAACATCTTGCCAAGGAACATGTATTGATTCCGAACCCAGTACTATTGAGAACATTAAGAATATATTGGTGGCCCTGCTATTTGCAGGGCCCTTAGATTAGAATGAATGCATTCTAGTTGCACACATGGGACTGAAAACAATTATATTTGCTTTTGCTTTCGACAGAGGGAAATATAAAAAATTGAGGAAAGTTGGTTGCTGGCTAATATGCCCAAGTATTCCGACTCCCGAGTTGAACCACCAGTTTCAGACTATCTAACTTGACTCCATTATACATGCTTGAGAGCTGGACCGTAACTTACATCAAGAAGTCAGTTGAACCAAGTTGAATTCAGCGAGCAGAAGTTTTGCCCTTGCAGAAAACTTTATTTATTTATTTAGATACTTTATTTTGGATTTCCGGGCCGCCGACTCCGGGATGATCGGGTTTTCCCACCCGCCAAAAATCATTTGGAGCATTCGTGTTTCAGACCTGGTAAGGTAAACCAGTACCAGGAATTAAGCACTGCCTCTATAGCCCCTTCGTTTTGACTGACCCATTTAGCGGCTGTGTTTCTTTGCCCTTGTTTGTTTTTACGCCTCAGCTGTTTGGAAGTCAGTGTGCGCTATTTTCATTAGGTTGAGAGCTAGTAAAAATAGTGGCAGTGTTGAACCGATTTTAAAGTACTACTGATTCTATCGATCCTTGATTTCGACTGAAACTGTTAGTGGCCGTGGGTGTTTTGACACTTTGCTCCCTGCTCTGACATCACACTTTTTATAACGAGCTGGCATTTACTTAGCCAACGCGCTGCCAATTAGTTGGTCAATGCATACAGTACTGCGGGCTCTGATTCTTTGTCCATATCAATTACGCAATAAAACCGTGTCGGAAAAATCCCAAATCGGTTGGAACGGATTGGGTCGGATTGCCGGCTTTGATCGGATTGCAACCAGCTAGAAGCCGCTGGCGGAGTGGCTTCTAACCCTTTGTAACCGGTATCAAGACGTTCAAAGTGTCCCGAGTCTTTTACAGGCTTGCAACAGGTTTGAACTTGAATTGCTGTTTGGGCCGTATGGAACCAGCGAATCAATAAAATTGAAGTAGAATGTTACTCAACACTAAATGTACCAGATATACGGGCCTACATTAACGGTCGGCACGTTGCACGAAGCATGCCATGTCGCAGTGCAGAAAAGTGCAGAGACAAGGCGAACCGAGGCCGGCCCTAAACCATGATGTCATTATTTGCTCATTTACTCCACCGTGCTCCATAGATATGCCACAATTCGCTCCCTGTCTCTCTCACCCGTACCACCACCTTCCCTTCTTTCCCTTCGAGCTCGTCGTCACTTCTGTCGCCACCGCCGCCTGGCGCCTGCTCCACTTCACCAACAACTTCCAAACAACTTCTACTCCGAGTCCAACTAACCATTGAAGAATGTTGCATTGTCCACAGTTGTCGAAGCGCAGAGGGTCTTCATGCAGTCAACTGGTGCGTTGAGTTAGTGCTGTGGCATCATCATTTAGTCTAACGACTTCCTGCAGGTAGTTGTCCTCATGGTGACTTGCCCTCCCCGCCTTTCCACCAACTCTCTCTACTTGTTTACAAGCTATCCGCCCCAACCACACAAGGCTGTCGGTTTTATTCTGAAGTCCTGAACTCGAGTGCGTAATCATTGGTTTCGATATGCCCTCACTTTCCGTCCCCTCGCGAAAGTAACTGGGGACTCCTCATCATAACAACATCAAGTCTGGCATGTAGACTTTGAATGTACAGTAGAGTCCCTCGCATGGAATATTATCGTATGGAATAACCCTCATATGGAGTCACTTTTTGCCCCATCCCACCTTTGTATAGGGGAATATTCCACAAATCACCATCTGGAATACGGAATACCCCCAGCAAGCCGGATATTGCATTGTGCAGGTCACCCAAATGAGTGATTTCAGATCTGCAGGCCAGATTTGGCAAAGTATCTGTAGTGACATTGTATTGTTCACCTTGTACATATGGACAGAACACAAAGGAAACAATTCTGCATTGTTTCCCACTTGCGATGGCCATCACTGAGACCCAGAAAAACTGTACTCCGTGCTCAAGACAAAAATTATCCCTAGCCTTGCACAAACCCACACCTTGAACTGGGTCCAAAACCTAAAACTGATGCTGCTCATTTTGCAAGAGACAGCGAAAACTCACTTACCATGACTGAATTAAGACAAGTTCAGTAAAAAGGAGGCCTTGGATGAGGTTGTACTCCTTCAAAACAAAAGATTGCACATCATCAGCTGGATTTGAATTTGAATGTGGCTCTACCGCTTACTGGTCATCTCAATAAATTTGGCTCTGCACTATCCCAGGAAGTGGAGAAAGCAAAGGGCAGACAAGTATTACATCCTTCTTGAATCAGAGACTGGTTTCTTCAATAAAAGGTATTTTTTATTCGATTTATGTGCTCTGGAATAACCATCGTATGGAATACCCTAATGACCCTTCCTGATGGTATTCCATATGAGAGACTCTACTGTAGTAGCTACAATGCACAATTCTGATAGCTTCTATTCAATTTTTTATATATTCGTGCCGGATGAGCCAGTTGCAACTACTTGAAACCACTCACGGCGGACAATCAACTGTCATTTGCGCTTTGAGGGTTTACAGTCATTCGGGTTGTCACTTGTGTCATTGCCGTACTGTCACTTGCAGTTCCCTTTGTCTGATGGCGGCCACCCGGCCATCCGGCGATGGTGCTTTGTTCTCAATAATAATACATTTTCTCTGAATGCTGCTCAAAATCTGCAAAAAATTGGGTGTACATGGGTGACAAAAAAAAAAAAGGTGTGACCTGGTGTGGCCGATCAATACTGATGGCGCATCACATGCCGATCCCGACACACACAAAGTTGTTTTAGGATCGCAAACGAAGGGAAAAAAATATCTTCTGCTGAAGTTCATCCAGGTCCATTGACCAGATGCATTCGCAAATGCCGCCTCTCGGCTGAGTCGGCTCTCATCAGCATCACTCCCGACGCCGCTTCAACAGTGTTATCATCCTCGCTTCCAGATCCATGGACCTCATCACTAATTTACATTTTCAAACACCGAGAAGGGTGCTACCTGTCACAAAAGCGGCCATACCTTCGGATTTCAGCCACTCGAGACAGGATGGGACGGCCATCAACCATAAATTTACGGGACAGGGAGAGGCTGGGCCAAATGCGAACCGGTGATAAGCCGTGTAAATCTGCACGCATGGAATTTTGCAATTTTGCTTTGTTTCATTGGCGTCCACGCACTCTCAGAGAAGCTATCATGAGCTCCGAATGAGTAGCTTCTAGTTGCATAGCATGGGTCAAGTCCAGGACTCATTATGGCGGTACCTCCACACTTGGGGCTAATATAATGCTTATCGGGATAAGACTTAAAATCATAACAGTACCCGAAATCTCATACGGATGAGCTGTTTGCTAGACTAGGATCAAGGAGATATAAAATATGCATGCAGGCGTACCGAGGATGGTCTAAATCCACCACTTTGACTTTTGTGGGCCTAAGTGCCAACTGGAGACGCGACGCGACAGATCATGTGACCGTGCTGGTCTAGGACAGGCAATGACGGACTTGTCGGATATTCCAGATCCGAGACTCCATAAGGCAATTATGCCGAGTCACTCTTCCGCGTGGGACCCGATCACTCGGATAACCTCGTGACATATCAGAAATATCAACCTTAGTTTGGTATGCCTTCTTTAGGTTCATTCGAAAGCCAGCAACAACACGATTCGAATAAGTGGCTTATCCCGATAAGGGTACTTGACCGTGTACCAGGCGAAGAAGATTCGAGCTCGTTCAGAGATAAAGGCTCCGAGCATCTCCACATGCGAGATTGATATTTGTGGAAGGAAATGAGTCAATGGCCCATGCCTCAGCCAATAGGACGCTTGATACAGATCTGCTTATTCATTGCTTAGTTTTGGTAGACCAATTGTGTTCATGTAAGCAGTATTGTAGGTGTATATAAGGACCAGAGTAGAGTAGTTTTAAGCTAGTTAGCTGCACCCTGATCCGGCCAGTATCTCATTTTGCCATTGGTTGTAGGGGAGGCAGCTTTAAAGTTAGGAAGTGCTTGTCCCTCACCCTCTTGTGGAATAAACTTGATTGGATTGACTTGACTGTGTGAATTGGATTTTCGGTTAATAAGACGAAGTAACAGTAGTCTCGAGAGCACCTCAAACTCTCAGTTACGGGATTCATAAGATGAATTAACAGTAGTCTTCAGAGGCACCTCAAACCTCGACCTATAAACCTATAAAACCCACTTTTGCCGGTCACTAGATCGTTATATTATACAAACCCGTCCCTTACCGCAATAACATTGTGTTTACTCGGCCTACAAGCCAAGTTTTCGATTAAACTCGTTATCGGGATAAGACCAAAAAAGACCGAATCAGACATTTTGAGGGATCTATTCTCTGTTCTGGGATCTAATACTTGATCCGCACCCCCGAACACCCCGGTTCTCTCACATTAAGAGGAGTAGTTGTTGGTTGGTTAGTGGTTTAGTTGGTGTTTTGTGTGTTGGTTTTCCAGCAGCTTGCATTAGCTTTTCCATTAGATCATTCACGCGTACCCGAGAGTCACCGTTTCACCGGGGGGGCCGACAAGGAGGAAATGTGGTTGCAAGACTTACTATGGGTGTGTTGGCATGTAAAGATTGTGAATCGTCCCAATGATTTCCACAAAATACAGGAAGGTTGCAAACCAGTATTCAACTTCGCGTGAATGTTTACAACTCCCTGGACGGTTAATAGACTCTGGATGCCCGTTGACGTCAATATCTAAGCACGTCTCGTCAGCCTACGTTTGAAACCCTATTTTGTGAGCAGTTTGTGGTTGATTTATTGCAAACCCGTCAACGGCTACCTTTTGACGACGGACGGACGGCAAAGATTGCCGTCCCGCACCCGTCCCGTTTTTTTCTTCAGCCGAGGCCTCGATGGGACGGGACGGCATGTCGTTGACGGCACCCGTCACACCCGTCTTTACGGGGACGGTGGGCAGCCCTAGATGTGCCATCACTGCTGCCGGATCGGGTCACACTGGGTTCAAGTTGTCACAGAGGTGCACCCAATTTTTTGCAAAGATTTTGAGCGGCATTTGTAAAATTATTGAGAACAAAGCACCCATCGCCAGGCGGCCGGGCTGCCCCAAGACAAAGGTAACCGCAAGTGACAGTTCAACAATGGTGCAAGTGACAGTCTGAGTGACTGTAAACCCTCAAAGCACAAATGACAGTTGATTGTCCGCCGTGACTGTCAAGCTCTTGTTCACCAAACCGGCTTTGACTGGATTGCAACCTAGGGCCTGGCTTGCAACCAGTGAGATGCACTTTATATAAGTGTCTCCAGCCACAAAAAAATGGAGGGCTTGCAACGGCTTCCATCCGCTTGATTGCCGATAGAACCCATTCTGGATTTTTCCGACACGGGAGATACCGATGATGTCCAATCTGCTGGTCCATGTTTGTTTACTTCGATCAATCAGCTCATTTCGCTTCTGCTTCTTCCCGTCTCGCACTCTTCGAGTGTCGGCGCTGAACACTTTCACTCGCTTTTGCTGGCTGGCGCGCGGCATCTGGCACGGACAAAGGTTGTGTCTGCCGACCCGTGGGTGAATGAAATAGTAAACGCTCGGCAAGCGTTGCAGTGTCCCAGCGCACGTCAAAGTATGAATTGTAAGTATGGACTGTAAATGAAGCTATGAAAAAGATTATGAATGCCGTCCAAACATTCATTTCTCCCCGCTTGCTTCGCCCAAATCAATTATCTCGCTGTCCACTTCAGTCAACTTGAGCCCGCCCATACGCTTGGTATTGTCTCCCACTGCGTCGACTCGCCCATATGACGCTTAGCGCTCGGTTCGTCCTCATCGGCCAGACAGAAGACCTATTCGAACGGATAGATGGTCATCGTGGGACGTGCGTAGGAGAAGAGCTAATCTGGTGTTTTGCATATAGATCCAAAAATTGTGTCTTACTTGGTGTGTACCATTCATTTCAGCCTTTGTTCGTTTCCTAAACTATACAGAACGTCTTGTAGATCTAACTCTGACGGCCTGGGGTGCCAAACACATGCCATAACCATGCTGGGGCTGCGGCGTCGCTCACAACGAGCATTATTCCGAAGAACGTTGTGGAGGTTTGGAAGGAGTAGCCGCAGTTTTTGAATTTTGGTCGAGGGAGATGGGGGAGGACCCTGGACCCGGTTAGACAAGGCATTTATTTCTAATTCGTCTCTGGCTTTTGCATTTGCTTTCGTAGTTTTGCACCCTGCTATCCCGCTTATGTATTGAATGGCCATTCGCCAAAAGAGTCGCGTGAAGCGAGAAATTTATTTGTGAATGTTAGGGTCACGTTATGATATCCAAATAAATAAATAAATATGAGTTCTGCCGGGCACAGCCTCGGTCCTCAAACCCAAGTAATCAGGGAAGGAGCCAGCCAAACAATACCAATATTTTATCCTTTTCCTCCTTCAACCCACTTCAACCTTGACTATTGCCTCTGCCAATTAGACCCTTTTTTGGTGCTAGAATTCATACGGTACAAAGTCTCGGTACTCTGCGAAGAATCTCGACATGACAGCGACATCCTCCATTGTCGCGCTCGCATACGTCTCGGAATACAAAGCCCCTTCCTGCCTCAGCACCAGCACGTTTCCTGACCAAGGCACATGCATGCTTCCTTCCGTCAAGCTTGCAACACACTGGTTACGTGCCAAACCATTGAAGTCGCTACTGTAAAGCACGACCAACGCACAGTCGAGTCGGCGTCCGTAGCTTCCCAACCTCGTCACATGCTTCATCTCCAAACCTCGCAAATATCGCTTCAGCATCTGAGTATCAAGATCGTGGTAGGGCGTCGGCTCAATTCCATCGGCGTCAACCTTGGTAGAATATGGAATGTTCAAAATGGCAGGTGTTGTTCTATCGACTGGAAATAAAAGAGCTTCCAGCACCGGTCGTTGCTTTCTTCTGCATGCAACCTTGTGGTTTGCCCAGTCCTAGTACGACGTTAGTAGGAGTTGACCCATGCATTCTAAACGAATACGTCGGACATATGCTCTGGAGAGCAATAATAGGCCTCATGGCAGCGGGAGCAGCGCAGCGAGGTGAACTTCCCACAGCGGATACACGGTTTGCTTGCGGTCTCCGACGTAGGAGGTATAGCTTTGTTAAGCAGAATGGCGAAGAGAATAATGAGGACAAGGAACGAATCCAACGACATGCTGGTACTGTTCAAGAACGCGAAGCATCGAGGGCCTCGCAAATATTTACAACACGTTCACCGTTTTTAAAATAAGCTCGGGAGCGTGCAAGCGGCACTAACATTACGAAAACGGCGTTATACGCCCACAAAGCCAATCAGAGTGTTCTAGCCCATATGAACCCATGCATTTACGGGGTGCGCCCCAAAGCCCTTTGATCAGCTAGGACTGCTCTGCGTGCTGCCATAACTTTTTTGATGTAATGTACAAGTCTCTTGATGTCAGCATAGAGGAACATAGGAACAATAATGCCCATGAGAGGCAATGCGATGATCCAAAATCTACAGAGGCATCGGTGAAAAAGCTCCACTGAAAACAAGAGACACAATCACAGAAGGTCACTGTTGTTGTTAACCGACCACATCTCTTTGAAGTTCATTCCCTGCGTATTCATCAGTGTGATATTGAGTATCGAGCAGGAATATTTTACGAAGTAACCAGTCAGTAAGGTGAGCGGAAGGAAAATTATCGTCGCCAAAGTCAGGCGCCGCATCACTTGATTCATCTCGTACGAAGCCATCTAGACGAATCGAGTACGTGAGCTAAACAGTTCAGTACAAAAGGGGACGGAGGTACGTTGAAGGCATAGTTTATTAAATTCTCCGATATCCCAGCGAACATGTCCAGACTTGTCAACACGAAGTCCATATGATCGTATACATCAGCCTAGCAGCATACCTTTAGATATTCGGAAAACAGTACCGAACAACGGCTCGCACCAAATAAATTTTGGCAGTGGGGCTCAGATATCCCTGTCCACCGAAGCCAACGGTGAAACCTGCATCAGAATCGTTACGATCCACGTCGCTGTGATTTTGATTTGTAGGCAAGTCGTTCCCGAATCCTAGAGCGGCACATCTGGCCTGATCGTACCGTCTGAGCGCATAGAGCATGGATCGGACTGGCTCGAGGGTTCTTTTGTGCATTATGAGATCACCAGAAAGGATATGCACTAAAGTGGAAATTCAGGGACGAGACGCGAGTCGGATGGCTCACATACGACTTCGTACAGTAGTCATACCAGGTTTCATGAGGACGTCCTGTTCAAGTTGATGGATTTTATCTTGATATTCGTCCATTACCTCTAGTATCCTGTCTACGACTGCGTCCCATTAGCAATGCACTTTATCGAATGCAACTGCGCTGACTCAAGTCGAGCAGAGCTTCCACAATCATCGCGGGGTCTTCGGATGTACGGAGAATCGAATCATGTTGGTGTATGCGCTCTGTTACTGGCTCGGTGAACTCGAGGTTTGCAGTAGGATGAATGGATATCACAGTTCCTAAAATGACAAATGAAGTGCTGACGTTTGGAAATGCTCGAGGCTACAAATTACCGTCACGCAGGAGAAATATAAACATCGGCTCGTGTTTGACGATGACCCTATCTCCCCTTGTAAGGGCAGCAATGCGAAGGATTTGTTGTTGCCGGGCCTGTATATAAAACTGTCATTGAAGTTGTCTTGAGATGCTCTTAACTGACCGCCAGGCGGAACCCGGTTAGTGCCGAAAACTTGTCGGAATGCTTGCGATTGAAGTCAGCGGAGTCTCCTGGTTCCTTCCTTCCCACCGTTTTTTCCAGATCATTCGGGGGTGCATGGTGGAGGGAGGCCCCGGGAAACTCAGACGTTGGGTCAGGGCCAGAGTTGTGGTCTTCCGCACTGGGAAGGGAATGACACAAGACGCGGAGAAATAGATGTTGTTGATAATAGTCAGCCTTGGAGTGGTTATGCCCTTGCTCATGCAGTACATCTTCTAGTGCTAGAGCGTGGAGGTCTGCGACTCGGATTCTGAGTATTATCGACGTTATTGAACAGAGATGGGCCGACCGTAGCGCAAAGCCAAAGCACTGATGACGTCCCAACTAATTCCGCCAATGTTGATCCAACGAAGACTGCGAAGTGGTTTGGCGCTGGGCGTGCCATTTGGTTTCTCAAGTTTGGTTTCAGCAGGCTTTCCAGGGCGAGTTTTCATCAACTCCACGAACTCCGCATTGGACATGGTGGTGAGTCCAACACGTTGACTAGAAAAGTCGGCGACCTGGATGACGCAGTGCGTTTGGTTGAAGTGTCCGTACTTTTGGTCTGCATCTTCACCCCGGGGATTGATTCCAGGTTCAGATCCAACGCCAGTATTTCGTCGCCGCCTTAGATTGGTCCTGTATGTCATGGTGCCGGGGAGAATGTGAGCCATCTTATTGACGCGTCGAAGTATGTCATAGGGGTTGTTTGTCACTGCTTGGCAGGCTCTCTCCCGGCCCACTGCCCCAGGCGCCTCTGAGCTTTCTATTAATGTGTGTAGGCCAGTTTTTCCTTTGCGTTTCCCCCAAGTTCATCTTTTAGGCAAATAGACAGGAAACAGAAATTCGACTCAGACTCGGACTCGGAAACCGAACCAGACTGGGACCCTGAATATGACTACAAGAAGGATATCGCGGCGGAGATCGCCTTAGAAATTGGTCTCCGAGAACGGCTGCTTGAGACGGTGGAGTCACGTATAGCATGGGCTCTACTCTTGCAGGAGACTCTGATGAATGGTATTCGCCAATGGAACTTCATCTCGTGAGCTCATTTATTTTCTAGATGCACCATCCGATGCTCCTCAGGTATTGGACTTCAAAGACGTTGCTCTTGATGCCCTCGCCGCTGCTGACGTACCGGCTGAAATTATTTTCGCCCGCGACGAACCAACGCCACCTCAGGATACTCGCCGCCCCTCCATCGCCAAAAAATCGCGCAAGAAGCCCACCGCGCGCCCGCAGCTGGCGAAAAAATCCGCGAAATTCATGTACATCAAACTCGAGGGCAGTACTGCACCGAGCATCCTGCGATGTCCCGCCTGCCTGCGCGCCGACTTCAGTTCTTTACAGGGCCTGTTCAATCATGCACGGGGCACGCATTCGCTCGCATGGACCTCCCACGATGAGTGTGTCCGCCAATGTGCTTGTGCGCTGGAGGAGCTACAAGGCGGTGCTGTTGAATTTGCCGATCTTGACGCCGGGGTCGAGGTCGGTGTTGGGTCAGGCGGAGTACTACCTGGTCTGCGGAGTCTTTTCCAGCAGGCAGTAGGTGGTGACGATGAAGAGCTTGACCTCGACGGCGAAACAGCGTTGAGTCGTACTCTTGGGTACCATGTCGATACGCCCGCCCTCGCGAGTTTCTTGGGGAGAGAACCGATTCGACGGGGGGTGACGGTCTGGGATCCAGATGCGCTGGTCGATATCGATGGGTTTGAAGACGAAAAACTGGAGGCCAAACCACGCTGGCGTATGCCATTCTCGCATCGAAATATATTTAAAGACGTGCCCCTACCCTCTTCGCCTGTGTCACTTGAAGTAGTGCCCTTTGAATCGACCCCTCGATCGAACGGCAAGCACATTGGCCTGTCAACTGCAAGTAGCCGATTCCACATTGTGACTCGTATTGCCGTTGTTGATCGCAGCCTATGGATCCCACCAGGCGCGTAATAAGAAAGACTTCTCTTCCACAACCTGACACTATTCTTTAGATCAACGTCTTGGACGGGACACGCACAAGTGGATGATTTCCGTGGACGCGCCTTCTTATGTCTGTCACGTCGCTTCCTTCCTCGCAAAAATCTAAAATTCCCGCAATAGACATATCACATCACGTCTGTCCTCAAAAGCCTGACGGTCACCTCCTCAAGAGTTTCCCTATCCACTAGCGCACCACCCTTCGCCGTCATCGGTACCGCCGATGCGCCGTTCCTAGCGCACCTGGAACTAGCTTTCAGCAGCACAAGCGTCGGAGGGATGCGGCAGAAAATCGTGCTTGAGCATTGGGTGGAGGTACGCGCCGTTCCTTTCGTACTATGTAGCGTTTTGTTTACGGCACACAGCTGGATCGAATGCAAGGCCCGAATGTCGTATACGGCGAGGAGCAGATCGTCGACGTAGAGCTGGACCGCGCGACGCTGCTCTTTCCAGCACAGAGGGGGTACCTACCAATCAGTACGCGCGCGCTGTGGGATATGGATCTGGCGAAAGAACGACGTACGCCGGTGGTCGTCGCCACAGCCTTGGCACCGACGGAGGTTCCCGCGCCTGGGTCCTTGAAAGATGAGCGGAAGACGCGCAACACGCTTCCGAAAATGAAGATACTCGGCAGTAAGTCCTTGATCACCCTATTGTCAAGGTTGCTTGACCCTTCCAAGCTTGGCAGAATATCCTGAAAAAGCTCGTTGAACGATTTCCTTTGACTCTCCAAGGTGTTATTCCTTCCATAACGCTGCATGTCGTGATGCTTAAGAGACTACAGATGTCAAAGGCGGTAAGCCGCCTAGCCCCGCGCTCCCCTACAAACTTGTAGCAAACACCGCTCAATTCTCAGCTCTTGTGATGGGGAGAAAAAAGGCAATTGAGGTGCGCCTATCAACAGATATGGCCCGACGAATGAATAACCCTTTCTAGTGGGGTCGTGCCATGGCTCTGCGAGACGCTTATAACGAAGCAGTTCTCGGCGGTCTGACGGAGGATGTAACCACCCTCAGCACCGCTGACATCTTCGCATGGCTGCACGACAATAACTACTTCCCTCGCGGAGTAGCGACGCTCAAGAAAGAACAGGACCTGGAGACGCTCAAAACTGGTTTTTGCCGCGTCTGCGGGTTGGCGTATCGGCTGCACGCGGTCGTTAGCGACCCGCCCCAGGGCTCCGTGAAATCTGAGCCACGACCAAGCTTGGCGCTGAGTGGCGTCGTCGGGGACGCCTTTGTGTGCCACATCACACCGATGGACTGGCAGATGAAACGCATGCCGATGATTGATGTCAGCCGACTTCTGCCCCGTCGTCGGCAGGGCGTGTCGCCGCTGACCTCAGTGCCATTCCCTGCGCCAGCGTCTGCACAGACAAACGGTTACCCCGAAAGTAGTGCCCGAAATAGAGCTTGGGGGTCCCGCGCCCCCGCCCTTCTCGCGCTCTCCGACCCACGCTTGATCTCCTCGGTTCACCGCCTCACCTCAGCACTAAAGCTGCCGTCTTTTGACCCACCGCCGCCGCCCACTTCCGGGCTCCCGCACTACCCTATCAGTGCTACGTTGTCGGCCGGGGAGATACAGGCCGACGTCGCGCCGTACGCCCTACTCGCCCTACTCACGAAGCAGTTCGTGCGCGCGCTCGTTCGGACCGGGCTTGACACCGCCGCTCGCGATCGGCACCGCGCGATGGCGCAGGTCGATGGGCGCGTGCGGCGGCTGCCCAACGTTGCTGAGCTGTTCGGCGATCGCGAGCGTCGGATGCTCACGCCGTCGCACATTCTGCGCGGCGTCCTGAGCCGCGGTTGGGAATGGAACGACGATCTTGGAATGGCGATGCTCGGATGTCTTTCTCGGAGTGGAGTACCGTTGCACGCGCTGCAACAGCAGCCTCAACAGCAGCAGCAGGGTCTTCACACCGACAGTTCTGCCGCGGCTGTGCTTCCCTCCGCTGCTGTTGGCACCCGGAATGGTCCGGAGATCCAAATAAAAACGGAGCCTGATCTGAATACATACCGAACAAGCGGTATGGCACACTCACCCTCCACTTAGATATACATAATGAAGGGAGTTTAGTAGCAACGCTTCCAACACTTGGGGACTCTTGATTTGCAAGCTATACTTAAGATTTGCGCGTCGATTATATAATTGATGGCACGAATACTGATTAATTTGTGCACTCCAACGACTTAGATAGACTTAGATACATCTGTAGCATACGTCTGACGCCTTGTGTATGTAGTACAGACACCGGCCGTTCCGCGCTGGGACCTTGAGCCGGCAATCCTACAGCAAGTACGGGTGCCGCGAATAAAGACTCCTGCTTCTCCCGCTAGAGTGCAATACCTTAAGCCTAATATGAGAGTACTTTGAGAACGGTATACATACAACTGACATCATCTTTTATGGATGGCAATATGGCAATGTACACGAATGGAACCTAAACACTGACATTTTTCGTTTGGACTTACTCTGAGCCGACACGCCGGCCACTCGTCTCCCTATCCTTTTCCTTCTTCTCTATCTCGCACGCCCAAAGCGCAGCCCCGACCGTCGACGTTAACGAGAAAATCGGGCCAACAACGGGCACGAGATTCAATCCCAGTGTCGCCGCACCAAATCTAGGTCAGTTTAGTTTGGGCATTTTGGAAAGGAATATATGAGGCGTACGCAGTGTAGGCGCCCTTGCGCTTGTCCACAAAGGCCTGGCGGCTGGTGGGGCTCAGTCCCTTCGCCTGGAAGTATCGCGCATGGAACGTGGGCCCCGCTTTCGCACCTGCATGACGAAGCCGTCGTGAGCAGCGTAGCCGAGAAAGCACACGGAGATACGAAACCGTTGTAGAGCAGGAACAACACCGTCCCAACCATCGGTACAAGGTTCAGTGGCAGCGACACAATGTACCGAAGCAGCCCCTCCTTGCTGAACCTCCCGAGCGGCTTGCTGAGGCCCTTGAAGATGCTCTGCAGAAAGCTCCGGCTTTTTCCCTTTTGCTCGACGTAGACGAGGTTGACACCCTGCTGGCGGAAGACGGCGTTGACTGGGATGGGGCGGGTGAGCGGTGATCATGGCTTGGCTATTCGACCCACATAGTTGATCCTGCGCATGTCCGAGGAAGAAGGCTTTTGAAAGAAACATGATGATTGCATATGCCTCTCCTGAGGAGCCACATCAGCGGAGCGTCTGCGTGCGAGGAAATGGCGGACCAAGCACAAGCAAGGCGGCCGTCGCGAACGCAAACGGGCCCGAGAACACGGCACAGAATGCGACCTGCGGCAAGTACGTGAACATGAACAACGCAGCGGTGACTCCAAGCGCCGTCAAGAGAGTTTTGAGGATTACAGGGAAGATGGAGCGGTACAACGACGCATGCGAAACGAAGTAGAGTATACCCTGGAATGGGTACCACCAACCGCCGCTGAGAACGGCATCCCTGCTGACGGTCAGGATTTCCAGCAGCTGCTGCTCAAAGGCAGCCGTGAGGCGCGTGGTAGTGGACGAAGACATGAATGCGACCAAAATGCGACTCGGAAGCTCAAACGACGTGGAAGTTTACATGAAACGCGGTCACGTGTCATCTCAAGGTCAAATGAATTTTTGCTTCTACGATTCCGGCTACTACGCATGCGCCTGCAGCGGTGCTTTGCCCACCTCATTGAACCCCTCCTTTTCGCGCGTCACAAACGCACGCGTGCATTGTGCCATCGTTACCGATCTGTCAGCAGGGTCAGAATGAGGACGGCACAGAAAACAATACTACTCACGCCCGCGACACGACGTCCGTCTGGTAAAAGTTGCCCACCGCCAGCTCCATCTTCTCCCCCTTGGGCACCTTCTTCCCGATGGCACTTAATGACCCCAGACCGGCTTTCGCGACCTCCAACGACGTCGGCTCTACTCCCTCCCACCGCACCAGCGAGGGCGAGATCGCCCACATCCGATCCCGCACGGCAACAAGGTCATCATACGGCAGTTCTACGCCCAGCACCTCTGCTAGCGCGCGGACGATCTTCCAGTCCTCCCGGGCAGCCCCTGGTGGTGGGACCGCCGCACGGCCGAGCTGGCTGCGACCCTCGGTGTTGACCCAAGTGCTGCCTTTTTCCGTGTACGCGGCGCCGGGAAGACAGACGTCGGCAAGAGCCGCACCACGGTCACCGTGGTGGCCCTGGTACACGACGAACGCGTCTGCAGGAATGGAAGCGGGGTCGACCTCGTCCGCGTTCAGTAGGTAGATGAATTTCGGGGTAGCAGATGCAGCTGCCCGGGACGGGATGAAGCCTATCTCGTAGGCTGCCGGGCGGGAGGCAACCTGTAGCAGAATTAAATCAAATTAACAGCATGAATATATGTGACGCACGCGCTGCAGCACATTGAACCCATTCCAATCCTCGCGCACAACGCGATTCCCGCTAGCAGAAACGTACCGTGCGAGCATTCCAAAGATTGCCTCGCCGTCGGCATGCTCCGTCACCGCGCTCCCAACGACGATCATCGGTCGCTCGGCCTTGGCCCAACGCTCAGCAAAGTCCCCTTTCGTCTTGCCCGCGAGGAATTTGTCCAGTGCCTTAGCGTCCTCGCCCAGATGCTCGTACCCGTACGTCGTGTCCGCACGAGCGCCGACCATCCCAACCACCAGCTCCGTGTGCAGCCAGCTCTTTCGTATCCGGGAGTTGAGCACAGCAGCCTCGTGCCTCGGGTTTGTGCCCACGAGTAGAATGGCGTCGGCCTGCTCCACGCCGGGAATGGTGCTGTTGAACGAGTAGTTTGAGCGTATATCGATACCGTGCACCGGTGGCGCGTCGCCGTATTTGCCTGCGAGGTCGCTTGTAAGGTTGTCTGATCCGAGGCGGTTGATGAGATCTTTCAGTACGACGAGCGTCTCCGTGTCCGCGAGATGACCGGCAACGGCCTTGATCTCGTTGCCAGTCGCGCCGGTGCGATTGAGGCCGGCTGCAATCGCAGCGAGGGCGTCGGGCCATGACGCGGCAACAAAGCGGTTATCGGGGCCCTTGACAAGGGGTGTAGTGAGGCGCTGAAAGCGTAGGCCGTCGTACGCATAGCGGGTCTTGTCGCTGATCCACTCTTCGTTGACGTCGTCGTTGGTGCGCGGTTGCACGCGCATGACCTGCACACCGCGCGAGTCCACGCGAATATTGCTGCCGAGGGCGTCGAGGACGTCGATGCTCTCGGTAGTCTTGAGTTCCCACGGCCTGGCGTGGAAGGCGTACGGCTTGCTCGTGAGGGCGCCGACGGGGCACAGGTCGATGACATTGCCCGAGAGTTCCGAGTCCATCATCTTCTCCACGTACATGCCAATCTGGAGGTCATTTCCACGACCGGTAGTACCCAGCTCCTCCACACCCGCGACCTCGTTGGCGAAGCGAACGCAACGCGTGCACTGAATGCAGCGGTTCATGGAGGTCTTGACAAGGGGCCCTAGATCCTTGTTGGACACGGCGCGTTTGCCAGTGATCTCGTGGAAACGGGTGCGGTCGGAGCCATAGCGGATGGACTGGTCCTGGAGGTCGCACTCGCCTCCCTGGTCGCAAATGGGGCAGTCGAGGGGGTGGTTGGCGAGGAGGAACTCCATGACGCCCTCGCGAGCCTCGTGGACCAGTGGGGTGTTTGTGAACACGGTCGCGCCCTGCATCGCAGGTGCGGCACTGGAAGGTGTGAGCAAGGGTGTCGCTGGTTCGGATGGAGTCCCTACCATGAAGCGACGGGTTTCGGCGAGCGCGCGACCTCGACCAGACACATACTGCAGACGGTCAGAGTCGAAGTAAAAAAAAAAACCAACAGGACATTGCGTACCGACAATTCCCGGCTATGGCGAGTCTTTCGGCCAGAAATTTAATAGATAGCTTGTGCAGCGTAGGAATACATACCTGTCATGATAGCAAAATCTAGAGGACGAGGGCTGAGAACAGACGAGGGAAACGCGCGATCGACGAACCTGGGTATGGGTGATCCAGCAGCCTCACAGGCCTGTATGAGGGCGGAGCCTAGGAACAATGAGCACACAGCGCCACCAAGGGATGAAATTGCAGACCCTGTGGGACGGTGACCTCCTTCCCGTCGACGGTGAGGGTGATGTCTGCTTGTCGCGCAGACGTGGAAGCGATATTCCTGCGGTCTGGCCGAGATAAGCAGCAAAAAAGGGCGAGAAGAGGCATTACTGACTGGCAACGGCGAGGAGAGAGGCTGAGGATGGCCTCGAGACTGAGGATACTATTCGGAGCATTGGCGCTTCGCAACGACGAGCGTCCAATACTGTCCAATGAGATGCTACGATTTATAAGCTGATGCCGGCGTATTGCTTGCTCTCTCCGCTTTGCAAACACTGAACAGTATTGCTTGCTACTCTCTCCTTGCAAATAGTTAGTCTTTCCCTTTCAAGCAGCTCACATTCCACAACCCTCGTCGGGAAAACGGACTTGACATTATTACCGTTGGTCAAATCTGGTTTTTCAGCTACATTCAACCCAAGACACACTAGCACCATATGCCTTCTCCCGGACATCTCGCTCTCGTAACTGGCCTCGTATCCAGCTCCTACTTTGCCTTCGCCAACATCGGCGGTGCATTTTTCGGCGTAATGCCCGCCACGGCGCGAGGGAATACAGCCCTACCCACCAAAGATAGACTCGCGCTTTGGCATTTCGCATACGAGATAGGCAAGGTGCGCCGCCGCGAGCGAGCGCGCAACCGGCTGCAGTCTCATACTTTCAGGTTCACATGGCCGGCTCAGGCATCACGTCCGCCGTCGCACTCTCTTATGTCGCATACGTGACTCCGAACCCTCTTCGCAAAATTCTCATCGCAGGTGCCGCCGCTGCGTACGCATCGGCTGTGTTCACCTTCTTATTCTTGATGCCCATCAACAACGACCTCATTGCGACCCTTCAGTCCACCTCGTCAAAGACTATGGAGCCCAAGCAGGAGCAACGTGTGCTTGGCCAATTGGACAAATGGAGGGCCCTGCACCGTGCTCGGATCGTCCTCGGTATCATCTCCTGGGCCGCATCCCTCACCACGGTGCTTGCCAGCGGGCCTTTCATCCAGTTTGTTTTCCTCTAGTCGTCGGAAACGTGGACGCCAACTGATTCTGTGGTCCAGGTTCGGTGGAAATCACAACTCAACAGGTTAAAAATGCTTTTCTGGGGTACCGTAAACGTCCCGCGTTCAACCAAGTTTTCGAATGTCTTGCTCTAAATCGCTCTCGGTGTAAAAAAATTATTGTATCAACATATCGCATCACATCACCCACGAAGCAAAAAAATACGCCAGCAGAAAGCCCATTATCATGAACAACCCAACTCGCCCTGAACCGGGCGTTCCAACCGCCACTGCTTGCTGTAGAGCTTCCTCTAGCCGCGAAGCCATGGCATCCATTCCGAAGACTGACCGTGCCCTTTCCTTTGCTCTCTGGCTCAATGCCGCGCGCTCAGCAGGAGTCATGCTAACAATCTCTAGCAATGCGTCTGCCCATAAATCAGCGTCAGGCGCGCTCAACCACCCCGTTCGTTCGCCCGGAGGCTCGATGACGGTGCTCTCCGTCGGTCCGCCGCTGTCGCACGCTAGCACGGGCAGGCCGCAGCACATCGCCTCGACCGGGACGATGCCGAAGTGCTCGTTGGCGGGCGTGTAAAGGAGTGCGCGCGTCGAGGCGGCGGTTAGCAGCGCCGTCCGCTGTTCCGTCGAGAAATTCAGTAGAAGCAGGACGTCCGGGTTCACGGGCGTCGTGTTTAGAGGAGGGAGCTTGACGAATGAGGACGAGGCAGTGATGATGTTCAACGTCAATGAGTGCGACCTTGCGAGGTCAATCAGGCCGTAGAGCGTTTGCATGTTGTCCTCTAGGCGGGGATCGTAGCCGCCTTAAATCGACATAAAATGAAGAACATAGAGGTGCGAACTAGCTACCCACCCGCAAGGACGAGGCGCATGCGTTCTGAAACTTTTGGCCTGAGTTTCGCAAAAGAATCGATTGCGAGGGCGGCATTTTTCTTCTTTTCGAATCTATTCAGAGACAATAGTGTTGGGACTTCGCTGCAAGCAACAGCTCAGGATGAGAAAGTCCAAGAGTTTAATCAGCACGTACGAGGTGACGGCCACAATATCAGCAGCAAACGCGTCCACAGGTATTTCGTACGCGGAAATGTTGATGCCAGGATACACCGTGCGGGGTGTTTGGAGAATGGAGGGAAAGTATGATCTAAAGACGCGCGCAGTAAAATTGGAGTTTGAGAGAATCACGTCTGCTTGACCTGCGTGCTCAAAGTTGAGCATGGTTTCAAGGTTAATTAATCAAACAAGGTGCGTACGCGTCGTGACCTCCTCCAACCAATCCATCGGGTAGCGATAAATCCGCTTCAGTAGCCCAACGCGCTTCTTCCTCAGATTGCCCTCCACAAACTCGCCGTTTGCGAGGAGTTTGTCCGGGAAGTGACAGTAGAACACGACGGGCGTCCGCCCTACTGTGCGTAGGAATGGAACACAAGTGGAGAGCTGGTCCACAAAATACACGTCGTACTTGGGCGCCCAGGGCCACAGCAGATGCAGGGTGAGATGCAGCTGCTTCGCATGGGCGAACAGAATGTGGAACTTGCCCTTTATTGAGCGTGGGAAGGGCGGGACGACGTGGTGGACCTCGAGTTTGCCTGCATCGTGCTCAGCGTGCGTCTTTTGAGTCGGTCCGAGGCGCACCATTTCTGGTTTCCTCAAAGCAGTGTTTGGGGTCGTGGTGCGACGTATAGATGATGAGAGAGTGCCCGAGTGCCTGCAGGCCTACTGCGGCGTCGACTACGAGGCGTTCGGCACCACCTGAAGGAGGGCATTAGGAAAAAGACGCTCCAAAGGGCTTGTCTAAGCACCAATGCCAAGATCTGGGTGGATGAACGCGACTCGCAGCGGCTTCGGCATGGTGAAAGGGTGAATAAAACTAGGGCTACGTTTTCACTGCACGGTAGCATGCAAACGTAAAGTGATAGTCTACTTTTATTGGGAAGCAGTGTTGTTCCTTGCTTGGTTCGCACAGTCTATAACTTCGACCGCGATGAAGACTCTTCAACCCCTGCTTGATTTAAAACGAACATATGGAGGCACAGATCTGGATAGCAAGACTATATCCGGATGGCCCAACGCATTGCCCAAGGGCCAGCCAAGGCTTGTTCTGTTCCGCTGACTTGGCCTCGGGTTCTCTTGGGCTATTCTGCTCGGGCAAAAATTGAATACCTTCCACGCAACTGCCTTGACATCCTCCGAGTCCCAAGACAATGAAATCAGCATGTGCAGCCGGGCTCCCTCCCTTGGCTCTTCAAGCCAGACGAACAAGGGAAAACTGGGGGAAGTACAGCAAGAATATCAAGCTGCGCCTCACTCTTTGTTTGAAAAAACCGCTGACCGGCCTGGCGAGAGTGCAAGGTGAACAAAACTCGAATGATGTAGGGATTTCTGCAAGTCTCTTTCAAGCATCCTTTCGTCAATCGTCAGGACTTCTTGGAATCCCGGATAACTCTATCTCCACGCTCAGGAGTTCCGTTTGTAAATCTCTAGACCCCCAGTAAGTGCATGCAGAGCTCCAGCCATTTGGCGCCGTTTCCATACACTGAGATCCCATTCTTACGTTGTGATGTTGCTCAGCGAGGAATAAATGATCGTGGAGATGAGGGCATGCTCAGGGTTGAAGCTATGGCGGTTACGATAGAGTGGAGGAACGTTGTAGAATTTTAGAATTCATAATCGATGTGTTTTGCCTGCTTGTGACCGACCACCATCGAGTGCGCTTGCTAGTCCACCCGATTGGCCCGCCCTTTGACTTTACTTTGGTGCCATCCCTGTAAACCGGCTGATAAGCCTTCGGCCGCTCAAGGATGGCTGCCACGAGCAGTATGCCGGCGTATCTCTTGCCAGGAGTCCCAGTTCAACAACCGTCTCATCTGGAGGGAGATGCTTCTCTAGCAACAGAAATTCTACCAGGGCCGCCCTCTTTGCTTTCGGTGCAGCAGTCTACGCAAAAACGAGATCTTAGGAAGCCTGTCTATTCGTATCTCCATCCCACAGACCCAGGCTCCACCTACTCTGGCATTGTGCACGGCACGATAATCGGACAAGAAGAGGGCGCCCGAAATCTGAAGGGCAAGAGAAGGTGAGTTCTCCCGTCCCTACCCCAGATAACAGAGTCAGGACGCTGACTGGGCCGTTTTCTTTCTCTTTGTGCTCATTCACTTTGATGCGCGCGTTCGCTCGTGAACAGCGCTGTCACAGGTCGCGCCCAGCGCGCTTCAGCACGTAACCATAACGGTGCTGCACCCGCCCCTGAACTTTCTCAAGGCGAGGCCGGCGGTTCCTCGCTCTCTCAGCCAATATCGTCCGCCTCAGACCCATACACCATGGTCCCTGATGACGAAACCTCACCTTCTCGCTCAAACTCGGCGCCAAATCTGCAGGAGGGAAACGTTCCGGCGCCCGAACCGAAACCCAGGGGAAAGGGAAGGCCCAAGGGCAAAGGGAAGGCGAAGGAAACGGAGCTGCCTCCGCGAATAAAAGAGGAACCAAAAGCTGTTTCTCTGGACACCCCTGAGCCACTCGCCAACAACCAGGTGCGCCTGTATTCGCATTTGATACTTTTTTTTGCCGCCGCTCAAGCTCATTCCGCAGATTAACGAAGACCACTGTTCCTCGTGCCGTTCTCACGGTGCTTTGGTGTATTGTGATGGATGCCCTCGTGCATTCCATCTCTGGTGTCTCAATCCGCCGATGGAGCACATCGATGAGGGCGATAGTCGGTGGTTTTGTCCCGCTTGTGTCATTCGAAAGGTGAATACCGTCTTGTCTGCCCTACGTCCGAACATCCCGAGAATGACGTGTCAGCATCCACCACGAAAACCGCCTCCCTCCTTATTTTCTCCACTAATCCATCTCGTGCAAACCTCCATCCCCACCGAGTACCAGCTCCCAGAAGAAGTGCGAGGCTTTTTCAAAGACGGTGCGTCGCTCCATGCCTTGATACCTAGGATCTGACACGAATGTCACCCGATGTTGTAGTCGGTACCGGTCTCAAAGGCACTTATGTCGACAACTCCGTCCTCAGACAACCACGTCTCAAGTTTGCTACCTTTGCCTTTCGCTCTTCGCTCCGCCTGATATGTTCTTCTCAACAGTCGGTTTGGTCTCGTCGAAGACCGCGACGCTCACCGGTTACGAGACAAAAATGGGGACCCCGTGTTATGTTTCAAGTGCGGCACTTCTGCTTTGCCGACAGGGCTGGCTGCTGCTGCACCCGCCGCCAAACGCGCTCGACGGTCGTCTACCCGAACCGCAAATGCCGAAATCTCGAAAACTATCGTTTCTTGCGACTATTGCACTCTGCACTGGCATCTAGATTGCCTTGATCCACCAATGCCGACTATGCCTCCCATCAACAAGAAATGGATGTGTCCGAATCACGCCGAACGGGTTTTGGTACGACATATCCGACCCATCTTCCCCCACACTCACAGCTCTTTTAGCTTCCAAAGCTCCGCATTCCCAAGCAAGCGGCGTCTATCGAAATCACCAAACCACAACAGTTTAACAATGGCATTATCGAGATCATTCACCCCCAGACGGCGTCAACGAGCCACGTAAAGAAGCCGACGGTCGATGAAGTCTTGATCAATGGGCGCCGTTACAGAGTTCCCGAACGGATCGTCGTTCTGGATTTTTGGAATAAGGTCGGCACAAAGGCTACCAGTACTGCTGAGAAGTGCGTTTCATGGTCGCTGGCTCATTTTCTTAAGCTCACTTGATGGATCAAGGGAGGGACAGCTACCTACGTCTGGAATGTCTTCGCCGCTTACGTCTTTGAGCTCCCTGAGTGATTTGGATGAACGGATACCTTCCGAGACCCAGTCTTCTCACACGCCTTCTCACGATGTTGACGATCTCAAAGCGGCGCAAGTGAGTTTTTCGCCTTCCATCCGCGTACTATTATCAATGGGTTACAGATGCTGTGCAACTTCCAGCTCTCAAGAAGAGAACACACCTCTGATCCATGGCGGACCACGGCAGACCGCGCAGTCCAAACAGACTTCACTCTACCCCTCCCAGGCAAGCCCGCCAAAGGGAGTCCTATCAAGGTATCGTCACATTTTATCTAATGTGTATAGACCTGTCTGATGAGCTGGTAAGCGCACGGCTCGCAAGGCTGCCGTGACAAATGGTCAATCACACACTCCTGTTCCCCCTACGAATCAAGCCGATGCTGGTCCTTCAACGTCGACTGCCAAACGGAAACGGACCACCAATGGCGCCCCGCTGCCACCCACCCCCAGCACCAGAGAACTACGCCCTCGGATAAGACGCGTCGATTCCATGATCAGTGTCTCCTCCAAGGTGCTGCCAATGGCCGCTTTCTTTCCATTCACGCTCACCTTGATGCTTGACAGGACTCTAGCAGCCTGGACGATCCTTTCGTTTCCACACCTTCGAAATCGGCCATTCGTGTGAAGATGGAGGAACACGAAAATGGAATGGGCGTCTTGAGTACATCTCCAGGGGCATCGTCATCCAGGGTACATCAAATGACGGCTCTGTCGGCATCTTCCCTAACGCTGTCACAGACAACTTCCAGAGGTCGACCAATCCGTAGGCCGTCGCAGAAAGATGCCGAGAGAAAGGACCCGCCAAACCCGCCAAAACGAGGGAGGAAACGGAAGGAGAGGGATGACGATCTTTCGGAAGACAACGATAGGGATCGGGAGGAAGCTATCGAGCAGCTGAAGAGGAGTAGAACTGAGAAGGAGGCGAAGGAGAAAGTGCCCAAAGGCAAAGAGAAGCAGAAGGAGAAGAAACCTCTCCAAAGCCCAGTGCGTCCGACGAAGGTACTTCCCGCAGCATCGTCTTCGACCAATGGCGCTCTACCTGCTGCCCCTGCGCCTGCCACGCCGTCGCTCAAAATCCGGCTTCCCCGGTTGAGTGATATCGCGCTGCATACCTCCCCTCAGGTCACCAAAACCCTGGTGGACAACGGTGCGCGGGGCTGACAGACTGTCAAATATTTATTGCTATTCGCTGGTGATAACTGGCCTCGCCATGCGATCTGTGCAGTATAGTACCTTTGTGGCGAGCAGTACATAGTACAAAACCTTTTCCGCAGCCTGATTACTATTAAGTAATGGCCTCGATGTGCTTTGCTTGGTTGCCACGCTATAGACGGGGAATCCAAACAGCACGTTACCGTGACGCGTCTTCTGCCTTCGTCCTCCAATGTCGACCTCGACCCCCATGCCCGTGGACCCTCCCAAGCCGTATAAACTCAACCTAGATGATTTTGTGGCAACCGCACTCTCAGCAACGCCGCAGGAGCTGCATCCCTTCTTCGATAACTTTCGGGTCTTGTACAACAAGAAGTGCGTCAGTCAGTGTCCGGCATAGTATGTTCTGACTCCTGGTGGTCTTTTAAAGATTATGGCACCAGCTGACCCTCAAACTGTTCTCATTCTTTGATCACCCGGCCTCGAAACCCTACCGGGTCGATGTCTTCGAGACGTTTGTGCGAGATTTCGAACCGAAAATTAACCAGTTGAGGCTCGTGGAGATGGGCGTCAAAGTATCGAAAGAAATTGACAGTATGTGAGCCTCTTTCTTCCACCTGCGTGTTGCCGAGACCTACGCAGATCCACAAACGCACCTGACATTCCTCACGTCTCTGCTCACGCGTATCACATCTACTGCGTCCAACTCCAAGTCGGAAGAGGCAAATGTCCTTCTTCTGGCCACCATCGCGCGAGCAAAGCTGTTGTATGGAGACCTGGAGGGTACCAAAACGGACATGGACAAGGCTTGGGCCGTGCTCGACCGGCTCGAGGGAGTGGACAACGGCGTCAACGCTGCGTACTACCAGGTTGCTGGGGATTATTACAAGGTGGGATTATATTATTGCCACAAAATTTCATCTGACATGCCTGCAGGCGAAAGCCGAATATGCGCCATATTACAGACATTCGCTACTCTTCTTGGCATGTGTACCCAACCTCGCTACCGACATGTCTGCCGACGACCGGTTGGCCCGTGCACATGATCTGGGGATATCTGCCTTCCTCGGAGACACCATCTATAACTTTGGCGAATTGGTCCGTTTAACAAAATGCACTCGACTTGGCACTGATATTCCGCCAGCTTATGCACCCAATATTAGATTCTCTCGATGGAACTCCGCATGAATGGATAAAGAAACTCCTTTACACCTTCAATGAAGGGAACATTGGCAAGTTTGAAGCCCTTGCACCTCTGTTCCCAAAGGAGGTGCGCGACCGCATGTGAGAACTGTTCGTTTTCTGATATTCCCAAAGCCGATCCTGCAAGAAAACTTCGCGTTCCTCCGCCAAAAAATCTGTCTCATGGCCCTGATTGAGAGTGTCTTCAAGCGGGCCGCAGACAACCGTACCATGTCGTTCCAGACGATAGCGGAGGAGACGCGGCTGCCGCTGGATGAAGTTGAACACCTGGTGATGAAGGCGTTGAGGTATTTTCACTATTCTCCATCCACGCTGTGTTCCTGACAGAATGTAGCTTGAAACTGATCCGTGGTTCGCTGGACCAAGTGGACCAAAAAGCACAGATAACATGGGTGCAACCACGGGTGCTTTCGAGGGAGCAGATCGGTAGTCTGGCGAAGACTCTGGGGCAGTGGGTGGACAAGCTCAACAAAGTGGAGCAGAGGATCGCCCCAGAGGTGCTTGTAGGCGCATAAATTTCTTTCTTTGTACAACTTGCAAAAAATATTCCAATTGCCAATCTAAGCGAAGATCCATCGCGTAAAACGTCACGCGTCGCTTTTTTTTTGCTTTCTACATCGATGGCGCCGTTGACCCACCGTTCCATCCAAGGTCAGTTACATAGCTACTGTCTGAGTTTTTTCCTGAGGGTATACTCCCAGATGGTTCGTTTCGCGAAATCTCGTCCCAATGGCCGGGGCAGGCAATGACCCTCCAGGTCAACAAAATTCTTCATGTCGAGAAATCGCTCTACCAGGACGTCCTGGTCTTCGAGTCTGTCACCTATGGCAATGTTCTCGTCCTCGACGGTGTTATACAATGCACCGAGCGCGATGAGTTCTCGTACGTGTGCAATAATTGCTAGTTATCAACTACGTACCATCAAACATGCCCTCAGCTACCAGGAGATGATCGCGCACATCCCCCTTGCCAGCCATCCCAATCCCAAAAAGGTCCTCGTCATTGGAGGCGGTGATGGCGGTGTGGTGCGTGAGGTCCTCAAGCACCCGTCCGTTGAGCATGTCGTGCTGTGTGACATCGATGAGGTACCAAATACTCCATCCGCGCCTATGGAGACTGAGCCAACAAATTCCTCAGGCGGTCGTCCGTGTCTCGAAGCAGTTTCTCCCTCACATGTCCGCACTGCTGGCCTCCCCGAAGGTCACGGTCCACATTGGGGATGGCTTCAAGTTCTTGGCTGAAAATGAAGCAACATACGATGTTATTGTGACGGACTCGTCGGATCCCGTTGGTCCCGCGGCTTCTCTCTTCGAGAAGCCTTACTTCCAGCTGCTTCACGATGCACTTGCCCCGGGAGGTAGCATTTCGACCCAGGGAGAATGCTTGTGGTTGCACCTCTCGCTCATCAAGGAGCTCCGTCAAATGACGAGTGGGTTGTTCCCTGTAGCGGAATATGCCTTTACCACCATTCCCACTTATCCTTCTGGCCAAATCGGCTTCATCGTAGCCACCAAAGATGCTACTCGTGATTTACGCACACCCGTTCGTGAGATCTCAGAAACCAAATACTACAACAGCCGTGTGCATAGTGCTGCCTTTGTCCTCCCCGAATTCGCAAGATCGCTCCTGGAGGACGGTAAAGACGTCCGCCCGTTGTTTGGGCGGGCTGCAAAGGAGGCTCAAGTCAAGGCGAGCGGAAGGAGGGCGAAAAAGATTCTCTTACTCGGCAGCGGATTTGTCGCCCGTCCATGTGCGGAGTATCTGGTCCGAGACCCTTCTAATGAACTCACCATTGGCAAGTTTGGGTTTGCCATATGAGTGATATCGACTAAATCTTCCCAGCTTGCCGTACCCTTGCTTCCGCTGAAGCCTTTTCTGAGGGGCTCGCTTCTACGAGTGCCATCTCGCTCGATGTGTCCGACACCGCTGCTCTCGAATCAGCTGTAGCGGCCCACGACCTCGTCATTTCGCTCATCCCGTACACCTACCATGCTGCCGTGATTGCCGCTGCCATCAAGGGTAAAACGAATGTAGTCACCACTTCGTACGTTTCGCCTGCGATGAGGGAGCTGGACGCTGCTGCACGCGAGGCTGGGATCATTGTTTTGAACGAAATCGGACTGGACCCCGGTATTGATCACCTCTATGCGGTCAAGATCGTCGACGAGGTTCACGCCAAGGGTGGAAAGGTCTGTCGCTCACCTCAGGTTATGATATTTTGACCTGAGATGAACCAGATCAAACACTTCCTGTCGTACTGCGGTGGTCTTCCGTCCCCTGAATCCTCAGGAAACCCTCTCGGATACAAATTCTCGTGGTCTTCTCGTGGAGTGCTCCTCGCTTTGCTTAACCCGGCCTCGTTCCTTTCTTCTGGGGTCGCTACTAACATCCCTGGCCACGAACTGATGTCCCACGCGAAGCCCTACTTCATTTCCCCTGCCTTTGCGTTTGTTGCATATCCCAACCGCGATTCTCTACCATTCCAGCAGTTCTACAACATCCCTGAGGCCGAGACCGTTGTTCGTGGTACCTTGAGATATCAGGGCTTCCCCGAGTTCATTGCTGTGCTCGTGAAGTTAGGCTGGTTGGAAAGCAATGTAAAGGAGTGGTTGGTAGAGGGCATGGAGTGGAGAGAGGTCACAAAGCGAGCCTGCGGAGCCAACAGCAGCGACGAAACGTAAATTTCCTTCTTGTGTCCTTTTTGCCTTTTCTAACCACCTGGGCAGTGCACTTGTTGCTCGCATCAAGCAAGTTTGCAACTTCCCATCGGAATCCGAGAGCGAGAGGATCATCTCTGGCCTCCGGTGGATCGGCATGTTTTCGTCAGAGAAGGTCAGCGTGCGCAGCGGCAACCTGCTCGACACGCTCTGCGGCCGCCTCGAAGGGCTCATGAAGTACGAGGAGGGCGAACGCGATCTTGTGATGCTGCAACATAAGTTTATTGTTGAGTGGAAGGACGGCAAGGAGGTTAGTCCTTGTGAATATTCCATTTTCGATGTGTGTATTGATTTGCAAATGCAGGAGACGATCACGTCGACTCTCGAGGCGTACGGCACGCCCAATGGCCATTCTGCAATGGCCCTAACTGTCGGACTTCCCTGCGGTATCGCCACTCAGTTAGTTTTGGATGGTGTGCTAAGCACCCCCGGTGTTCATGCTCCGTATTCCAAGGAGATTTGTGATCCCATCCGGGAGAAGCTGGAAAGCGAGGGTTTGGGTCTGACTGAACGGATTCTTTGAGACGAGATAGATTTTTACACACAAAGATTCTGAATGTACACCCACTTTGTTTTGACGTGTATTTTGCGGTATTTGGTTGCGCCAAAAAAGGCAGGCCTCTTTCCTTACATAGATCGACGTCACGCTACATCACCTTTCCTTGACCAAATGGCTTCCCTAGAATGGCTTGTCAGTGAATGGTTGCGACTTGATCAAGTACATTTGCATGTTTGCGTCTGGCTCGCGGGTTGCTGATATACCAAGAATGAGGCGACCAAACAACAAGTTCAGCGTATGTGGCAAGATGGTCAGACGGCCGAGCTCGAACAACGGATGAGGTAGGACTTCAAGGACTAGTATTATCTTGCCGAGTGCCTGATCATTTCGCAGGACACGGATCGAGTTCGGTACTGCAGGTACACCCAATTCATCGTTTCATTGCCCAGTAGTGCTTCCTGATGATACCTCGTAGGCTTGCGCGGGAGAATGGCAGCTGGGTGGTCATGCATGAATGGTCCGGTATGCTCTCGCTTTTCTCCAGCATCCGGCTCATCCACAGCAGATCTGATCGTAATCCAAGCCAGCCAGGGACTTTGTCAATACGTCCTGAAGAATGTCGAAAACGCCGCCTCTCGCGGTATTGTAATCGGATACGATCATAGGTACAATACGTTCTACAGAATGTTGAGAACGCTCAATCGGGCACCATCAAGGCACAATTCAAAGCAATGGGCAGAATTGACCGCCGCCGTATTCGTCGACTCCAATTTCAAAGTATATCTTCATCGCGGTCTGGTGCATACCCCAATGTACTCCTAAATTCACTGTGAAGCCGCCTTCCTGTTCAACCCTTTTTGTCCAGGGTTCCATTTAGCGTCCGGGCTCTAAATGCTTCATGTGGGGTAATGATCACCGCATCTCACAATCCCAAGGTACCAAGGGTCTCTCATATTGTCCGTTGTCGCTGAAGGATAACAGGAAGACAACGGCTACAAAGTTAAAAAAAATCTCATTCTCAGTGTGTTCAATTACTCACCCCAGCAGGTATATTGGGAAAATGCAGTGCAAGTGCGTTTTCTTCCGTGGTCGTTCGAATGTTCTACTTTTAACAGTGTCTAAGATAATCGGACCACACGACAAAGGGATCTCCGCGTCTATCAAGGACAACCTTGAACCCAAGACGTGGATGTCCGAACAACTGCTCTCATCCCCTCTATGCTTGGATCGCACGCAAGAAATGACGGACGCCTATTTCTCTAGTCTGTCTGCTCTCAATCTATCGAGGTTAGGGGCGTTTTCTTCTCCAACTTGTAATACTAATTATCACCGTCAGACCTTTAAATAGCAAAATAGACGTCAAGTTTGTCAACACTTCGATGCATGGCGTCAGCGACGTTTTTGTGTCTCGCGCGTTTGATTTGTTTGGGTTCCGGCCATTCTTCCCCGTCAAGGAACAGCAGCAACCAGACCCTGATTTTCCAACAGTAACATTTCCCAATCCAGAGGAGAAAGGTTGTGAATAATCCACTCTACATTTTTTGGCTGACGCGTACTTAGGTGCATTGGTACGTTAATATTACTCCCAGAAACCATGGAGGTCAAACTTTGATAGGATCTTGCGATGCAGACGGCCGACGAGCATGAAGCCAGTTATGTCCTGTCGCAGGACCCAGACAGCGATCGATTCTGTGCTGCGGAAAAACGGTAGTTATAGATTTCCGCATCCCAGCTTTTGTTCATAATAATGTTTCTCATAATAATGCATCCAGCTCGGGCGGGAAATGGGCCGTGTTCACTGGAGATCAACTGGGAACATTGTTCGCGGCTCAAGTCCTCGAACGATACAGAGCGTCCGGAAAACCCATCGAAAGACTGGCAATGGTTGCATCAACCGTGAGTTCGAAGATGATAGAAGCGATGGCTGCGAGCGAAGGTTTCAAATTCGTCGAATGCTTAACGGGTTTGTTATCGTCTAACTCAGGTATAATTGATACTCCCATTGATACCCTTGGAACGCTCAGGGTTCAAGTTCATTGGAAATACTGCTTTGAATCTTGTCGAACAAGGTTATGAAGTTCCGTTCGGTTACGAGGAAGCCATCGGTTATATGTTTGGATCTCAGATCCGGGATAAAGATGGAGTCGCAGCGACGGTGAGTCGCCGTGAACGCGGGGCTTCTATTCGATGTAACCAGCGTGGTGGTTCAGGTCTCATTTGCAGAGTTGGTCACTACCTTGACCAATCAAGGGAAAACCGTGTATTCTTATTTAGAAGAATTGTATCAGCGGCGAGTAAAAACACCATCATGATCAACTAACCCATGAATCTCAATGATCATGTACAGATATGGATACTTCCAAGTATATGGACATCCTTGTTCCGTCGCTGTCTCTCATTTCGTTTTGCCAGACCAACAACAGCTATTTTCTGTGCAAAGATCCTGGGACAATCGACAGGATTTTTGAGCGCATCCGCAACTACGATGTTTGTTGACGGTCATTTGCATTGTACCGTTCTAACAAGCTGATAGTCGGACACGAAGCCTGCTTACCCGCGTACAATCGCCGGCATGGCGATCACGAGTGTAATTGATCTAACTATAGGATATGATAGTACAAATCCACCCACCTACAAGCCCTCTCTGCCCTTGTCCTCTGGACATATGATTCAGTTCAGGGCGGTAAAGCATGAGGACGGCACCAAGATGGTCCTGACGACGCGGTACGCCTGTTCATGGCAATGACGTCATCACAATTGATAATATTGACAGCACGAGTGGAACAGAACCCAAGATCAAGTATTATATTGAAGCAAGCGGACAAGATCCAGCTGCAGTTCAGGACGTTCTCAGGTCTGTAGTCGATGAGCTCGGAGAAACTTGGATGGAAGCAGATAAACATCGCCTCGGTCGTCCGTGAGGTGATTGTGAAAGTATGAATATTGAGCAGTAATGAAATACAAGGAATCAAATGGGAACTTTACATGTGTCGTCTATCTTGTGGCGGCAGTCAAGGAATCGAGTCTTCTCTTCCGTGTTGCCTCCATCACCTTTACGCGCTCCCAGATCTCGATAGACACCTCGTGTTGGTGCATAGAAAGAGTCAATAAGCTGATGGAGGGAAAATTGTGAGATACGTTCTGGGAATGCTGGAGCTGCTAACCGGGCGACCATCATTCGGTGAATGAGATCATCCGAAGTGACAGCTTCAGCAGGTGTAGGGGCAGCTTTTCTCTCAGAGACGAAGTCTTCTTGGATGTACTGTCATGATGTTAGAAAGGTACCAAGGGAAACCGCAATTGAAGAACCTCAGCGACGCTTTCTCCGATAGTAACATTACCCATCTTGGCGCCGCCGACCAAATCCCGGAACATTGTCAACATTTCAGCAGAGGGCAATTGAACCATGTCTGCCAAACCATAAAGTTCGGTAGCATTGTTTGGTTGGAGCGGAATATTTATGTTGGTCTGCATATAAGAAAACAGATAGAAATGTAGTCAAGTCAGCGGTACCTGGAAAAATGTGCTCTTTTTGCCTTCAGAGAGGATCAAAAACACAGTGTCCGTTTGAAAGGTGAATTTGCTAAAGGGGAAGACATATTCAAGAGTTTGGCTTTGCATCATTTCTTGAAGTGCGCGCAGATTCATGACACCTTCGCCAACTTATGAACGTGGTCTGTAGAAGTCGTAACATCGACGCCTACCTATATCGAAGACACCGCCTTCTGTGACATCGCCTTCTGTTACAACACATACGCTACCGCGCGGGAGTTGCAGTCGGCCACTGTGAAGATCTTCGTTCTTGGACTCGGGTGAGAATAAAGAGCTGTTGAGAACGTCGAGGGAAAGAGATAGTGGAACAACGATGGGGAGTAGATGGGACAAGATGGTGGAAAGATTTGGAATTGATGATTGGGATGGTGGTGGAGGGAACCGCGAAATTGTAAGAGACGGAGGAAGAAGGGGGGGCGTTCGCGCTTGCCTATAAAGAAATGAGCATCAGGCATGTTTCCGAGAACACAACATACACCTTTGCGATAATGCTCAAGAGTACCCATTCAGCAACATCTTTGTCTCCTGATAGACCCTGGTTGGCGATCCAGGAAATCAACTCATCTCGGAGTGCCTCGAAAGTGGACACTGCCGGAGAGTACGGGAAAACACGGGGTAAAATTGTCAGAGGGAGTGGTCGAGAGAAGAGGACATGGAGTGTGGGGACCGGAATAGCATTTGGAGATTCCAATTCGGCGGTTATGCTTCACTCAGAAATGTATTAATGTTTCCCAACCACAGGCCAATCAGTTGGACGCACGACTCCATAGTTAGGATTCCGACCAGAATCACCACGTCGGTTGATTTGAGCAAATCCTCGCGCGAGATATCATAGACCTGCACAGCAGCTCATTTTACTTCCTGTAGATAAGAAGAGACCAACGGACCTTAACTTGTATGCCAAGATGGGGTGCTCCTAACACAGGAAATTTGTGGGGATGAGATTCAGGGACAATGGGTCGCGTAAAACTAGGTGCTGTAATGATGATCATAGCACAAAGAAGAATCCAATGAAAATGGCCGATGGCCGACATACTGTTCGGGGCATTCATCTCTGAGCTGAGCCATGCACTCTCGCCAGGGACATTTACAGCCCAGACGACTGTGTTCTCCCTCAAGTTAGAATGTTCGACATCCGACGCATCGTCGGCTAAGCCCCAGCCACCGCATCGTCCACCACTTCGTCTAGCGAGGTACATTTCCGGAGATGGCGAAGTGTCTTGGATCATGGCGCGAAAGCTAACCAAAGAGCGATCGGTTTGCCTGGGATCTACGGTATGAAGGCTGGGGATCTGGGCAGCAAGAGTGAATGAGAGAGTTCAGGTATGAAGAGACGCTGCTCGTGAGCAAAGAGGAGAGAGGCAAGAGTAAAGGTGAAGTAAATCGGGAAGTAAATAAATTATTCAAGGATGTACCTCGGAAAACGCGTCCCTTGACGCGAATATTTCGGTGAAGTGGGAGGCAACTTTGGCCGGGAAGTTTCCAATATCTGGGTTTGCATCGTAAAGCTCCAGTAGCGACCGTGTCGGATCGGACAACGCGTCAACGAGGATAGAGGAGACCATGGTGAACTTACTTAAAAGACACAAGAGGCGTGACGGTCGTTTGTTTACGGTATGACGGTTCGTTTGTACAAATATTGATTTTGCGCGCGCGCCCGTGATTTCACGCGCGCGCGAGCTCAAGTGTCTACATTACTGACTACATTAACTATCGAAGACTGGGATCATGGAGGCCATGGCGGTCCGGTAATACACAGACGAGCCACGCTGGTACTGGTACGAGTTGCAGCTGGTTTCAGAGCATTGTAAAGAAAGCCACCCGTGAGGACGAGGAACCGTTGGAGGGACATCGACCCAGTTCGGCCAACAGGCTACGACAAAGTGATAGCAGAGGCCAAAGTGAACAGGACACTGTAGGACAAGCTGTAAGACGCTGCAGTGGTGGTGGAAGGGAAGAAAAGGGAAGAAAAGGAGGATGATGACGCGTCTGGTCTTGGCACTTGGACTTGGGTGTAAGGGCCGAGGCTGTGCCCGGCAGAACTCATATTTATTTATTTAATTGTATATGTCACCGTGACAGTTAAACGCGAACTTTATGATAACAAGAGTAAGCACTCGTTAATTAGCACTCCCATGTACGTTCTCTCAGAACGTTATTTGTTTGCTGATCGCTGTGAGTAGGCGCCGACGATGCGTCCGAGCTTTGAGCTTTCACAAGGAGAAACGCCTGCAGAGACTGGCCCAAATGTGAATGAATCCTTCTAGCTTTTCAGGTATGTTAATGTCTTGTAGCCGCCGTTTGCCCATTGAACAACATCGCTGAAGAAACAATTCCTTTAAATTTGCATTTATTGCCGTTTTCAGAATAGTTGGCTTTTTCGCCATTTTTCACGGAAATCTTCGGAGCCTCTTTTCTCTACAACCACTGGACGGAATGACTTGGTTTTGGTATTGTTCGAACGCCTGAATCAAGGGCTAGAGCGCCCCACCCTTTTTGAGATCTAATTCGTCCAGCACAAATTGCTCTTTTTAGGCACTCTAAATTTCAGTCGGCGGCCCGTAACTTTACACCCACTGCATGTATAGCTACAAATTGTAAATATGTTGTTCCTGCACTTGTTCCAGAGGGCGCACCATGCAGGAATTAGTGCCCTTCATCTGTCGCCCTCGTGTGACCATGTTTGGTCATCTCGTCAACTCTTCTCGACTCTCTACTCATCCTCTGGGCCTGGCCTGCGGCAAAAAAATGTCCGAAGACCTGCGAAGGGCTATTCTGAACATGTCTCAAACTCTCAGTGTGCCCATAATATGTGATTACACTTGCTGCAGGCAGTGCACTGTCCAGCATTTACCGGAAGACTATCAGAGGAAAAGTGGTGTTATGCGGGAACATCCGCGGCTCAAGACGCGTAGGGCAAAGAGAAGTATCTTTCCTGGCGATACACACATAGGTAGGTCATCTGCCTGGCTCAAGAGAGCTCATCTAACAGTGCAGTTTCCCAATGGGGTTGATTAATGTACAATGCATCTGGTCTACAGACTTTGCACAGGTGGAGCTCTCTCAAGGGTATGTACAGGAACAACATAGTCAAAAATTATGGTTATACATGCGCTGGATGTAAAGCTACAGGCTGCCGACTGTGATTTAAGGTGCCCAAAAAGAGCGATTTATATCGGATAAATTAGACCTCAAAAAGGGTGGGGCGTTCTAGCTCTGGATGCGGGCGTTCGAATGGTACCGGAATCGAGTGATTCCGGCCAGTGGTTGTAGAGATACAAGCCGCAGAAGATTTGGGCGAAAATCGGCGAAAAGTCACAAAACGTCACGAGCACCAACTATTCTGAAAACAGCAATAAGAGGAGATTCTGATGCAAATCAGTATGTATAACAAAGAGGTCACACACTGGAGGGCAAAGACTTCGGATCTTTGGAACCGGCTTGGTGGAGAAGGTTATAGTGTTATGCAAGATCTGGCCATACATTTCGTGCTGATGAAAAATCATACTGAGCACAGCTATGGTCCTTTCGAACTCATACGAGTGCAAAACACCAGTGATAAATTTGGAGACGAGGCCCTTGTTCGAATTGTGCAAGGTACGGGCCTCAGCCAGACAAGATTCCACGAGTCCTATCAGCAAAATGCAAATCACGGTGCATTTTTGACCTCAAACGTCCACCTGTTCCGAATTAAAAGATATATCAATAAAGCACAATGACGAGAGGCATATTATTACTTGTGGTGGTTTGCACCCATCTTGCATTCAGCCGCTCTGCATTTTCTAGGGTCAATGCACCCTGAATTAGCATATCTACCCTGCTGAGTAAATGAAATGATGTTGTAGACGGTCCTGGCATTAAGGTTAACTGATGTTTCAGTAAAAATGATTCAGACCAATGTTTCGTCCCACTGGTTGCTAGCTTTTTCCCAGAATGATAGATATTGCCAGCTCCAGGCTGAGGATCCCAAGAGAGAAGAACTGTGGACCTATGCAGGTTAGATGAAATGGGATTATAAAAAGATGGTGTCAATGCTTACTCCAGATTGACAAGTTTTAGTCCTCAACTAAGGCCACTGGAGCCTGAACAGACTCATCCCATACTTCACATGAGTGCAGAAGTAACCTGTGTGATATATATAAGAAAAGCAAATGAATAGTGTTCAACAAACTCACTCCATGTTCATATAGTCTACAGTTTCCAACACTTTCTCTTCTTGTTCATCGTCCTCCTCTTCTTTTCCCAACTTTGTCTTCTTTTTTTTCAGAGTGCGGCTGTCATCTACAGCCTTCTGTTTCCTAAAGCAAGTAGGGATCAAAATATGCCAAAAAACGCAGGAAAGCAGGTTTAACAGACCCTTCGACCTTTGTCGGAAAAATATTTTAGCTTTATAAGCCGCCAGCATGATAAGGCCGTAATCAGGACCTGATAAGCAGCTGGCTGGCCTTATATAGCAGTTATCCGGTCACGGCCTGGATTATTTCCCATCATAATTCACAGCTTTCGCCTGGCTTTTGCTGCTCTTTTTCTCCGCCCTTGGCCATGCCGCGACTGGACTTTTTCAGGTTCGTATAGGCTTCTGGCAGCCATAATTGACTTGAATTCACCCTTTGCGCCCTGAACGACTGTCGCAGTTGTCGACAAACCACGCTTTGAGTCAGTGCTCACCACATACCAAATGATCACCACAGGCACCGCACTCTCAGGTTTGTAACCACGCACAAGAAGCATCGTTTTGGTACGGCGTTCCTGTGGTGTGTTTGCTTCACTTTGCTGGTGTGGGCCCACGGCTTAGCCATCCACACATTAACAGATCCTGACTTGACACTTCTGGACTGGCACACCACACTCAGACCAACAGTGTATCCTCCTCCTCAGATACCATTTGTGCAGCATGCCGGTAGGGACACAGAGTCGCATGAATGTGTCACTGACTTTCACACCAGGTGTGCAATGCCGATTTCGTCTGTAAAATTGTGATCCTGTCACACACTGCACACGAGTCTGCGAACCACTGCGAACCAGCCGTGCAATTCTACAAGTCTAGTGCTCCCTGCAATTGCCGCCCATTCATACCGCCCTCGCCCCGTGGTTCATTGCACCCTTCACGCTGCATGCCGCGCACCCAGAACCGCAGGCGCATTCGCCGCACGTTGTGCATACGCGGCTCGCACGTGGAGTGCACTCCCAGTCAAGTTGCTTGTGTTGATTAGTGTTGCATGTCACGTGGAGCATCAGGAAGTTGTGTGGAAGCGACATGTGGAATGATGAATCACATCAAACAACAAGTACATCAGTAAATGCAGTACTTGGCAGAATGAACACCTTGAAACTCGCTCTGTGTGACTGTTGGAGTTTGCACTTGCTTGCTAGGTGGGGGGAACGCGTGCAGCTGTTATCAGCAGGATTCTGTCGAATTATTGTGCACCGCTGCCCTATCCGGGGCAGTCAACACAGTCTCTCAGCCTATATCAACACCTTCACTCTTGCATTCAACACCACCATCATGTGCATCTCCTCCCACATGTTTTTCGTGTTTGGCCGCTTTGTAAGAGCTTAAGTGACAATATGCAGGCTGATGCGCGCCGTACCACATATCTCGTCCTGACTGTTCACACCGCCACACTTCCTGTTGAATGTGAGATGCTGCGCAGGTTTGGGTTCTTTTGCGCATAGTATACTGATTAGGCATGTGGATACCTCCACAACAAAATGTATGCTGCAGGCTCATCTCTAATAGGCTCAGCATCCTTGCTGTGCCCTGTCTGCTATTTTACCAACTCCGAAAAAGGCCTGAGTTGCAACTGGGCGGGACATGACAATGAGTGTGCTCGTGTTCGGGAAACCTCTGGTTCGCAAAGCTTCTGTCCTTGCTCACATGCTGATGCTTTTGTTTCATCCAAAATTCAGATTCTGACCTTCACGCGCTGCCACCGCTGGAAATTCCTGCTAGCGTGAGGGGTGATTAATAGACACAGCATTTGGCACCCAAACAACTGAAATAAGGTGTGCTCAGTATTCTATCATTGGGAGTGTTTCCGTGAGGACTCCAGTGCACTGTTCAGTAAGTCCATACCATAAAATGTGTAGAGACGCAAAGGTGTTGTCCTCGTTGATTTGATGCTGGACCGAGAAGCACAGTGAATCTTTGACCCATTTGTGTGTTGCATCGATGTTGAATTCATTTTGGGTGGGGCATCTATGCACTATCTGAGATTGAACAATGATATCCCTGTACTGTGTATTGAATCTAGTCCTGGATTTAAGGTTGGGAAAATGTTCACATACCCTGAGTCTGATTCATCAAATTGGATGCCGCCCAAATTTGAGGAATGGTCCGCAGAGCGAATACAACACAGAAAGACATCAATAAGTAGTACTTATATAGTGGAGAACAAGCCTGAAGAGAGATGGCAGGAGAGAGTCACAGAATTCTTGACTCTGTAGAGTACTACATCAGTCTACTCCACATAATGAACATGCAGGTGTCTCATATATAGACTGCCTGGCATACTGGTTATGCTGCATTATACCAAAAAATACACCAAACTGAAAGTCGCTGGTTCGATTCACTAAAAAGCCTCCCATTTGACAGTAATAGAATCAATAAAAGTGATCGAGAGGTAAGCCAGTAAGAAAATGGTAACAAGGGTTAGTTACATTTTTCAGTTACAAAAACTCCTAACATTATAAGGCAAAAAGGCTGTAACGAACATGGCCCTTATCAGACGACTTTCTGGTTGTAAGGCTCGGATAACACCGGCCGGTCATTGCGGCCTTATCAGCGGTGATCGGTCCTTATCGGCTTCAGCCAGTTTTTCCGACATTGGATTCTTTTTTTTTCATTTTGAGAGAAGAGCTACTCAAGTCGAGTGATAGACAATGAAGGAGAGGACAAACTCAGGGGTTTTACAATTGAGAGATGGGGTGGAACTGATAATATCATAGAATAAGAACATTAAAGGCATATAGAGAAGGATAGATGGATGGAGCCTTGGAAGAGGAAGCAGGAGGCTTGGACAAGGGAGTACTGGACCTAGATTGAAGTCAGATTTACGGCAAGGACAGTAGGATTCAATACAAAGACGAAGACACCTGATTGGTTTTCTTAGGACTGAAAAGTAATGTCAGGCTGGGGCAAAAATGAATACAGAAGACAAACAGAGTGACAGCAAGTGAGGGAGACTCTGCCTGTTTGTTAGCAGCTGCGACCATCACCTGAAATCTGAGGAATTGTCTGCATACAATTGTTAGCCACACATTGAAAGTGGAATATAAATTGGCTATACGTACTTGAATTCCTTGTTAGTGTAACTGGGTCCAGAGGAAGCCATAGTAGGCCGAAGGGTCGTAGTAGAATTAGAGGGGGGGACAGTGAATTGACGTCTGAAAGCCAACTTAGTTTGAGTACCACCGAGGGGAATGGGAATAGATGCAGGCAACACAGCGGAAGAAGGGACTGAAGAGGCAGAAGATGCAATGGAACTGATCGAGGAAGATATTAATGAAGTAAATATAAAATATAGAAAGCTTTCAAAATTGAAATGCACCCTTTGAAACCAGTAGTGTTGAGAGTTTGCTTAGGTCCTGTGAGGCGTAAACGCTTCGGGAGAGTAGGCATAGGCATTGAGATTGAATCAGGAACGGTACCAGAGCTGTCAGATGACGCTGCACTGCCTCTGCTCCTGGTGGTCAACAGTTGACCGAGTGCTTTGGCCGGCCTGCGAGTCCTACAACAGAATTAATGCCGGATATGGGGTAAATTAAAATTAAGAGGCAGTGACGAACCTGGTTGGTGGAGGAGTTTTTGGCCAAGGAATGAGTCTACCTGGAAGCGATAAGCATATAAATCAGTAGCATTGAAAGTGTACTGTTCTGTAGACTTCTGTGTTTTGTTGGAACTGTTCCTGAGAGAGGGTTAGAGTGAAGAGCAGGAGCGAAGAAGAGATTATGCCAACCGAGAAGCTGTGAGTAGGCTTAGAGGCTCCTCAATTTGCAAAAGGGAAGGAGAAGGGGGGGATGCCATCTTATAAGAAAGGGCAAAGACCCAGTATAAATGCATCGACCAAAAGCCATATGAAACATATTTCAGTATTCAAACATAGGGGAAAGCAAGATCAACACACTGATCCATGCGGGACTTGAAATGGGTAACATAGTGTTGTCACCATGACAAGCAAAACAGATGAAAATGAGATATATATATATACTTGTGGTGAAGCTATCAAGTTATACAGAAGCTGTCTAAGGCGCGTTTTCAACCTATTATTCAGGGAAAAGGATGGCTGGCTAGTATGTATAGACCATAAGACATGCATAAGGACCAGGGAAAAAGTGCATATTGTTTCTGATTGAAGAGAATGAAAAAAAAGTGCAGCAACCGATTAAAGCAAGCAAAAATTCAAACAAGTGGATCAGATGGATGGTAATGAAACTTGACAGTCAGCAGATAGCAAGGACTGAGCGACAGAGATTGAGGAGATATATGATTTATTTTGGTGCATACACCAAGTTCAAGATATCAGACTAAAGGTAAGAGAAGGATATTCAAGGGCAGAGGATGAAAAGACTCAGACAATGTTAAAAATTATAGGACATGAATTACAAATGAGTCTGCTGATGGGTAGAGAGACAAAGATGGATACTTAACAGATGAAAGCGAAACCTGAACAACAACAGGGCCTCCGCAAAATATGAGACTCGTAAATATAGCAGACAGCTGTTGAGGAAGAACACAAGTATTCCCCCAATTTCCATGGACGAGTATTATGATACCAAGGAGGCTGGTAAGCAGAAACCAATAGCCATTATAGTCTTTACTGACATTGAATGCAGCTGAACGAGTAGGAAAATGGGGAGACATTTTGGCAGCCCCAGAAAACGAAGACCAAACTGTTACAATGGTAGCTGCAAACATAGATGTGGGAAGACCTCATAGACATGTTATTATGCATTCTGAAATACAAACAGATGAGAAAAATCAGTATTCAAAAACACAATTTACCTCTCACATGGGTTGCCATCACCTCAAACACTGATGTTCTAAGAGCCGAAGTGTGCATTTTGATGGTGGGTGTTCTAAAGTCAAGACTTCCTCCCCCAGTCAGACAAGGAGTGTGAGTGATATAACACTTAACTTTGGAAGCTGACCACGAGCGTCCAAAATTATTTGCACAGGCCGAGAACGGTTTGCAGCGCAGGAGGTGGCCATCGTCGGTTTTAATGATGACACATTCATGTGCAGTATAACGAGGGTGAAAGATGTTGTGAGCTGGATAGCATATGACTTACCTGCAAACAGGGAGCTGGACACACACTCGTGGCTTGCAGCAGACGAAGGGAATGGTATGGGTCCCAAAGTTTTGACTTCCTGCAGATCTTTTACTTGCGGTCGGCAAAGTCCCCCTGAAACAAAGGCCGTTTTTGACAAGTACGTTGACCCTCACAACGTCCTGCAGAAATGGAAACCGACGGTATGGCCCACTGTTACGAAAATGAAGTGGCAGATTTGCAGCTTGAAAACGGACGGTAAGTTGGCAGTAGACAACTTTCAGATGATATTTGACACCAGTTTAGTCTTGAAACCAAGGACCCTGCCGGTTTTATGGAGGGAGATGTAGTCGAGTTGGGTCTTTCCATCTAGGGATTCAAAAAGAACGCCAACAATGGCGTAGTACGACTGATGATGAGGACATTGACACTGCTGAAAAGAGAAACGTCTCAGGTATGTGGGCCTAAAATTAAATTAAACTTGTCAGTGTGAATTAACACGTTTTCAGAAAGCTAGCATTGCGTGCAGGCAGGCTCGCAAACCGATTGAACTACCTATTTGGACGTTCAATGGAATGCTTACCACATCCAATCATGTTGACAGAAAGAAGAGGACATTTCATCTGAGCAAAAGTGAAGATGATGAAATGCCTTTGACAAGACATAGGATGGGGGACATGAACCTGCAGGACACTGATATTAAATGATAGTCAAGCACCCATTATGACCATATGAATTCTTGACAAAACAACATTTTAACGCAATCCACTTCCGAAATGTTACCCGCTCACAGACCATACATCTTGTCTGTAGCCAATCTGTAGCATTTATGACCAGCCATTGATTTTAACACAATTGTTCTAAAGTATATACCCGAAAGTAAAAGTAAGCGAGAGAGAGTTGCAAAATGTGACGAGACACCAAAGGTAACATAATATGAAAGTAAGAGGCCGACAAGCAGCAGTGAACAAACAGAAATAAGGAGTTCAATTGTAATCTGGATAGTATGAGTACAATTGCAAAGGAAAGATTCGAGACTTGAAGCAGTAGAACTTGTAACGTAGATGTTAAGTAATTGTGGTGTCGTCCCTCGTGAAGAAAATGGGATTGGAAGTGCAATACATTGGAATGTAGATGAAGGGAATCTACAGCACGCTTGAGAAGGGATATGTTGAGCTCAAAATTTGTCCAAATCTCATATCATGAACCAAATCATTCTGATTGCAGAACAAACAAGGATGACGGAGAAGAGCACGTGAAGTGGTCTGAGAGAGGTGCTCTCCGAGGATCCAAGATTAGCAAGAGTTACATTGGATCGACTGTAGCCATGGGTAGACAAATTCTAAATTACACACATTCTTAACCCTTTTTGTGTGATTCATGTACAAACATGGTGCTGCCCAAGCGGACCGGTAGCGGGGCGAGTCCATCCGATTTACAAGCCGATTTGTGGACATTTGCGACCCCCATAGGAACAAAACAGAAACTCTGTTTCTGTTTGTTAATGAAGCCCTTGATGCACATCATCGGGAACATCCGAAGGACATTCGGCTCGATACTGGTGTCGGTGGACAAAAATAAGAAAATAAAGAAATAAAGAAATGAAAAAATTGCCCAAAAAAGAAAGAATTTGGCGAGAAATCCCGGCGCCTTCCCGCATCATTCCGAGGTCTCATGTGAATCTCGATACTGAAAAAATGTTGGAAAATATGGTTTCCAGCATTAGAAAACTCTGAAATAAAGTTACAAGGATGATACAGTGTAGGTCATGGCTCTGAAATATTTCCAGCCTTTTAGAAAAACGGATACTGACAGGATTAATTGTACCGATACTGAGCGGAGCTTGAAGATACTGAGCGGAACTTGAATTATGTCTCCTTTGGGAAGTGTGAAGTTGGCAATCAAATCCCGCCGGCGAAACATATGTATCCTTTGCAGTGAAAACGGAGACTATCATATGTGTGCTCTTAAAGCTGTTCCTGTTACAGCTTGTCTGCATTTCTCTCTCAAATCGTGAATGTGGCCTCTTCACACCACAGGAAAATTTCCCATCAAATTCCCGAATTCCTGGTTCAACCATGTCGGGGGCACTGCAGAGATCAATTCTTCAGTACCTTTCAAACATTGCTTTTGTTTCTTTATGCAGACTCACTGCCCTAATCTCTAATACTCTCTCAAAACTAGCTGTCTTTTCAATTGTGTCTTTTGGACCATCATTTCTCATTGAATTTTTTCTTGGTCAGGACTGTTGTGTACATTTTTAGAGTGCACTTTAGAGTTGCTAGTGCTCTACTCTTTATTCTCTTGAGCTCCAGAAGTAGGAAAATTAAAAGATGGCCATGCTGCAGAAATATAGTTAATCTATCTTTTAAGCCTCCATTGTGGTTAGACCAACACCAAATATGATCAAAAAGATTCAAATATCCATTATACATGTTGTGCCTGAGGCTCAGAGACCATGACCTAGTTGGTGGTTACTTTTGAAATATTTCGAGGTCAGGCTAAAAAGTGCGCCACATGTGGGGTTTGAACTTCTGCGCATCAAGTGCATACTGATGGAATTTAAACTCCGCTCAGTACCAGAATCAGTATCGGCCACCGCCATGAGTATCGAGCCCAAAATCACGGCGCGCGCGCAAATCTTTATTTGTACAAACAAACCGTCATATACGGCGCCGTTGGCATGTGAGCCTCACACCTCAACAACCATTCACCACGATTATCTTCACTAATTGATCATTGGCAACTAATTCGTCCATTGAAACGCGCCGGAGGTGCTTCCTTGATCATGACCTTGGAGGGATGGGTAAGTCTGAGATTTGGCTGGGTAACAAGATAGTCTGAGGGAGGGAAAGAATGGTTCATTCGTGGGCATGGGTGATGTCTGTAGAGGCGCTGTCAAGTAAGTGTCAAGTATACTGTATATGCAAAGGCGCCCTCACTCAAGGGAATCCCGATTTGCGAAATCCGTACTACACCCCGAAGTTTTCTTTTCGCGGGTTCTGAACCCGTCCCGTCGTTAATGACGTCATATCGCCATTTTAGGCCACTGATCCGGATCTTCCACGGGATCTGGGTGAAAACAAACTCAATTCAGAGTCCTCAAGTATGTTTTCAGTGCTTTTATCCCATCTATGAACTAAGTTCTGCTTCTACAGACATCACTGTTCATTTTTGAGAGCCTTTTCATGCAACTGGAATGCCTGGATACTTTAGTATCTGGGTTCTAGGACATCGGGAAATTTCTCCACCCCGTCTGTAAAAATCTTGTACCCCGTTTGTACCCCGTGACTTTCCTTATAAGGCAATTCTCTCACGTATGCCTCGGAACACCCCGCCGATTAAGTCCGATGGTCCCGCAAGGTCCCACAACATTAATTGTGCTCACCTGTTTTGTGACAATGAATATGGTTTCCTTCATGCTGCAACTCCATATGGTTCTGAATTAAAGGATTGGTGGATCGTGTTTGTGTTGAAAGAAGGGCTCGACAAGCCTCGGCGCTCCCGCGCGCATCATTCCCAGTCATACATCACTCTCATCTACAGCTTTAATCTACAGCTGTCTGCGCCCGGATTCCTATCCTATATATTTCACAGCTACGGCGTAGCGCCAGTACAGCTATTCTACATATTTAAACTCTTACCTACGGAGACTTTCCTCAGCCGTTCACTCCATCGTGCACGTCTGAGGTTTGTCTCCTTCCTACTTACTTCGTATCTCTTACTGATTCAGACTGTAGTATCATTGTTTACAGGTATACAATATAGCCGTTCACTCCATCGTGCACGTCTGAGTATCATTGTTTACAGGTTATGGGCCCCGTCCGCGAACTTGCTTCCAAAAATACTCTAACACAGATTCACTACGGCTCATTGACTCGCGAAGACCCCCGCACCATATTCTTGTTGCAGTTCGCTCCCTCCCTTACCGATTATGACTTCGAATTCTACCGGTGTTCCGCTGCTCCCAGACGGGGAGAAGTTTGACGGACCAGGTTATAGTGGTTTTGAAACCAAGATTATGGCCCTCGCCAAAGCCCGTGGCTTGGGTGGCTATCTCGACGGCACGATTAAGAAGCCGATTGCTTCGACCACTGGAGGGACAGCTCAGAGTGTGACGCTTCCTCCCGACCCGACCGATGTCTACTCACTGACACCATCTCTTCCGGAGTTCTTGCATCGTGACGCCATGGGACTCGCATTGCTCATCCTCAACGTCAAAAACCCCGTCGGCTTGGGCCTCAAGGTCGATGGGACAGCGGCTGAGGCCCTCCAGTCGCTGAGGGACAACCACAACCAGGTTACGGAGATGGGGTTAGTCAACGCTCTACGGGACTTGCATACGGCGTACCTCGTTCCGGGAACCCCTCTCTCGGACCATGTCTCGCGCCTTCGTAATCTCTGGCAAGTCGCGAACGACATGGGAGCCAAGATTGATGATGGTGGGTTCCGCACCATCTTCATTTCGCTCCTTGGAGAGGACTGGGACAACGTTGTGCCCGTTCTTTACACGTTCAAGACCTCCGCCGAGGTAATCAGCTTTGTTACGATGCATGCCGATCGCATGAACCGCGTACCTTCAACTTCCACTACAACCTCTACCACGGCACTCGCTACGAACACCTTTAATAATTGGGACGCGTGCCGTGCCGCACGCAAAAGTCTTGTGTGTTCGAATCCGCAGTGCGGGGCTCCAGGACGAAAGGGACATGCTATCACGGACTGTTTCTGGCCCGGTGGTGGAAAGGAGGGCCAGTGGCCCACGTGGTGGAAGGGGAAGCGACCCGGCGCTGTTGCTAACAACGTCGAAACATTTGCGTTCACGGCATGGACAGTGCCGGAGGCAGTCGTGGATGTTTACGACAATGCCGGTGTTCAAACGGTTGATTTTCGTGGGGAGAAGGTGCTAGCCTCACCTGAGTCGCTGATGGCTTGGAACGAGGCTGTCGAGGCGACTTTACCTCTCACGCTTCGTGAGGGTACAGACAGGAAACCATCCCCAGATGTCCCTCAGCTGGGTGATGCCTCCGAATCATTTGATTTCGTCGATGGGACATCCTTCTTCTCCGAGTTCGAGCTTGTTGGCTCAACAATGCCAGAGCAGGAGCGCGCAGACGACTCGGGTGAGGAGGACATTAATGTCCCGTTCCCCGAGGCTCGCGCGGCGGCGCAGATCGCAGCCGAGGCGTTCCTGCAGGCTGGTCAGCCGTACCCCGGGGACGATCATGTCCAAGAAGAGCAGCGCTTCCTGGTTTACCAGACATCAGATTCGGAGCATATCGTCATGGACAATATGATTGACGACGACGTACTCATTGCAACCCATCACATTTGTAACACCGACTTTGATATCATTGCGTGGTACGCAGCGCACCGGCGTCGCATACTCGGGCTCCCGGTCGACCATTCTGATTCCCCCGACGACGACTCGGACTCTGACAATGTTAGCGACTCCGATGGCGACGATGGGCCAGATCAGTCCGGTCCCAAAGTCAGCGCGCTTGTTGCGGACTCGCAGCCCACAAAGTATGTGGTTGTCGTGGATTCGGGTGCGACCGAACACTGCTTCTGGGACCAGAACGACTTTGTTGAGTACAGCCCGGTCGAATCGCGCGAAGGGAACGCTGCAGAGGGGTCGAAATTTCGCATTTTAGCGACAGGTGTGGTGCGAAAGATGATCACGTACCAGGGCCAGAGGAAGGAAATTTCCTTCGACGCCATCCACACTCCCGACATCCCTACCAACCTCATCTCCATCTCAAAACTCGACGCTCGCGGCTACATCGTCGAATTTGGCCGTGGAAAGGCCATATTCAAACGCGCAGATGGCACAGTGTTCATGGAGGCAATGTTGTCGGGTGGGATGTATCGGGTTGAGTTTGAGGATGGCGGTGTTACCGCTGCGGTCGCGAGGTCGAGAGATCTGCCTGCCAATAAAGAAACATGGCATCGGCGACTTGGCCACATTGGCAATACGGGACTGGACGCACTGATATCCGGGAAACATGTCAACGGCCTCCATGTGCGCGAAGGCGACATGGACGGCTTATGTGAAGACTGTATCTTTGGAAAGCAGGCGCGGCGTCCATTTGACGCAGTCCATGAGGTGGAGAAGGAGGTGGGGGAGCGCGTATACATGGATCTTTGGGGTCCCGCGCAGGTGATGTCCATTGGCGGCAAGCGCTGGCTGTTCCACATCGTTGATGGACATTCTGCTGGCGTTTGGGCGTATTATCTTGCGCACAAGTCCGCGGTCGAGACTCTCCAGGCATTCAAGCTGTTCAAAGCTGAACTGGAGAAACAAACGGGTAAGCCTCTGAAAATCATCAGAGTCGACGGCGGCGGGGAATGGATTAACGATCTGTGGCGAGACTTCTGTGGTGCCGCCGGCATCATCATTGAAGTCACCACGCCTCATTCCTCCTCGCAGAACGGTCCCGGCGAACGTGGCATTCGTACCACTGTCGAGTTCAGCCGCTGCCTTCTCGCAGACTCGGGGCTCCCGAAAAGCTTCTGGACACTCACCACGGACACTGCCATTTATTTGCAGTGGTTTCACCCCAAACGGCGCAACGGCGGTAAGACACCTTACGAGGTGTACCACCACAAGAAGGCCGACATTTCCCACCTCCGCGCGTTCGGGTCGACAGCGTACGCAAAATTCGTGCCCATTCGAGCTGCTGGCGGTAAGTTGAATCCACGGTCCGTCAAAGCCGTGATGGTCGGCTATAACGGCACTGCCGGTTACCGCTTGTGGAATGCAGCCGAACGCAAAGTCTTCAACTCTCGCGACATTGTCTTCGAGGAGGGACTTGGTCATCGGACGCGTCCTCCAGCAGGGGGAGATGTGGAAATAGCTGGAGGAGCTCATCCGCTGTCATACATTAAAAATGTTAAGGGTTAATGTGTGAAATAGATTTAGGAATTACTTAGGAAAAATATTACTAATCATCCAAATGGGGAAACAAAGGTCCAGGCCCAAGTTCCAGACAAAATCCAGAGGACGGTATACATGGAGATAACACCGAGTCATCTCCGAGTCATGCGCTTGGTAAGTCTAGAGCTAAAAATAGTTCTGGTTGGTAATGGTTGGTAAGGCCCAGAGTCAGAAAGAGTCAACGGGAGTCAGAAGGAGTCAATGAGAGTCAGAAGAGTCAGAAAGAGTCGTTAGGAGTCAATTAGGGAGGGATCAGTTTCCCACGCTAGTAGTATATAAGGAACTCATGTAGTACAGTTAGATTATCTTAATTTACACCCCACTTCCAGTTCAGTACGTCTCTAAAAATAAAGAGAGCTTTTATTAGAGTGCTTCTTTTCTTGAGTGCTCTTAGAAGTCTATTTCCGTACACAGAAGTACCCGTGGGAAAAATTATCATCACCCATCTGAATTGAACTCAGCTTGTTTAGTTACACACTTCTTTTGTCTATTGGCTGGTACTAGTCAGCATATATATTCGAAGTCTTACTAACTCTACACGCTACCCAAGGTTTTAATTAACCTTTCTGACTGAACAAACAAGAGACCGTCATCCGAGAAACCCGTGCCTGAACAGAGATTGTCATCCGAGAAACCCGTGCCTGAACCAGAGACCGTCATCCGAGAAACCAGTGATTGTCATCCGAGAAACCAGTGCCCGAACCAGAGACCGTCATCCGAGAAACCAGAGATTGTCATCCGAGAAACCCGTGCCTGAACCAGAGACCGTCATCCGAGAAACCAGTGATTGTCATCCGAGAAACCAGTGCCCGAACCAGAGACCGTCATCCGAGAACAAACAAGTAAAGGTTTTGGTAACCTTTGCACACTAGCTGATTGCATACCGCCGCCAGCACTATTGAGGTTCGTCAAGCATTAGATTTTGGTAATCTACTTGACAACTTACTCGCCAGCATCCCTGAGGAGACCTACGATAAAGCTACCAAGCTTTCTACTATTAACTCGGCCGATACTCACACGAGCTTGCCTTATTTGGTTTCCAGAGAACCAAATCAGGCCATCAGAAATATCAAGCCCAAGAAGGAAATCCCTCTCTTTCGTTGATTAAATTTCTACCAACCCACAAACACCTTTTCTACAAGTAAGTCTTTTATTTATCTAAACACCCCTTTTCATAGGTATCGAATTAATCACTCGACATCATTGGAGCCCACCGCGAGGGATACAAAAAGGCTATATTAGATAAACTACAAGATACTTTAGAACCGCCGCGACTCAGAACCAACAACAACATGACTGCAGGATACTTTCAAGAAAATATGGGTTTCGCAACAGCTGAAGAATTACAAATCTATGAATCTTTGTTTGGTAAGAACGGGCAAGGATTCACCAAGCCAGCTCAAGCTGGACCTTCAAAACCAGGACCGTCTTTTGCATGGACAATGCCAGAAGAACCTGGACGATTTAGTACACAACAAAAGGGGAAACATAAAGAAGAACCAACCTTCATGTCCCGACCAGTGTACAAGGAACCTGATTATAGCATTTTAGATACCGATGACGAAGAACAATTAGCATTTTCAGAACCAGAAGAATGGCATGGGAGAGGACCGCCCTCATCACCTGAGCCTGTTATGCCTAGGATGGCCGCACCATATTCTTTCCATGCACCATTGAGGACCTCTACTGAAATGCCAATTAGAGGATCCAAAGAAGCCCCGAAGACATTCAAAGGAAAACACACCGAGGTTACAAATTTTATGCAACACTATGATCGTTTGTTGAGCTCATGTCGAGTCACAGATGATAACGAGCGATGCGAATTTATTCTGTCATACTGCTCTATTGATGTACAGAATGTTATCTCCTCAATGGAATATTTTGAAGCAGGACGATGGGGAAAATTGCGAAAGGAGATTCTGAAATATTACGATGCAGAACAAGCACTACAGAAATATAAACCAGCAGATGTTATCACATTCACCTTGAAATCCAAGAACCAGGAACTACACAACTTAACACAGTGGAGGCAATATTATGTCAAATACAATTCCATTGCAGGCGGTCCCTTGAAACGAGGACACCTGAGTAAAGAAAACTACTTGGGGTACTTTTGGCTTGGAATTCATCCAAACATACGACAGCTTTTAGAAGGTAGGATTCTGCAACGAAACCCACGAAGGAGGAATGAGCAGCAATACACTCTTAAAGAAATTAGTTCTGCAGCCGACTGGTATTTCAGACGAAATAAATTCGAGTCTCTTATATTAAATGCAGCGGATTATGGGATTACAGTTGGCGATGAGGCCTCAGGAGATGATGCAAGCGACAACGATTCAGAAACGGATGATGAATCAGATTATGACGAGTACTTGCGAAAGAAGAAGCAGAGAGCAAAGAAGAAGAAGTTAGAAAAGAAAAAGGGAGTAACAAATAAGCACGTACCCCCGGAACGAACCCCAAAACAGAAGTTTGGAGGAACAGAAGAAGAAGTAGCTGAGATGATTCGAAAGTTGAGCACGATGCGTATAGATGATCCAGAATATGCACCGGTGTATTACAAGGTCATGGTACTGGATACCACGGGTACAGCAGCTCAGTGTGTTCGACCACCAAATGTAGGAGCCGAACGATTACCATCACGCCCGAATTATGCTAGAACAGGAGTAGCACCCTCCAATACGACTACACCCGTTCCGACAGTATTAGAAAGAACAACCACGCAGATACCAAGTACATACCCGAATACCATTCCTCTAGGAGGACGACAAGCGGGAGAACCACCATCAGGATGTTTCGGATGTGACTGGACCACCGCATGTTCGAATGTGCAAAGGTGAACGAGATGGTGCGAGCTGGTGTGTGCGACACAACGACCAAAA